>CM041778.1:355394080-355994080 GCA_023374045.1 Limonium bicolor | reverse complement strand
GTCACCTTGGATTTGGCATGCACTCACGAGTTTGACAAATCCTATGGCGATGAGACTTGAGCAGAATTTGTTTGACTTGGAGTTTACCTCGGAGCTTTTGCTAATGAACTGTGCTGTTGGTTTTGGGGCTTGCTAGGACAGGATTATGAATGTTTGACTACGGATTCAACTGAGATTTCTTTGTCTTATATTTGATTAAACAATAAACCGGGGGCAGGCCACCCTGTAGGTTGGTTCCTATCACCTACATCTCTCCTTGATCATGACCAACAACATGTTTACATTTCTAGCATCGTTGTTTGCTCCTTGTGCATAGATTCAATTGAGAAATTGATTCAAAGCATGATTCTAGTTTGATCTTCACTTGGGACCAACTCATTTAATTGCTAAATCTTGTTTCATTATGCTACCCCCATTGTTTTGACTTGTCTAGGATTGTTATGTTCACTCCTTGCGCATAGATTCGATTTGAGAGATTGATTCAAAGCATGATTTAGTTTAATCCTCACCTAAGACCAACCTGTTTCATTGCTAAACCTCATTTCATGTTGCTATTCTCATCGATATTCAACCTATCCATTCCAGTTTTCATGTCTATTATGCTTGGCTTTTATTACACTTTGTTGTTTCTGCTTCAATTGTAAATAGATATTACAGGTGACCATAGAGTAGCCACTAGGTTTACCTTTCTGGGTATTCGAACCCAGTGTAGAAAAGCCTTAGAAGGTGTTTCTCCATGGCGCATATCTCTGATTTGTTAAGTGGAGTTCCCTTCCATCAAAATTTTCCAAACAATCCCTTAATTAAGATTAAAAAACTTGAAAAATCAAATCCAATTCCAAAAACGAGAGATATCTCCTTCCGAATTCTTGTTTATTCTCAAATCAACATCTCTTTTAAGTTCCACAAAAAAAATCATTCAATTCCAATTCGATTCAAATTCATTCAACTCCAATTTGATTCAGATTATTCAACTCCAATTCGATTCAAATTCATTAAACTCTAATTCGATTCAAATTCATTCATTCAAATTCGATAATAATTCATTCACTCAAATTCAATAATAATTCATTCAATTCCAACTTGATAAAAATTCATTCATTCCAATTCGATTAAAAAAAAATCTTTCAATTCCGATTCGATAAAAAATTCATTCATCTCAATTCAATTCAAAATTCATTCAATCCCAATCCATAATCTTTCAATTGCAATTCAACTTCAATTCCAATTCAAATTCAATTTCAACTCCAAGTCAAATAGATTTCAATCCAATTTCATTTAATTTCAGTTCCAATTCAATTTCAATTCAAATTCAATTTCAACTCCAATTCAATCTCATTTCCAATTCAATCCCAATTCAAATAAAAATTCATTCAATTCCAATTCAACTTCGATTTCAATTTCATTCCAATTTCCCCTACACTTTAAATGTCTCACAGACCCAAGCGTCTCACAGACTTTGTCATCCCAATGATTTGAATGTCTCACAGACCCAGCATCTCACAGACTCGAGCGTCTCATAGGTCCGAGTGTCTCACAGACTTCGACATCTCAAAGATTTAAACGTCTCACAGACCCGAGCGTCTCATAGGCCTTGATATCCCATACCTCTCATTACATGAACATCCCAAATGTCTCATAGACCTGAGCGTCTCACAGACTAACCTCCTAAACCCGAAACTTCCTGAAACTTCGAATATCTTAAAAATGTCCAAACACCCCAAATAACGTGAACTACGTAAGGTCTGATCTCAACAGGGAGTTTAGTACGTAGGCAACCCATCTAGGGTGCGACCCCATTCCACTCAAAAAAAAAACCCCTTTCCCAACTCTAAGGCGATATTCATGTCTGTCAAGCATTCAAATTTCCTCTGACTCCCACAAACCCTCGAATTCAACTCTCAAAATCAGACTCCTAGTCTTTCATTCTATACTCATCCGAATTCATCAATTCTTCTTTTTGGCGCTAGCTTGGCATAAAAAGCTCGCCTCGTCCACTCGTTTTCTCTCCTCCTGTCATAATCCTATCGTGGCTTTTAAATGAATCTCTCTAAAAGAGGTTGTGAAAGAAGGTAATCCCGACAATTGGAGACCGAGGTTTTCTCGGGCACCAATCCGAAGTCGTGGTCGTTGCCACTTCTAAGGGGTGTAACCGAGTGCGAACCTACAATAAAATCTCTGACATGACCAGATAAGTCCTATCCACAGGCAACAATCTCAGAGTCAATTAACGGTTCTTAGAACCCTATTCCTTTCCTTCCTAGTTCATTTAGGTCAAACTACCCTATTCCTTTCCTTCCTAGTTCATTTAGGTCAAACTAGGTGACGACTCTAGTCAATTCCGCCCTTAGGGCATAAGTCCGCGTGGAGCCCATTTGGAGCGGGTGTAGTGCATGCTTGCACTTTCCCTTATGCTTTCCGGGAAAGACGGACGATTTAGTAGGTTTGAGGGCTGCCAAGATAACGGGTTTTCACCCTCCACAGAATGGCATTTTCTAGGATCTAGGCTTTTCAGTCAGACCACATTTAGATAGACCCCCCTCATACCGAAAAATCACCCTCCACGGATGATGCTACCCATTTAAGGGGTTTGGGCCGTGGAAAAGATTAAAAGCCAGGAATCGGATCCAACCTCTTGTGTCACCTCATCCTCATGCGTGGCCAAAAAATATCGGACTTCTACCTATTCCAATTTACTCATACTTAAGTTAGGAGTTAGGTAGTTAGGAATTAGTAGAAGTCATTCCATACACACAACAATTCATTACACAAATACACATCCATATACGGTACAATACATTACTCAAGTACACTACAAGGTACATATACACATCCATTCTCATTCATTCATTTCATGAATTATACAAACTAGATGTTCAAGTCAATATAGCAAGAACAAATATAAAACAAGCACAAGTAGGTGCAATAAAGTCCGATTCGTGCATTTATCTTATTTAGGTGATCAAATAAACACACGAATCGGGGTAACCAAGTTAGGATACAGAGCATGAAGAAATCATTCCTTTCACCGTTGAAGAAATCATCACAAATCGGGGTAACTATCATTACCCTTCATTACCCTAACTTAGATTAGTTTTAAAACACTTTCTGTGAAGAATTTTAGGTGGTCCGGGTTACTATCTGGGTTTACAAACCCGGACCACAATGTTTGGTCAGTCTCGGGTGCATTTTATGGGTGGTCCGGATTAGGTCCTAGTTTGCAAACCCGGACCATTCATTTGCAATTCTCTCGGGTGTGAATTTGGGGTGGTCCGGGTTAGTGTCCTGGTTTGTAAACCCGGACCACTCCACTGCTACTACATTCTGCCGAGTAGTTTTATAGCTGGTCCGGTTTCTGTACCGGTTTACAGACCTGGACCAGTTGCAGTTTTGTAAATTATGCATGTTTTTGATTATGTTTTCAACCCCAAACTTCTACCAACTTCTTGCCCAACATTCCTACATATAATCTAGGGTGTTTTGACCCTGATTAGGCAATCAAAACTAACCTAATCCATATCTACAAATCTGTTACATAATACATCCCACTGTCAATTTTTCCTCCACTGTTATAGTTTTTCTCTTCAACAAATGCTATAGATTTTTACTTCTAACCTTTACCATTCAATACTCCCCCGACTAATATTACTCATAGCAACCTCAATGCATTACCTCTATCCTGGTTCCATCCCATTACCTAGCTCTTCTCCAAATCTGTTTTAAGGTGTTAAACCACTCACCTTAAGTTCTCCAAATACACCTAGTTAGTTCCTAGGTTGTTCCCTCTTCTTCCACATCTAAGTCCTCCAATTTCCATACAAATTTGGGCAGAGGTTCCCCTATATTTTTAACATTGCCCACATACATTTTCAGCTCACACATTCATCCCAATTCCCATATCAAGTCACACATCATTCTACACACTATAACACAATTTTTTCCTACACATACACATACATTACCCAATGTTTTACCAAGCTTTCAAACATCTTTTAAAACTTCAAACTGTTACATTATCTTCCTCATTACTCTACAACACACTTACTACTCATTACCATATACATTACTCATTTCTAATACCCAAAATCTGTTACATAAGACACTTACAAGACTACACAAGGTAAGCATCATTTACCTTGTTCTCCTTCTAGTTTTTCTCTCCTTCTTCTTTCCTTTCCTTTCTTTCCTTATTATTCTCGGTTTCAAATGGAGTCCATACTCCAATGCTACAACCCATACCAATACACAAATTCTAGCTTAGCATTTCAGCCTTAAACTATCCTAGGGTTTATGCATGTTTAAGATATTTAAAAGAGTATTACCTTCCAATGAGTAGATGGAGTTCTTGTTTAGCAAGAAAGCAAGATTCCAGCACCAATAGGGAGCCAAAATTGGCTGGAAAGCAAAGCACAAGAAAACGCTAAGCTTTGAATTTTCGTTTTGCCAAAAGGGGCTAAAAGAAGGTGGGGTTTCAAGACTATTTTTACCTCAAAATGACAAGGAGATGAAGGTGCTTCTAATGGTGGTCTTCAAGCTCCAACTGTAGCACACCCATGGAGATGAAAATGGGTGTTTTGGATTTTGAAAGGAGGGATGTTCTCCTTGATGAGAGGTTTCCAATGGTACAAGTTTTGTAATTTTTGGAGAAGATTTGAGTAGTTAACAAGAGGAGAGAAGGAGGGAGTTGTGGGGATATGGAAAATCGCCATGGCTGTCGCCCAAGGAGGAAGAAGAGAAATCAGAGAAGAAGGAGGGAGTGCAGTACGAGAGTGAGTGAGGGGGTGGAGGAGAGAGAGTGCCCAACTCCCCTTTTTCTTTATTTTCTTCTACTTTATGGGTTTGTCTTTTAGCATGTTAGGAAAACAAAAGAGAGTGTGAGATGGAGAGGGGCAATCGGCCATCTACAGCACACACACAGAAATTTTGCTTTGTATTTGCAAAAGTGGACACATTAATTTTTCTTATTTACATTCTCACCCCACAACTTCTCGTTTTTGACAGTTTTTACTATTTTCTCGTTTAATTGATTTTATTGGTTCTAGACCTTCATTAATGTTTATTAATGACTATTTGGTTGACCAAAAGTGTTACGAGTCTATTTGACCAGCTTAAAGTCACGTTTTCCTGGTTTCCTCAAAAAACGCGCTTTAAGGTTCCTTTGTGGTTTTAATCCATTTTAAGGATCCGTTTTCTTTGGGATTTGTTCCCATATACTAATTAGGCCTTATTAAGCTCTAGGAATTCATATAATACTGTAACCGAGGTCGCGTACCTCCTATGGATATTTAACGCTTATTTAGCGTTTTTCTTTGCTTTATGTCTTCATTTCTTTTGGATTTATTTTTCCTCACCAATATTACCTAGACGTTATTAGGCCCTTAAATATGTATTAGAATAATTTTAATCCCTATATTTAAGTTTGGGTTATTTCAATCTACCCCCCTTAAGAAACTTTGCCCTCAAAGTTGCTCAAGGTTATAGGATTACGATACTTGCTCATTCCTACCTGTCTAATGCCAAAGTCACACATTCCTCCTCCTTACGATTCCCAAATCCTTTAATCAAGGTTTCAACATACCATACCGTACAAGTATACTACAATTACTCCTATCCACATTACAACCAACCATTTGGTTTTACATTACAAGGGTTATACATACATACAATGCAAAGCTATCACCAAAGCAATGCAATCCACAATACAATCCTGCAGGCACTCAGGTCATCTAGAAACAGGACTCCTCTATGTCCCGCTGCCCTTGGAATAATACAACATGATACACTACTATCTTCTCCGGTATAAGCTTCTAACAACTGCGTGTTTTAGAAAAATTCCTAAAGCACATCAACTCCAAATTCCAATTTATGTTCATTACCTCTATCCTTTGTGTGATTCTTGTGACCACTTGAGGGGAGCTTCAAGAATCATTCGACCCTGATGTGATCAACATCAGTGTTGAACTATCTTCCCACTCCAATTTATGTTTGGTTTCCCATGATCTGATCAGGATCAAGTTTGACTTCCCACATCAATTTCAAACAACCAAATAATTCGATTATGTCCATTTTCAATCTTTTTACTCTTCCTAGTCATAATTACAAATTCATACAACTCCAAAGGATGGAATTCAGTCCATCAATCATTCTCACTCTACCTCTTAATACTTTACTTCGAGATTCAATGCCTAAGTGATCATTTTATCGACCTTTGCTACTTTCATCCATTACTCTCCATCATCTCCAATAATCTAACTAAGTAATATGATACCTACAGAATTCAGTCGTCCTTAATTTGCTTCCAATAGTTTACCTAGGAATACACTACTCATGGACTTCATTAATCAACTACTCTCAATAGTTTCGTACTACTTCTTTAAAGGATACAATACTTGTGGAGCTCCGTCCACTACTCATTCTCAATTGTGTCACAACAGTCACCTAGGGAACTCACCTTCCTCTAGGTTCTACATCGGTTTTATACCAACTCATGTTATGGTATTTGCATCTCTCGTGCCTAATTACCACAATTACAATATGAGTGAATACGTATGTTTATTTAACATAAATTTGATTCTCATTTGTGCAATGCACGTTATAGTTTATGTGTTTTATTCATGAAACTTACATTTAGCGGTTTTCGCTCTGCCCCCCTTAAAAAGGATTACGCCCATGTAATCTACCATATGTTATTATTGAACATTGGTTTACTAAGTTCAGGCATTCTAAAGCATTTTAGCTTCCCTTCGGTTTTATTACATAATGTACTCTGGTCAAAGGGTCTTAACCATACTAAATGGTTCAGTCCTTGCACCAAGAATTCCTATATTAGTTTATTTAACTCATAATTAATTCGGTTCTAGCCTATTAGGCTTCAAGGCATTAATAGCCATTCTTTCATACTTACTAGGTGTATTTCATTTCTTAGCTAGGGCCCACTAGCTTCTGTTGCGCGACCCTGATAACCTTAGTGCTTAATTCGCTCTTTGGTTATTCTAAATGTGCTACTCATCACCTTTTTATCCCTCTATTGCGGAAATAAGGCTTACTAACAAGTGTGGTATTCTTTTACCGTGCTTGAACTCAATGGGTTTAGATTTATAACCAGCTCTCTAGTAACCTATTATACATACTATTCGTACTTCCACGATGATTCGCTAAGTTCCTCCGACTTATTGTCGGGCAAGGTTAAGTCACTACTTAGTCGTAGTGTTTCCTCTGTTGTCAGTAGTTTCTGAATTATACCAGTTCTTCTGGTTCGGTACAAGTGTTCTTTACTTGTATGACCTTGCATTTTCTATGCGTCGGTTCTAGTGACTTTCTTAAGTTTCCTTTCACTTTTTATTCCACTGGAATTCACATCTTGTGATTGTTAGTGTGTTTTACACTCTTCGTGCTTCTTCGGCCTTAGGCCGCACGGTTTGTTGCTAAGCTTGCTTAACTGGCTTATGCCATGTTCATTTGTGAAAAGAAAGGTTTACTACTATTTACATTTTCCATATTCCTCGCTATCCCACTAGATCATTAGCTGCACAAGTGTAATACCAAAACACTTAGTCATACAGAGTGTAGAGGCGTAAACGCTTGGCAATAAGTCACTTATGTGATCGCATAGGAATAAATACTTCTGCCTGTCTTCTCGTACTTACAACTCCATGTCATTGTCTAACTACTTCCTCATAGCGGTCGCTTGTTGCGCACCATATTCTTACTCATTACACAACATTGCTTTTACGGTCTCCGTTACTGTGGTAGCTTATCTTTACTCATTGCCATTGTCGTTGGCACCATTCCCTTATGGTGTGAATACACTAAGGGTTTCCCATATTCGTGTGTATGACGGTTGTCGTAGCATACCGTAATATTAATATCTTCCCAATGTGGAGATGTTTTATTTCAATTTAGTATTCATGTGTAGGTTAGCTTACCTCACATTATTTCATCCTTTATGATACAATTTACCAAGTATCTTGCTTGACAATGGATGAAGTAATTTATCGGGTTACAAGCTCTCTTGAGCGTTGGTCATTCATCG
Source organism: Limonium bicolor (assembly GCA_023374045.1). Lineage (NCBI taxonomy): Eukaryota > Viridiplantae > Streptophyta > Magnoliopsida > Caryophyllales > Plumbaginaceae > Limonium > Limonium bicolor. Next base: position 355,986,048 of record CM041778.1, on the reverse strand, counting down.
GGACATCCCAAGAAACTTCAAGGGTTTTCTGGTCCCGTTCTCCAATTGGAGAGTATTCTATCACTGACAAGTGAAGTTCTTGTTGAGAGGTTTGTTCCCACTCTTAAGTGTCATGACAAGGTTTACTATGTTAGTATTTATACAATGGTTCACACATGTTTGGGTGCATTTGGAGTATACTTACTCCTTCGAGTCTCTATGCTCTTTAAGTGTTGTGCTTTTACAGTCCAAAGCCTCTTATAGGCGTAGTGGTTTGGAAATCTCTTTTCCTTGCTCGATCGCCTCTTGGCAATATCTACATGCACAAGCCTTGTTGTTATGGTAGATGGAAGCCTTTTTCTAAGGGATCACATCATCATCGCATTGATGGTCTTTGATTAACGAGGGGTACCTTTCCTCGAGTTTCTCGTGGTGTCCAAGTGCGGACTAGGCCAGTGTTGGCATTATCGCGATTCTTATGCCTCTGTGCTACCATTGCTATAGAAGGCATGAAGGGCAATTAAAGCTTGTCAACTGTATACTAGATTGATGCCCTAGTGACAGTGACACTGAGGTAGCCATTATTCCAAGCCACTCATCATACTAAGTTTAGTTGTCGATCTATTTGTCGTATGAAATAATATCTTTTGTAAGTCTCGTTATTAAATGGTGTGGGTTTTGTAACCGTTTAAGTTTACATAACGTATTTGGTTCTTGGCTTTTAAGCCTTATTGTTGCAAGCCATGCTCTTTGCAAGCTGCTTATACATGTTTCCACTCCCTGTATACCCCATAGGTTGGAGGCATTACTGGGCTCCATGGCAAGTCGTGACATCACGCTTCCGTTCATAGGAGGCGCTTTAGGCGATCTGGTGTTAATCAGTGCCTTTTGTGGTTGAGGGTATTTCCCGTTAAGTGAAATCCCTTCGGTGTCCTAACCGAGTGTTCATTCTAGTTGTCGTGCTCTTATCATGTCGTTGTTATTCGGCTGTTGCTAATTCAGACACCCTTCAAGGATTGCTCCTGTGTGTTGTTTGGTTATGCCGTTACATCCGGCTAATGTTTATGATATGGGTGTCCGCTATACCGCCTTGTGGTATCGTATTTGAGCTATCCCCCTTAGGGTTATAACGTCTCCCTTCTTGGGTAGACTGTTTATGCTTTCTCCTAGTGCTTAGACTAGGTTTAATATCCTTTCCAATGATGGATTATACTTCATGGTAATCTTGTGATCGCTCTTGGGAACTCTGTCCCGTTTGTTGAACATCGTTGTTCACGTTAGGCATTCACCTTACTGTGTTCAGGCTGGGTATACTTCCCGGCTGTCATGTATTCGCTTGATGTCTTTAAGACATATCCAATGTCTATACTTACTAGTCTGTGCTCTTTGCACTTTCTAGTTCTTATTCCTTACCTTCAGATGGATTCTCTGAGTTCTTTTATGCTTATTACTTAGTTGAGTTCCTTCTCCTTGATCGTCTGAAGTGTCCAGTTGTTCTGGTTTGAACTTACTGATGGTCCGTAGAACGGAGTTGACTACATCTCGTGTTTCGTACACTACATGTATACATACGTGGAGCACCTTGTTGATACGTTACCACTTACCCGACTATCTGTCAGGCCCGCAAGCTCCTTTGGAGTGCGGTCGTCCCACATCCCGTATTTGGGTACACTTGTAGTGTTCGTCACACGCCTAGGTGAAGTATTCTGTTGTCAACTCCTCTTGTATCGTCCTATGATACTCACCGTAATTCTGTTGGTTTGGTTTCAAAATCCAAGGTTTAAAAGAAGGGTTGTGGTTTTGAAAGAAAAATTTGGGTTTAAAAGAAAATAGAAATCTTCATGGCATTTCAATGCCGGTTGATTTTGACCGAGTCTAGCTTCCCGTTGACCGGTATGTTCTTAATACAATGGTCGGGCCGTTAATCCTTTCCAAGGTTCCATTCTTCCAGTTTTTAGGATGGGTGATCCTGTAGTTGCTTCACTGCGGTTACAGTACGTTGCTTCGTACTTATTGAAATAGTAATTCCCTAAATTCCCTAAGCTCCTATCCAAATCTCTAATCGAATTCCTATTCTACTGCTAGGCCATTTGTGCTTCGTCGAGTTACCTTGTTACTGTGTGCCTGAGCTTAGGAGAGAGAGAATCGTGCAGACAATGCAACAGTGTGTAATTTCGAGTGTGAGAACGTGTCCTTTATTGTGGGGTTGAACCCCTATTTATAGTGTTTTACATTGTCAAATCGAGAGTTGCCAGCCTGTCCTTCTTTTTAATTGCCAGGCTGGCATTTACATATAAGTGGGATATTTAATTACTCATCCGGCCGGATCACACTCCGATCCGGTCGATATCCTTTGTTCTAAGCTGTTCCTTCCAGGCACATGGAGCCGGATGCTCTATTCTTCCTTATTCTCGTACTTTTCCCTCTTCATCAGTCCCACAAGTTCTACTTTTGATTATATTAACGTAAAAAGTAGAACTTTCTCTTTCAGCGTGTGCTTTTGTTGCTTTTTTTTTTATTCTGACGCTATGGCCTTTTGCTCTTCCTGCTGGGGCCTTTTATTCTTCCGGCTATCATTTCCCCTTAGTCCCACAAGTTCTCTTTTCTTTTTCTTTGTTCTTTAAAAAAAAGGAAAAAGAACTTTCTCTTTCTAATTGTGCTCTTGCCCGTGCCTGGCCCGTGCCTGCGCCTTTTCGATGTAGAATTTGCAGAGCCGCTTTTGTGTCAGCGCCCTGTTTCCAGGAAGGTGCAGGATCTCCCTTTAATTTTTATCAACTGGGCGGGAATCGTTTTTCTCCAAAGCTTTAGCTTCGAACTCTTTCAGATACCTTCTTTCCTTGTTCGCCCAGACTCCGTCGCCTCTCCTTGCATCCTTTTTTCGAATCTTTCACTCTTTTCGCTTCGCTCTTGCTCTCCGTTTTCTTACTCTGATGGCGTCGTCTAGCTCGAAGAAGAACAAGGCAGCTGCGAATTTCGTCCCTGCTAGAGAGGCGATTCAAGGTACCTTTTCACCCCAAGGGTTTCGCCCGACTCATCTGAAATCTACCGCGCCTTTCTCGGCTGACCGAGAACCTTCTCCATCCTCCTTGGATACCTCCTCCCTTCTCTCCTGTTTGAAAGACGTCGAAGTCCCACTGGGTACTTGCATCTTCCTTCCTTCCGCCGACTCACATCCCTACGATGATTTCGGGCTTGGATATGCCGTTTATGCGGACTTTTTCCCTCGCGGCCTGACCGTGCCCCCTCATCCATTCGTTCTGGGTTTCCTGATTCGGCGCTGCTGCATGCTTGCTCACCTACACCCGAAGGCAATTTCTTACCTCCATGCCTATGTTCTCCTCTGTGAGGAGAGCAAAATTCGGGTAGAAGCGACCGAATTCGTCCAATTCTATACCACAAGGGACGATCCTGATAGCCTGACTATCAAGGCGAAGGCCGGCTTTTCTCTCTTCGATTATAAGAAAGCGTCTTCCGGGTGGAACTCCCGATGGTTCGTCATTGTCCCACCACCAGGCCGATTTTTGGGAGTTCCCTATTGCCCCTTGATCCCGAAAGGCCAATTCAGCTGTCCTCCTTCCCCGGCGCAAGAAATACCTATCTCGAAAATCCTGAAGGTGATAAGCAAAAAACAGCCTACGGTCTCCGTATTTTTTACCCCAGCGCGCCTGGAATCATTGAAAAAATATCACAGTAAGTCTTATTTGGCCAGTTTTACTTAAATTTTACCTTTGACCTGTTCTCTCACTTTCCCATCGTTCCGGCAGATTTCTTTTCTAGAGGAGATAAGGTGGGGCCCTTCAACAGCTGGAATTTTGTCGGCTTCAAGATGGGGGATGAGCAAGTTGACTATTATGCATCTGTTGATGCGGCTGTTGACGTGGCCACAAGGCTCCTTGGGAATGCCACCCCCTCCAAGAAGAGGCAAAGGGGCGATGAAGACAAGGACCATTCTGGTCAGAAGAAAAAGAAAATTACTGGGTCTCCAGCCCGTTCAAGCGGTGATTTGCCAGGTACTTGGTACGTGAGTCCAGGGTCTGGGCGTCGCGTCTTTCTCCCTCTTACTCCTGATTCAGGCCAGGGGTCTGCCTCTCGTTCAGGGCAGGGATCTGGTCACCCAACCCCCATTTGTGAATTGTTTCCTGACTTGGCAGGGTATTTCTCTTCCGATCCGGCCCATGGTGCTATCTTGGAAGATACTAACCCACGTATTGCTCTCTCTTATTTGAAGGAAACTCTTGCCTTTCCTTCTTGTTCATCCTATGCTGACCCTTTCTTTCTCAGGCTCTCAAGGCGCACCCATCACCGTTACTGACAACGAGGTTGTTTGCGGTCCGGCCCACCCTTCTCCTGCTGTTCCAGCTTCCGATACTCAAAGACGCCGGAAGAAAACTGTGCCAAAGCCGAAGGCTGTTCTAGCGGAGTCTTCTGAGACTGAAAGTGACCGTGGGACTGTTGGCACCTCAGTCCCACAAGACATCCCTGGGGTCGGTGGATCAGCATCTGAGGGGGTGAAGGAATACCGAGCTGTGCCCGAGAACCCAGAGCTTCGAAGTAAGCTGAGGGAAGACAGGCAAAGGGAGGCCGTTGCTGCCCCCCCTCTTCCTCTCCAGGGGAGGATGTTGCTGCCCCCTCTTCCTCTCCACCTCCCCCTGTTCAGGAGGGCTTCACCGGTCCTTCTCAGAAGGAGGGATGGTTTTACTACCGTGGGCAACCTTTGCGCAAGATCCCCTTCGATGTTGCTCGATATACCGACGCCTGGAAGGAAGCGATAAGACTGTCTGATCATCCGGATGGGATCTTCGCTCCTCCATCCATTGTTACTGCCACCAAGGAAAAACTGAGAGCTGGGGTTGGAGCAGCCGATGCTATCATGCGTCATTCCATTCCCACGGGAGATGTCTTCAATCTGATGTGGCAAAGCATTTTTCGAGTAAGCGCCGTCTTCCTCCCATCCTCCCATGCCTTTCTGATATTTTTTTAAGCTTTTATGTTCTGTTTTTTTTTGTAGGTTATGTCTATGGCCCAAAGCGCCGAAGTTCAGACTCGGGATCTTCAGTTTGACCTGCAACGTGAAAAAAGTCGGGCCGATAATACTGAAGCCGAGTTGAAGCAAACCCGTTCTAACCATGATAGCTACATGGATATTGTAAACTATGATATTGACCGCAAGGTGAAAGATAGGACAGACACTTTGAACAAGGAATTGCGGTCATCTCGCCATGAATGTGTTCGTCTTCGAGATGAATACGAATCAAAGTTAAAGAATTTGCGGGAAGAGATGTTTGCTCTGAGAAACCAGAGCCTCCACACAGAGGGTATCCTGAAGCAGGTACCCCACAAGTCTTCCGGTGAAAAGAATGTTTTGATACCAGAGCATGCTTTGTCTGACTTGGAAGTTTTGTTGCGGCAGGTACAAGCTGCTTACAAAAGGGACGTAGATTCCCTTACTTCAGATAAGGCTTACTTTGCTGGTGTGAATGTCGCCCTTGAGAAAGAAATTAAGTCCCTTGAGGCGGACAAAAAAGCTTTGACTGAGCAGAATGAGGCTTTGGTGGGAGACAAAGCCCAACTTATTCAAGAGCTCACCGCATTGACCGAGGAAAAGAATGTTCTGGATGAGCAAACTCGAATTGCTTTTAACCAAGAGAAGCAGTCTTTGATGGATGAGAACACGATTCTTTCTGAGGGTAAAGCTGCTCTTGCGGCCGAGAAGACCTCTCTGGAGGGAAAGGTGAAGGCTTTAGAGGAGGCCAAGCAACTCTTGACGGATGAAAACACGACTCTTTCTTCAGGCAAAGCTGCTCTTGCGGCCGAGAAGGCCTCTCTGGAGGGGAAGGTGAAGGCTTTAGAGGAGGCCATGGCCCTCCGTCAACCTGAAAGTGCTAAGGTTCCGGCCAAGGGTGAGTTTTATTGGTCTTTTTCCCGCCGTTTTTCATCCTTATGCCTTATTCTTACCGATCCTGCTTTCCTTTTCCCCTCTTTTTTTAAAAACAGATTCTGAAAGTCTTTTAAGACATGTCGAGAAGCTCAGCGATCGTATTGATAAGCTGAATGAGGAACTTTCTGCCGCGGGTTCTGACCGCGATCTTTACCGAGCTCAGGTTTTGCAGCTTGAGGACGTTGCCAAACATACAGCCTATGCCCGTCGGGCCCAAGAGGAGCTGAAGAAACAAGGAACTATCATTGCTCATCTAAAGAAGGCTTTCGGCTCTCAGAGCCGGAAGATTACTAACATTTGTCGCCAAGCCATCTCCAAGTACTTTCTGAAGAGGGGGGAAGTACTGGATGACGACCTGTATAATGAACTGGAGTTTGATAATGTCGCCCGGAAGAGCAACTTTCTTGAAGACTTTGAGAAGTTTGGTCGTATTCCTGGTGAGACAGTCTTTGGGCCTGGTCAAGCTTCTTTCCTTCCCCCCGATAGCGGCATGCGCCAGGAGGTTGCGGGCTTTCGTCAAGCTGTTGGAAAATCTACTTCTGCTGAGAGCGTGTCCAAAGAGTCTGCTGTAAAGAAGCCTGCTAAGGAATAGATGCTTTTTAGATAGTAATTTGTTTAACGCAGGAATCTTGTATATTTGTACTTTGGACTACTGTTTTTGGTAATGTTTTGGCGTTTTGCCATTTCTTTTGTATCCCTTAATCGTTTTAAGTAACTTTCCTACGAGTTAGCTTTATACATTCTTCATTTGGCTTTATCCGGAGCGACCGGATTTCCAAATGTTTTGCAGGTCTCCCCCCTTGTTTATATGGAAGATCATTATGCTCTTGCTCTAAGCTTTTTTTTTAAGTAAATTCTTAGTTTTTATAGGCATGTTGGCCGGATGGTGCATTTCAAGGCATGATAGCCTGTAGGCACACTGGCCGGATGGTACATTTCAAGGCATGATAGCCTGTAGGCACACTGGCCGGATGGTACATTTCAAGGCATGATAGCCTGTAGGCACACTGGCCGGATGGTACATTTCAAGGCATGATAGCCTGTAGGCACACTGGCCGGATGGTACATTTCAAGGCATGATAGCCTGTAGGCACACTGGCCGGATGGTACATTTCAAGGCATGATAGCCTGTAGGCACACTGGCCGGATGGTACATTTAAAAAATTTTGCTTTAAAGGAATACCTCATTTTATTGCTTTTGGTAAGAAATGTTTTTATACATAAAACTTTTTGAGGCACTCGGCATGCCATGAGTGAGGCAATTCGTATCCTTCACTATTTTTCAGACGATATGAAGCTTGCCCTGTTCGCCGTTGTACTATAAATGGTCCCTCCCATTGGGGCTCTAGCTTCTTTGGGTGCTTTACCTCCCGAAGGACCAGTTCACCTGGAGCAAAGCCTCTTTCCCTTGTTTTCTGGTTAAAATATCTTTCCACTTTCGCTTTATCCCTTTCCATCCGGACTTGGGCCATAGTCCTGGTTTCTTCAAGCAGGTCAAGGCCGTCTTTTACCCCTTCACTGTTGTTTTCTCTTCATTAAAGGATTCCCATCTAATCGATGGGACTATAACTTCAGCCGGAACAATTGCTTCCAGACCGTAGGTCACCTGTATGGAGTTTCCCCTGTTGGGCCTTTTCGGTTGTCCTGTAGGACCAGAGAACCTGAGGTAGCAACTCGCCCATCTCCCTTTTTTGCTGTCCAACTTCTTTTTTATAGCTTTGACAATTTGTCCATTCGCATTTTCTACCTGGCCGTTTGCTTGTGGATGGGCGACCGATGCGAATCTCAGGTCAATCTTCCATTCTTCACAGAATTCCCGGAAGCTTTTACAGTTGAACTGAGTTCCATTGTCTGTTATTATTACTTTCGGGATCCCAAATCTGCAGACTACATACTTCCAGATGAAATCTTGTGACTTTCTTGCGGTAATGGATACTGTTGGCATGGCTTCCCATTTGGTGAAGTATCAATGGCCACATAAATGAATTTATATCTTCCGGGAGATGCTTCCGGAAAAGGTCCAACGATATCCAATCCCCACATGGCAAATGGGATCGGGGACAATATGGCTTCAGTGTGGATGGGGGGCTATGTATTTTGTGGCCGTGTTCCTGACATTTTATGCATTTCCGTATGTATTCTTTTGAAAATTCCCTCATCCTGGCCAATAGTACCCCAGCCTTAGGATCTTGTGGACTATTGCCCTTTCTCCTTGGTGGTTCCCACAGGTCCCCTCATGTAGCTCCTCCATGAGCCTTACTCCTTCTTCTATGGTAACACACTTAAGTGCTGGCCTCGCGAATGATCTTTTGTAGAGCTGTCCTTGTTCTAAAAAGAAAGATGCAGCCCTTCGCCTTGTTTTTGCCGCTTCTTCTCATCTTGTGGCAAGTTTCCGCTTTGTATGTACTCAACAATGGGTGCCATCCAAGACTTGGCTATGCGTCTGATTCAATGGTGCATACTCGGATCTCCTTCAGACTTGAGTTTGCCTTTATTTCCATCCAGACTTTACTGGGCATTCTTTCGGCCATACTGGCCAGTTTAGCTAACGCATCGGCCTCTATGTTTTCTGCTCGAGGAAGATGTCTTAACTCACATCTCTGAAAGTTTGCCTTCGTCTCTTGGACTTTGGCCAGTATTTTCCAAGCTTCTCCTCCTTGACTTCGTAATGTTATCGTTTTGTCGCGCCACTAGCATTGAGTCTGAGTATATTTCTAACTCTGCATAACAAACAAAGAGGTAAGTCCCACTTTCCCCCTTTAGGGGCATGTAAAAAAATTCCTATAGACACAAATGAGAACCCTGTTTTATTTAGAAAAAACCTGTTGCCCCTAAGGCAGTGGCGACCTCCAATCCCTGTATGAGGGCTTCATATTCTGCTTCATTATTTGTTACTTCAAATTCCAGCCGGAACGCAAAGTTAAGAGTTCTTCCATCCGGCGTTTGGACCACTATTCCGGCCCCCGCTCCAGTCTTGCATCGAGCTCCGTCAACTAGGATAACGTACGGGTTGGTTGGTTCTCTTGTTTTGGGCAAAGGTGTTTCGGTTATGAAGTCCGCCAAGGCCTGTGCTTTTATGGCTGTTCGAGGAAGGAAGTGGATTTCGTACTGGGTGAGCTCGACGGTCCAACTAACCATTCGCCCGGATGCGTTTGGGTTGTTTGCTATCTGTTTCAGTGGCCAATTTGTTCTAACGAATATCGGTGTGACTGAAAATAAGGCCGAAGCTTTCGGGATGCAACGACTAATGCAAACAATATTTTTTCAAGTTGGTGTAGCGGCTTTCCGCTGGAGTTAGGATTTTTCCGGTGTAGTATACTGGTATCTCTTTTTTCTCCTCCTCCATTATTAACACAGCGCTATGCCCAATCTGTGGCAGAGAGGTAGAGATACAAGTCTTGACCAGGTGCCGGAACACCCAGCTTGGGTAACTCTTTGAGCATCTCTTTGATCCTGTCAAAGGCGTCTATACACTCTTGACTCCACTGGAATTTCTTGTTTTTTCGTAAAATGCTAAAAATGGTATTGACTTTTCTTGGAGTTTTGAGCAGAATCTTGCTAAAGCCGTGAGCCTTCCGTTCAATGCTTGCACATCTTTAATGTTCTTTGGTGGTGACAGATCGAGGATTGCCTGAGTTTTTTCGGGATCCACTTCAATCCCTCTTTGCCCAACGATAAAGCCTAAGAACTTCCCCTTTGTAACTCCAAATACACATTTTTCCGGATTCAGCTTGATTTGGAATCTGTCTAGGGTGTCAAAGGTTTCTTTTAAATCTTCCATGTGTTGTACCCAGGAATTACTTCTTACCACGATATCATCGACATATGCCTCTACATTCCGGGCAACTGTTGTTTGAACACTTTGTCTATCATTCTTTGGAAGGTTGCACCCGCATTTTTTAATCCAAAAGGCATCACCTTGTAGCAAAAGGTTCCGGCCGAGGTAATAAAAGAGTTTTTTCGAATCCTCCTCATTCATTATTTGATTATATCCTGAAAACGCATCCAAGAAACTTAAGACAGACTTTGAGCCGTTGAAGCAACCAGTCTATCTATCGATGGTATGGGTAAAAGTCTTTAGGACATGCTTTGTTCAGTCTGTGAAGTCCACACACATTCTCCATTTGCCATTTGCTTTTTAACCATCACAACATTAGCCAACCACTTGGGATAGGACACCTCTGATGAATCCGGCTTTAAGCAGTTTTTGCACTTCAGCACGTGCCGCAAAGTCTCTTTCCTCTCCTATTATTCTTCTTCTTTGCCGGATGGCTGGGTGCTTTGGATCCACTCGCAGGTCATGCTGGATAACGCTTGGATCTACTCCTGGCATTTCGTCCGTGCTCCAGGCGAAAGTTACCCTTCTTTTTTCCAGGAATCTCATCAGGTGAGTTTGCTCCCCACTGCCGAACGCATTTCCTATTTTAAAAAATTTAGAAGGGTCAGTTTTTAGTGTACCTCTGTGGTGACTCTTTAGAGGTTCCACGGTCTTCTGCCTTTGATCCGGCTCTGGCGGGAGAGGGAGCTTTCCCTTGAATTCCTTCCGACCCCACGTTTTGATCATCTCTTCTTCCGGCATTCCCTCCATGATGCGACTTCGCACACCCGAGCCATCTTTTGACTTCCATTAATGGTCACCGCCTTTCCAGACCTGGTTAGATACTTCATTTTCAGGTGGTGAGTGCTGCATATTGCTTTGAAAGCATTAATCCCTGGCCTGCCAAGATACATATTGTATCCGGAAAGTCCTGGTACAATGAAAGCTGTGAGCTTTTCAGTTCTTCGTTCGTCTCCCAATCCCAATGTTAATGTGAAGTCTATGCTCCCTGAAGACTTGGTGGAAACGCCCCCAACAAAGCCTCCGAGACCGCCGAATATGGTTTAATCTTGCTTCTGGAATCTCCAATTTTTTAACTGCCTCGGCCGATATGACATTCGCTCCAGCCCCGCTGTCTATCAGGATTCCTTCCATCTGTCATTTACTTGCGCCCGAATGACCAGTGGATCATTGTGAGGGTATAACACCCCTTCTTCGTCTTCGTCTGTAAAGAAAATCTGGGGAAGATTCTCTCGCTTGGCGATTTTTCTTTCCGGTAGCTCTTGATGTACCGCATGAATATGCCTTTTTCTTCGCTGGGGTCAACGGTCCTACCTCTGAAAAGAGACCTGAGAATTTGCTTAAGAGAAAAAGTTTATTAGATTTTATTACCGGAAGATTCCGGAGATTTTTACAACATAGGTCTTTTCTAAAAAGAAAAAAGTTCAATTACACCGCTTGCTTTATTGTTGGTGACTGGGTTTACCTAACACCAGAGAAACGAAAAAACTTCTCCACCTCTTACAAACCTGAGATCATACCGACTGATTTGCCGTGATTAAGCTCAGGGTGGATCTCTTCCTCCTGGTGATTTCGAGAGGTGGACTGATTTTGCCTGCCATATTGCTTCTGTTGGCCTGCCACCTGCTTTCCCTTGTTTTTTGTCCTCTTCGATGATCCTCAACTCTTTGGCCAGAGTGGCGCAGTTTGCGGTTCTGTGACTTTTGCAGCCATGGTATTCACAGAAGGCTACCGGAATCTCCCCTGGATAAGGCTTCTTTGGTGGAGGCAGATATCCTTCTTTGACGCCGCCGCATACCTGCCTGGATCAATCTGAACGGCAACTCGGGCGTTCTGAAACTGAGGCGCCTGGGTGGAGCTTTGTAGTAAGGCTTGTATCTTGCGTTTCCTCCGATGAACTTCCTGATATGTTGCGGAAGAGCCATTCCCATTCGATCCTCCTTTCTTGTCGTTAACCGCTTTGAAGCTATTTGCTAAATCTCTGGCCTTATTTTCCGCCACCTCTGACTTTAGAAACTCATGAATCATTTCGGCTAGCTCTCCATGGGTTTTTGGGGCCTTTGTCGCGATCTTCCCGGCGAGCCTTGGCTGTGCTAGCCCGTTTCCGAAAGCCTTGATTAGGATCTTTTCATCAATGTCATCGATTTCTGCTACCTGCTTATGAAACCTCTCGCTAAATTCTTTCACTGTCTCCCCCTTCCTCTGTTTGAGATCCATTAGTTCTATCGTTTCCTTCTTGATCTTTTGCTTGCGGCAAAGTATTGCTGAAACTCCTCAGTCAATTGCTTAAAACTTGAGATCGACTGCGGGGGTCTTGTTGAGATCCAACCGAGCGCTCTTTTGGATAATGTTCCCGGAAACAAATTGCAGAGGGCGAGAGAACTTATCCCCTGCGTGTTCATTGCGAACATAAACTTCTGAACGTGAAGAGCAGGGTCCCCCGTTCCATCATACTTTTCACTGCAGGTGCAACGAAGTGAGGAGGAAGCTTTGCCTTCCTGATTTCTCGGAGAAGGGGTAAAGAGTCATGTCGATCGAATCATCTTCCTCAGTCTCGTCGCTGATGATCAGAGTTTTTCTAGCTGCTCTTTCTTCCGGCTGTTGCTCGCCTCGGAGCCGCGATTCTTGAGCGATTCGAGCGCCTCAGTCATGTCCTCCCATTTCTTCTGGTATTCTACATCTCGCTGCATCAGCTCTTGCTGCAGACTTCATTCCCCTCCACTATCCTTTCATCAATGGTTCTGACTAAGCTTTTCAGCATCTCCTCCAACGCTTGCTTGGAGATCACATCTTCAGTTTCCGCTCTGTTTGTTGTTTTCGGTTGTTCTTACATTTTGGTCTCGCCCTCAGGTCGGGGCGTCTTCCTTGTTCTTGGAGCCATCCTCGCACGCGTACTTTCCTCGCTTTTTCCTACAAGAGACACAACCTCAAAAGTTTCAAAACTTCGTTGTTTCATTCAAAATCAGGTTACCTCCGGTGGACTCGTGGTTGCCAAGAAAGATCTTGAGCCATTCGTTTCCCACAGACGGCGCCAAATGAAATAGTAATTCCTAAATTCCCTAAGCTCCTATCCAAATCTCTAATCGAATTCCTATTCTACTGCTAGGCCATTTGTGCTTCGTCGAGTTACCTTGTTACTGTGTGCCTGAGCTTAGGAGAGAGAGAGAATCGTGCAGACAATGCAACAGTGTGTAATTTCGAGTGTGAGAACGTGTCCTTTATTGTGGGGTTGAACCCCTATTTATAGTGTTTTACATTGTCAAATCGAGAGTTGCCAGCCTGTCCTTCTTTTTAATTGCCAGGCTGGCATTTACATATAAGTGGGATATTTAATTACTCATCCGCCGGATCACACTCCGATCCGGTCGATATCCTTTGTTCTAAGTTGTTCCTTCCAGGCACATGGAGCCGGATGCTCTATTCTTCCTTATTCTCGTACTTTTCCCTCTTCACTTATTGTGTGTTAAGGTTTCTCCACATGTTTCTGTTCTTACTGCACTTGCCGTGACAAGTGTGTGGTACTGGTGGTTTTTGGGTAAACCTATACCGATCACGGTATGGTTTCCACTCGTATTTGGTAGTCTTATTGACTCTTCTTTTGACCTATTGGTTTATGTTTGGGGTACTCGATCTTTTAAATAACTTCTCCGGGATCTTGACATGACTTTCGTTGATCGGGATACTTCTCCAATCCTTGGAGATCCTTATTTATTTGTTCTATGTTTTTCGTTGTTGCTCATTCCCACACGTTACCGTGGTTATTGAGCTTGAGCTTATTTCGGCACTACTTCCGTAGTCCTATCGGAGTATATCCCGTGAATGTTCTTGTAGCTGTCTGAGCTATGTCGGCTAGGTATTGTAACCTTCTTGGCGTTGTACTTTTGGAGTTAACCACTCCTGACTATGTCCTTAGTCAGCTAGCATACGTTGGTGGTGCTATTTAGCTATTACTGTCCCATAGACTTGTGTCTCGGGTTTTGTTATTGTTCCTTTTTCCGCTCTGTTGCATGCTTAGTGCTCCTTTTCCTGCTGCTGGTTGACTAGCCATGTTCCGTGACTGCTAAGCATGTCGCCCTATGCTGTTGTAAGTTGCAGCCTCTTTATGGTTGGAGTACTCATTCTACCGCTATTAAATGCGGGTATTGTTGTTAAACCGGAAACCATTTACGGGACTTCCAATTCTCGGAATCTACTATATGTTAGGTTTTTGTTTACCATACGGTGGTTTCACAACTGCCAGATCAGGTTTTCCCGAGTATGAGAGGACTTTCCTTCTCTCTGGCGTTCTTTCCCAAGTTATACAATGGGTTTGCGGAGGGCGGGTCTGATATTGTAGGTATCTGGTACTCATCGGGAGTTACTAACTAGAGTACCTCTAACGCTATCACTCAACCCTTAGCCCTAAGCTTCTAATTCCTAACTCGGTATTTTCTAAACTCGGTATTTCCAGTCTTCAGAGCGATACTTCGCTCTGATATACCACTTTTTGTAACACCCCTACCGCTAATACCGTCATTACCGTCCAATCTCCTCATACTTCCGTACTCACGCAGCGGATACATACTTACACAACGGAGGGTGATACAATGCCGTTAGCCACCCACGTGACTAACAAGGCTTACTACTACATACAGCATCGGTCTGATGGACCGGAATATCCGAGTACTACACAATTACAATACATACTTCAATTACCTACAAGTACTACAATGCTCCATTTCATACAATGCTCCATAATGCAATACAATACAGTACACCGAGTTTACTAAGATCCAAATCCGATACAATAACTCTTTCAAGTTTATACATCCTCATTAAGAGTCTACCATCTACCCATTCCTCACATGCTACTTCTTTCTAAGTACAAGGGGTGTACCACTTGGCACACTTCTACATCGAAGGCTACAAGCCTTATACCGTTCATTGCCAACTACACTACTTTTCTAGTTATCTAAGCATAGCCTCCGGACTTTTACCATGGCCTTAACTGCTTCGGTACCTGTACAATAAAAACATTGCCCCAAGGGGCTTAGCTTACGCTGCACATGACTTCCGTATACCCCGCGTACTAGCGATGGTACGCCGACTACTTAGGTCGCATACATGCAGTTCATTTTGCAAATACATACATGCATACATGCTTTCATTCACAATATTACAATACTACCCAAGGAATACATACATACACTACAATACATACAAGGAAGACAATACAAGTCAACCGATACATACTTACCTTTACCGAAATACGCATACACAATACATTCACAATACTTGTTAGCTTCTTTTTATCCACCCGGGTTAATCGGGTGGAGATTACTCTTTTACTCAGGGTCAATGACTTACACCAGCCAAGACCATTACTCATACAATACTTACTTCTTACTTACTCAAGTCAAGTCGTAGGGACCTCCGGGCAGGGACTGCACCGTCCCACCACCGGGCTTTACTGCGGCTCACTAATCCAGGATGCTACCCATTTAAGTGGTTTGGGCCGTGGAAAAAATTAAAAGCCAGGAATCGGATCCAACCTCTTGTGTCTCCTCATCCTCACGCGTGGCTGAAACTATATCGGACTTCTACTCATTCCAATTTACTCATACTTAAGTTAGGAGTTAGGTAGTTAGGAATTAGTATAAGTCATTCCATACACACAACAATTCATTACACAAATACACATCCATATACGGTACAATACATTACTCAAGTACGCTACAAGGTACATATACACATCCATTCTCATTCATTCATTTCATGAATTATACAAACTAGATGTTCATGTCAATATAGCAAGAACAAATATAAAACAAGCACAAGTAGGTGCAATAAACTCCGATTCGTGCATTTATCTTTTTTAGGTGATCAAATAAGCACACAAATTGGGGTAACCAGGTTAGGATACAGAGCAACAAGAAATCATACCTTTCCCCGTTGCTTTTGGGATCACCAACTCCCTTCGGTGTTCGACTATTCGAATCCTAGCATATACATAGAGTTGGGTGGTTGATAATCTATATTTAACCTTACTCATTACTTTCCCTAATGTTTCCCAGTTTATACTTACTAACTCATTGTTACTCAAATACATTTACTTATGTTACTTACTTAAAATTATTTCCTAAGCTTGTTTATAGCCTTAATTACCATTAAACCTCATTAATCATGTCTTAATTACCTTATAGTATCATTACCCTTCATTACCCTACCTTAGATTAGCTTTAAAACACTTTCTGTGAAGAATTTTAGGTGGTCCGGGTTACTGTCCGGGCTTACAAACTCGGACCACAATGTTTGGTCAGTCTCGGGTGCATTTTATGGGTGGTCCGGGTTTAGGTCCTAGTTTACAAACCCGGACCATTCATTTGCCATTCTCTCAAGTGTGAATTTGGGGTGGTCCGGGTTAGTGTCCTGGTTTGTAAACCCGGACCACTCCACTGCTACTACATTCTACTGAGTTTTATAGCTGGCCCGGGTTTCTGTACCGGTTTACAGACCCGGACCAGCTGCAGTTTTGTAAATTATGCGTGCCTTTGATTATGTTTCAACCCCAAACTTCTACCAACTTCTTCCCCAATATTCCTACATATAATCTAGGGTGTTTTGACCCTGATTAGGCAATCGAAACTAACCTAATCCATCTCTATACAAATTTGTTACATAATACATCCCACTGTCAATTTTTTCCTCCACTGTTACAGTATTCTTCTTCAACAAATGCTACAGATTTTTACTTTAACCTTTACCATTCAATATTCCCTCTACTAATACTACCCCGAGCATCCTCAATGCATTACCTCTATCCTGGTTCCATCCCATTACCTAGCTCTTCTCCAAATCTGTTTTAAGGTGTTAAACCACTTACCTTAAGTTCTCCAAATACACCTAGTTAGTTCCTAGGTTGTTCCCTCTTCTTCCACATCTAAGTCCTCCAATTTCCATACAAATTTGGGCAGAGGTTCCCCTATATTTTTAACATTGCCCACATACATTTTCAGCTCACACATTCATCCCAATTCCCATATCATGTCACACATCATTCTACACACTATAACACAATGTTTTTCCTGCACATACACATACATTACCCAATGTTTTACCAAGCTTTCAAACATCTTTTAAAACTTCAAAACTGTTACATTCTCTTCCTCATTACACTACAACACACTTACTACTCATTACCATATACATTACTCATTTCTAATACCCAAAATTTGTTACATAAGACACTTACAAGACTACACAAGGTGAGCATCATTTACCTTGTTCTCCTTCTAGCTTTTCTCTCCTTCTTCTTTCCTTTCCTTTCTTTGCTTATTGTTCTCGGTTTCAAATGAAGTCCACACTCCAATGCTACAGCCCATACCAATACACAAATTCTAGCTAAGCATTTCATCCTTAAACTAACCTAGGGTTTGTACATGTTTAAGGTTTTTAAAAGAGTATTACCTTTCAATGAGTAGATGGAGTTCTTGTTTAGCAAGAAAGCAAGATTCCAACACCAATGGGGAGCCAAAATCGGCTGGAAAACAAAGCACAAGACAATGCTAAGCTTTGAATTTTCGTTTTGCCAAAAGGGGCTAGAAAAGGTAGGGTTTCAAGACTATTTTTACCTCAAAATGACAAGGAGATGAAGGTGCTTCTAATGGTGGTCTTCAAGCTCCAAATGCAGCACACCCATGGAGATGAAAATGGGTGTTTTTGGATTTTGAAAGGAGGGATATGTTCTCCTTGATGAGAGGTTTCCAATGGTACAAGTTTTGTAATTTTTGGAGAAGATTTGAGTAGTTAACAAGAGGAGAGAAGGAGGGAGTTGTGTGGGATATGGAAAATCGCCATGCCTGTCGCCCAAGGAGGAAGAAGAGAAATCAGAGAAGAAGGAGGGAGTGCAGTACGTGAGGGAGTGAGGGGTTAGAGGAGAGAGAGTGCCCAGCTCCCCTTTTTCATTATTTTCTTCTACTTTATGGGTTTGTCTTTTAGCATGTTAGGAAAACAAAAGAGAGTGTGAGAGGGAGAGGGGCAATCGGCCACATACAGCACACACACATAATTTTTGCTTTTTATTTGCAAAAGTGGACACATTAATATTTCTTATTTACATTCTCACCCCACAACTTCCCGTTTTTGACAGTTTTTACTATTTTCCTGTTCAATTGATTTTATTGGTTATAGACCTTCATTAACGTTTATTAATGACTATTTGGTTACCAAAAGTGTTACGAGTCTATTTGACCCGCTTAAAGTCATGTTTTCCCGGTTTCCTCGAAAAACGCGCTTTAAGGTTCCTTTGTGGTTTTAATCCATTTTAAGGATCCGTTTTCTTCGGGATTTGTTCCCATATATTATTTAGGCCTTATTAAGCCCTAGGAATTCATATAATACTCTAACTAAGGTCCCATACCTCCTATGGTTATTTAACGCTTATTTAGCATTTTTCGCTTTTTATGTGTTTCTTCATTTCTTTTGGATTTATTTTTCCTCACCAATATTACTTAGGTGTTATTAGGCCCTTAAATACATATTAGAATAATCTTAATCCCTATATTTAAGTTCGGGGTATTTAAAAAATGGTTGATATCTACCGAGATTGGTCGTTCAAACTACCGATGGCTCTTTGGGGTTACAGAACATTAGTAAAAACAGCCACCAGGGTTACTCCCTATTCACTAGTCTGTGGAACTGAGGCAGTGTTATCTGTTGAAACAAATATAATGGCTCTACGAGTCATGAGCGAACTACAAGTACCTGAACTTGAGTGGGAGGAGAAAATGTTGGATAATTTGGCCTTCCTAAATGAATTGAGATTGCAGGCCCTTGAGCATATCCATGCCTACAAAAAGCAAATGGCCCGAGTTTTTGATAGACGGGTCAAGCAGCGGGGAATCCAAGAGAGTGATTTGGTTCTAAAACAACTCAGAAGCGATCTGTCAGATCCAACAGGGAAATTCAAACCCAAATGGTCGAGACCATATCTAGTGAAGCAACTCTTCTCATACAGGGCTGCAAGCCTAGTTTTGGCTAGCACCGGAGAAGAAATCCCAGGATTGGTTAATCTAGATAAGCTCAAAAAATCTTTGCATGAGCATTTTCCTGTCTTCTTTTTTAATTTATTCACATTAGTGTTTGTCCTCGTTTTTTAACATTGTGAGAAGCATTAATAAAGGAATCAGATTCCTGTTCCTTACAAACTTTCAGCTATGTGTCATTTCTTTATGTCAAACAAACAAATCGTTCACTTAGGCACTTGGTGAAGAATTTCCTCACAGACCACACCCTAAGCATCGCAAATTAGAATCTTTGTCTTTCACAAGTTCTCTTGTACAAAGCCACCGTCCCATGCACATCCATCACCCCCGTCACGAGTACCCCACGTATCTCATCATTCCACCGTTTTCATTATTTCACAAAACAAATAAAACAAAAAAATGCTGTCACAAGATCACCCCATCACCACTCACCATCATCATTCACCATCATCATTCACCATACAACCACCTCACCACCGAAAATTCCACAAACAAGAAGGCGCTCAAAAGGTTTGTTAGTTAAACCCCAAAACAGTACTGGGGCAATCTGAGTTAAGGAACGACAATATTTATTTCTTTTGTTTAAACGTGCAAACAAGTCTCTAAGTGTACACTTCTCGAGAGTGCCTTGAGTGGTAAAACTAAGAGCGAAAGAGCGTGTCATTCTTACACGACTCCAGAGAGGTCACATTCAAATGCGAGGTAAACGGCATAACTTCAACCGAAGGAGATATTTTGTAAATTTACGTTTAAACCTGTGAAAAGTAACAAAGAACGGATACACAACTATTAGGGATGACGAAGCATTTAGGTACAGCACCACACAGCCAAAAGCTTGTTAACCCTGACATTATACCCTAGGCACCCCCGGTGAGCTTTTGACATACCTATCCCTTTTCAATATTGCAAACTCCATAAAACAAGCCAGCCAATGATGAATAACCAACCCGGTGACCAAAGGAAGCAAGAAGCCTGACTCCCGGATAACAACTTCACAAGTCCAAAGAAGCAACACTGTTGCCAAGACATTCAAATGATCCACAAATGGTCCCACAATGACACAGTATCCAAAGAGCTCACATCAAGAGACAACTCTCAAAGTTAAAGGAAAACGGGAACCATAAGAACCCCGAAAAAGGAAAGAATACAAGGCAAATATGAAAAGCCTAAAGGAAATCCTAACCTAAACCATAAGAAGAGAGAGATGATAGTTCTAAAGTTCCAAGACGAAGAAGGCAAGTCCAACAGAAAGTGCAAGTTGCAGCTTTGGTCACCATTATAGCTCCTCATATCCCAAACATCCCTCCATGGTTCCGTTTTCATTCACCATACCCCATAGCCACGTTATAAGCTTAATAGACATCCGACTTAGTAGTTGGGTATCCAATCACGTGAAAGTAATAGGTTGAACGCGTAAATCTAACAAATGTCAAATTCAATGGTTGAGATGTTTGACCAAAAGGAGAGCACGAGTGCAAGCATTAAACACTTTGAGTGTAGGATAGAAAGCACCACATTAAGATAAACCCTGACCTTGTGAGAGTGAGACTTGTTTTTGTGCAATTAATCAAAGAAAATACTAGGGGCAATCAATTGTTCCAATTGATTGCCACAAATCCAAAAAAACTCAGGTTGCCTTAAGGAAAAATACTGGGGGCAATTGTTTGTTCCAACAATTGCAACAACGACACCGATTAAGGCCCAAGAACTTGACACCCAAAGTTCAAACCCTCCTCATGTCACACAGGCCCGTCCTAAGCCCTACCTCCACATCAAATTTCCTTAGGCTCGTCCTAAGCCCTACCTCTACATCAAATTTCCTTAGGCCCGTCCTAAGCCCTACCTCCACATCAAATTTCCTCAGGCCCGTCCTAAGCCCCACCTTCACATCAAATTTCCTTAGGCCAGTCCTAAGCCCTACCTCCACATCAAATTTCCTTAGGCCCGTCCTAAGCCCTACCTTCACATCAAATTTCCTCAGGCCTGTCCTAAGCCGTACCTCCACATCAAATTTCCTCAGGTCCGTTCTAAGCCCTACCACTTTGTCATAGAATCTCCAGGTCCAACATAAACCTTAACCTTTCTACATTCATTGAGGCCCATGGTAAGACCTAACTCATCATACACTTAACTCACCTTCACTTAGAATTGTCTTTAGGCTCGTCATAAGACTTAGTTCCAACCTTTAGGCTCGTCATAAGACCTAGATCCAATCTTTAGGCTCGTCATAAGACCTAGATCCAACCTTTAGGCTCGTCATAAGACCTAGTATCACCTTTAGGCTCGTCATAAGACCTAGATCCAACCTTTAGGCTCATCATAAGACCTAGTATCATCCTTAGGCTTGTCATAAGACCTAGAACCAACTTTAGGCTCGTCATTAGACCTAGTACCATCTTTAGGCTCGTCATAAAACCTAGTATCATCCTTAGGCTCATCATAAGACCTAGAACCGCCTTTAGGCTCGTCATAAGACCTAGAATCACCCCTTCAGGCTCGTAGTAAGACCTAGCTTCACTCTTTAGTTTACTTGCTTCCATCAAACACATTGCATTCATTTCATTCATATAGGCGTGTCACAAGACCTATCTACATTATCTAGGCGCGTCACAAGACCTGGCGACAGAAAAGTTGGCGAGGTGATGGCAATAAATCCTCCTGTGCGATGTCAACTTATTTTGGGATCAACGAGTGGTGGGCAATGGCAATAAGTCCCCAAGGTTTTTACCAGGAGTTAACCCTACACACCGGCCTGGGGGGCAATGGCAATAAGTCCACATCGGGTCCAGCCAGGAGCAACGGTATGGGTTTCGGTACCTAGAAGCATCCGAGCATCATCAGCATCATCAACATCATCAGCATCATTAGCATCATCAGCATCATCAGTACTATCAACATCGTTAGCATTTTAGCCTTCTTGCATTTGCATACCATCCAGTTTTCACATTTTTTTAGGTTGTCGACGCCTTAGAATCGCTTGGCATTATTTCATTTTTACTTTTTAGGTTGTCAACGCCTTATAATCGCTTGACATTATTTCATTTTCACTTTCTAGGTTGTCAACACCTTAGAATCACTTGACATTACTTCATTTTCACTTTTTAGGTTGTCAACGCCTTAGAATCGCTTGACATTACTTCATTTTCACTTTTTAGGTGGTCAACGCCTTAGAATCGCTTGACATTACTTCATTTCACTTTACTTATAGGTAGTCAGCGCCTTGGAATAGCTCAACATGACTTGTTAGTCTTCAACGGCATGCAGGGTCTATTCACGATCCGAAACTTTGGGGTATCATTCAAGCATCAACCAGACTTTTCATATTCATTACAAAGTCTAGTTGACGGGTGCAAAAAGGGTAGTTTGGTCAAACAGCAAGGATTCCTGGTTCGATTGGCGCATTCTGGGGCATCAGGGGCAGCATAGTCATCTTCAAGGGCATTTTCATAATTTTTCAAGGCTCCTAAGCCCCCTACGAGCTTTTCTCTCCTCCGGAAGTGGCTCAAATCAAATCAGATTGATTTGAAATTTTAACCCATGATAGAGGATGACATTTTTAAGCATAATGGCGTTGAAATTTTGATTTTTCGAATTCCCATTAAATTTCTAGCAATTTCTGATTGAATCTGACGAGAAATTGAATTTAAAAATATTCCAATATTTAAAAAAATCGATACCACCTCAAAAAAATCATAATTGTCATCCTTGACATGTGGCTAAGATTTCACATCAAAATTCCCTTGGGAAGTCACTCAATTAAAATCCCAAAGAATCTCGTTTTCACTAGATTTTCTTTATCTTTAATGAAGTCTATATAAAGGGGTAAATCCTTTGATCAAAACAGAATCGCACAAGTTCAAGAACCCTAAGGAGATAGAAAACACAGCCTCTCTTTAGCCTCTCGCATTTTTCAACACCCGGCCACCAAAATCATACCGAAATTCCCCCGAAATCACCACCAAAACTCGTTTTCCAACTCCCAAAGCATCAACAATCATCAAAGCCCCACCAAAACACCACCAAGACGTGAAGAACATCAAGAACAATCTGTGACCAGAAGCCCGGTTTGAAGTCTGTTCGAATCTGCCCTCAACGGAGCTCCCGATGAATCCCGACGTGAGGAACCATTGTGAATTAGGGGGTAAAACAGGTAGGAATTCCACTTCCCTAACTCCCCATGACTTTATTAGTCTTGTATCAAAATTTGGGTTCAAACCGACTCCTTTCGGCTTCTATATTGCTAATTGCTTTCGTTTCTGCCTTTTTACTTGTTTGTTAAGTTTCGTGCATATTTCGACTTCAAACTGAAATCTTTCAATTACTAACATCTTGTACACCTTTCAGGCTACACGTACATAATTTTTGAGCCGAAAATACCGTCGGGAACCACTTGAAAACCCCTGTCTGTGGGTGGTCCGTGACCTCGGACCTATGGTCCGGGACCACAGACGGGTTGTCCGTGGTCACGGACATCAGCAAACAGTGGCGGGATTTTTAATTTTTGAATTTTCTAGGTTTTTCTAACTTATGTCCGGGCCCACGGACGTCCTGTCCGTGGCCTCGGACTTTTCAAAATTTCATTTTATTTTTTATTCGATTTTTCGGTATATTTAAGCTAACTGGGGTACGTGGCCACGGACAGAAACAAATTTGACCTAATCTGCCTCCAAAACCCAAGTTTAGGTAGCTTTAATTTTCACTTTATTTTGCTGTCAAAAAATGATAAAAAATAAAAAATCAGAAGCGCACACTTAGGTTATAATGACTCGTATAAGCCTTCATTAAACTAAGTAAAGGAAAAATGACTTCGAGGGGCAGTGAAAGTAATTGAACCCTACATAAGTCGAATATCAAGCCCACGAACCCGAACTTTCCTTTCCTAATTTTCTTAGGTCAAATTAGGTGGCGACCCTAATTAGGTTCCAGTGGGCTAACTTAGGATTTAATAACTAGTGTTATATGACATAGTTGTTAAGCTTAGGTTATAAGTGGACCTAGAATCTGATCAGATCCTAATCAGCCTGAATCAACATAGGATTGGGTTCAAAAATCGAGGCTCACAACACTACCTCTCTAGCACTTGGTTTCTTTCATGGGCTTAGAGGTGAGAACATGGGTGAGGTGCGTTCGGCCTTGGGTGGTAACCTGCTAGCTAAGAATGGTGAGGAATTCATGGCTGCTATAGAGTCATACTGTGAGGAGTTGAGATAGTGGCGCTTCAGTGGTGGTAGAGTATTTTCTATAAGTTCTAGTTCATCCAGAACTATAAACCCTTTCCTAGAGTAGATGGCTGCTAAGCAGGCTCAGACCGAGACTACCATGAGCCACATGATGAAGATGTTGGAGCAGCTTACGATGGGTAAAGCTCCTGCTCATTATGTGAACCAGGTATCTTCTAGCTCCAATAACTTGTGTTGTTGTCAGTGACATACCCCAAACTTAAAAATGGTGATTAAATAATTCTAATATGATAATTGAGGCCCTAATAGTGCCTAAAGTATTTTGGTGAAGAAAATAAATCCAAAAGAAAAGAGAAAATGCTTAAAAAGCATATAACGCAAAAATGAGTGTTACATGACCATAGGAGGAATACGACCTCGGTTAGGGTCTAGATGGATTCTTAAGGCTTATTTATGCCTAATTAATATACGAGAACAATTCCCAAAGAAAATGGATCCATAAAATGGATTAAAAATACTAATGAAGCTTTAGAGCATGTTTTTTTAGAAAACCCGAAAACGTGACTTTGAGTGGTCAAATGAACCCGTAAAAATTATAGTCAATCAAATAAATATAATTGAACATTAATGGAAGCTTAAGAACCATTAAAATTAAAGAAACGAGAAAAACCCGGAAAACGGGCCGGTTAGTGAATAGTGCTAAAACCGGGTAATTAACGAGCATTATTGTGAAAAGACGAAAACGCCCCTAGCTGGGTTAATTAGAGGACCAGTTTTCTTGTGGGTTTTTAATACCCTCTCCTAGCTAATAACTAGCTCATTAGTCAAAAGGATCAAAAAGTAAAAAGCAAAAAGTGAAAGGAAAAAAGAAAATAGAATACTCACCTTTCCTCTCTCTCTCCTCCCATTTCCTTTCTTCCCCACTTTTCTCCTCCCTGCCGATTTCTCCCCCTCTCTATTCTTCTGGAACGGTTTTGAAGAAGCTCCCATGGCTTCTTGCCATTCTCTTCCTTGCTCAAGCTTTAATAAAGCTCCAAATGAAAAGCAAAGTACATATTCTTGCTCCCCTCACCAAGCTCTACATTCCTCTCTTTTCAAAATCCAAAAATAGTGAAGTTATCTCAATGGGTATAGCCCATTTAAAGAGGAAGTTGGAGTTTCTGGAAGCTTGGAGTCTCCTTTCTCATCTAAGGTAAAAAGTTCAAAGGAAAAACTCATTTTGCTTCATCCCTTGCCTTGGCCAATTTTTACCCATCTTAATGCCTTGCTTCTTTCCTTGATTGAGCTATTCTCCAAGTCTCCAATGATGGATTGGAGCTCCTCTTTTCATTCATGGCAAAAACCCATTCCTAGGGTTTCCAAGGAAATGACCAATCTTAGTGCCTTAAGCATTTTAATTAATGAGTTTAGTGTTTTTACTTAGACTCATTTCGTTTATTGATTGATGGGTTGGAATTGGGCAACTACATTGCCCTTGGGCAATTTTAAGTCTAGAGAAGTGAAGGAGAGGAAGAAAAGAATTGCAAAGAAAATTTAAGAATTCAAGGTAAGAAACTTACCTTAATATTTATCATGTATGCTTTAGGAATTTGGGATGGGTTAACTAATTGAATGAGCCAAAAACTTGATAGAAATGTGCTTTGATTAGTTAGATAAGAAATTTGGGAATTTGTTGTTTGAATTGAGGGCCTTGGAGCCAAGTGACTTGAGTATGTATTAATATTGTTGTTTGAAGAGATTTTGATTGAGTTGTGTGCTGGTAGGATCCTCTATGGGTGTGGCTAGTTGTGAATGGATTTAGGTGATAAATGGTGCAATTGGGAATGTTAGAATTGTAGGCAAACTATGGAAAAATTTTGGTAGAAACATGAGTGGTTTAAGTTTAATAAAAATCTGTAGCAAATGGTATAAGAGTGTCTTGGAAGAGTTAGAAAAGAACTAGAATGCATGACCTTGAAAATGAAGAGTGGACTTGGGAACTAGAAAGGAAAATGTCTAAGATGAAATGTTATGGTCAAGTTGTTGAGAGAAGAAGTGTAAACTGTCAAGAGGGAGTTTGGAAATGTACAAGTGTGCAAAATGCAAAATGTGAGAATTGAAATTTATGGAATTAAGCAAGAATTGAGGTAAGGAATTGACCAATGATTTGACGAGGTTTAGAGCATGATTAGGAGTGTTTTAAGGTGTTTAAACATGTAGAAAACATGTGGAAAGATTAGGGAATGATTGGGTGTGAATTAAGGGTTGATTTGGGGTTGAAAAATTTCTTGAGTAGTAGTTTTTAGCAGGGTCCAGGACCTAGGTTAGGAACAAGGTCCCGGACGACACTTAAAATGAAGCCAAGAATACGTAACCAGACATGGTCTGGGACTTAAGATGGGGACAAGGTCCCGGACCACCATGAATTTTGTTACGAAAGTTGAGTCTTGTATTGGTCCGGGACTTAGGGTCTGGACAAAGTCCCGGACCACCTCCAGAATTGTCCCGAGAGTATTTTTAAGGGTCCTAATGATGGGGGATTGATTGGTATTGGTTTTAGATGATGTTTAGGCCTTGTTTGGTGACATGTAAAGGTCCTAAGTAGTATAAACAAGTGCTATAAGTGAATGAGAAAGTGGAGAACTTAAGGACATATGAGTAAAACTAAGAATAACGGGATAACGGGGTAAGTACGGGAGTAGTAGTTATTTACATACCGTAATACCCTAATGTTAATAGAAACATTTGAAATGTCATCAGTGAATCGAGTAAGACCCAAGGAACGTGAGGTGACATGGTAATGTTAATCCATGGTGAAAGGTATGATTTTCTCATGCCCTGTATGCTAACCGGATTACACTGATTTGTGTGTTGTTTGCTTGTGTGCCGACTTAATCAAGATAAAAGCATGAAAATGAATTATTGCATTGTTTGTTTGTCTTGATGCATGATGTATGAGCTAACCATACTTGAATGAATGTGTTGTCTAACTTAGAGTTATAGACCGACACATAAATGAGTGTTGTTGATTAAAGAATCGTAGAAAGAGTCATTTCGCAAAATAATAAAAATGTGGAAACACACAAACACTATCGCTTGAAAAATAACGATAACGCAAACTTATGAACTCACTAGAATGTGAGAGAGTTGTACGGGATTAGTAAATTCCTGATAACGGTTAGAGAACCGAAAAGAACATCCCACGAAATAATCAATAGTGGAAAGAAATGATGAAACCACTAATAAGAGATTGGTGATAGTTCAAAGATATGAACTTGTGAGTGAAATAAAGAATGAAAAGAGACCATCAAACTCCCTTAGAAAAATAGTCGACGTACAATATGAGGAACCGACCAATATGAGAAAATGTCCCGAACATACAAGTATTCGATAAGTTGGGGAAACCCTTAAATCTGAGAATACAAGACATTGAGAAATTCCCTAACCCATTAGATGATATCGAGAGTGATACTTCTAGGCTAATCCATGAGGTTGTGACGTGACTCTGAGAGAGGAGCATTTGGGAAATTGAGTAGTCCGGTAGAGAAATGGATGTTTATGAATTTGAGGACTAGGTGTATAGTTCCGTTTGATAGTCGTACCTTCCCACCATGCTAGACTCGGTGTAGGGTCATAGCCAGGGAAGTAAGATGAGAATTTGTAAGCCCGATGGTGAGTCTTGTGTAAGACTCTACCGGGAGGTCATGGGTAATGACTTAAAAGGTATCCATTTGAGAATTGAGAATTTGAGATTGAGATTTGAATATTTAATATTGAGATTTGAGCTTGAGAGTTGAGATTATGAATTGAGAATTAAGCTTGAGAGTTGAGATTGTGAATTGAGAAATGAGATTTGAGAACTTGAGAATTGAGATTGAGATTAAGAAATTGAGATTGAGATTGAGATTAAGAAATTGAGAATTTAGATTGTGAGTTGAGATAAGAGAGCTTGAGTAAGAGTAACCCAAGAGAATGGGTAAGATAATGATTAAGTAACTAAGGCATAGTGAGGTAGAAACCCTCAAGGCCTAAGGGTTAGTTAATACTAACTAACAAAGTTTTTGTTGTAGTTGTTATTGTATTCCTTGTTTGAATGCCTTTGAATGCGAGCATGATTATTGAATTAAAATGAATCTCATGTTCTCGACCAAGTAGTCGGCGTACCCCCGTTAGCACGTGGGGTATGGGAATTTCATACCAGTAATTCACTGAGCCCCTTGAGGCACCGTTTTTACTTAAAAGTACTTTGGAGCCATTTACCGTTCGAGAGTAGGATGGAGTTGCTGTATAAGCATGGGTAATTGATTAATGAAAGTTGTATTTATTTGTAATGTTGATTGTAAGTCCGAATTGTATCGGCAAACTTGATGATTGTAGAGACTTGGTATAGCATTGATTCGAGGTTTGGATTGTATTAGGATTTGATTAAGGAATGGAATGTAATGTTTGACATAGAGTACTCGGTATACTAGTTCATCTGACCGATATTGTAATTTGTATTTGGATTTGGCCTTGTTAGTCACGTGGGTGACTAATGGCATTGTATCACCCACCGTTTCCGCTGCTTTGGTATTAATAAATGAGACGGGTTGAGAGGTAATGACTCGATTAGCGGTAGGGGTGTTACAGTCAGTGTGGTGGGCCCCATGAATTTGAATCATGCCCAGAGATAGCTGAGATGCGACAAAATGAAGAAGCAAATGTTGTGGGTCAATCTTTCAATAGGCAGCCTTGGGTTCAGAATCAGCATCCGAAATTGAGGTATGGCAACCCTAATAATGCCTTGAACTCATATCAGATGACGCCTCAGCAGCCTACTCACGGAGTGCCTCCTGGTTTTTCTCGGCCTTCCAACAATCAGAATCAACAATCTCAGTTTCAACAATCATACCCTTCTTCTTTAAATACATCCAATCTTGCAGATTTGTTGGCTAAGTTGGAAGCCAAGAAGCAGATGCAGTATGAGCAGCAGATGATTACTAATCAGACTTTGATTGCTGGTCAGCAGAAGCTTGAGCAACACATGGAATAGCTGACTAAGTTGGTATTGAATCAAAGGACTTCTGGTTCATTACCTTCTCAATCGGATCCCAATCCAAAGGAGCAGATGAAGGTAGTGACTGTCCTAGATGTTGATGAAGCAGTGGTCTGTCAGGGAGTTAGTCTTCGAAGTAGGAAGTAGCTGATAAATAAAGATCAAGTTGTTGAGGATCAAACTGGCGAAGAGACCGGTCTTCTTTCTTCTAGTATTGGTGCACCGTCAGGGCCTCCAGCCCCTCCTAAGGTAGATGTTGAGGAGACCCAGGCTCCTATCTCTTCCCCTTCTCATACTTCAATTGCTAAAAATTCCAAGGGTAAAGTAGTTCCTAAGGAACTTCCTTTTCCTAATAGTTTGAAAGAAAAAGAACTTGATGATCAATTTGGGAAATTTCAGAATGTGTTTTCTTAGCTTACTATCAATATTCCTTTAATTGATTCTATCAAGCAGATGCCTAACTATGCTCGCTTTGTGAAGGATTTGATTTATAACAAGCGAAAGTTTAAGGAGAGTGAGATTGTTCAGCTGACAGAGACATGCTCTGTAGCCATCCAGTAGAAGCTTCCTCCTAAGTGTGGAGATCTAGGGCAGCCCATCTTCCCTTGCACCATTGGAGACATGGACTGTGGTTTTGGACTCTACGACCTTGGAGAGAGTATAAATTTGATGTCTTATTCAATGTTTAAGAAGCTTCATGCTGGTGAGCTTGTCCCGATTAATTTTAATTTGCAATTACCTGATCGTTCTTCAATCAAACCTCGAGGTATGGTTGGGAATGTTATGGTAGGTGTTGGTAACTTCTTCTTCCCTGCTGATTTTGTCATTCTTGATATGGCTGAGGATGTTAAAGTACCATTGATTTTGGGTAGACCTTTCCTGCGAACTGCTAAAACTGTCATTGATGTTGACAACAGAAAGATCACTCTTAAGTTTAATAATGAGGAACTCAGTTTTGATATTACTAAGATGATGAGAACAAATGCTTCTTCTCATGCCGTGCTTTCAGTTGACATTGATTGTTCTGATGGTGATGATGCTTATGTTGCTTAGAATGCTGATGACTCTTCTTTCTTACTTGAGAATTCTAATTTGCTAGAGCAGGTGTTATGCCACTTAATTGAGGATGATAAGGAGAGCACTGAGGTAGCTACTGTTGTCCAGTAGCTCAACCAGGGTCGATCCTATTTTTACCCTTATGCTCCTCCTATGGAGCCACTGGACAGGCCTACTCAGAGGCTCGTTACTTTAATAGAGAAGCCCCCTACTATTGAACTCAAAACTCTTCCTTCAAATCTTAAGTATGCTTTCTTGGTAGAGGGTAGTGCCCTGCTTAATATTATTTCTTCATCTTTGTCTGTTTCGCAGGACAACAAACTTCTAGAGGTGTTAAGAAGGCATAAGGGTGCTTTGGGGTGGTCTGCGGCAGATATTAAAAGGATCAGTCTAGGGTTTTGCACTCATCGAATTTACATGGAAGATAGTGTCAAGCAATGAGGCAGCCCCAGAAGAGATTGAATCCAAACCTGAAAGAAGTTGTGAAAGCTGATGTTCTGAAGCTTCTGGATGCAGGTATCATTTATCCCATCTCTGATAGCCGCTGGGTTTCTCCTGTGCAAGTTGTTCCCAAGAAAGGGGGAATAGTTGCAGTGCCCAATAAGAAAGGTGAATTGGTGCCTCAGGGGAAAACCTCTGGTTGGAGAATGTGCATCAATGTCCAGCGTTTGAATGATGCCACAAGGAAGGATCACTTCCCGCTACCGTTTATTGATCAAATGTTAGAGCGGTTAGCGGGGTAATAGTTATACTACTTCCTTGATGCGTATAATGGTTACTTTCATATTCCCATTACGCCAAAGGATCAAGAGAAGACCACTTTCACCTGTCCTTACGGTACTTTTGCATATAGGAGGATGCCCTTTGGTCTTTGTAATGCTCCTGCCACATTTCAGAGATGTATGATGGCATTCTTTAGTGATTTTATTGAGAAGAGCATAAAAGTTTTCATGGATGACTTTCTATGTATGGCCAGAGTTTTGATGTGTGTCTTGATCAGCTGGATCAGATACTAGGCCGGTGTGAGGAGACCCATCTGGTTTTGAATTAGGAAATGTGTCATTTCATGGTACAGGAAAGTATTGTGCTTGGTCACAGGGTCTCCAAAGCTGGTATTCAGGTGGATAAGGCTAAGGTGGATGTCATTGAGAAGTTGCCTCCTCCCACTTCAGTTAAGGATGTCAGATCTTTTCTGGGTCACGCAGGGTTCTATAGGAGGTTCATCCAGGACTTCTCCCAAATTGCTAAGCCTTTGTCTAATCTCCTGTAGAAAGATGTGAAATTTAAGTTCTCAGAGGAGTGTTAGAAAGCCTTTCAAACTATCAAGAGTAAGCTCATTTCTACTCCTTTCGTGGTTCCTTTAATTGGTCTCTTCCTTTTGAGATCATGACAGATGCCAGTGATTATACTGTTGGTGCTGCACTCTGTCAGAGGAAGGACAAGATTCTGAGGGTTATCACTTATTAAAGTAAGACTCTATTTGAAGCTCAAAAGAATTACACCACTACTGAAAAGGAGCTACTTGTTGTAGTGTTTGCTCTTGATAAGTTCAGGCCATATCTATTAGGAAGTAAGGCCATTGTTCACACCGACCACTCTGCAATGAAGTACCACTTCCAAAAGAATGATTCTAAGCCCAGACTCTTGAGATGGATCTTGCTTCTCCAAGAATTCGACTTGGAAGTTGTTGATAAGAAAGAAAAGCAGAATGGAGTTACAGATCACCTATCTAGGCTTGAGACTCCAGATGATGGGGTTCTCATAAGTGAATTCTTCCCTGATGAGACAATCTTTGTCAATGGGAAAGTTAAAGAGCCATGGTATGCTGACCTGGTGTTATACCCAAAATTTCAACCCCCCGGTGTACGGTTTGTTAAACTTTAGTGTTGTGTGAAACACTTTGGTCAAATAGTGGTGATTCCCAGTCCGATCAGCGCATTGTGGAGCACTAGGGGCACCTTAGTCATCTTCAGGGGTATTTTTGTAACTTTGCAGGCCAGTAGGATCTCCTATAGGCTTTATCTCTCCTCTGAAGAAGGGTCAAATCAATGCAACATGCTTTGAAATTTTAACTCATGATAGAGGATGACATTTTGGACATAATGGCGTTGGAATTTTTATTTTTCAAATTTCCAATAATTTTCTAGAAATTTCTGATTGAATCTGACAAGAAATTGAATTTAAAAATATTCCAATATCCAAAAAATTCGATTCCACCTTAGAAAAATCAGAAATATCATCCTTTTAGAAACCCTTGAGCTAAAACGTCAGTAAATCTTGGTTTTTACTGGATTTTTCTATCTTTAAGTAAGCCTATATAAGGAACCTTATCCCTTGATCAAATCAGAACAGGAAGAACCCTAGATGATCAAAGAACCCAGCCGTCTTATTCTCTCCACGTTTTGAACTCCTGAGTCACAATCAAATACTGAAATCTCACCAAAATCAACACAAAAACACATTCCTCAACTCCCGTTACATCTACAATCACCAAATCCCTATCAAACCACCACCAAAACGTGAAGAACATCACCAATTCTCAAGAGTCAGTAGCCCGAGTCGATCTCAATTCGGAACCAGCATCCACGAGGTCTCCGAAGAATCCCGACATGAATAAACACCTCGAATTCAAAGGTAAAACAGGTTAGAATTCAGGGTTACTAACTCCCTCGACTTCATTAACTCTCTGTTGAAATTTGGAATCCGACCATACCTTTACGGCTCTTGCGTTACGTTTTTCTTTGTTTCTGACCTTTAACTTGTTTGATAAGTTTCATCATTATTCTGACTTCAAATAGTAATATTTTGATTACTAAAATCTTGTAAACCTTACAAGGAACACACCCATAAATTTTGAGCCGAAAACACCACCGGGACCCACCAGAACGCCATCGTCCGAGGGTGGTCCGTGCCTACGGGCAGCCTGTCCGGGGTCCCGAACGGCCTGTCCGAGGCCACGGACGCCCCCGGACCGTGGCGGAAATTAAATTTTCAAATGTTTAGGGTTTTAACTGTACATGTCCGGGCCCACAGACAGCCTGTCTGTGGCCCCAGACTTTTCAAAATTATGTTTTCTGTTTAATTCGACTTTTATTTTCACATAGGTTAGCTAGGGTCCGTGGGTTCGGACATTAGGTCCATAGCCACGGTCAGAAACAAAATTTGACCTAATTCTACCTCTGAAACCCTAGTTTAGCTAATTTTAGTTCTCACTTTAATTTTCTGTCAAAAAAATCAAAAAAACTAAAAAAATCATAAACATGTGCGCTTACGTAAAACAAACTTGTAAAAAAGCCGTAATTAAACTAAGTAGAGGAAAAACGACCTAGGAGGGGTAATGAAAGTAATGTGAACACTAAATAACTCTTATACCAAGCCCCCGAACCAGAACTGTCCTTTCCTAATTTAATCTAGGTCAAAATTAGGTGGCGACTCATAATAGGTTCCAGTGAGCTAACTTAGGTTTTAATAATTATAGTTATATGACTTAGTTATTAAACTTAGGCTATAAGTGGACCTAGAACCCGGCCAGATCTTAATCTACTTAATCAACATAGGATAGGGTTTAAAAATCAAGGCTCACAGAATGGCAACTCTGCTGGGGACAACTTCATAATTTTAACTTGTTTAATTTTAAGAAAGAGGGTTTAACTTGAAATTGTTTATTACGGCTTTAATTACATAGTTTGTTTACTTTCGTGTGCAATTAAATTTTTTGCACCTTTGCATCATATGAGAGCGAGGGTCCATGCAAGCCGATTTCACCCCGGGACCCGTCTTAAGGTCCCCTGTCAGGGACTCACACCTTTTAAGGTGATGTGAATAAGTGGGGGGGGGAAGAGGAGGATGTCGTCTAACCACATCCCCTTAATACCTGGGCTTTAGCCCCAAGCATTTTCCTGGCAGTGCCCTTACCTAGCCATGTTTTGTCATTCAAAGACCCGACCGTAGACGCACACCTTCAGGTGATGTAAAAAGAGTGGGGTATCCCAAAGAGAATATCGTGAAGCCACCCTATTCCTTTGGGTGACCAAGGCCCCAAGCCCCATGCACCTCTCCAATCGATACATACCGAATTGTTAAAGCGTCAAGTGAGGACATGTTGAACTTGTGTGATCCTGTTTTCTTGTGTGATTGGCCCACTATCAAGCCTAGAGATTGATAGGAACTTCCCCTACATCAATTCAGCCCAACCCGAATTCGTGGCTTCATTGTTTGCTACCCAAAGGCCCTGTTTGGTTTAATATGTGAGTCCTTGGGCTTTGGCCCAAAAAGCCTAGACTTAGGTGATTTCTCTTTCGGCCCAATTTGAATTATCCAATTTGTTCAAGGCCCATAAAAAAAGGTCCACCTAAACGTGAAATAACTCACAAGTCCTGAAAATAAAACCTTTTTCGGCTCAGCAACCATCTTCTCTGACCTAAAGAAAGTTGGGCGTATTTGTGATTTCGGGACCATTCCAGCCCATATGCTTTACTTGAGGCCCAAACACATTCCGGCCCAAGGGCTCATTCTAGTCTAGGTAAACTTCTTATCCAAGCCTTGGCCCAAAACCCTAGTTCTAGGTGTCACCTTTTATGCCTAATCAAAGCCATCTATCTAGGTTTCAGCCCAAGTTCCAATTCATGGTCCAAAAAAATACTCCAGCTCAAACGGTCCAACTCT
The DNA here is from genome assembly GCA_023374045.1 of Limonium bicolor. NCBI lineage: Eukaryota > Viridiplantae > Streptophyta > Magnoliopsida > Caryophyllales > Plumbaginaceae > Limonium > Limonium bicolor. The sequence continues at coordinate 355,951,355 of CM041778.1, read as the reverse complement.
TATAATACTTAGCCCGCACACCTTGTCTTAACCCAAAATACATCCGGGTCCAAACATCTGCATTTCGGATCAAGTGTTCATTCTCTACCCAAACTTTGATCCAACCCCCCTTCTCTTGATTCAAGCTCTCGTTATTGGTTGACACCTCGAAGCAGGTAAGTATGGATGTCGAGTTAGCCGCTACGCAGGAAAGGTGCAGGGTCTTGGAGTCCATTATCGAGGAATTGAGAAGTAAGGCTAATCTCCAGGAGAGAATTAAGCAAACTTCAGAAAGCTTACGGATGAAAATGTTAACAGCAGTTACATCGAAATTGACTCCGTTAGGGCCCATGATTCTCAAACACATGTGGGGAAGATATTCTAGATAATCAACTAGCCGTAGAGGTTAAAAGGGTTTTAAAAAGGATCGAGCACATAGAAAAGACCAACAAACTCGCTGGCTTCGATTACTTCTCCATGGTGTCATATCCCGAAGTCGACCTCCCTCCAAAGCTAAAGCTGCCCACACTTGCCTTGTACAAAGTTCCTCGGATCCACAAATTCATTTGGCTATGTTTGGCTGGGAGATGTCCATCCTCGGACATAACGACATGCAGAAAGCCAAGTTTTTGCTCCCTACCTGGATGAAGTTCCTCAACGATGGTATCTCACTCATAAAATGATTGCTACGACCTACGAGGAGGTTTGTGAAGCCTTTCTGCATCACTTTGAGTATGCTAGGAATCTTGAAGTCACCAGATCAGATCTGGCAAGCACTCGACAGAAAGACAATGAGTCCATGTCTGACATCATCAGGCGTTAGAGGAGAAAGGCTGCTGCCATGCCAACCAAAATGGACGAGCAAGAGCAAATCCGCATGATAATTGAGAACATGCAAAAACAATACAACAATGATCTAAAGTATATGTACTTTCCGAGTTTTGACATGATGATGGGACAAGTCGGTATCATAAAGGAAAAAATTCATAAGGGCGGGTTGGATCTCGAGTGTTAAGAGACTCCAATGGTGGTTCCAAATTCTCTAAGCCAAAACCGAAAGGACCTCTTTTCAAACAGTGGACTGCGCTCAAAGTAGTTTCCCGAAATGAATACGCTTCAACAGCCTAGAGCTCTGAATCAAAACTTTAGGACATACCCTCACCACGCCAAGGCTCATCGCAAAGGGAATTCACTAACATTGGTTGACACCAAGTCAGGCATTTGAAGAGCTTCAGAGAAGAAACTTGCTACAGCCCTTGGCCCCTCGGCCAGGAACTACTCATTTGGGGAGACATCGTAATCAATTCTGCCACTACCATTGTAAGCAGAAATATATGTTACTATACTTCTACCTAGGTAGTGTACCTATCGTTTTGCGGAATAGTGAATTGAGTGGGGTTGCCGATCTCAGGGATCTCATTCAATTAATTGACAATTATTTACAAACCGAGAAAACTAAACTAAGAAAACTGGAAACATCACTTTTCAGGTTTTACTTAATTTAATAAAAAGAATGACTAACAAACTAACATAAAATAATGAAACAGTAAAAGATAAAAATAAACTAAATAAAGAAATAAATATCTAATCTAAAGAAGCACCCCGGATTGTTCTACAAACCTTCACTTTATTAATCTATCAAAAACTCTTCCATAATTCTGCAATAAACTCAAGAATTATAAATAGTTCATTGACTGGTCCCTGTACAACAAACCCTAACTGAAATAACAAGCCGCAAACCATACCCAAGTTATCAAGTTAATAGCATTAAACACAATTCCTATTGGAGACAGATTAACCTATAGGCAAACCATGCTTCTAGTCGTTAATCCGGTTTAACTTCCTATGTCTTGTTAACTAATCTCAGTGCCGCATTATGATTAGAAAACTACAAATATTGTTTTAATAATTACTAGAGAATTAAAGCATACGAAGAACAGGAATTATACTACTGCATTAATGAATTAATAAAAAGATTACAAAATAAATATAAAGATCTAGTTTGCTACCCAATCCGAGGAGCTAGTCTAACTACTCAAACATGACTCTAAAAACAACGAAAACAGCAAGAGAAGAAAACATTGACAGAAAGATAAAAAGGAAGAAGAAACTCTGTTAGAAGATCCCCGCTCCACTTTCTATCTCTGCATTAATTCTCTGTCAGAAGTGTGGGGAGTAACAATGGTGGAATTGTGTACGTGGAAGAAGAAAGAGGAGGCCGAAGCTGCCCCGGTTCTTAATCCTAGGGGTGATGGCCTGAGACCTAACCCAACCCGACCTGAAGGAACTCATGTAGTGGAGGTCACCAAGTGTTACTTGATGCAAGGAAGACTTGGAAGCTGGGCTTGCCAAGTTAGCATGTGGATGTCTTGGAGCTACGCACATCAAGATGCGGCTGGTCACTGAGAGCTGGCTGTGACGCTCGGGAGACAAGTGATGGGTTAGAGGCCCTAGCACTTGGTCAAAACGCTAGGGTACTTGACGAGGTTATGCAAGTAATGAGTTTGAGGCTCAGGTACTTGGCAGTGAGCTAGGCTCACCTTGAATGCAAGTGGGTGTGACCGGTCTTTGTGACTGGGGTTTGACTAGTGACAGTTGGTCCATAAGGGATCATGCAAGTCACATGCAAAGTAAAGTTGACACTAGGTGTCATAGGCAAGGAACAAAGGTAAGGAGATGGACAAGCTAAAGTTGCCACCCAACCCAGAGTGTTTTTGTGGCTTAGTCTTGACTGGGTTAAGACAAGCTTACAACGGGGCCAAGTTAACTTTGACAAGCACGACATCCTAAGACCGAGTGCTGTAATGCTAGGCACGGTCGCTGGCTGTGACTAGGTGCGCGGGGCAACGTCGAGTGACAAGGGCCATGACACGGTGACAAGGCTAGGGACATGTCCTAGGGGCTGGGTGATGCCAGGCCAAGACTAGACATGGGCCAAGCTTGCCTACGGGTGTGTCAATGCGCGGGCGATGCCAAGGTGCGAGCGCTAGGCGCTAAGGGCATGCTTGAGCAAGGGCGCTGCGACATCGTGACGAGGCATGAGCACGCGGTGCCAAGACACGAGCGCTGGGCGCTAGGGTGTGCTTGGGTAGTCAGCGCCTTAGAATAGCTCGACAATGTTTTGTTGCTTAGGTAGTCAGCGCCTCCGAATAGCTGGACGTAGTCAACGCGGTTTCGCACAACATGGAAGATTCTGTAGAATCCAAAATTTTGGGGCGTCACCCAAGCATCAACCAGACTTTTCACATCCATTACAAAGTCCAGTTGACAGGGGCAATCTGTTATACCCAAAATTTTGACCCCCCTGGTTAGGGTCTACGAGGTTTTGGTGTTGTGAGGGGCATTTCAATCAAGTGGTGAGAGATTCCGGCTTGATCGGCGTGTTCCACGGCATGGGGAGCAGCTTCGTCATCATTAGGGGCGCTTTCGTAATTTTTAAGGATCCCGAGACCTCCTATAGGCTTTCTCTCTCCTCCAAAGATGCCCAAATCAGATTGAAATGCTTTGATATTTTAACCCATGATAGAGGATGACATTTTAAGCATAATGGCGTTGGAATTTTGATCTTTTGAATTTCCAATAATTTCCTAGCAATTTCTGACTGAATCTAACGAGAAATTCAATTTAAAAATATTCCAACGTTTAAAAAATCCGATTCCACTTCAAAAATTTCATAATTGCCATCCTTGACATGTGGTTAAAATTTCACAGCAAAATTTTTTTGGGAAGTCATTTAATTAAAATGTCGAAAAATCTTACTTTTACTAGATTTTCTTTATCTTTAAGAAAGTCTATATAAAGGATAGGTTTTTTGACAAGGGAGAATCTCATAAGCTCAAGAACCCTAGAAAGTCAGAAAGCACAACCTCCCCTCTCTCTCACGTTTTCCAACACCCGGCACCCGAATTATACCGAAAATCCCCCGAAATCACCATCTAAACTCGTTTTCCAATCCCTAAAGCACCAATAATCATCAAAACCCACATAAACACCACCAAAACGTGAAGAACAGCAAGAACAACCAACAACCAGAAGCTTGGTTCGAAAACTTTTCGGGTCTGCCATCAACGGGGCGCTCAAGGAATCCCGGTGTGAAGAATCATCGTGAACCCGAAGGTAAAACAGGTAGAAATTCCACTTTCCTAACTCCCTACGATATTATCAGTCTTGCCTCAAAATTTGGGTTCAAACTAACTCTTTTTCGCTTCGGTATCACTAATTGTTTTAGCTACTGCCTTGTTACTTGTTTGCCAAGTTTCGTATTAATTTTGATTTCAAATTGAGTTCTTTCAATTACTAACGTGTTTATAATCTTTCAGGCTACACACCCATAAAATTTGAGCTCAAAACACCGACGGGAACCATAAAAAAACCACTGTCCGTGGGTTGTCCGTGACCTCGTACTCATTGTCCGGGACCACGAACGGGTTGTCCGTGACCACGGACACCCACGGACGGTGGCGGGATTTTTATTTTCCAATTTTTCAAATTTTAGGGTTTCTGTCAATACATGTCCGGGCCACAGACACCCTGTCCGTGGCCCTGGACTTTTCAAGTTTGCGTTTTTATTTTAGTTCTGTTTTCGAAATCATTTAATTCAATTGCGGTCCGTGGCCTCGGACATTAGGTCCGTGGCTACGGACGTAATTAAAATGTGACCTAATTCTGCCTCCGAAACCCTAGTTTAGGTAGCTTTTAATTTCACTTTAATTTCCTGTCAAAAAATGCTAAAAAAAATAAAAAAAACAGAAGCGCACACTTAGGTTGAAAGCGACTCGTAATAAGCCGTAATTAAACTAAGTAGAGGGAAAACGACTTCTAAGGGTAATGAAAGTAATTGAACCCTAATTAAGTCGAATATCAAGCCCGCAAACCCGAACTCTACCTTTCCTAATTTATTCTAGGTTAAAATTAGGTGGTGACTCATAATAGGTTCGAGTGACCTAGCTTAGGTTTTAATATTATTGTTATATAACATAGTTATTAATCTTAGGTTATAAGTGGACCTAAAACCCGGTTAGATCCTAATCAGCTTTAATCAACATAGGGTAGGGTTTAAATCGAGGCTCACACTCACCTTGAATGCAAGTGGGTGTGACCAGTCTTTGTGACTGGGGTTTGACTAGTAACGGTTGGTCCATGAGGGGATCATGCAAGTCACATGCAAAGCCAAGTTGACACTAGGTGTCATAGGCAAGGAACAAAGGAAATGAGATGCACAAGCTAAAGTTGCCACCCAACCTAGAGTGTTTTTGTGGCTTAGTCTTGACTGGGTTAAGACAACCTTACAACGGGGCCAAGTTAACTTTGACAAGCACGGCATTCTAAGACAGGCGCTGCTGTGCTAGGCACGGGCGCTGTCTATGACTAGGTGCGCGGGGCAACGTCGATTGAGAAGGCCACGACACGGTGACAAGGCTAGGGACATGTCCTAGGGGCGCTGGGTGATGCCAGGCCAAGACTAGACATGGGCCAAGGGCTTGCCTACGGGTGTGCCAAGATGCGCGGGCGATGCCAAAGTGAGAGCGCTAGGAGCTTAGGGCATGCTTAAGCAAGGGTGCCGCGACATCGAGACGAGGCACGAGCACGCGGCGCCAAGACACGAGCGCTGGGCGCTAGGGTGTGCTTGGGCGCGCGAGGACTTGTTGCGAGCGCTGGACGCCAAGGCAGCAACGAGGCACATGGAGCACGGGCGCGCGCTGGGAGCTAGGCGCCATGTCACCCGAGAAACCCTAATTTCTAGGGTTTGGCCGAAAGTCCTAGGAATGCAATTCGGTTGCTATTTTTGTGCAATATTCGGTTGAGATCTTCTCCGCGAATATCTCCACGGCTTCAGGAGTGTTCTTTGCTAGTTATATTGGTGGTTGCAAGGATGGTTAAGGGCTTCGGTAAAAATTGGATTATTACTGGGGTTGTTATCGCATGTGAATATTTACTACGGTAAACTTTGGAAGTGCCTTAAGACTTTTACCTAAGTGGTTATAAGTCTAATTCGAACATTGTGGGAATAATTCTAGCTGCTGGTTGTCTTGTTAAGTGGTTGCGATTTTTGTGCAAAGGGGTTAGAGGCCTCTTCACAAATTTAGGAGGTTATTGGGGTGAATCTAGACACTCCTAACTTCTAAATAAAATCGGCCCTTAAAGATAAAGTTGTTAGATTTATTATGTGGTAAAGATAAATAAAAAAGGGAGGAGGTTGAGATATTCTCTCCTTCCCTTGCGCAAGTTGTTTATGGGTGATTCCTAACAAACTTAATTATTTATCTTTGCGGTTAATATCTTTATCTTGTTGTTGAGATAATTGTGGGCTGACTTATTTTATTTAATACAAATGGAGGCGGCACAATTATAGGAAGGAGGTTATGGATTCGGTTGTGATACTCCTTCGAGGAGGGCGCCACAAATCTAGCTAACAAATAGGTAAAAGCTATTTATCTTAAAGATAAATGGGCCGCTTATCTAGTAAGGTTGTTAAGATTCTAAGTTCACTCTCTCCCTTATAAATAAAAGGCAAGAAGGCCCTTACAATCAGATTACAAACTGAGATTGAAAAGCTAGAGAGAATCCACTATACTCATTATCTTCATGCCAACACAAAGAGAGAATAAGAGAGAAAGGTTGGACCTTTATCTCTAACTCAATACCGCAAGAGAAAAGAAAGGGGGCTTGAAGTTTTATTTCTTAATCACACAAAAGAGTTCGATTGTTCAAGGCCAAATACTCAACCTTTGCTAGAGTCCAGAGAGCAACGAAGTAGAGTTCCCTTCTTCCCTCTTTGTTCTCGGATTGGCAAGTGGTAGGAGCATGAGTCAAAGGAAGTAACCAACGCTAAATTCACCGTGTTGTCCAGCTCCAAACCTACCAACGGGATATGGTGGTTTAAGAGGTACACAGTTAGAAGGTTAATAAGTCAAGCTGTGGGCGGTTTTGCATTCAAGTTCTTCTTCCTTGTCCAAGGCGCAAAGTGCATGGTTGCGAGCGACGATGTTCACAAAAGGTGTTGGCTTGGCTAGAACACTACAAACTAAGTGGCCTTTAGCAACATCTATTTATACTAACACTTGTAATAATGTTACTATTAATCTCCTTTAGTAACATAAAAACTAGAATTAGTAAAAATTCAAGGCTATTCAAACAACTATATGCATATATAAGTATAGCCTCCAACTATACAAATACAAATATTTTACGTTAATATATATATTAGCTTTACTAACTTTTAATAGATAAGTATTAGTAAATCTAATAAGTAAACAGTCGGTAAAGGTGGGAAAAACTTATTTATTCCTGTTCAGCGAGGAGAAGTGCTACTCCGCTATATGAACTTCACCCTGGCGAAAGGTTTCAGCGATTCCAACGATCTCAGCTGCGACATTCTTCACTCGTAGAAGCATTACTCAAAAAATCATCTCCATCGCTGCTATGGGTGAACTCACCTATGGTCTACGACATTTGACAAGCTCAACTTCGACAGTTTTATGTGCGAATCTTTGACAATTCGACAGCTTGAACCCATCTATGCTCTTTGACTGCCAAAATCGGATGTGGTGTTCTTCACTCTCAAAGAAACAACTCTCACTCACTAGTTTCCGCTTCATCTTCGTTAGAAACAATTATCAATTTCAATCGACTATGGTTAGCAGTCTTCACTAATTTCTACTTCATCCCCGACTCTCCCTCTCAATTTCCCCAAAATATTCCACAATATGTAACTAAGAGTACACCTGCAAATTCAATAATCCCCTCTGCCTGAAATATTATCTTCGAATCAATACAGGCGGATTAGCTGCCATGGTATTGCGACCGGCCGGCTAGCAGATTTGGACGTTGTTCTCTTGAGCTATATATGTATTTGAGAATATTAAGTTACAACTTGCTATGTTGAAATGAAATTTGGAAAGGAGGAATTGTATATTCAAGTATATTGACAAAGTTGTCTATTATTTTGAGTAAAGTACAACCTCAATAATCTCGAATGTATGTGTACTGCTTTCAGATTATAGTGCAGCTCTGTATTTATAAGTATACAAAGAGCTTATACAGAGGGCTGAAATTATGATTTGTGTTCTTTTGTTTGGATGTAAAAGAATACATATATTGAGAAAAGTAAAGTGTAAGTGGTGGATTAAGTGGTAAAGTCCTGTATGGACTATGTTATAGTTATCAATGTTATAGTTGCTCGTCTTGTACCTTCGTGAAAGTCCCTATTTACTGAAGTGAACTTGTAATGAGTTGTTGCTTTGGTTTCTATGTTTTTTCATAATGTCGTATCATGTTTCGATAAACTATTCAGATTGAAGAGAAATTTCTAAGTTAGTTAAAGAAGACTTGTAGAGTATTGTAAAAGTAATTATGTCTAATATAACTTCTCTTGCTTCTGTGTAATAATATGTTCAATATAACAATGATTACTTATCTTTAACAATTATATTTCCTTTTCAGGAAAAATTTACATTATGTCCTACTGAACATAAGATACTAAGGATTGAGTCATATCTAATATGGGAATGAAGTGAAGGTCTTGGAAAGCTGAGATAAAATTAAAGTTCTCTTATTCTAGTAAAACAGTTGATGAAGTTGTGAAATGCTATCTGATGACAGAGTTGACAAGCAACAATTCAGATCCCTTGTAAATCTTTGGTCCAAACCTGAATATCAGGTTCTAGTTACACTTGTTAAAATTTTAGTAACGTGTAAGGTGAATCTTTACTTCAAACTTATTACATATTCTACCTTTTAATTCATGTAGATGATGTGTAAGCAAAAGAGAGTGAACCGCACAAAGTCAGATGAACCACATTGCATCGGAACCAAATATTTTGCTAGATGAAGAGGTTATAAATTGGTGTGGTCTCTCATATCCTTTATGTTTTTAGTGTTTTGTGCATTTTTCTGGATTGTGTTTTGTGCATTTTTCTGGATTGGGTTGTTTGTGCCTCCAATGTTTTTTCTAATATTTTAATTTCTAACTGATTGATTAACTCATTAAGCATGCTCTTTAGGATAACTTGAAAGATATAATAAGCTCATCCGACGATCAACAATCTTTAATGGATAAAGATTGGAACCATGATATCTTCTCCAAATTAAAGGTCCTGAACGAAGAGTGCTACATTCTTTGTATTGGAAAGATTCCAAAGGCAAAAGGAAACTCAACTTCTTCTTCTAGTCTACAAGTCCCTCATCTGCAAGCAAAAATTGATCAACTTGAAGCAAATCTTACAAATACACATTCTGACTTGAGCAGCTTGTTAGAGATTATGAAAGAGCATGTGTCAAATGCTGATTTGGCTAGGATGGTCTCTCAACTCAACATGCAAGTAAGTGTCATTTGACTCTAAACATTCTGCCTGCCTATCATTTGAAATCTGTTTGTCTGCTTGTCATTTGGAATCTGTCTGTCCGGTTGTCATTTGAAATTTGTATGTCTGCTTGTCATTTGAATATGTATGTCTACCTATCTGGATGTGGAGTTAAGAGGATGGGAATGCGAGGAGGAAGTTCATTCACTTCAATGCTTCATTTTCATGTGATAATCTTATATGCATGACAACAATGAGGGCTGATCTAGTCTGTTTTTCTTGCTTATACTCTGAAACAGAAAGGTAGAAATGGACTGAGCTAGTATGTTTTTCTGTATTATTGATCGTTTTCATAGCTAGCAATTATTTCTGAATGAAACAAGAACTAAAAATGTTGTTGCTGCTATACAATCATGTGTATTTGTAGATGTAAGAAAAATCAGCTTTGTTTTAATTAAGAGCTGCTGCTGTTCGTTCTCATTTGCACCCTTGCTAGCAATTTTTGAATGAAACAAGAACTAAAAATGTTGATGCTGCTGCTGTACAATAATGTGTATTTGTAGATGTAAGAAAAATCAGCTTTGTTTTAAGTTAGAGATGCTGCTGCTCGTTCTCATTTGGCACCCTTGCTAGCAATTTCTGAATGACACAAAGAACTAAAAATGCTACTGTTGTTGCTATACAATGATGTGTATTTGAAGATGTAAGAAAAATCAGCTTTGTTTGAAGTTAGAGATGCCGCTGCTCGTTCTCATTTGCACCCTTGTTGCTAATTTTGTTTTAACTTAGAGCTGTTGTGTGGTGACCTCCTCCTACCCTCTAATCTGCTTAAACTTTTATGCAGATTACTACTGATGCAAACAATACAGCAAGTCTTTGATGAGAAAAAACTGTGCAGAATTCACTCTTGAAGCAAATTGACTCACATTTTCTCTAATAGTTGTCTTGGTAAATAACTTTTATAAAATTTACAATTGCAATAAGCTTTTGATGAGCAATTGATGACAATGTTGTATTTAGCATTGAATAATTGGTTACTCAGATTGTAAAGATGTAATTGGATGGTCAGATTGTAAAGCACATTCTTGCTGATTTCTATCAAACACACATTTGGATTATAAATGACGATATGAGCTGGTTCAATATGATGCTCCATAATGGGTTGCTACTTTTAGTAGCAAATCCATCAATTTTTTTATATTTTCTGCTTTGTTTTTAATGTCACATTTGTATGTTTAGTATACATGATCTATACTTACACTAAAATTGTTACTAAAGTTTTTAGAACACATCATATAAGTGTTGATATACACTAAAGAGAGGTACACATTGTCTTTAGCAACATACAATTATGTGTTAGTATATGACTATAATTTTTACTAACACATAATAAAGTAATACTAAAACCTTATAGCGGCACAATCTATACTAACATAAAAATTATATGATGGAATGGTCTTAGGGTTTTTACCGACACATGTTTCATTTTTACTAACACTTATTGTGTGTTATTAAAACTGAGTTGGTTTGTAGTGGAACTAATCGAAAGGGAGTTGAGGCTGATCACTAGGGTAAATTGAGCTGCTCATACAAGCTTTTATCGTGTGACAGAACCCTCACTTCTGTGGTGCTGCAGCAGCGTGAATATGTTATGGTGGTGATGGATGGCGGTGGTACGTGGGTGAATTGTGATGATGGCTGATGGCGGCGGTCTGTATGAAAGAGAATTGAACGAAGACGGCGGCTGAATCAGTCGTGGTCGAAACTGAATACAGAGCGCAGAGCGCCGTCCTGTTGTGGGCGTGATCGCTCCCCTTCAAAACCTAATTCTCCTTTATATAAAGAGTATTCATCCTTCAGTAATCGTGAACGCAGCCTGCATGAATCTATCATGAATGTGTGGGTGATGTGGACGTGAGTGTGATGATGTGGCTGTACTGAATAGTCTGAATTGGTGTGCTGCACCTTATCTCATTGTTAAAATTTCCTATCTCCAGCCACACGTGAATAGCAATGATCATATAATATGTCGCCAATCATGACGAACAACATTAATGATCTGATGATCGATTGCTGTATGTGATACTATAAGTCCATGAATATATAATGATATCTACTCCTCTGTAGCCCATGAACATATATAACTGTTGAAACATCATACATTAATTATTAAATAATCATGAAACATTCATGAATTAAATATAAAGTAATCATAACATAATCTATGACGGATATCACGTGAATGTAGATAGTGAGTGTCATAAACCTTCATATGTGCGGTAACTGTGTGTATATATTATATCGCAATTGTAATCTTATGAGACAATCTCTTAGAATTTTTCTTGTATGTGACATATAAAATGCATTAGTTAATATCAAAACATAAATCTAATGAAAAACATATGATAAGTGAGAAATATGACATAAATTATTATGAAATTAAAGAATTAAAGACTTAAAAATAGATGTATTTCGCACTTATCAACCATCAATTGCCCGGCCATTATGCCAACAATTGTCGAGTATTGAGGCACAAGATTCAGGACCTCCTCGAGCAAGGAGTCCAATTTTTCTAAGTATCAGATCGTTTAATTTAGGTGATTCATCATTGAATGTATTTTCTCGCATTTTCAAATTTTTCTAGTAGTTTATTTTCTTAGTTAGTTTTCAGTCTCCCTGGATTGTAATTTTCTATGTTTTCTTTCACTTCATGAATAAAAGTAGCTCTATTTTTCTTTATTTCTGTGCATTCATTCAACAAAACAAAAAATGACCATTCATGCTTTTCAAGAAAAAGGATCACGAAATAGGTATTGTCTGACAGTAGAATATAATGACCTTGTCTTTTGTCTCTAAAAGGGGGAACATGTCCGTCCACACCCCACATCCTATCCCAAAACATCCACAGCATTCCAAAATCCATATCTTTTAAGTGTTGTCATAAACCCCAGATCAATACTGGTGGCAATCTGAGCTCAGATCGTCATCTTTAATCTTTTGTTTAGGTGTGAACTAGTCTACTAAGTGAAATCACGAGACTGTTCTTGAGCGGAAAAACCATGAGCAAGAGCGTATTGTAGGAAATCGTATGGCTAACTCAAAACCCACTCAAGGTGTGATTCTAAGAGTTGGTTTGACTCAATCGACCGTTTTAAGGATAAAAGCACTTTGGAATTAGAGGCACTCAATCGAGCTGGTTAACTAAGTGTGCGGAAGACTTAAAGAAATTGAAACAAAATAATGCTTTGAAAGATAGACAGACTCTATGGAACTCAGCCAGAAACATAAATAAGCTATTTTATTCTCTGGTCAAAATAAAACAACTTACAAATGCCCACTAAGTAGAAGAGATCTACTTAGCGGTTTTTAACTCACTCACCCAATACACTTTCTGATCAGCTCAATGGTAAGTGTAGTAAAACTAGGATCTTCCTAGGCAGAGTCTATCTAGATGCACTAACTGATTTGGTACGTATTCTCTCTTTGACTTACAAAGAGAATTTATCTCTATCTAATCTCTGGAATGTTTCTCAATGAAAGTGCACATAAAACTAGCTATTACAATGCTTATTTATACTGGTACTAGAAACACAGGTTGAGGGAGTTAGTTCTGAAATTGTCGGAACTAACTTAGTGGGAAACGTCCTTAGGTGGTCTTCTGACTTGGGCCGTGAACTTTGGATGTGACTGGGGGGGTGGCATGACTGTTGGAGCGTTGAAAGATTCACGAGTTCGTTCCTTAGTTTCGCAACAGCATGAGAGAGTCTGTGATGTTTCCTTAGTTGCACGGACTCTTTTGTAATAGCTTGTTCTTTGTGTTTGGCTGAGGATGATTGACTATGTCGAGGTGATTGGCTATCTCTGCAACACTTTGATGTCTCAACAAATTCCCCCTTGTTGCTAATGATAGCAAACCTCCGTGAATCCCTATTGAGTCAATCCTGAAATAAGAACAAAAACACAAAGGACTAGGGGAACCGACCCTGTCGAAGTTCCCCCTTAATAACAACATTGGAGTCCAGAGACTCCATTGTGGTTCCCCCTTAATCGCAGAGGGACTCCAAGCAATTAACATAGCAGATATTAAGTAGGCATTTTAACGGGTATAATAAGGCATAATATTGGAAGCAGTTAAAGCACTAGACCACACAGTCCAACAGCAAGAATTCGAAAGGAGATAAAAAACAACAAAAGAGTCGCCCGTACACCAAACGGAATTCACCACTTCCCCCTTTTGCTTTCATCAGAGGGAAGCCCATCAGTCACACAGAGTTAGTCAAAATATTCACGACCAAACCAGCAAACAGTGTTTAGAACTTAAAACAGCCTAAGTCAGAACACCACGCACACATACGCACCATAGCTAAGGATCGGGGTTGGGGTTAATGGTAGCTTGGATGTCAAGGAGGTGGTGTCCTGCAAGGCCGTCACAAGCGTCTAAACCGTCAGTAAGTTTGTCCATCATCCACGAGTGGCTCTGAGTCAACTCTGCTGCCTGTGCGAGGAGTCGCTCGACTTTCTCCAAGAGTTGTAGAAGAGTGTCGTGAGGGACTGCCTCTTGAGAAGTTGAAGGACCCGCAGTCGTTGGAGTTCATGGTGGGGGCAGCAGCTTGGATTTGTTGATGGAGGTAAGCCGATTCAGATAGCGGAGATTGATGGTGTTTGCCTCCTCGATGGACTCCGGCGTAGATGTTGCCAGGGGTACCTGAAAGAATTTTAAAATGCGGGGCAGCCAGAACACATACCCCAGGGAGTGTTATGGGGTATCAACAGACTGGGCCAAATGATGGAGAATAATGTGGGCCAGATTGAGAGGGTGACGGTTTATGATGCAGTACATGATGGTGAGGTCCAAGCAGTTGACCATTAGATTTCCTTCTTTTCTGGGATGATATTTTTTATGACAAGGATATGTAGGAGTTGGTGGAGTATGGAAAGGTCGCCTCGAGGGATTGGGGAGCCCATTTTTTTCTTGAAAGAGAAAAAGCGATAGAGCTTGTTTATGGGACCCCGGGGATTTCTAGGAGGACTCCTTTTTCATAGAAGGACAGACCAGTATGAGGGACTTAAGAATTTATGACAGCTTCTCAAGATTGAAAAAGACGGAGTAGAGTTGATGAAAGACTGTACGACACCGTTTCTAATGACAAGATTTTGATAGAAGTCAACAGACTCTTGGGGATACCACTCATTTATCTCACAAAAAAGATGTTTTCATCCCTGAACTTCCAGCATTGTGACTAGCTCCCCCAGATTCGAAGACAGAGCCCAAGAAAAGTCTAGATACTTACCCCTGACAATATTTCCCTCCATGACAGGATCACAGAGCATGTAGCGTTGGGTGAAGGGGTCTGTCTTGGCATTTCGACGCTGCGGTTTGGGCGGCTTCTTTATTCTGGTGGAGGTGGCGCCAGTGGATGTGTCGTGGCTGTTGGTGGGCAACTCTTGGACTGGGGAAGACTCACCGGAACCTGAGGAGGCTGGTTAGGCCTTGACTGATGATCTTAGGACGCGTTTGGCTGTGGGACGGGTTATGGTTTGAGCTTTGCGTTTTCTAGGTTTTGGTTTCGGAGATGGGGGAGGAGTTGGGGTTACCAATTTTTCATGAGATTCTTGTGGGGTTGGTGTTGGAGATTTTTTGGGTGGAGCTTGTGGTGGGTCAGTGGCTTGGGTATCGGAGGTAGGGTTTGGTTGATGAGGTGGTGAAGATGGTGGTTTGGTCTGCAGTGGGTGACGTCTTCGATATCCGTTTCAAGAATATCTGTCTTGGCGGCGGATGGAGGTGTTGGTTGGTGGGAAGTTTCGTGGGTGGAATGCGGTGGAGTGGCAGAGTGTGTAGGGATGATGTGGCTGTGGTTTTTGGTGGGAGAGTGAGTGGTGGTGGTGGTGAGTGGGGATGGATTACGGTTTTCCATCGACTGAAGATACGCCTGAAGGTGGAGAGGATCTTGGAAAATTTTGGCCGGGATGTTGATGTCGTTAAAGTTAATGCTCGCCATTTGAAATTTGTTTTAGCTTTGGGTGTCAGGGAATGTGAGTGTGAGAGACATAGTAGGGTGATAGATGATATAAAGGCGGAAGTGACTAGCGGAAGTTGTAAAGATTTCATGTGTTAGGCGAGAAAAATCATGGGGGCTCGAGATCAAGGGCGTAGATTTAGGCGGAGCGGGTGTGGATAGGTGACATGGATGTGTAGCGCTAGGTGCATAGAGACGTTTAAGCAAGGAAAAACACAGCTCATAGATTCAAGTGCAAACAGAGACAGACTAAGTGAGACATAAGGGAGTACCTACTGACGATTGTGGTAGGGGTAAGGAGATGCGACCGTCTAGGTAGACGGAGTCAATCCAATTGCTGATCGAAGTGCTTCAAATCGTGCTGTGGACAAGGGTTTTGTGAAGATATTTGCAAGTTGGTCTTCTGTGGGCACAAAGTCAAGTTGAATAAGCTTTTTCTCAACACAGTCCTTTAGGAAATGAACCGGATTTCAATGTGTTTGGTTCTTGAGTGTTGGACTGGGTTTTCGGATAATTTGATTGTGCTTTTTTGTCACAAAAGATTGGGATCTGTTCTTGGATAACATGATAATCTTGAAGTTGTTGTTTCATCCAAAGAAGTTGGGAGCACAGGCTATAGCAGAGAAATACTTTGCCTCAGCTGTAGAGAGTGCGACAGAGTTTTGTTTTTTGGAGGACTGTGAAACGCGACAAAGACCCAAGAACTGTGCATTACCTGAAGTACTCTTTCGATCTTGGAGGGAACCAGCCCAATCAGAGTCACTGTAGCCAGATAAAGTAAAAGTAGGAGATCGAGGATACCATAGATAGAGTGTACTTGTACCTTTGAGGTATCGAAAGATACGTTTGACTGCTTTGAGGTGAGACTATTTTTGTGCTGCCTGGAAGCGGGCACAAAGCCAGAATGCGTGGAGAATATCAGGGCGACTGGCAGTCAGGTACAAGAGGGACCCTATCATTCCTCTATACTCTGTGGCATTGACACCGACTCCGTCGTCATCTTGATGAAGTTTGGCAGATGTACAGCTTGGTTTGACATGTTTTGACATTGGTGAGATTGTACTTGTCAAGGAGTTCCTTGATGTACTTTTGTTGATGGATTTTAATCCCTTCCTTTTCCTGTTGAACTTGTAGTCCTAAGAATAACTTTAGCTCACCTAACTCATTCATGGAAATTATTGCTTTATAAGGTTAGCAAAATGATCACAAAGGGTGTCACTCGTAGAACCATAAATAATATCATCGACATAAATGTGTACTAGAAGTAAGTCATGTGATGAATGGAGCATGAATAGTGTTTTATCTACGTTACCCCTAGAAAAGCCATTTTGCAAGAGAGAGTTAACTTACTTTTGAAGGAAGATCGGGTGTGTTTACCTTTTATGCATGCTTCACAGACGGAGTTTGTGTCAAAGTTTGTATCGGGTAAACCAATCACCAAATCCTAACTTTTGAGTTTGTTCAACAGCCTGTGATTTGCGTGACCAAGTCTAGAGTACCACAGCAATGAATTTTTGGAATGCACATTTAGACAGACATGATCATCTGGATTAATGGAGTTTAAGCACATTTGTAGAGATTTCCTTCTCTGCGTCCCACAGCTTTTAAGGCACCTGTACGCTCATTAAAAACCTTATAATCCGAAGAGGAGAAAAGTATCAAATTGAATCTATCACAAGTTTGAGAAATACTTAATAAACTATGTTGAAGTCCAGTGACCAGATGGACTCCATCATTTTAAATCTAGAGGGGTTACCTATAGAGCCAACTCCCACAATTTCACCCTGGTTGTAGTTTCCAAAGGTAACCTTACCTCCTTCGTAGGATGAAAGCAAATTGAATTGATTTGGGTCTCCAGTCATATGACGAGAGCATCCACTATCCAAGTACCAGCTATCTTCATTCGCCTTCACCTATAAAATAAAGATCATTTGTTAGACTTGGGAACCCATATGTACTTGGGTTCCCTTTTCGAGCCAGATCTTTTTAACTCTTCTCTAGCTTCAAGAATCAATCTAACTCGTGTGAGATTGAATGAAAGATCTTTATTCAGTTTATCACAAGCACTGTCCCTATGTCCAAGGCTCCCACAGTAGCCACAATTCTTAGTTGGAGGAAGATTGACATATTTCTGCTGTCCTTTCCACTAGGAGTCAAACTTCTCATTTTCTTGATATCGCTTGGCTTTGTTGTCGGACTTGGACATATTTTTTGGAATATCGAACTTACCCACCCTTTTGCCACTTGGGCTTAGATTGAGTGGATCCAACTCCAGATTGTAGATTTACAATCTCTTGAGAAAGTTGTTCTACTTTTAAACGAAGATCATCACGATCTTGACTGACTTCCTTGATTTTGGAGTTATCCCACTCAGGTAGTTCGGTGGGAGTGACTTGATTGATAAATTTGACTGGCTTGAGAGATAGAGCATGCTCTTTTTTTCAGTTTTTGAGTGAGGTTTTTGACAGTAGTGTTTAAAGACACGATGTTGGGATTCGGAAGCATTTAGATCATTTTGAAGATGAAATACCCCTAACCTTTAAATAATTAAATCATGGTAAATAAATATTATTTGGGGGATTATTAAACCCTGAAAACGTATATAAACAGTTAGGCGTTAGAACGCGCCTAAACTCCTTAAGGTCATAAACGAGCGTTAAAGCCCGACCTTAAGCTAAACAAGTTATATAAGCTATAAACCTCATATGAAGGTAACCAAGGATCGCTTTATGACTTTTAAAACACAAGTCCTCAGTTAGAACTGAGTAAAAACACAATATGCCCAGGAGTTCCCTTAAAGGCCCTTAAGGCCCGAAAGTCCCGGAAATACCTTATAAAATAAAATAAAGCATTACACTTCATTTAAAATGCACAACAACACTTTGCTAAACATATATGATGAAGTACTCAGGATAAATTCTCAGTTAAATACAAAGTGCTCGGAAGTTCCCGATGGGGCCCCATAAACACCCAGGAATGCCCCGGAGAGGTGCCGAGGTGGCACAAACTCCAATATATCAATTTTAGAGTTCCTATCATCAATATTCACCATTATAAATAGAGTACTTGAGCCACTTTTTCAAAAATAAGCAAAGTGCTCGGGGGATATTCTTAACGCTCCTTTTTGCCCTGGGAGTGTCCAGGTAGCCGAAAATTGAGTTATGAGTTGATATAACCCCATAAAACTCAATGTAACACCTTAATATATTATTATTGACTATAAAAAATATTTATAAACACTTGGAACTCATAGTGACTAATTATTTTCTAGAAAATCCTTAAAGCACAAAAACGCACCTTCGGGTGTCATAAAAACGCGTTTTACACAATTGCCTTGAAGCTTTTGAGGAGCGACGAGTTGATAATCTTAAAAGGGAATAAATTTACCATCTAAATAAATTAATTCCAGTTCTAAACACAAAGCACAAACAGGGCCGATTTTGTCATCAAAAAGGTACCTAAAATCAGCATTTTTGCCTTAGAACTTTCATCTTTTACCATGATATAAATGTACCAATTAAATGCTGGAACCTATTACATGTTATAATATGGTCTTAATACAATATAATGTGACAGGAATCAAATTAAAAATCAGTCTCATTTACCCTCTATGTTGGGCGCCATTTAGGATGATTTTAACTTAGTTTTTGCCTTTAAATTGTCTAGTAGACATTGTGACTCATCCCTACGTGTACCATATGATAAAATGTCAAATAATTCAGTAAAATGAGGAGCCTTACACCACCTATACCTGCAGGAAAAACAAGGGGATTAGTTTATATAAAAGCAATGAAATTAAAATGCAATAGTACCTAGATCTAGCTTATATATGTGCTAATAAACAAGAGAAAACAAGTTGTCCTATGGCACATGGAGCTGCTGATTCTGATCAGTAAAAGAGGGGAATGATTGCTGATTATCTAGTCAAAAGAAAACACCACCTAACTATGTATATTCCCTTGCCTAATACAACAAAATAATTGTCTCAAAACAGCACTTGGTGCCGATTTCAACAAGGAAAAGAAGGCTTTGATTGCCTTATATTTAGTCAAATAATACACTCACCTAGCTAGCATGTTCTCTTGTCTTAAAACAACAAAAATCAATTGACATCTATAGCCATATGCAGCCGAGAATACAAAGGGAAAAGGAGTCAATATTGGCATGGTATGCAACTTAGGAAAATGCTAAAGAATTACATCTACCTACCTAGCTCTTGTCTTCTTCTTTTAATTATCAATCAAGCCTCCATTATCCCTTGTCAATCAGCCAAAAACAAGCACAATAATGAGAGCATTTCTTGAGCCAAACACCAAATTAATAAAAAGAAAAGACTAAACAATTTGACAATTATTGTGTCAAAATAATTCCAATTGGATTCCTTGCTTTTGCCTACCTTCTTAGTCCATACGTGAGCATCCTTCTCATTTGCCCCATTCAGCCAATTGATTAGGCTTCCAAACTCTCTCTTTTCCTTCTTCATTTGTTAGTTAATTCCTTACAGCTTCAAATCTCCATTAATGGTGCTTTTAAGTTCTAACACCATTTCTATTTAATTTCCTAGTTAAATCAACTAAGTCTTGAAGCAAGAATCATCGTAGCATCTCTACAAGTTTTCGCCAAGCATAAGTATTCCAAGGAGGTTCATAGATTCAACAACAACACAAGGAACAACAAGATCAAGTTAAGGTATATTTTCATGTTGAAAAATCCTAAGAAAATACCTTAAGCATTTCTGAAAATTTAGAGCTCATAAATCTATATTCTCTTCATTATTTCATGAAGGAAACTTGGATCTACAATCATCCCAAGGTGCACCAAAAATTCGTTGAAAAATACCTAAGGTAAACTCTTGTAAAATTACTCCAAATCTTATTTATAAATCCTTGTCAGAAGTCTAACAAATGGATCTCCTAAATATATTCAAGGAGGCCGAATTCTCGACATCAAAATAGCATTTGAAGAGCTTGGAATTCAAGGAGAAATCAAGTACAATAATTGTCTTGATTTAAGGAGTAAGTTTCTATAATTAAGCTTTATTAAGTTTAAGCTTGATTTAAGCTTCAAACTTTGGTATAAAAATTATGTACAAGCCTTATTAATATTAAGGCCAAAAATATTGGGTTAAAATATCAAGGAAAATAATTTATAACATATAAGGTAAGATTATTACCTTAAGGTATAATTATGTGTCACAAAAATTAATTATGATACATATATAGTTATACCGAATTATATAAGGACTAAATGTTCTATTTTAAGTTTATAATCATCCTAAGTCATTAGCATAATTTTTAGAAGTGTTATATGGCTTATATACATTTATATGTATATATTATAAAGTTTAAATCAAGTTTTAAAACCATATAGCAAATATATATTAAAGCCGAGAATGATATGAGTATATTGGTGATTTTTGAAATATATATAAGTGTATTAACTTATATTATAAATTTTGGGAGTATTAAAAATAGCTACAAGTATTTAAATGGCAAGTTTATTAATTTATGTGGCAACAATGAAAATTTTGAAAAGTTTAGTGTGTTAATAATAATTGCCGAGAACAAAGGGGTGATTTGGTGTATTTATGATATAATATATGGTAGGAATTAATATTATGAATTTTGGTAAATTTAAATAAGTGTCTAAGTGTTAAAATAACATTTTATAAAGTTTTGGGGCTATTTTATAATTTATGGAAAATATAGGGTGCAAGCCGAATTACTAATGATTTTATGGGTATATTAAAGTATTAATTATGAAGTTAAGTCTTGGTCAAAGTGTTGACCAAAAACTTTGGGTTAAAATGATTTATGACATAAAATATTAAGTTTATAAAAGTTATGGGGTGAATATGTAATTTATGAAAGTATATATGAAAAACAGAATTTGATATGGGGCGGAAATATAAATTGAAGAAAGATATGGGATATTTCGGTATTTAAAGAAATTAAATATTAAAACTATGGTTGATAAGTTAATATGTAACTTATATAATGTTTTGGGGTTAAATTGTAAATAAAGGAAAGATGTATAATAAAACCGAGAATTTATGTGGTCATTTTGTAATTTATAAAAGTTAGAATATTTGGTTTGTAATTACCGAAAGTTTAAAGGGGTTAATTAATAATTACTAAGGTTAATGTGGGTAATTAGTGAATTATAAAAGTTATAAGGTTATTTGGCAATTTATAAAAGTTAATGTGTCCGATATACAATTACCAAAATTATAAGGTCGGTTTTGTAATTTAATAAAGAAAAGAAGTAAAACTAGGTAATATAATGTATTATGGTATATTATGGAGTATAATATAAAGTTTATAAAATAATTGTGGTTGTAATAAAAATGACCAAAGGATATAATATAAAGAATAAGTGGAAACAATTATGAGTATATAATTAAGGAAATGGAAATATACTACAAGGTGGAAATTCATTATCACATGTAGAAATCACATAAAATAATGAACTAATGAACTATCTAGAACCACTGTTAAATAACAGGGGGAAATAAAGAACATACAGAGTTATTATACAACGAGTATAAACGCTACAGTGACAGTGCTGTAATATTTAGTGAATAGTTATATTAATATTACCCGGTATTGCATGTTTATATAACAGCGTACGGGAAGGAACTACTAAACAGGAATTCGTCAAGCTAGCAGTTACTTGGTGAACGGTATGTTAATTGTGTGGTCTGAATGTCCTAAGGATTTTCCTAAGGTCCAGACGTTGTGTGTTTAATTGTTAAGAGCGATATCTGTGATTGATGTATATGATATTGTATACTGTATTGCTCGACACCACTGCGTTTTATTTTACGTGAACGTCTTATGATTGGAAGTTTATACATCTAAACTGGAACAAGACTAACTGACCTTTACGTATTATTAAACCTAACTGATGGTCAACTGTTATAGTCTTAAACTCAAGGATTGGATATTGTATCATTGACTAAAGGGCTAACATATAAAGAGAGGAATCCAGGCTGTTTCGACTTTTTGGTTGCTCATCGTGATCACTACGAGAGACTTCAATGGGGAGTCACTCAAGGGAATCCATTGTCCACATTCGACGATGGCGGAGGGCACTGCCGTTGGTGCACAGGTTCGACCGGATCGGTCAATTATCCAGGGCCATAAGGTCAGCTGGTAACGGTTCCTTTGGAACCCAGGGGACATACTGTCCATTGATAAGTTACTAAGGGTTGTCTTAACATGACGCCTGAGGTGGAATTTAACTGGAAAAGGTTAAGTGATTGGTTTAAAGGATAAGGGCCAGGTGGCCAACTAACAAGTACAGTTAATTAATACGCGTATCTTGTTTGGTTATTGTTATGGATTATTGGTGATTGATTATCTGGTTGTTGTTACTAGTATGTGATGTGATTTGTAGGTCAACTGTTATGTGTTCGTTTAGCATTTACAGTTATTACTGTCATTGTTGTAAACCGGTATTTCATGTAAAGAATCTAATATCAAGATGGCTAATATGACTTAAGGAATGTAGATGACTTAGGACTACATTTAGCATACCAGCATTTCGATTGCTGAGCCCTTCAATGGGAAAAACATTTCAGGTTACTGAAGAAGACACAAGACGGAGTGTGGGGCACAGGGTAGTAGGTGGGTTTTAATAAAGAACTCTTTAAATTTGTTATGTGTTATATTAAGGAGGTTGTTGTATTCAATTAGTTGCTCATTTAGTTTGGATTTGGTTTGTAATATTAAGGGTGCTCAGTATCTTGTTCATCACAGCGTGAGGAGTTGAAGTTGTTGGAAGAAGTAAGGATGCCTTGTTACTCACAAGGGTGAGTAACGGCGTGTAACACCAGGGATATATAGTTTTATTCTCCGCTGCGAATGTTATTTATTATGCTACGACTTGTGACGTTATTACAGGTGTTGGATTAGGGGCGTTACAGAAGAGAGCAGCATTTATCGGTGAAAATGGTGTGATCCTGTTTGCGAGAGTCAATCAAAGTGAGAGACTCTTTCTGGTCGCTTTGGCTGGATTGACTAAGACTTATGGTGTTATTGAGTTCCTTTTGAAGGGAATCAACATGACGCTGAGATTCTTGCAGATCTAGTCTAAGAGAGCAAGAGATAGTCTTGTGTTCCTCAGCTTCGTCTCTTAAAGCATACATGAGACCCTTTGAAATTTCGAGTTCCTCAGTTAACTCAGATATTTTGCTGGTGAGACTTGCTTTGAGGGAGTAAGTCTTAGAGACAATTTTAGCAATTAAGGTCATAAAACCCATAGGAGTTATACGATAAAGATCTATTTCAAGATGGGAACGAGTTACCTCATTGTCAGGGATCATGGACTCCGTCGTATCATGTGCCATGAGACATACCAGGCCGCTGGACTCTGTGTCTTGATCGTCGGAGTCTGAATCACCCCAACTGACAGCTTCCATCAGTGACCTCCCTTGGGATTTTCCATACTGGTTTTTGAGTAAGGGGCAGTCCTTCTTGAAGTGACCGGGTTTATTGCAGTTGAAACAGGTGATAGAGTTAAAGACTTGTTTGGAGGTATTTGAGAACGACCGACTCTGTCGATTTGGCTGGTTATGCATGAATTTTCGGAAGTTCTTTACTATGAAGACAAAGTTTTCCATAGTCTCAGCCTCACTTTCTTCAACAATAATATTCACCAACTCGTCCTTAGCTTGTGTGATTTGAGTATCAGTGACATAGGCTCCTTCTTGGGTATACTGATTCGAGTTAACCTGCAAGGCTTGGTCATTCAAAGTAGTAACCTTACTAGAAGAAGAAGAAGATGCATTACCACACTTCTTTCAAATGTTCTTCTTGTAATTATCTACAGATTGTAGATAGGAACCTAAGTCTTGGCAGCTCCATTTGGATAAGTCCTTGCATGCTTTGGTGGAGATTACCATTTCAGCCCATTCTTCTCTAAGACTGTCAAGCAGTTTGTGCAAGACACTCTCTCTATCCGGTAAAATGTTCACTTCCTACATAGTAGTAGTTAGTAAATAGAAACGATCAAGCACTTCTTCCAGAGACTCACCGGGTTTTTGCAGAAAATTCTCATAATCCATTCGAAGTTCTTGAGCTTTGCATTTCTTGAGTTCAGTGACTCCTTCGTGGGTAGCTTGAAGGAGTGTCCATATCTCGTTTGCAGACTTACAGTGATTGACTCTTCTTTGTTCTGAAATGGACAGGCAAGTGTAGATTGCGCGTGATGCTTGTCGATTTAGCTCATACCTTTTACGATCTGCAGCAGTCCATGTGGATTAATCTGGATTGACTGTGAGGTCTCCTTCAGTGACTATCTCCCAAAGTTCAGAGTTGACTGACTCAATGTGTTGTTCGATCTTGTTTTTCCAATGATCGTAGTTGGTGGAGGTAAGTCTGGGGCGCTCGAAGGGCATTTTGTTGTTTTGATTGGCGAAAAGGTCTGCCCTTGCTTCGTTGATTGACTGTCAGCCTAAGCAAGGCTCTGATACCACGTGTAGGATCGGATGGCTGACTCAAACCAACTCAATGTGTGAGCCTAAGAGTTGGTTTGACTCAATCGACCGTTTTAAGGATAAGAAGCACTTTGGAACGTAGAGGCACTCAATCGAGCTAGTTAAACTAAGTGTGCGGAAGACTTAAAGAAACTGAAAAAAAAATAATACTTTGAAAGATAGACAGACTCTGTGGAACTCAGCCGGATACACAAATAAGCTATTTTATTCTCTGATCAAAATAAAACAACTTACAAATGCCCACTAAGTAGAAGAGATCTACTTAGCGGTTTTTCACTCACTCACCCAATACACTTTCTGATCAGCTCAATGGTAAGTGTAGTAAAACTAGGATCTTTCTGGGCAGAGTCTATCTAGATGCACTAATTGATTTGGTACGTATTCTCTCTCTCACTTACAAAGACAATTTCTCTCTCTCTCTCTCTAATCTCTGGAATGTTTCTCAATGAAAGCGCACATAAAACTAGCTATTAAAATGCTTATTTATACTGGTACTAGAAACAATAGGTTGAGGGAGTTAGTTCCGAAATTGTTGGAACAAACTTAGTGGGCAACGTCCATAGGTGGTCTTCTGACTTGGGTCGCGAACTTCAGATGTGACTGGGGGTTGCATGACCGTTGGAGCGTTGAAAGATTCACAAGTTCGTTCCTTAGTTTTCGCAACAGCATGGGAGAGTCTGTGATGTTTCCTTAATTGCACGGACTCTTTTGTAGTAGCTCGTTCTTTGTGTTTGGCTGAGGATGATTGACTCTGTCGAGGTGATTGGCTATCTCTGCAACAATTTGATGTCTCAACACGTATCATCTTTACACAACTCCGGCGTGAGACCACATTCAAAGGTGAGGTAAACGGCATAACTTCAATCGAAGGAGATAACTTGTAGATTTACACTTAAACCTGTGAAAAGTAACAAGGAACGGATACACAACTATTAGGAATGACAAAGCATCTAGGTACAGCACCACATAGCCAAAAGCTTGTGAACCTTGACATTAAACCCTAGGCACCCCCAATGAGCCTTTCATATATCCCTTTTCGATATTATGAACTCCACAAGATAACTCAGCCTGTGATGAATATCCAACCCGGTGACCAAAGGAAGCTAGGAGCCTGATTCTCGGATAACGTTTTCACCAGTCCAAAGAAGCAACGCCGCTATTAGCATGACAAAGCGATCCCCAAGTTGTCCCAGAGTGACACAGGATCCAGAGAGCTCACATCAAAACAGCTCTCAAAACCTAAAACCGGGAGAAGCAAGAACCCCGAAGGCGAAGTCAAGAAAGGATAAAACAAAAAGGCAAACCCGAAGTGCCTCGAAGAAATCTAAATGACAAAAAGAGGCAAAATGATGTAAGGGACAACTTCAAAAGTCCAAATCCAGAAGCTCGAAAACAACGTCAACACGAAGCAGCTAGATAACTTGAAGACAAGGAAGATGAATCCGAGAGAAGACGCAAAGTGCAGCTTTGGTCACCCCTTTAAGCTCCATATACCTTAAACATCTCTCCATGGTCCCGTTGTCTTTCATCACACCCCATAGCCACGTTATAAGCCTCAAAGACTTCCGACTTGGTAGTTGTGTATCCAATCACGTGAAAGTAACAGATCGAATGCGTAATCCATCAAATATCAAATTCAATGGTCTAGAAGTTGTGACCGTAAGTGAGAAACGAGTGCAAACACCAAACATGTCGAGTGTAGGTTAGGAAGCACCAAATCAAAGCATAAGCCTTAACCTTGTGAGGACGAGACTCGTTTGCAGGTTTAATCAAAGAAAAAACTGGGGGCAATCGATCGAAACGATCGATTGCCATGAGCTCTAGCTCAGATTGTCTTAAGGGAAAAATACTGGGGGCAATTGTTGGTTCCAACAATTGGTATGACAACACCAATTGAAACCCGAAGCTTGAGCACCACAAACATTACCACCACATAGGCCCATATAAGCCTTACCTCTGCACCATACACCACAGGCTCATCATAATTCCTAATCACCACTTAAAAGGCCTCAAACCCCCACAAGTAGACATCACACACTCCTACCAGTGGCATGTTCTTCTTCTAAGAAACAAATTAGATCAGAAATCTTTAGTCAGGAAATGATAATTTCACTTTCCTCATCAATAGAGAAAATTTTTCTTCAAACATTGCCATGTTTGACACCCTTTTTAGCAGTTTCTTGTTCAAACAATTTGATTTCATTTTACAATTTCTGCATGCACCTCACTGTTGTCGTGTTTGGCATTTTTACAATCAGTTGTCAACTCATTCTTTTGCATGAGACCTTTCCAACACATTCTTTTGCCGAGACCTTTCCAACACATTCTTTTGCATGAGACCTTTCCAACACATTCTTTTACACGATACCATTATCATTCCAACACATTCTTTTGCACGAGACCATTGTCCTTCCAACTCATTTTAGTTCAAGATCCTTTAATCAGTGCGAGACCCTACATCTTCATTAGTGCGAGACCCATCATTTTCTTTAGTATGAAACTCAGCGTTTTCATCATCAGTGAGATCCATCATTTTCTTTAGTACAAGACCCAGCATATTCATTCTGTGCTAGACCCAGAATCAGTGCGAGATCCAGCTTTTTATTCATCCATTTAGTACGAGACTTCAGTGCGAAACCTTGCATTTTCATCATCAGTGCGAGACCTAGCATTTTCATCATCATTGCGAGACCCAGAATTTTCATCATCAGTGCGAGACCAATGCGAGACCAGTACGAGACCTAGTATCATCTTCAGTGCAAGACAAGTACAAGACAACGTGTGATCCAAGTTGGCGGGGTGGTGGCAATAAGCCCCCATCTTCATGTCAACGTTTTAGGGAGAAATGACTAGTGGGCATTGGCAATAAGTCCCCTTGGTAATTAGAAGTTATCCCAGCACCCCAGTTGGCAGGCAGAGGCAATAAGTTCCCTTAGTATACCAGCCAGGAGCATTGGAACAGTTTTCGGTCCCCAGAAGCATCCGAGCATCATCAGCATACCATCATGTCATCTTCATCACCATATCATCATCATATCATCTCCCACTGCATGACATCTACATTTGCATTACAGGTTCCCGACACCTTAGATGTTGGGCATACTTTATCTAACTTTTAGGTAGTCAACGCCTTAGAATCGCTTGACATTTTTCATTTTTCACTTTTAGGTAGTTAACGCCTTAGAATCGCTTGACATTATTTCATTTTCACTCATAGGTAGTCAGCGCCTTTGAGTAGCTCGACACAATTTGCATACAGGATCTTTTAAGATCCAAAATTTTTGGGTATCACTCAGGCATCAACTAGACTCTTCATATCATTACACAGTCTAGTTGACGAGGGGCAATCGGTTATACCCAAAATTTCAAGCCCCCCAGTGTAGGGTTTGTTCAACTTTAGTGTTGTGCGAAACACTTTGGTCAAATGGTGGTTATTCCCAGTCCGATCGGCGCATTCTGGAGCACTAGGGGCGGCTCAGTCATCCTCAGGGGTATTTTCATAATTTTTTAGGCCCTTAGGATCTTCTATAGGCTTTCTCTCTCTTTCTAAGAAGGGTCAAATCAATTCGAAATGCTTTGAAACTTTAACCCATGATAGAGGATGACATTTTGGACATAATGGTGTTAGAATTTTGATTTTTTGAATTTCTAATAATTTTCTAGCAATTTCTGATTGAATCTGACAAGAAATTGAATTTAAAAATATTCCAATATCCATAAAATTCGATTCCAAGTTAGAAAAATCAGAAATATCATCCTTTATCCATGTTTAAAATTTCATGGTCAAATTCGTTTTAGAAACCCTTGAGCTAAAACGTCTAGAAATCTCGGTTTTTACCAGATTTTTCTATCTTTAAGGAAGCCGATATAAGGAACCTTATCCCTTGATCAAATCAGAACTGGAAGAACCCTAGATGATCAAAGAAGCCAGCTGTCTCATTCTGTCCACGTTTAGATTTCCCGAGTCACAATCAAACACCGAAATCTCACCAAAATCAACACAAAACACATTCTTCAACTCCCGTTACATCCACAATCACCAAATCCCCATCAAACCACCACCAAAACGTGAATAACACCACCAATTCCCAAGAGTCAGAAGCCTGGCCTGGTCGATCTCAATTCGGAACCAGCATCCACGAGTTCTCAGAAGAATCCCGACGTAAAGAAACACCTCGAATTCGAAGGTAAAACAGGTTAGAATTCAGGTTTTCTACCTCCCCTCGACTTCATTAACTCTCTGATATTTGGAATCAAACCTAACCTTTTCAGCTCATGCGTTAGCGTTTTTCTTTGTTTCTGCCCTTTAACTTGTTTGATAAGTTTCGTCATTATTCTGACTTCAAATTGAAATCCTTTGATTACTAACATCTTGTAAATCTTTCGAGGAACACACCCATAAATGTTGAGCTGAAAACACCGCCGGGCACCACCAGAACGCCGCCGTTTGAGGGTAGTTCGTGCCTACGGACAGCCTGTCCGGGGTTCCGGATGGCCTGTCCGAGGCAACGAACGCCCCCGGACCGTGACGGAAATTAAATTTTCAAATGTTTAGGGTTTTAACGGTACATGTCCGGGCCCACGGACAGCCTGTCCGTGACCCCGGACTTTTAAAAATTGTGTTTTCTGTTTAATTTGACTTTTATTTTCACATAGGTTAGCTAGGGTCCGTGGGTTCGGGCATTAGGTCCGTAGCCACGGACGGAAACAAAATTTGACCTAATTTTGCCTCTGAAACCCTACTTTAGGT
Source organism: Limonium bicolor (assembly GCA_023374045.1). Taxonomy (NCBI): domain Eukaryota; kingdom Viridiplantae; phylum Streptophyta; class Magnoliopsida; order Caryophyllales; family Plumbaginaceae; genus Limonium; species Limonium bicolor. The sequence continues at coordinate 355,921,808 of CM041778.1, read as the reverse complement.
AACTTTAGTTCTCACTTTAATTTTCTGTCAAAAAATATCAAAAATACTAAAAAAATCAGAAACATGCACGCTTAGGTAAAACAAACACGTAAAAAGCCGTAATTAAACTAAGTAGAGGAAAAATGACCTAGGAGGAGTAATGAAAGTAATTTGAACCTTAAATAAGTCGTATACCAAGCCCCCAAATCCGAACTCTCCTTTCCTAATTTAATCTAGGTCAAAATTAGGTGGTGACTCATAATAGGTTCCAGTGAGCTAACTTAGGTTTTAATAATTATAGTTATATGACTTAGTTATCAAACTTAGGTTATAAGTGGACCTGGAGCCCGGCCAGATCCTAATCAACTTAATCAATATAGGATAGGGTTTAAAAATCGAGGCTCACACATGGCTAACTATCTTGCCTCTGGTTTAGTTCCTCATGATCTAAGCTACAACCGAAGGAAGAAATTTTTGTCTGAAGCTCGCTACTATATGTAGGATGACCCCTATCTCTTTAGGGTGTGTGCTGATGATTTTATTAGGAGGTGCCTTCCCGATGAAGAGATCGAAAGTGTGATTTATTTCTGCCATTCTCGAGAGGTGGGTGGTCACCATGGTCCTACCAGGACAGCTGTTAAGGTGTTGGAGTGTGGTTTTACTGGTCCACTATACACAAGAATGTCCACCGCTTCTGCTCTCACTGCGATAAATGTCAAAGGATGGGGAACATTTCAAGAAGGCATGAGTAACCTGATAAGTGCGAAACATATAGACTTTTAGGGTTTAAATACCTTATAACTTGCAACACTTTAGGCAATGTTTCCCACTTGCTGTGTGAATTTTCTTGGATTTATGTTTTTATATGATCTGATATATTTTATGTATGAAATGCAGAAAATGGTCTTGGAATCACATAGTACACTTCACAAGCTTCGCAAAGCAACAAACGGGGATCAAATCGGAGTTCGGACGAAGATTTTAGAGGCAAAATAATATGTGTCCGAACTTTTGTCCGAACATGCAAGTTCGGACACTTTACTAGAATTCCTTACGCGGTGTAATAGTACCTGTCCGAACCAGCTGGTTCGGACGCTGGTTCGGACAGGTCGATTTCTGCAATTTTGAGCCCACGTCGACATAGGTGAAAAGATAATCAAAATTATCTTTTCACACGCCTCCTCCACTGACTTACCCTTCCTTTTTACCCCATTATCACTATAAATATACCTATAACCCTCCATTAATACATATCTCATTCCACCCCCAAACCTATGTCAATTTACCTCCACAAAATCACCATCTCACTCCATTTTCATCCACAAAAACTACTACGTCATTATTCTGTCCAACCTCTGACCAACATATTACTAGTTAATATGTCAGGCTAAGGGGATATACTCTAGGTGAAGGTTAATTTATAGTCTGTTTAATTATGTAATTATATTTTTACCAGTTTAATTAAATACGGTTTATTACGATTAAAGCTTATCTCTTGCCTATTTAATATATAATTTTCATGAATTTATTAAAATGCTTTACTAAATCTATTTTGATCAGGTCCGTGATAAATAGACAGGTTAATTAAGCCGTAAATCTGTAGAAAGCTTATTATGATTTAACAAGTTAGTATTTTCAGACGCAAATATAATTTCTCATACTTAATCCGTTTACATGTGTTTTGCTCGAATCTGGATTAGACCGAGCATGTTCTGGTAAGCGAGTTCTTTTGAGTCTATGATTTAGTCCTCAAGCTAATAATAGGAATTTTGCCAAACTATTATAATAAAATCGGTATACATAGCATAAAAGAGCAGACTATATAAAACTGAACCCAGAGTCCCGTTTAATTTAACTTTTACTTAGTTTATTTTATCTTTCCTTTTTATTTATAAAAACAAGCCAATTAATCCCCCCCTTTTATGACACAGCTTAGGAATTAGATAATTCCCTTTAGTCCCACGGTTCGATATCCGGTCGCCTCCACTTTACTATACTACTGCGACCGGGATTTGTTTGCAGCCCGTAAGGTATTTTGAGTTTTAAATTTCTTTTTCATTTGTTTTAAATACGTCAGTTCCAACCACACACATTATCTTGTCTGCAAAATGGCGCCGTTGCCGGGACTTGATTTATTCTAGTCCCTAATCCCCGGATAATTCACTTGCTATATTATATTATTCTGTTTATACTATTTTGTTGTTGTTTATTTTATTTCTACTAATTTCTGTCATTTAATTATTCCAGTAATTTAAATATCGTATTAATTACAATTATTTATTTTTCCAGTCATTTAAATTCCAGTTATTTAAGTTTCCATTGTCCTTTAAATTTCAGTAATTTAATTTCTGTCATTTAATTTTAAGTCATTTAATTTCCAGTCAATTTAATTCCAATTCTTTATTTTCTAGTCATTTAAATTACTGTCATTTAAATTCCCTTGTTATTTAAATTCCAGTAATTTAATTCTGTCCTTTTTCTTTATTTTATTTTACTATTTTCACTTACTTAACTGCATTTATTTCTATTTCTCTTAAGTTTATTTATTTTCGGTTTATTTACTTTTGTAAAAAAAGGGTTAGATCTTTATTTTATTTTATAAATTGTTTCTTTTTAGCTGTTTAAATTCCCCCTCCATATTTCTTTCTCTTTCTATTTATTTTATCACATCACAAGTTTCTTTTGCTGTTTTGAGTGGTGAATGCCTATTACCAGGCCACACAGCCTTCCGGACAGTATTAATAATCATACGGTTAGCTACATCCCTGAGATCGAGAGAACTTTTCTGCGCACTTTAAGGCAGAAAAGATCACAACAAAACACAACCACCACGATAATAGAGTCTAACCAGGAAGCAGATATGACATCTTCACCAGCTACAGTTCGTAACATCAACATGCCATCTAATCAAGGACAACAGCCTACCATCATCCTTCCCCACCTTTCCCAATCCGCTTACGATGAGTGGCAAAAGCTGAAGCCATATCATCAGATCCAATGCGTAAAGGAGTTAGGCATGTTCGATGGCTCTAGTCCTGAAGAAGCTCTGTTGCATGTCACCAAGTTTCTGCAGCATGCCAGCAGTCTAACCGCGACAAACATAGTACTCCAATACGCGAGACTGTATCTGTTCCCTCACAGCCTGACGGGAAATGCGAGTAAATGGTACCACAGCCTTACACCAAGTACCATTGGTACTTGGGATGAAATGGCCACCAAATTCTACGACAAGTTCCTGCCCCAAGCCGAACGTTAGAAATGATTGCTGAGATCTACAATTTCAAGAAGCCAGGGTCAGAAAACATTTGCGAAACGTGGGACCGTTTCAAAGGACTGCTGCTGACATGTCCTCACCAAGGTCTCACAAAAGAACAATTATCTCAATTGTTCTACAAAGGCTTAATCAATCAATGCAAAACGATGGTACTGTCTTCCTTAGGTGCCGACATTTTGAAAAAGCCAGGGGAACAATTCCTTAATGGGATAGAATCCCTCTGTGAAGAGATCAGAGATTGGGCCACAGGTGGATCAAGAGGCAGCACTCCAGCTTATACCACGTAGGAGAAAGTGACAACAAGTTCGACCAGCTGATTAGAGGCCATGAGCAACTCATGGAGAGCAATGTGTAGCAGGCGACGAAGGTAAGCACCCTGCAGAAAGTAATTGAGCAGATGGCCATGAACTCTTACCCCCAACAAGCAAAGTCGATGACTTCCCGATCATCTACCACCCCTCCAGGTTACGCTCTTATATCTCTATCTTCTCCCGATTTATCTTGTACGCAATGTGGTGGGCCACACGACTATGAACAATGCCCCCAATTACTAGAATTAAAAGCAGCGGAGGAAGCGAACTTTGTTGGCAACAGTTTAGGGTGCAGGCAACCATGGCAGCGCAACATGAACCACAATTTTCAAGGAGGCCAAAGGCAGTATCAGCAACCGCCTTATGGAAATGATGCTTCTTCAAGCCGACTAACTCAACAATCTTCAGATCCCAACTCTGGAATGTCCTAAATGCAGGAGATATTTAAAGCAATGATGAGTAAGACCCGAGACACGCAAGAGGAAGTCACAGCCCTTCATAAAGACCAAAAAGCCTTGCAATCCCAAATCCAACAACTTCCCATCCAACAAAGACCTTCTGGCCAACTCCCCTCACAAACCAATCCAAATCCATGAGAGTATGCAAACGCAATTCATGTAGTGGGCCAGCCCATCACATTAGCTCAAAGGGAGCAACAACCAGAGAGTGAAATGGTCCATGAAGTGGAGCAGTGGGCTGAGGAATAATATCTCGACATGAACCAACTAAAGCTCTATGCCAAATTAGTTGAGATAAATGAAATGATGGAAGGTCCACTAGACCTTGCATCACAGCAACCGGTGAACGAAATGGTTCATATAGTGGACAACTTTATTGAGGATTTGAGTTACTCTCTATCACCACTCCCATTCGAAACTGAGCAAACAACATCAAACCTTCTGCTTGAGCTTGAAGACAAGCCATCAGAGGATAGCTTCTACCTCAACTTCATGAAGTCTCCTCCCTCTGAAGTCAACTACCATTATTTTCCCTCCTTCTCTGTGTTATACCCAGAAAATGAGGATAGTTACATCCTCAAAAATGAAGAGGAGGAAATGCTCGCTGCTGCCTGGACATCCAAACAAAACACCAATATCACCTTCAAGGAACCACCTCCCTCTGAAGTTGAATTTAATCAGGGCTCTTCCTATGAGCCTCTCCAAGAAGATGATGATATATACATCCTCAAATTTGTGGAGGAGGAGCCATCCAACTTTGATCTTCCTCTGGAGGATCACGGCCTTCCCCTCTTGTGCACCAAAGAAGTAGGGTGGAAACTCGAAGTCAACTCACTAAGTGAGAAGCCCACTTTCCCATTTGATCCAGGATCAGAATTTGAAGATACAATTCGCCCAGAAGTTCTCCCTACACCGTTCAACGCAGTTAAGGATGCCTTCATCCTTAAAATTGAAGAGGCGTCTCCACAACTAGATGATCCTCGCACCAAGGGTCATCCATTGAAAAATTTGGGCCCTTCTTCAAAGAAAAATAATGCCCGCCCAACCCACCCATTGAAGCCTACTTCCACCCTCATTTTTGATCCAGGGGAGGATATTTACACCCTCGACTCTGAGCGAGGAACACCACTACCACCTTGCCTCCATCCAACTCAACAACAGGAGGAGAATGTTTACATTCTCCAGTTTAAGGAAGAAAAACAACCATCACCCGGTTTTCTGTTAGAGATTTCTTGCAGCACACACCTCCTTCAAAACCAGGTTTTGTGGAGTTTGTATTTTCCTAATTTAATTGCTGTAGTAATACTTTGTTTTGATCCAGGTGGTACGATCCTACGTGTTGGCCATTTCATATTCCCGTTAACACTGTTGTTTACTTTCATTTTTGATCCGGGATAATGAACAACATGCGTCTAGCTAGAGACGTTAAACCCGGGCATCTTGGTTAGAGGCAACCCACTATCTACACTTGCCTTTCCTTTTATTTTGTTTTCTCTTTTGTACTATATTTCCCTTTTATATGTTATAATAAAATGTGGATTTTACTTGAGTTCTTTTGGCTGTGTAGAATATTCTTTACAGGTACATTTCATGTAATTCTATAGCTGCTGCACACTCTGCGAACTCTGGGGAGTACACTCTTTCTCTTCTGATATTTCATATTCCCTTTTGCTTTGATTTGTGTAATTTCCTTGTACAGATTGCATGCTCTTAGTCATTTAATTCTTTCTACGCAATGAGGGCATTGCTTGAGCTTAAGTGTCGGGGAGTACTCGTACCCTCGTAGCTTGTTCTTAAGTTTTTCTCTTTTGACAATTTGTTTAAATTTGTTAAGTTTGAAATAGACAAAAAGGGAGCCATAGAGGAAATATTGCAAACCTACAAACATTATGGGGTACTAAAAATTTTCAACCATTTTAAAATTTATTCTGATTACAAATTGCTTAAAGTTAAAAATAATTATCATTTGAGCCCTATTTTTAGCTTTGAGCCTGGATTTGAATTGGAATGTAAAGGTGGAAAAAGAACAAGGCAAGGTACTCCTCTGATCCAAACAGGCATATTCTAATCCTAAGCAGGCCTCATCCACTCAGTTATTAAGTTCCTTGGGGTGCTTTATCACCTAGCTACCTAAGGTATTTTATATCTGGGATAGTTGACCCAAAACCACTACAAGGGTGGAGAGAAAAGTCTGAGGTGAAAGGAAATTGAACTTCAATCGAAGTATCTTTGCATTTTGTACTTAAATGATGAAAACTTCTTTATTATGGATCATGAGTACGTGACATTGAAAGGTATAATGGAATATGATTTATCTTCATGCCCCTTGTTATTTCAGGAAATGTGAAAGGAAATAGTGGATTGGCTCAGGGTTAAAAACTGGATTCTTATGGTTCTACTTCTCCTTCTTAATAGTTTTTTGTATGATTTTATGGTTCTTTTCAAAAACTTAAAAAAAGGAAGTTTCTAGTACTCTTTAATCTAGAAGTTTTGTAGTAATCTTTTCAGTGTCTCCCAGTTTGGTTATTTTATATTTAACATGTTTAAAGATTCCGTCATAAAGATTTTCTTGAGGACAAGCAAAAGATAATTATGGGGGAATTTGATAAGTGTGAAACATATAGACTTTTAGGGTTTAAATACCTTATAACTTGCAACACTTTAGGCAATGTTTCCCACTTGCTATGTGAATTTTCTTGGATTTATGCTTTGATATGAACTGATATATTTTATGTATGAAATGCATAAAAAGGTCTTGGAATCACATAGTACACTACACAAGTTTCGCAACGCAACAAACGGGGATCAAATCGGAGTTCGGACGAAGATTTTAGAGGCAAAATAATATGTGTCCAAACTTGCGTCGGAACATGCAAGTTCGGACACTTTATGAGAATTCCTTATGCTGTGTAATAGTACCTGTCCGAGCCTGCTGGTTCGGACAGGTCGATTTCTGCAATTTTGAGCCCGTGTCGACATAGGTGAAAAGATAATCAAAATTATCTTTTCACACGCCTCCTCCACCGACTTACCCTTCCTTTTTACCCCATTATCACTATAAATATACCTATAACCCTCCATTAATACATATCTCATTCCACCCCCAAACTTATGTCAATTTACCTCCACAAAATCACCATCTCACTCCATTTTCATTCACAAAAACCACTGCGTTATTATTCTGTCCAACCTCTGACCAACATATTACCAGTTAATATGCCAGGCTAAGAGGATATACTCTGGGTGAAGGTTAATTTATAGTCTGTTTAATTATGTAATTATGTTTTTACCGGTTTAATTAAATACGGTTTGTTACGATGTGAGCCTCGATTTTAAACCCTATCCTATGTTGATTAAAGCTGATTAGGATCTAACCGGGTTTTAGGTCCACTTATAACCTAAGATTAATAACTATGTCATATAACAATAATTATTAAAACCTAAGCTAGCTCACTGGAACCTATTATGAGTCACCACCTAATTTCAACCTAGAGTGAATTAGGAAAGGTAGAGTTCGGGTTCGGGGGCTTGGTATTCGACTTATTTAGGGTTCAATTACTTTCATTACCCCTAGAAGTCGTTTTTCCTCTATTTAGTTTAATTACGGCTTATCACGAGTCGTTTTAACCTAAGTGCGTAAGCTTCTATTTTTTGTGTTTTTTAGCATTTTTTGGCAGAAAATAAAAAGTGAAAGTTGAAATTACCTAAACTAGGGTTTCAGAGGCAGAATTAGGTCAAATTTTCTTTCCGTCCGTAGCCACGGACCTAATGTCCGTAACCACGGACCCCAGTTAACCTATGTGAAAATAAAAGTCGAATTAAACAGAAAACCTAAATTTTTAAAATTTTTAAAATCCCGCCGCTGTCTGATGGGTCCGTGGCCACGGACAACCCGTCCGTGGCCCCGGACCATACGTCCGAGGTCCCGGACCACCCACGGACAGGGGTTTTATGGTGGTTCCCGAAGGTGTTTTTGGCTCAAAATTTATGCACGTATAGCCTTAAATGTATACAAGACGTTAGTAATTGAAAGACTGCAATTTGAAGCCGAATTATGCACGAAACGTGACGAACAAGTAACAAGGCAGAAACAAAAGCAATTAGCAATACAAAAGCGTAAAAAGGTTAGTTTGAACCCAAAATTTGATAGAGAGTTAATAAGGTCGTGGGGAGTTAGAAAAGTAGAATTGTAACCTGTTTTACCTTCAAATTCAAGAGGATTCTTCACGTCGGGATTCTTCGGAGGCTCCGATGGTGCCGGTTCCGGATTGAGTTCGACCCGAGCTTCTGGTTGTTGATTGTTGAAGGTGTTCTTCACGTTTTGGAGGTGGTTTGGTTGATGTATGATGATTGTTGATGTGTTGGGAGTTGAAAAATGTGTTTAGATGGTGATTTCGGGGGATTTTTGATGTGATTTTGGTGCTTGGATGTGTAAAAACGTGAAGAGATTGAGACGGCTGCCTTCTTTGAGAGTCTAGGGTTCTTGAGGTTCTGATTTGATCATGGGATAAGGTTCCTTATATAGGCTTCCTTAAAGATAGAAAAATCCGGTAAAAACCGAGATTTACCGACGTTTTAGCACAAGGGCTTCCAAAAAGAATTTGATTATGAAATTTTACACATGGGTAAAGGATGATATTTCTGATTTTGCTAAAGTGGAATCGAATTTTTTGGATATTGGAATATTTTTAAATTCAATTTCTCGTCAGATTCAATCAGAAATTGCTAGAAAATTATTGGAAAGTCGAAAAATCGAAAATCCAAAGCCATTATGCCCAAAATGTCATCCTCTATCATGGGTTAAAATTGCAAAGCATTTTGAATTTATTTGACCCTTCCTTGGAGGAGAGAGAAATCCTATAGGGGGCTTAGGAGCCTTGAAAAATTACGAAAATGCCCCTGGAGATGACCAGGCTGTCCCTAGTACTTTGAAATGTGCCGATCGAACTAGGAACCCTCGCTACTAGCCTATTAGTAGAGACTCTCTTCCGGGGGGGTTGAAATTTTGGGTATAACAGATTGCCCCCCGTCAGCTAGACTTTGTAATGGAAATGAAAAGGCTAGTTGATGCTTGAGTGATACCCCCAAAATTTTGGATCTTAAAAGACCCCACATGCAATTGGAATCCGATAAGTTGTGTCGAGCTGTTCTAAGGCGCCGACTACCTATGAGTAAAGTGGAAGGATGTCGAGCGATTCTAAGGCGTCGACTACCTAAAGGTAAAAATGAAGTAATATCAGACTATTCTAAGGCGCCGACTACTATAAGGATGATATGATGTCAAGCTATTCTAAGGCGTTGACTACCTATAATGAATGAAATGATGTCAAGCTATTCTAAGGCGTTAACTACCTAAAATGTGAAATTGAGATAATGTCAAGCGATTCTAAGGCGTTGACAACCTAACAAGTGAAAATTGGGTGGTATGCAAATGCAAGGATGTTGAAATGCTAATGATGCTAATGATGCTGACGATGCTGATGATGCTGATGATGTTGACGATGCTGATGATGTTGACGATGCTCGGATGCTTCTGGAGACCGAAACCCGTTCCAATGCTCCTGGTTGGTATACTATGGTGACTTATTGCCTCTACCCACCAACTGGGGTGCTGGGATAACTTCTATATTACCAAGGGGACTTATTACCACTGCCCACTAGTTGTTTCTCCCAAGAAGTTGACATAAAGATGGAGACTTATTGCCTCTGCCCCCGCCAACTTAGATCACGCTCTGTCTCGTACTTGTCTCGCACTGAAGATGATACTAGGTCTCGTACTAGTCTCACACTGATGAAGATGCATGGTCTCGCACTGAAGAAAATGATGGGCCTCGTACTAATGAAGATGGTGGGTCTCGCACTGATGAATAAGATGGGTCTCGCACTGATGTCTCGTACTAAATGGATGAAGAAAAAGCTGGATCTCACACTGATTCTAGGTCTCGCACTGAATGAAGATGCTAGGTCTCGTACTGAATGAGGAAACTGCAGGGCCTCGCAAAGATTTTGGGTCTCGAACTAAAAATAAGTTAGGAGGATAATGGTCTCTTGCAAATGATGAAAACTGATTACTGGAGTGCCAAACATGGCAATGATGTTCAAAACAGGAAATCGTTGGAAAAGGTGCCAAACATGGCAATGTTGAGCTGTTATGTAAAAAGGAACTGTTTGAAAAATGTGCCAAACATGGCAATGCTTGAGAAAGACTCTGCTGAAAAAGGAAAGTGAAATGATCATTTCTTGACTAAAAATTTCATATTTGCAATTTGTTTCTTGAAAAATGAACATGTCATTGGTGGAAGTGTGTGGTGTTTGTTGTGGTGTTAAAGGCTTTTTCCGGTGTTCAGGATTTGTGATAGACCTGGGATTAGGCTGTGATTTTGGATGGTGGTCAGGGTTATGACGGGCCTGATGTTTTTGTGGAGGTAAGGCCAATGACGGGCTTGAGAGTGTGTGTGTGGTGGTAAGGGCTTATGTGTGCCTGTGGTGGGATGGTGGTGCTCAAGCCTTGGGTTCTAATTGGTGCTGACATGGCAATTGTTGGAACCAACAATTGCCCCTAGTATTTTTCCTTAGGACAATCTGAGCTAGAGTTCATGGCAATCGATCAAAACGATCGATTGCCCCCAGTATTTTCTTTGATTAAGTGCGCGAACGAGTCTCGTCCTCACAGGGTCCCAGCTTATGTTTCGATGTGGTGCTTCCTAACCTACACTCAGCGTGTTTGATACTTGTACCTGTTTTCTGCTCACGGTCACAACTTCTAGACCATTGAATTTGACATTTGGTGGATTTACGTATTCGATCTGTTACTTTCACGTGATTAGATACACAATTATCAAGTCGGATGTCTTTAAAGCTTATAACGTGGCCATAGGGTGTGATGAAAGACGACGAGATCATGGAGGGATATTTGAGGTATGTGGAGCTTAAATGGGTGACCAAAGCTGCAACTTGCATCTTCTCTCAGATTCATCTTCCTTGTCTTGAAGTCGTCTAACTGCTTCATGTTGACGTTATTTTCGAGCTTCTGGACTTGGACTTTTGAAGTTGTCCTTTACACCATTTCTCTTTTCATCATTTGGATTTCTTCGAGGCATTTCAGGTTTGCCTTTTTGTTTTATCCTTTCTTGACTTTGCCTTTGGGGTTCTTGTGTTTTCCCAATTTTGGGCTTCGAGAGGTGTCTTGGTGTGAGCTCTTTTGATCCTGTGTTACTCTGGGACCATTTGCGGATCGCTTTGTCATGCTGATAGCGGCATTGCTTCTTTGGACTAATGAGAATGTTATCTGAGAGTCGGGCTCCTCACTTCCTTTGATCACTGGGTCGGACATTCTTCATTGGCTGTGTTATTTTGTGGAGCTCATAATATCGAAAAGGGATGTATGAAAGGCTCAGCGGGGGTGCCTAGGGTTTAATGACAGGGTTTGCAAGCTTTTGGCTATGTGGTGCTATACCTAGGTGCTTCGTCATCCTTGATAGTTGTGTATCTGTTCTTTGTTACTTTTCGTAGGTCTAAGAGTAAATTTACAAATTATCTCCTTCGGTTGGAGTTATGCCATTTACCTTTTCCTTTGTATGTGGTCTCACCGGAGTCGTGTAAAAATGACACGCTCGTTCACTCATGGTTTTTCCGCTCAAGACACTCTCGTGAATTTCACTTAAAGACTAGTTCACACGCTTAAACGAAAGATTAAAGATGATGATCCTGAACTCAGATTGCCCCTAGTATTGACCTGGGGTTTATGACAACACTTAAACAGATGTGAATTTGGAACCGCTTCGTGGGTTATTTTGGACGCTTTGGGATAGGTTGTGGTGCTTGGCAACGCATGTTCACCCTTCTAGAAGCAAAAGACAAGTCGTTCTGTTCCTTAGTCAGGGAATGATTACTCCGTGATCCTTTTCCTTAAAAACAATTTTGTTTTTCCTTTTTCGATGAATGAAAATGGTTTGTACAGGAATTGTGAAAATGGAACAATGATTTTATTTATGAATCATGAAAGAAACGTAAAGATTACAATCGGAGGTGACTGAAAACTAACTAAGAAAATAAGCAACTAGGAAAACTTGAAGATGCAAGAAAACATAAATAAAACGATTTGCATACTTAGAAAAATTGGACTCCTTGCTCGAGGAGGTCTTGAATCTTGTGCTTCAATGCTCGGCAATTGTCAGTATAATGGCCAGGCAACTGATGGTAGTGGCAAAATTGACTAAGATGCCTTCCCAAATGAGTGGTTCCCGGCCGAGGGGCCAAGGGCTCTAGCAAGTTTCTCTTCGGAAGCTCTTCATACGCCTGACTTGGTGTTCAGCCAATGTTGGTGAATTCTCTTTGCGATGAGTCTCAGCGTGGTAAGGGTACCGTCCTAAAGTTTTGATGCTGAGCTCTAGGTCGTTGAACCATATTCACTTCTGGGAAACTGCTTTGAGCGCAAGCTACTGGCTGAAGATAAGCCTTTTCTGGTCCTGGCTTAGATAATTTGGAGCCACTGCCGGAGTTTCTTGAGCACTCGAGTTCCAAGCCTTCCTTATGAATCCTTTGCTCTAGAATACTGACTTGTCCCATCAACATGTCCAAACTCGGAAAGTACATAAATTTTAGCTCATGGTTGTGTTGTTTTCGCATGTTATCAATTATCATGCGGATTTGCTCTTGCTCGTCCATTTTGGTAGGCATGGCTGCAGCCTTTCTTCTCCAACGCTTGATGAAGTCAGACATGGACTCACCGTCTTTCTGTCGAGTTCCTGCCAGATTGATTCTGGTGACCTCGAGGTTCTTAGCATACTCGAAGTGATTTAGGAAAGCCTCGCAAACCTCCTCGTAGGTTTTGGTATTCATACTCGAAATGATTTAGGAAAGCCTCGCAAACCTACGCTGAATATATGTTGTTTTCTCTTATGGATCAAGAGTATATGGCATTGAATGGAATATGATCTTACTCCATACCCCTTGTCGTTTCTATGGTTTGTGAAGGAAAAAGGTGGATTGGCTCAAGGTTAAAGGTGAGGCTCTTATGGTTTTGTTTCTCATCTGTTAGCTCCGAATGACTTCATGTTTTTGGAAAGAGTGAATTGTTTTGAATAATTTGAATTTCCCCCTTGATTGGTAAAGCTGACAATTCTTTTCTTATATGCTCTTCCTTTTCGGTTGAGTTCCATTGTCTTGGCTTTACTTGTGCTTGAGAGTTTTGCTTGGGGACAAGAAAAAGGCTAAGTGTGGGGTGATTTGGTAAGTGTGAAGTTGATATGGTTTATAGGTGCTAAATTCTTATTTTATGCAACATTTTTATGCGCTTTCTCACACTTATCCTATGCTTTCATGATTCATACTTTAGGGAAGAACTGATGCCAATTTATATATTTAAAGTAGGAAATGATGGTGAAAATGCATAGTAATGCTCAAGAGCTTTCCAACGCCGCAAACGGGGAGCAAATCGGAGCTCAAACGAAGAATCTGGACCCTGTCGAATTTGGAAAAAAAGGGACACAAGTATACACATGTCCGGATCTACATCCGGCTAACTAACCCGGACAGGTGGTCCGGACACCTCAAAATTGAACTTTTTTCACACCTCCGGATCTCTGTCCGGCTAAGTGACCCGGACGCATTGTTCCTGTCCGGCTAACTGATCCGGACGGAGACCAGGTGTGAGACTCGATTTTAAACCCTATCATGTGTTGGTTAAAGCTGATTAGGATCTAACTGGGTTTTAGGTCCACTTATAACCTAAGGTTAATAACTATGTCATATAACAATGATTATTAAAACCTAAGCTAGCTCACTGGAACCTATTATGAGTCGCCACCTAATTTTAACCTAGATCAAATTAGGAAATGAGAGTTCGGGTTCGGGGGCTTGATATTCGACTTAATTAGGGTTCAATTACTTTCATTACCCCTAGAAGTCGTTTTTCCTCTACTTAGTTTAATTACGGCTTATTACGAGTTGTTTTAACCTAAGTGCGCGAGCTTCTGTTTTTTTTTTTAGCATTTTTTGACTGAAAATAAAAGTGAAAGTTGAAATTACCTAAACTAGGGTTTCGGAGGCAGAATTTGGTCAAATTTTGTTTCCGTCCGTAGCCACGGACCTAATGTCCGTAACCACGGACCCTAGTTAATCTATGTGAAAATAAAAGTCGAATTAAACAGAAAACAAAAATTTGAAAAGTCTGGGGCCACGGACAGGACGTCCGTAGGCTCGGACATACTTTAGCAAAACCTAAATTTTTAAAATTTTAAAATCCCGCCGCCGTCCGTGGGTGTCCGTGGCCACGGACAAACCGTCCGTGGTCCCGGACCATAGGTCCGAGATCCCGGACCACCCACGGACAGAGGTTTTATGGTGGTTCCCGAAGGTGTTTTCGGCTCAAAATTTATGCACGTGTAGCCTGAAAGGTATACAATTCGTTAGTAATTGAAAGATTGCAGTTTGAAGTCGAATTATGTACGAAACTTGACGAACAAGTAACAAGGCAGAAACAAAAGTAATTAGCAATACAGAAGCGTAAAAAGGTTAGTTTGAACCCAAAATTTGACAGAGAGTTAATAAGGTCGTGGAGAGTTAGAAAAGTAGAATTGCAACCTGTTTTACCTTCGAATTCAGGAGGATTCTTCACGTCGGGATTCTTCGGAGGCTCCGATGGTGCCGGTTCCGGATTGAGTTCGACCCGAGCTTCTGGTTGTTGATTGTTGAAGGTGTTCTTCACGTTTTGGAGGTGGTTTGGTTGATGTTTGATGATTGTTGATGTGTTGGGAGTTGAAAAATGTGTTTAGATGGTGATTTCGGGGGATTTTTGATGTGATTTTGGTGCTTGGATGTGTAAAAACGTGAAGAGAATGAGACGGCTGCCTTCTTTGAGGGTTTAGGGCTCTTGAGGTTCTGATTTGATCATGGGATAAGGTTCCTTATATAGGCTTCCTTAAAGATAAAAATCCGGTAAAAACCGAGATTTACCGACGTTTTAGCTCAAGGGCTTCCAAAAGGAATTTGATTATGAAATTTCACACATGGGTAAAGGATGATATTTGATTTTTCTAAAGTGGAATCGAATTTTTTGGATATTGGAATATTTTTAAATTCAATTTCTCGTCAGATTCAATCAGAAATTGCTAGAAAATTATTGGAAATTCGAAAAATCAAAATTCCAACGCCATTATGCTTCAGATGTCATCCTCTATCATGGTTAAAATTTCAAAGCATTTTGAATTGATTTGACCCTTATTTGGAGGAGAGAGAAAGCCTATAGAGGGTTTAGGAGCCTTGAAAAATTACGAAAATGCCCCTGGAGATGACTAAGCTGTCCCTAGTACCCTAAAATGTGCCGATCGAACTGGGAACCCTCGCTACTAGCCTATTAGTAGAGACTCTCTTCCGGGGGAGTTGAAATTTTGGGTATAACAGATTGCCCCCCGTCAACTAGACTTTGTAATGGAAATGAAAAGGCTAGTTGATGCTTGAGTGATACCCCAAAATTTTGGATCTTAAAAGACTGCACGTGCAATCCGACAAGTTGCGTCGAGCTATTCTAAGGCGCTGACTACCTATGAGTTAAGTGGAAGGGTGTCGAGCGGTTCTAAGGCGTCAACCACCTAAAGGTAATAATGAAGTAATGTCAGACTATTCTAAGGCGCCGACTACCTATAAGGATGATATGATGTCAAGCTATTCTAAGGCGTTGACTACCTATAATGAATGAGATGATGTCAAGCTATTCTAAGGCGTTGACTACCTATAATGAATGAGATGATGTCAAGCTATTCTGAGGCGTTGACTACCTATCAGTGATTGAAAATTGGTGTTGGGTCAAGTTCTTCTATTCGGGTGAGTTCTGCTGCTCTAGTGAGTTCTTCTGCTCTGGTGAATCTGAATCTTTGGCTGAGAATCTGTATCTCTGAAGAGTCTGTACCTTCGGCTGAGAATCTGTATCCCTGAAAAATTTGTACCTTCGGCTGAGAATCTGTATCCCTGAAGAATCTGTACCTTCGGCTGAGAATCTGTATCCCTGAAGAATCTGTACCTTCGGCTGAGAATCTGTATCCCTGAAGAATCTGTACCTTCGGCTGAGAATCTGTATCCCTGAAGAATCTGTACCTTCGGCTGAGAATCTGTATCCCTGAAGAATCTGTACCTTCGGCTGAGAATCTGTATCCCTGAATTGTGACGAGGAGTCTCATACGAATAGATGCAATGGTCATGATGAAAGTTAATTATGAAAGTGCCAAACGTGGCAATGAGGATGTGCATGTCAAAATACGATCAAAGTGTATGTAGGAAATTTGTCCAAAACAAGAAATTGCTGAAAGAGGTGGCAAACGTGGTAGTGTTTGAAGAATAATCTGTTTAATGAAAAGGAAAGCGAAATTATCATTTCCTAACCATAGACTTTGGACTTGTAATTTATCTCCTAGGAGATGAACATGCCATCGGTGGGGTATGGTGTATGATGTAAAGGTAAGGGCTTATGTAGGCCTGTGGTGTTTGATGTGGAGGTAAGGGCTTATGCGGGCCGGTGGTGTGTGATGGTGGTGGTGATGTTTAAGCTCTGGGTTCCAATTGGTGTTGTCATAGCAATTGTTGGAACCAACAATTGCCCCTAGTATTTTTCCCTTAAGACAATCTGAGCTAGAGTTCGTGGCAATCGATCGTTCCGATCGATTGCCCCCAGTATTTTCTTTTATTAAACGTGCGAACGAGTCTCGTCCTCACAGGGTCAGGGCTTATGTTTTATGTGGTGCTTCCTAACCTACACTCGGCGTGTTTGGTGCTTGCACTCGTTCCTCACCACAGTCACAACTTCTAGACCATTGAATTCGATATTTGATGGATTTACGCATTTGATCTGTTACTTTCACGTGATTGGACACACAACTATCAAGTCGGAAGTCTTTAAAGCTTATAACGTGGCCACGGGGTGTGATGAAGGACAACGGGACCATGGAGGGATATTTGAGGTATGTGGAGCTTAAGTGGGTGACCAAAGCTGCAACTTGCGTCTTCTCTCAGATTCATCTTCCTTGTCTTGAAGTCGTCTAACTGCTTCATGTTGACGTTGTTTTGAGCTTCTGGACTTGGACTTTTGAAGTTGTCCTTTACACCATTTCTCTTTTCGTCTTTTGGATTTCTTCGAGGCACTTCGGTTTTGCCTCTTTGTTTGATCCTTTCTTGACTTTGCCTTCGGGGTTCTTGTGTTTCCCGGTTTTGAGTTTTGAGAGCTATTTTGATGTGAGCTCTTTTGATCCTGTGTCACTTTGGGACCATTTGCGGATCACTTCGTCATGCTGATAGCGGCTTTGCTTCTCTGGACTGATGAAAACGTTATCTGAGAGTCAGGCTCCTCGCTTCCTTTGGTCACCGGGTTGGTTATTCATCACGGGCTGGCTTGCTCTGTGGAGCTTTGCAACATCGAAAAGGGATTCAGCGGGGGTGCCTAGGGTTTAATGTCAGGGTTTACAAGCTTTTAGCTATGTGTGTTGTACCTAGGTGCTTCGTCATTCCTGATAGTTGTGTATCCGTTCGTTGTTACTTTTCGCAGGTCTAAGAGTAAATTTACAAATTATCTCCTTCGGTCGGAGTTATGCCGTTTACCTCACCTTTGAATGTGGTCTCACCGGAGTCGTGTAAAAATGACATGCTCGTTCACTCTTGGTTTTTCCGCTCAAGTCACTCTCGTGAATTCTCACTCTGAGACTTGTTCGCATATTTAAACGAAAGGTGAAAGATGACGAACTTAAACTCAGATTGCCCCCAGTATTAATCCAGGGTTTATAACAACAATTTGACAAATGTAGACTTGAACCGCTTCGTGGGTTGCTTGGATGTTTTGGGGTGAGTAGTGGTGTTTGGTTGGACATGTTCATCTTTTTAGAACAAAAGACAAGTCGTTTTGTTCAGTTGCCAAGAAATGACCGTTTCATGAACATTAGTTTTAAGAAATGTTTGCTAATGAGCAAGATGCAAGGTGAACGAACACATTTCTTTTATTATCATTTTTGTGATTACAAACTGAAAAAGTCGAAAAAACTGAAATTTTCAAATCTAAACTTCATTAAAAGAGAAATGTGATAAACTTCCCACACAATTGAAATGAGTAAACAAAACACTGCTAGACTTTTGCCTACTCAACAAACTGGAGTCCTTGCTCGATAAGGTCTTCGATCTTGTGCTTCAATGCTCTGCAGTCGTCAGTACTGTGTCCTGGTAGTTGATGAAACTGGCAGAACTGATGGAGATGTTCCCCGGCTTGGGTGATCCCAGGACTAGGTGTGAGAGGCTGTAGTAAGTCTAGCTCTTGTAGCTTCACGAGTGCTTGACTGAGAGGCCGGCCAATGTCGGTAAACTGTCTCGGTGCAGAGAACCTCTTGGATCGGGGTGAGGCCTTGACGCTCTGTTTTGCAGCACTGGGTTTTTGTATGGTGCTCACTCGGTACGAAACTTGAGCTACTCTGGCCGGTCCTGACTTAAAGGTCTCGATACTCACACCCTGGGCTTTGGGTTGTCCCAGCTTCAGCTCGCCTTTGTGAATCTTTTCTTCCATGACCCTTACCTGCCATCAGCATGTCGAAATTAGGGAAGTATGTGCAACTCAGCTCGTTGTTGTATTGTCTCTGCATATTGTCCACAATCATTCGAATTTGTTCTTGCTCATCCATTTTTGTAGGCATAGCAGCGGCTTTCATCCTCCACCGTTTGATGAAGTCGGACATTGATTCACTGTTTCCCTGCCGGGTACTGGCAAGGTCGGACCTGGTGACTTCAAGATTCTTAGCATACTCGAAATGGTGCAGGAAAGCCTCGCAAACCTCTTCATAGGTTTTGGTGTTCATCCTCTGAGTCAAGTACCAACGTTGAGGTATTTCATCGAGATAACGGGCAAAACCTTGGCCTTCTGCATGTCATTCAACCTGAGGATGGACATTTCCCTATCGAACATCGCCAGATGGACCTGTGGGTCTGAGGAACCCTTGTAGAGCAAGTGTGGGTAGCTTCAACTTTAGAGGGAGATTAACCTCGGGGTACGATTCCATAGAAGAGTAATCGAAACCAGCTGGCTTGCTAGCTTTTTCCATGCGCTCAATCCTTTTCAGGGCCTTCCTTAATTCTGCAGTTAGTTGGCGGTCCGGGACGACTTGCCCTACAAATCTTTGTGCATCCTGGGCCTCAACAGAGTTAACTTCGATGTAGTCACGCTCGTTCCCAGAGTCAGCAATCTTTCCTGAAATGTTTTCCTGATGACCAACCTCAAGGGAATTGATTTTGCTTTTCAGCTCTTCGATGATGGTGACATACTTAGCCTCCATGTCATTAGTGGTGGACCTATGTTTCTGTTCCATGGCATCAAAGGCAGCCATGTACCTTTGCTCTAAGGCTGCAAACTGGGCCTCCATGCTGACTGGATTTCCTCCCTCTGCCATACTTGGGATTCGGGCTTATCTGCTGGAAAACAAAAGTGGATTGAGCTAAAATTCTGGACCGTGAAGAAGTTTTAGGTAAAAACTTGTTTGGGCTGCAAGAAAAGCATATGAGCTGGAATGTTTCGAAGATTGTGGGTAGGCACTGAGCCCGAAATGAGTTGGAAGGGAGACACATGGGCCGGAATGATTCATGAGTGAACTGGTGCCTAGGCTGAAATGTTTGAAGAGCGTGATTCTTGAGCCGGAATGTTCTGAGAATTGGGCGCTTGGGCCAGAATGTGTTTGGGCTAGAAGTAAAGCGCATGGGCCGAAGTGATTTCTAAACCAGTTCTGGATGTGAATTGGAAGATTTGGGCCGAGTGATTATGATTGGGCCTGAAGATGATACCCATGTCTAGGATCGTGGGTCAAAACCTGAGTGAAAAAGTCTTCCTGGACTAGAATGGGCCTCGAAAAGGAAAGGCCTGATGGATTTTTATGGATCGCTTTAGGTGGATTTGTTTTTTTTCATGGGCCTGGAACTAAATTGATAATTCAAATTGGGCCGAAAGAGAGAAATCACCTAGTCTAAACTTTTGGGCCGAAGCCCAAATGTTTCACATATCAAACCAAACAGGGCCTCTGGGCCGCAAACAATAAAGCCGTAAATTCAGGTTGGGCTGAGTTGATGTAGGAAAAGTTCCTATCAATTCCTAGGCTGGGTAGTGGGCCGATCACACAAGCAGACAAGGCCCATACAAATTCCACATGTCCTCACTTGACACTTATCCAATTCGGGTATGGATCGATCCGGAGAGGTGCTTGGGGCGTGGGCCCAGGTCGCCACAAAGGAATAGGGCTTGCACGCTATTCTCTTTGGGCTTCCCCACTTTTTTCACATCACCTGAAGGTGTGCGTCTACGGTCGGGTCTTTGACTGACCAAACAATGGGCTAGGTAAGGGCACTGCCAGGAAAACGCTTGGGGCTAAAGCCCAGGTATTAAGGGGATGTGGTTAGACGACATCCTCCTCTTTTCCCCCGCTTATTCACATCACCTAAAAGGTGTGAGTCCCTGACAGGGGACCCTCAAACGGGTCCCGGGGTGGAATAGGTTTGCATGGACCCTCGCTCTCATATGATGCAAAGGTACAGAAATTTAAATTGCGCACAAAAGTAAACAAACAAAGAATTAAAGCCATAAATAAACATTTTCGAGTTAAGCCCTCTTTCTTAAAATTAAACAAGTTAAAATTAAGAAGTTTGTCCCCAGCAGAGTCGCCAGTCTGTGAGCCTCGATTTTAAACCCTATCCTGTGTTGGTTAAAGCTGATTAGGATCTAACCGGGTTTTAGGTCCACTTATAACCTAAGGTTAATAACTATGTCATATAACAATGATTATTAAAACCTAAGCTAGCTCACTGGAACCTATTATGAGTCGCCACCTAATTTTAACCTAGATCAAATTAGGAAAGGAGAGTTCGGGTTCGGGGGCTTGATATTCGACTTAATTAGGGTTCAATTACTTTCATTACCCCTAGAAGTCGTTTTTCCTCTACTTAGTTTAATTACGGCTTATTACGAGTCGTTTTAACCTAAGTGCGCGAGCTTCTGTTTTTTTTTTGTTTTAGCATTTTTTGACTGAAAATAAAAGTGAAAGTTGAAATTACCTAAACTAGGGTTTCGGAGGCAGAATTAGGTCAAATTTTGTTTCCGTCCGTAGCCACGGACCTAATGTCCGTAACCACGGACCCTAGTTAATCTATGTGAAAATAAAAGTCGAATTAAACAGAAAACAAAAATTTGAAAAGTCCGGGGCCACGGACAGGACGTCCGTAGGCCCGGACATACTTTAGCAAAACCTAAATTTTTAAAATTTTAAAATCCCGCCGCCGTCCGTGGGTGTCCGTGGTCCCGGACCATAGGTCCGAGATCCCGGACCACCCACGGACAGGGGTTTTATGGTGGTTCCCGAAGGTGTTTTCGGCTCAAAATTTATGCACGTGTAGCCTGAAAGGTATACAATTCGTTAGTAATTGAAAGATTGCAGTTTGAAGTCGAATTATGTACGAAACTTGACGAACAAGTAACAAGGCAGAAACAAAAGTAATTAGCAATACAGAAGCGTAAAAAGGTTAGTTTGAACCCAAAATTTGACAGAGAGTTAATAAGGTCGTGGAGAGTTAGAAAAGTAGAATTGCAACCTGTTTTACCTTCGAATTCAGGAGGATTCTTCACGTCGGGATTCTTCGGAGGCTCCGATGGTGCCGGTTCCGGATTGAGTTCGACCCGAGCTTCTGGTTGTTGATTGTTGAAGGTGTTCTTCACGTTTTGGAGGTGGTTTGGTTGATGTTTGATGATTGTTGATGTGTTGGGAGTTGAAAAATGTGTTTAGATGGTGATTTCGGGGGATTTTTGATGTGATTTTGGTGCTTGGATGTAAAAACGTGAAGAGAATGAGACGGCTGCCTTCTTTGAGGGTTTAGGGCTCTTGAGGTTCTGATTTGATCATGGGATAAGGTTCCTTATATAGGCTTCCTTAAAGATAGAAAAATCCGGTAAAAACCGAGATTTACCGACGTTTTAGCTCAAGGGCTTCCAAAAGGAATTTGATTATGAAATTTCACACATGGGTAAAGGATGATATTTCTGATTTTCTAAAGTGGAATCGAATTTTTTGGATATTGGAATATTTTTAAATTCAATTTCTCGTCAGATTCAATCAGAAATTGCTAGAAAATTATTGGAAATTCGAAAAATCAAAATTCCAACGCCATTATGCTTCAGATGTCATCCTCTATCATGGGTTAAAATTTCAAAGCATTTTGAATTGATTTGACCCTTATTTGGAGGAGAGAGAAAGCCTATAGGGGGCTTAGGAGCCTTGAAAAATTACGAAAATGCCCCTGGAGATGACTAAGCTGTCCCTAGTACCCTGAAATGTGCCGATCGAACTGGGAACCCTTGCTACTAGCCTATTAGTAGAGACTCTCTTCCGGGGGAGTTGAAATTTTGGGTATAACACCAGGACGTACCCAGAATGCTGCCTTTCAAATCTATCACGTGTCCGGATGATGTGTCCGACCCTGTAACCCGGACCTGCTCAGAAGGACGACAATATTTACGACAACAAGTGCAGTCCCGTGGATTTCTATTATAATTCTGTCCAGCCCAGCTGTCGGCTAACTGACTCGGACAGGTGGTGTAAGTCTTAGAGAGTGAAAAATCTCACCTGACAGCTCTGTGTCTTGTCCGGCTCTCCCACCCGGACAGGTTAGCCGGACACGTGTATTTTACTTGCAGATTTCTATTTAAACAATACGAGACGGGAATAAGAGTAGACAATCACAATCGAATTCACTCAGACTCACACAATGCCTCTCTCGCTCACGCCTGAAACCCTAACTTGTGAGAGGAACATCCATCATCATCAACCTTCCTCCTAGCAGATCATAGAACTGGATAGAGTAGATTCAAAAGTCATCCATTCTTACCAGATGAATTCTCTACTATCTTCCTCAATCTATTTTACGAATATGCTAGGCTAAAAGAATTTGACGTTGGGGAAGGCTGTAGTATTTTAGATATGATTTAGTTTTATCTTTCTGCAGTTTGTGTACGAGATTTTTTAGATTGTTTCAGATTAATGTTAATTCTTGCGCTTCTCCTTTAATCTTATGAATTATCTGAGTTGCCTTGCGAATCTTATTACGAACTGATCGGTAAGTAATCGGAAGGTCATATTAATCTGAAAACCTGTGGAGAATCGAATTGGATAGATTAGGTTTTCCCTCAGGAGCTAAATTAATTCTTGTGCTTAATCCACCTATACGTGTTTTGCTTGTTTCTAGATTAGAAGTCGCATGTTAGGTGAGCCAATCCACTCTCGTGACAAACTGTAGGAATTACTAGATCTATCCAAGAGAAACAGCCTGACTTTGAGTTCCATCTCACCCTTACTTTTCACCCAATCTACTTACTTGTTATTTTGCATATTTTTAGATCACCAAAACAAACGACAACCCTCTTAATTTGTTATTTTCTAGTATTAGATTTAATAACTAAGTCCCCGTAGATTCGACCCTGGTAGCTTCTAGTTCACTATACTCTTTGACCGGGATTTATTTTTGCAACCCGTGGGCATTTAATTTATTAATTTCTATGATTTGTTCCTTAGTTTTTAGTAGGTAAAATTTCCCGTTTCCAGTTCTCTGGAGACTGCCTGCACAGCGATGAGAGTAAATCTCACACTCTTTAGGACATCACAAGCTGAAGTATCCAGACTGGTCCCCAACCTGTCGTGGACCGGTGAAAGACTTCTCTTCCTCTTGAGTCCCGATGCTGTTGCGGTTGGTCGAGGCTCTGACCTTGAGTCTTCACTCTTAATTGGCCTGTGAGCAACCACCAAAAGATCTCCCTTCATCTTGATCCCCATCTTGGATAACATCTCTAAACAGATGTTGTCCTGAGCGGTACGTGCGCACTCGTGGAACCTCTCAGTGTCCACTCCATTTTGTTGTAGTGCCTTGGTCACCACTCCCCCATGCCTCAGACCTTGGTTGACGTATCTGCTCTCCTCTATGGTGAGCAGAATCATTGTTAGAAGATCAGTCTTCTCCTTGGTCTTGATCGCATAAAGCAACCTCACATCTCTTGCATTGACAATGTGGGTGTGTTGATTCGATGGGGGGATGTTGTGGGTGAGGATGTTGAAAAGGACCCTGTCAGGGATGGACATTTCAACTGTGTGGAAGTTCTTCATGGTGGCCCCTTTGTTGAGTAGCTGGACCATCTTTCCTCCTTGATGACCCAAGTCATTCCAGGTGGTGTCCTTTCGAACAACCAATCCCTCTGATTCTAAGCCAAAAGTGTCATATATCCAGGACTTAGAGATGTTGATGTGAAATCCTTGGACTTGCTAGATGATGTAGTCTTTATCTTCATCGCTCTGGAGTGGTCCAAGATGTCGCATATGCTCTTTAAGCAGCTCGGAGTAGATGGCGACAGTCTCCTGGAAGAATTCCACCTATCCTTGGAACTCCAACAGCTCTAGGATCTTTCCAAGACCCATTTTCTCCATCCACTCCATGTCCAACATCTTGGGTAAGACGGGACATGATTTGTCATTGACGTTCTCGGCTTTGATCAGAGCTGGCTCTAACTCTATGAGCTTCTTCAGACGCTTGAGAGTTTGGGGTGGTTGTGGCTTTGCAGCCTTCTTCTTGGCCTGGAAGAGCTCCTCGAGCTCCTGACCATGTGGTGACAGCACCATCTTCTGCTTGCCTTTATCTTTCACAGCCTCTATCTCGCACTGCTCGGTTGTTGGGATGATCGGTGATGACTTTGTGTCGCTGTCACCTTTGTGACTAGATCATTGGGGTGTCGGTGACCTGTATGTGACTAGTTCCTCAATCTGAGCGACTGATTCGACCTCTTCCTTGGAGTCTTGGGCAGTCACATGCTCTTTTTGACCAATTTCCTCTACTGTAGCTTCTCTTTGTGACTTTTCGTCACTTTGCACCTCCTCTTCTTCCACCTGTTGAACGACAGTCTTGACGACCGCAGAGGGAGTGGCCTCCTCGTTGTCGGTGCAGTGCAACTTGCGAGTTGCTCCTTCTGGTGTGGAATGGGCCTTTTGTGGAGTTTCTACTTGGGTTTTGGTGCGCTTGGAGGCACGAGTTGCGAGAGTTACGCCACTCGTTGTAGCAGTATAGAGGTCATGGTTTTTAGGGACTTAGGGATTTTTGGATTTGGAGTTTTTTAGGGCGACTTTTGGAGAAGGAGGAGGGGAAGACATGTTTGGATTTTCGGTAGGAGTAGGAGTTGGGAGTATTTTGGGTTTGAGAATTTTTGTTTGGATTAGGTGGTGAAGCTTTAGCTAGTAGAGGCTTATATAGTGTACCTCTTCTTGTTACAACTCGCCTTCATCTGTTACCTTGCGCACAAGTTGGTCTTCTAATTCTTTGAACAAGCAAGGGGGCGGCGATTCTCTGTGTGGTTCTGTCGGACACTTGCACTGACGAAGCTTCCTTGAGGACAACCTTCTTCTTTGAGCGGAGAGCGGATTTTGGTGCCATGTTTGATCGAAGGATTTTCTAGAGTTTGCAATCTTTTTGCTAGAGAATTCTTAGAGTGGCTGTGTGAAATACCCATGAAATTCCAAGCTAGGAATAGTATAATATATAGTAACAAAGTATAGGTCCGTAACAATAATATTAAGGTGGCCCAGAAAATTAGTCGACATCTTTCCTGAATTAACCATTTTCCTTAAAACGTTTATAGTTAATTGTAACGTTTTGGCCTTAATTGACTTTAGAGATATTTCAGATATTATACTATTTAAATATTACTTCACCCTCCTAACTTCATTATGTTATTTAAACTTCAAGATACCATTCTAGAATTTTCCTTCCAAACTTATTAATTTTAAATACTTAGAGTTCAAATTCAATTTGACTTTCTCTTTGTAGTGATTTGATTTCAAGAGCTCAAATCCTATTTGACTACTTAATATATTATTTATTAACTCTCCTCATTCTTCTCTCAATAATTATAGTACTAACATTTTGACTTATCCTTTTTAACGTGATTGTTTTCCCTTCGGTTGAACTGTTAGACCATTTGCAATATACCTATTTATTTCTAAATTACTACCATCCAAATAAATGTTTATTAATTAACTTCCTAGATATTTTATTTCATCATCCTTATCTTGTTACAACGGTTAACCACGTTCTCCTATTTCCAAACTGTGGATTCATTAATTTTTTTGTTATTAACTTATTCACTCATATATAGATATCGCTAACAATCTTGATTCTTCTGCTGACTTTTCTTAACGATCAATAATTTCGATACCTTTTAAATATTTGCAATACTAGTGATAGAATTTCCCTTTTGGATATTTAATATCTTCTCTTCTTAAACATAGACTTTTATTTAATAAATTAATAATATTCCTCCATATTTTGCAATTATTTCTCTATTTAAAACATCGGTTTCCTCATTCCTATTCATCCTCAATACGCCGTTCCTGGGCTTATACTCTACACAAAACTTTCACACTCTTCCTCTTTAAACTCTTGGTGATTTCAAGCTAGTTCCGTCGAGGTCTAATCAATTCCCTAGTGCCAGTTAGTGGATTGTTGGGTAATGTGTTCTACCTAGTTTGTATAGTTATTTTACTCGTTGTTCGGCGATTTCTGATTGTTAATTTTGGTTACCTAAACGCAGATTACATCGATGAGCGCTAGCGATAGTCCGGAGCAGTTGGGCTCTTGAGGGATCTGGTTGTTCCAGGTAAATTCTATGCTCAATGATGTTTGACTGCTGTTTTGTGAAACATTGGAAAAGGTTTTATTGAATATCGAGGATTCTCAATTGTGTTTTGGAAATTGAGGGTTGTTCCCACGTTTTTGAATTGGAAGAATTGGTTGGTGCTGTGGAATTTTGGTTCTAGATTTTGGGGAGACTTTTTACAGGATGTATCTTATTGTTTGGGAGCCCATAGGTGCTCCCCATGATTGATAATATTTGTGCTGCACACATTGTTTCAGTTAAGCCCTTTGATCTACTCTATGTTACTGCTGTTTCATAGGGGGTGTGCACACTTAAGGACTTAGGGTGAGGTGGTTATTTGACGGTCCCATAAGTGACTGTCCTATTCTTTGGGGTCCCATAGGTGACCCCGTATTTGGTATTGTGGTGATCTCCTGTTGAAAGCTCCCTTCTGTGATTTTGATGTTGTTATGGATTCTGGAAGTTCGTCTAATGTTCACTAAATTATTCCCACCTGATTAACAAATGGTAATGAGTTTCTAAAGCGTATTTTATAGATTGAGGTAGTTTTTACTTAGTTTTTCTTATTTGTGCGATCTTTTTGTGTTTTGTCTATGTTTTATGATCGCAGGTATGGATGACTAAGTGTGGGGATCGGGACGGCGAAATCACATAGTTTAGGAATTATGAGTTAGTGAGACAATGTTTGAATTACAATGTTTAAGAGTTATTGTGCCGTTTTCCAAGATTTTACACTTTGGAGGTTTATTTTGGCTTCCGCATAAGTTGAATTAACATTTGTTCTTTAAGTTTATTTAGTTCATTAGCCTGAGCACCCAGGAAGTTTGGGTGTGGCGGTAATGCCCTGGACGAATTTGATTTCCGCTGCAATTGAGGTTTTGTTTTGATGTATTATTCAAACCTTCAATTTTGATGATTTAGAAATCCTTGATAAGCAAAACTAAGTGTTGTTTTCATTGTGCTCTTGTGGAGTTTACTGCTTTAAGTGTTGCTAATAAGATTTACTGTCTGCTAACTTTGTTTTTATGGAGTTTGGTGGATTCTGTGGTTCGGTCACATTTCTGGATACCCATCTCGGGACATGTCCGAACGTCCGTCCGGACATCAATGTTCGGACATGCCCCGAAGAGAATTAGAGGATTCATTGTTTTGGTTGTGTCCGAACTTCTGTCCGAACTTCAAAGTTCGGACAGCATGCGAGGACGGGTCCGACTTGCAAGTCTCGACTCACGTCTGAACTTGCAAGTCCGGACCGATGTTCGGACGCGCGTAAAA
The DNA here is from genome assembly GCA_023374045.1 of Limonium bicolor. NCBI lineage: Eukaryota > Viridiplantae > Streptophyta > Magnoliopsida > Caryophyllales > Plumbaginaceae > Limonium > Limonium bicolor. Next base: position 355,893,821 of record CM041778.1, on the reverse strand, counting down.
GGTTTTCGGAGTTTTAAGGTTTGACTTGTGTCCGAACTTCGAAGTCTGGACACAAGTTCGGACAGTGTCGTTTTCCTGGCTTCCAAACTTGGACTTGTGTCCGAACTTCAAAGTCTGGACACAAGTTCAGACAGATGGTTTTCCGCAGTTCAATCTTCTCGGCTTGTGTCCGAGCTCTCAATGTCCGGACACAAGTTCGGACCAATGTTGTTTTTAACTTCTAGGACTCGTTTGAAGTCCTTTTTTAATGCCGTTTGTGCCGTTATATTTGTTTTTTCATAAGCTATCTTTTGAGATAAAATCCAGGGTGTTACACTGTGAGGCAAGGGATTTTTCGCAAAAGAGCACTCGAGAGTTTGTAAGGAAGAAGAGAAATTGCTTGAATGCTTAGAGAATTAGAGAGTGAGGGCAAATAACGTGATGAGAGCAGGACTCCCATCGCCCTTTTATAATTATCGAGTAACGGTCAGCGACCGCTCCTTGTCCTCCCGCTGACATGTCCCAACGGTACTATTCATAACGTTCAGCGGTCTGAGGGTTGTCATCGATCCGTTGCACTTTTCCCATTTTTATCCGTTGCGCTATCTCTAATATATCCTTACTTTTTATGGAAATGCGGACAAATCTATTTCAAGTAGTCGTTTGACATGTTTTCCATGCATTTAGCTATTCGTTGACTACTGAACGACTAGTTTAAAGGTGTTGCACACGTGTCGGTGACCGATCGAGGGAATTAAAAGACAGCCTAATCGTGTTTAATGATTATCATTCCCAGATCATGAACAATCTTGTTGAATCTTTCTCTACTTAATGGCTTAGTAAAAATGTCAGCTAGTTGGTCTTCAGTAGAAATGTACTTTAAACTAACTAATTCTTTTTCACAACAATCTCTAAGAAAATGATGTCTAATGTCAATATGCTTGGGACGAGAATGATGCACAGGATTTTTGGAAATAGAGATGGCACTTGTATTATCACACATAATTGGCAACGTACTTGTCTTGATTCCATAATCACCAGTTTGCTGTTTGAGTCATAAGAGTTGAGCACAACAGTTTGCCACGGCTATGTATTCAAATTCAACAATTGAGATTGCTACACTTTGTTGTTTCTTTGACCCATGCGATCAAACATGATCAAACAAAGAATGCTGTCCCTGACGTGCTTTTTCTATCGGTGATAGATCCTCTATAATTTGCATCTGAAAAACCTATAATATTACAAATGGTGAGTTTAGGATAAAAGAGACCAAGGTTTATGGTCCCTTTGAGGTAATATAGAATTCTTTTTAAAACTGTGAGGTGACTTTCTCTTGGATCTGCTTGAAACCTGGCACATAAGCAAACACTATACATAATGTCAGGTCTACTAGCAGATAAATAGAGTAGATAACCTATCATCTCCTTGTATGATCGATGGTTGACCGGTCGGTCACCAGTCGTGATGCCCATTTTTGTGCCAACTGCCATATGTATGTCAAATGGTTTGCATGCCTCCATTCTAAATTTCTTTAGCAAATCCTTCACATACTTTTGCTGGGATGTGATCATCCCTTCATCATCTTGCTTGACTTGAAGTCCTAAGAAAAACTTCAATCTCCTAAATCACTCATCTCAAATTCCTTTTTCATCAAAGCTTCTAACTGCAATATTTCTCATCTGAGGCTCCAAAGATTATATCATCAACATATACTTGCACAATTAAGATGTCCCTTTTGTTGTTGTAAATAAACAAGGCTTTATCCACCTTTCCTCTCTTGAATTGGTTTTCTAAAAGATAGGAGGATAGGCGGTCGTACCAGGATCTTGGAGCTTCTTTGAGCCCGTATAGAGCTTTGTCAAGCTTGAGTACCATGGCTTTTCCTTCTTGAGTCTCAAAACCTGAAGGTTGTTCAACATACACTTCTTCCTTGACATACCTATTAAGAAAGGTACTTTTGATGTCAAGTTGGAAGAGTTTAATTCATTTATGTGCAGCAAATGCAATAAGTAATCTGATGGACTCCATCCTTGCTAGTGGGGTAAAGGTCTCTTGGAAGTTTATCCCTTCTTGTTGACGATATCCTTGAGCTACCAGACGAGCTCTGTTCCTAACGACTTCTCCCATCTCATTTAGCTTGTTTCTGAAGACCCATTTTGTGCCTAGTACTCCTTGATGTGAAGGAGGAGGCACAAGATGCCAGACTTTCTATCGTTCAAACTGAATCAATTCTTCTTGCATTGCATTAATCCAGTCTGAGTCTTGAAGAGCTTCTTTGATATTTTTGGGTTTGATGGTTGAAATAGTTGTTGAGAATGCTAGAAGATCTCGAGCTTGTGCTCTGGTTCAAATTCCTTTGGAGATATCTAATATGATGTTCTCCAATGGATGGTCTTTGTACAGAGTATGAGATTGATGAATGGTTGATGGTGATAGAGGATCTTTGACATCATTGATCCCTTCATTGACCTGTTGTTGACCTGTCGCTGACCTGTCAGGCAGGCTTTCCTTGGTGGGTGATTCATCTTTGGGATTATCTGTGTGATCTTGATCAGCTAGATTAAATCCAAGTTCTTCATCTTCTTCGGATTCCTTGACCTTATGAACTTCAACCTCATCAAAGACCGCATGTACACTTTCTTCCACCTTCAATGTCTTTTTGTTGTTGACTTTGTATGCCCGGCTCCTTTCAGAGTACCCAAGGAAGATGGCCACATCACTTCTGGCATCACATTCCTAGGGGATTCTTTTCATTGTTGTGGACATAACATTTACAACCAAAGATTCTGAAGTGACTTATGTTTGGTTTTCTTGCCTTGATTAGCTCATACGGTGTTTTGGTGAGGAAGACTACTCCCAAAAAGCGAGGCCCTGGCTACCTCTTGTTGTGTCCTGTTCTTACGCTCAACTATCCTATTATGTTGGGTTGTCCTTAGTGCTGAATATGTGTGATTGATTCCATGTTGTTTACACATATCCATGAATTGTTGATTCTCGATCTCTGACCCATGATCCGACCGAAGAGCCTTGATCTTGTGGTTGAGTTGTACTTGGACTTTTCCTCCAAAGCAATAAAGAGTGTCCAAACAAATCGTGAGTAATCATCAACAATAACAAACACATACCAATTTCCTCCAAAACTTTTGATTCTCATAGGTCCACATAAGTTCATGTGAAGTAATTCAATTGGCTTGGATGTACTTACTAAGTTCTTCGATTTGTAGGAAGTCTTAGTTTGCTTGCTTCTAACACAAGCATCACAAAGATTGGTCTCAGATTCTTTAATCTCAGGGAGACTCTTACCAACCATTTCATGACAAGATTTCTTAACAAGGAAATGCTAACTTGTCCTAGTCTTTTGTGCCATAGTGTGGAGTCATCTATTGAAGCAGTCAAGCATGAAAGGTTATGACTGTCAATATCCTCCAAACTAGTTACATAAACATTTTTCCACCTTTTTCCCTTCAACAACTCTTTGCCATTGTCGTGACTTACTATGCTACAACGTGTAGAATAGAAGTGAACTGAATTGCCTTTGTCACATATTTGAGATATGCTGAGGAAATTGAATTTTAAACCATTAACTAAATTGACATTATCTATGACATAGTCTGAGGTAAAACCAACCTTACCTTCACCAATGATTTTTCCTTTCTTGTTATCGCCAAAGGAAATAGTCCCTTGGCTTCTTGGTTCGAGTGAGAAGAACTTCATCTTGTCTCATGTCATGTGTTTAGAGCACCCACTGTCGATGTACCAGCAGGGGTCCATTCTACTCGATTCTGCACTTAACAAGTTATCGTTGTGGGGTTAGGGTCCATAGAAAGGTTGGGCCCATTTCCACCATCAATCATTGTTCTAAAATCATTTTTGACTACCCATTTTAGTCCTATCTTCTGGAGTTTCCATTGCCTCATGAATCGCGTTCTACAGCATTTGGCTTCATAATGACCAGGTTGTCTGCACAGATGGTAGACACCTCTACGACTGGTCCCTGACTGATACTCGACCTGTCATTTGTTTCTCCATATGGGTGTCCTAGATACAACTTCTAGCTTCGCGTGTTTTTCTTTGACAATTGCAGTTCTTTTTTTTTTTTGAACTAAGTGCAGCAATCATTTCATCTATTTCAGACTACTAGAAATATTCATATTCCTAACCATTTTTTACCAACCGACTGAAGTCGGTCGGTAACAAAATACATTCCCGACCGATTCGTGACTGAAAATGATCTAGCCAAACTCCCATGTTATTTTTGACAATTTACCGACCGAATGTCGGTAAGTAAGTTTCCCGACCAACAATTCAGTCACAAATTTTGGCGCCAGTGATGTATGGGAGTGGCAAGAAACTTTCCTTGCATATTTTTGACCGAAATATCGGTCGGGAAATTCTTGACCACCATAAACGGTCGGGATTTTTACAAACTTCATTTTTTGTCAAAATAAATTCCTAATGATATACATTATATTGAGTATATATTAATATATATTAAAAAATAATCGATATACAATAGTATCATAAATTATATATAATATATGTTAGTATGTATTTAAATTTATGAATATTATATATTAATTTTACAAGGAATATATTTATTGATATATTAAATTAAAAATATTATTTATTAGTATTCATACATATTATATAAAATGCATTAATATTATAGATATATATATATATATATATATATATATATATATATATGTATTTATTCAAGTTTATAATTAATATACATTAATAATTTATAAAATAGATGGAATGTATATTATTTAGATTAAAGATAATATTTATATATATTCATGTATTATATTTATTAATATTTAAATAATAAATGATATTTGTTAATTTTATATATAATATTAGTATTTATACAAGTTTATAATTAATATTTAGTAATATTTTATAAAGTAGAGCAGATGGTATATATTTATTTAGATTAAAGATAATATATATAAGTATTTTTTGTTAATATTTATTTAAATTATAAATAGTATATATTAATATTTATAATATGTATTTATGTCCATATTAAATTAAATTATAATTAATATATATGAATATTCATTTATTTTATATAATATATATTAATACTGATATAAATTAGGTAGTATATGATTAATATGTAATTAGAATATCTGGGTTGCTATTCGCAGTATAAAATTACTAATCACCGCAATACAAATTTTTTTAATTCATACTAACGTTGTACACATGTAATGATGTCGTGTTGTAACTTTTGTTTTTTTTTTAAATAATTTCTTGAGCGTAAACAGTGAAAAACTCTCTAATTGTTACAAAACATTATAATCCCGTATTAATTGCGTCAATATGATTTTAATTGTGACTCCGCGTAATTTGGACGACATTTTACGTTATGTTTGACTAAATTACGTTGCATTTGACTAAATTACAAACATTGTTACACAGTCAGAATGTCGTACTGAAATCGCAGTTCAGAACGTCATTTTCGGTTAAAAAATGCTCTCACTATATATATCCCAACCTTCATTTTGAATTCATTTTTCTCTTACTCACTCTCTCTCCTCTCTCTCTTCCTTAAGAAGCTCTCGTCTGACTGCCGGAGCCGCCACTGGAGCCGCCACCCGCCGCCGCCAACCACCGCGGGAAAAAATTTCCGGTAAGTTTTTCAAAAAAAAGTTTTTGCAACTTATAGATTTGGGTATCCTGAGTATGAATTTGGTGTTAGTTTTTTGAAATTCAACATCAATTGAGCTAGATGTAGCATTAAACATTCGAAATTAGCAAAAAAAAAAACCCATGCGAGGAGCAGTATGGCTCGACCTGCGCTAGGGCGAGCACCGCCGCAGCTCTACCCGAAGACACGCAAGGAATGCTGTTGCTCGAGTCGGAGACGGGCGAGGACTGGCGCTGCTCGCGTTGGAAGTAGGCGAGGAGGCGTCCTGCTCGACCCATGTGTGCGCGCGCCCGACGACGAGGCGAGGAGCTGCACTGCTCGAGTCGAGTGGATGCGAGAAGCGGCGGAGCTCGCCCTTGACGGAGGCGAGGAGCTGCACTACTCGACCGTGGAGAAGAAGAGGAGATGCGCGGCTCGCCCAGGGAGCAGGAGAGCAGCTGCGCAGCTGTAACCCTGTTTTTCTTAATTCTAATATTGTGAATGATTTTTAAATGTTTTATTTTTTATTTTTGAATTCTAATATTGTGAATGATTTTTAAATGTTTTAATTTGTTATTTTTTTGAATTCTAATAAATATTGTGAATGATTTATAAATGTTTGATTTTTTTTTGAATTGTAATATTGTGAATGATATGATTTATAAATGTTTGAATTTTTATGCTATGAATGAGGAATATAACTGTGTGATATTCATATGCAGTGATGGATCTACTGAAAAAAGCAGTGCAAAATGTATACACGAAGAGGAAGAATAAAGACCGGGGTACGGAGCAGCCTATGACGGCCTCATACCATCGTCGTGCACATGCTCCTGGTGAAGGACCGAGTAATCCTGTCCCCCTCATGGAAGCAGCACGCCATTCATCGTTCCATCCGGGTCAATCTTTCAACGACTCGGCGTTTCAAGTACCTGCACCACCAATGGTAGCGGAGGATGACTCGGCGATGTGCGATATACCGAGGAGATGCATACCAGTGGTGTCATCATCCAGTAGTGCTTGGTCTAACAGATCACTGCACAACGCTAGCTACAACATCTCGGGTGAAGCAAGCCACCAGATTGCACCGTTAGAAGCTAGATGTCAGGCGGTGGTAGTTCATCATGTCCACCACACCCATCACCCGCCCGTGCTGATGAGGACCATGTGATGACTGAGTGTTCACCACATACTGATGACGATGGTCGTGGTGCTGATGATGAGGACTCATTCGACGTGGATGAGGAGGAGGATAATGAAGATGATGAAGTCATGGATAAGGAGGATGACACTGACGAGGAAGCAACGCTAGTGATGGTTCCAGTCATTCCTACCTCTTGGAAGTTGGTAGAGGTGCCAGTTCCTGGCGGTCCACTACTCACTAGTGTTATCACTAGCTACGGGGGTCATGTAGCGCTTGATAGGGGATTCATCCATTGATAGGGGATTCAACCACCCCTGGGTTGAAGGAGGTAATGGCTGATTGTCTTAATTTTGGGGGAGATGTTCAGACTATGACAGAGACACTGTGGAATATCGGTGTTGTATCGATTGCGAGCTTGTTGCAACAATGTAGGGATGTAAATGAAGAGCCAATGAAGCAGGCATGTGGTTGGTTGTATCATCTAATCGGTACCACCATATTAGCTGGAAAATCAAATGGTCGTCTGAGTCCACAGCTGTTCTCGTTAGTAGCTCCCACGAAGAAAGCTACGAAGCTTCGTAAATATGCATGAGGAGTTGGTGCTCTTGCATTGTTATATCGCCAGCTAGGGATAGCCTCTCGTGCCGGCTCCAGTGGGATAGTTGGTTCTATGACGTTACTTGAGGTATGTGTCCTAATGTGCATCTAGTATATGATAACCCACTGAGTATTAATAATTGGTACTGCTTAATCATTCCAGTGTTTTATATGCATAGTGATGGATTTATGCATACTTCCCTACATTAAGACCAGCGATTAGCCCAGACTGGCACGCTAATGATGACAGACCTTGCGCTCTAAGATGGGTGAGATCTACCTCTCAAGTGCATGATCATCATTCATTGCAAGGCTATCGTGAGCATCTAGATGCTTTGACTGCTCTAAATATAAGTGTTTGTAGTTGCTAACACATTGAACAATTATTATTTTTGTCTTTCGTTGTTGGTTACATCTTACTATTAATGTTCATTGTAGATTGATTGGTTGCCCTACGGTCGGGATAATGTTAATGTTCATGGAAGGCGTACATAGTATAGAGGTAACATACAGGTTATGGGGTTGAATGAGTCGTACTTGCCTGGGCGTTGTCTGTGCCAGTTTGGTTACATTCAGGGTATCCTGAACCTCCTATTAGACCCAACCCAAGGTCTGAAAAAAGAGGAAAAAACCCACCCTACACCTGTGTATACCCCCCCATGTATAGTTTGTGGGAAAACACTCCTAAATTGCTGGTTCCAGGGTATACGCGCACAAATGCGCGGTTGCATGCTTGCGACCCACTCTACCTAGATTGGTACACCAAGCGCACACACCCGAAGATCCTAAACCCTGAGAGTTATCAGACCACCCTGGTTCATCGTCCAGATCTCTGTCTAGTAAGTCATATTTTCATAGTACTTCATGACATATAACTTTATTTTTTATGTGTACTTACCTGACCAAGTGTGTTACAACTACTGTCTGAGGCAAGTGAGCTTGCATGCCCGTACTACCAAGAGAACAATGCATGGGACTCGTCATACTTGTAACGCCCCTATTTAATGAAAATGCAGCGGAAAATAAAATACTAAGGCGATTACAGATCATCGGGTTCCAAACACCCGGCACCAAACCTCACCAATTACAACTTATAAAATTATAAATGCTACGGTCTGAACTCGAGAAAACATAACAAGAGCAAGATATAAAAACTCTCCACAGTTCCTAATTCCCATCCCAATCACTCCATACTCTTCGTGGCCACCTGTATAACAATTCGTACCTGCAAGATGAAACCAAGCAGCCCACCCCGGGAGGGGTGAGTCAGTTCCCTGGAATGGAACTGGTACAACTCTCCAAAACAAAAGTTAAAAAACATAACTCTTAAAATAAACAATAACTTGAAGTCAAACGCCTAAAGCAAAAACAAAGAACAGGGCACATCCAAATCACCAAGTCGAAGGTAACAAGTCAAGGATAGAGATAAATAACAAGAAGGTAAAGTGAGCCAACATAAAAGAAACCACGCCAGAAGTTAGTGAACATCCATTGCTTAAGTTAGATTCAGTTCCAATTTGGATTAGAAAGACCCAAGTAGTCACAAGGACTGGGAATGAAAGAAGATATCAAAGAACCCATAACTCAAGAATGGAATAATACCAATTGGGAGAGATGGCCCCCACCGCCAGTCAGTTGTCACAAGGACGAGGTAAACAGACCTCCGCTGTCAGTTGTCCATATGGACGAGGTATAGCAGACCTCCGCTGCCACCTACCCGTTCTCAGTCATCGGTGAAAAGTGAGTGCACCACTTATTAGAAATAATCCATACCCAATACCAAGATTGACATTTCCCATATTCCCACTAGACTATTAACTGTACAAGTGCAATACCAAAACACTCAGTCCTACAGAGTGCAGAGGCGTAAACCCTCAACAGTCAATATCTAATGAGATAACCAGATAAAAGGAACCAATGATCATGTGAGTTGTACATCCAAGGTTCAGCTTGTCACATCAAGCTGAGTTAGTCACACAAACAGTTTCCTTTTGAAATCTATTCAAGATCAGTTGGCATTTTCCAAAATATTCCATAAAGTCCGTGAGCAAAGTATCTGAGTATGAGAAATCGTACCTTGTAGGAGTAACCAACTTGAAGGTGCGAACTTCCACTAACAACCTATAATTAAGGCGTTCCAAGTGCTGATTAGCTAAGGAACTCATAAAGCTAAATGTCTTTTATTCTTACTGGATTATAGTTTCTGATTTACAATTACTCTCTCATAAGGATCTGGGCTAGATTTTGTTAATTAAATGTTTCATTAGACCCATTTCATTTAAATCAGGAAAGATTTAGAGTTTATCTTTAGAGTGGCCCAAACTCTCGTTGAATTGTTTAAGTGGGCTTTGGAGTTCATGGACTTGGGCCCAGTAGGATAGTCCAAGTTTGTGTTACATTTTCGTTGATTGATTAAATTTCCTAAAAAGGATTTTTGCGAGGTTTTTGAACGCGCAACCTCAATCTAGTTCCGGGTTTGACTTAACCATTTACGCTATTAGATTGTATGTCTTAAGTGTACATTTTAACTTATTTCAATTACTTACTCTTGAACATAGGTTTAGCTTAATTAAACCCTTAAGTTACACTGATTTACTTTAATACCTATTTAAGGTTTAGAATATGCATTTCCCCTAATAGTCCACCTAGATGTCACATTAACATATAATATTTAATTGTTACGTATGAATTAGGTTTACTCCAATTTTTCCCTCTTTTTATATTTCCATAAGGTATGTTATTTCTTTTTTTTTACTTCTAATGTACATATATTAGGATTTATTCAAGACATTCTGTATGTAGCTTTATTTTATTTAATTGCTCTTATTAACTTGTATACACATCTACATCCAATATATGATCATAACATAAAGTATTTCCTTAGTTTAAAATTAGTATATTAGCTACCATATAACTAATATAAATGTAGATTTAATTCCTTGATTTAACCTAAGTTACTATTTTATTCTTTTATATATATGTATATAGATATATAAATTTTTTTACTTCACTTAAAAGTTTATAGCCAAAAATATTTATTACAATTCTGTATTAAATGTTAGTTTAGTCTTATTATATTTTTCTCAACCTATAAAGTTCATTAATCAACTATACTTTAATTTTGGGTTACATTAAATCCATATATTATAAGATAACTTATGAAAAATTCTTAAACACAATATTTAGACCCATTTACTCTTGTCTAAAAATTCCCAAATTTAATATATAGTAACTATGATATTTTAGACATATTATAAAAATTTATTTCAAAAAAATATATTTTTTTTAATTTATCTAAATAATTCCATAATACTCGGAACTTAAAAAATTATAACTTACGTTTAAAAACTCAAAACATATTAATTTACATGAAAATAAACTATAGTTTATATCTATTTAAAATTCCAAGTCAAAATACATTAGGGAAGGTCATTAAATAAATTTAACAAGTCAGAGTTTTATTCTGGGATGTATCACTTAATCATCAATAATAATGTTACATTTATAAAAATCTTATATATGATGCTAACCCAAATTCAACATATGATACTAGTATATATATATATATATAATAATATATTATATATATATATATATAAATACAGTAAGCTCATTCTAGCTCAATTTACCGAGGTATTAATATTATTTCATCCCTCATCTCAGAACCCCTATCCTCTCAACTAACGAGTGTGATAATTACTTACTCCCTTCATTATATTCTATTTGTAATTTTGTTATCATGTTACCCAAACTATATTATTAGACTAAAGTTTATATATGTACTTCTCATATTACTTTACCCATTGATCTCCTTTATATTCTAACCCTTATCATATTAATTTTAATTCGACACTCTACGAAAATCTTGCATTCATCAATTAGTGAGTTTCAATTTATGAACTCAACTACTAAATTCTTTATTCTCATATTACTAGTTTATTATCGTTTCATGTTATTTTCTTAAGCTTAGTTGAACATATATTTATATATTTTAAGATCCTAAAATTATCAACCTTCTCCACTACTTAGTAATTAAATTCCTGCTCTTCATCCATATATACACTTCTCATTTTACAATCTAATTCACCCTTGAACTGAGGGGTTTATCGATCCATTATTATCTTAGTGAAGTTGGCTAAATAATTTATCAGTCAAATTAATTGATCAATTTAACCACCTAATCTCGTTCTCCTTAATCTCTCCCACTATCCACAATATCCTCCCATATATCAATCTTCCAGCAACTTAGCTACATAGATATTTTAAATCCCAAATTACTAATCCTTTTAAAACACTTAATATTTCTTTATGTATTACTCCTCCAAACAAATCTCCCATTTTGATTTATTACTTAATAATTTGTTAATCTAACCAACCACTTATTATTATTATTATTATTTTTAATCCCTAATTTTTGACTTAATTTATTACTTATTAACTCCTTATTTTTCTTAACGGTATGCATATTTATATATATATATATATATATTTACATCCTGGACTATTAACCTTCTCAACTATTTTAGTAATTATTTAGTTACCTTAAGTAAATCATTTTTTTTCCTTCTGTTTTTATTTATTTTGTTTACATCCTAACTAAACCCCCAGTTATTACATATTAACACTTATTTCAAAAACCTAACAAAACGTCACATTACTAATTTGTTGGTTTGCCCGCTTATATATATATGTATTCTTAAATTTTATTTTATTTTATTTTATTTTTTTGCAACAAAAACTACGGTTATATTAGTATTCAGGTTACCAATCTTAACACCTATGTATTGATTAGCTTAACTCACCCATTATGAGTTACGAATTTACAATTTATATATATATTTATCCACACCTATCCCGGTAACTAACTCAATTATTCAACCATATACCTCAATATAATTGCTGCAGCGCCACTTATTTTAAAAAAAAAACTCAATATAATTAGTTATCATTATAACACGTTAATCCACATCGCTAATACCAATATTCTAAGTTTACGTCCAAATCCTTAATATTGTTATATATAAGGAAAAAGAAGATAAGCTGGGTAATTTTACCGGTATGGAACTAGTGCTTCCAGGTCCCTTCTTCAACCTGGTGTACGAGCAGCAGTTCCCCCTTCAGAGGCGTACAATCCACTAAAGATAAGTGTAGAACTTATATGTCATGCTCGCCATTTAGGATTCGAGAGTTTGTATGTGTGTATTGTCGCCAGTTTAAGTTGGAGAGTGGAGAGAAAGAGACGCCGAGGAAGAGTTCCTTGTTTACCAGTTTGGGTTGTGATATTACCATCAAGATAATGGAAAGAAATTGCAGCCTCCCGGAATCTGGCGTCCAAAGAAGCAGTTCGTGTGATTCCTCTTTGCACAGGCGCAGGTTCAAGAAGAAAATGAAGGCAGCATAACATGTACTTCCTTGTTGCTGGTCAGGTTTGTACGGTGCTTGAGAATGATGGTGGCGTGAAGATAGGAAGGGAATGAAGATTGACACAGAGGCCAGAAAAGAATGCAGATGAGCTCAGAGCATATGTTTTCAGGTTCACCAATGGGGTTGCCAAATTACCGTAAAGAGAATGAAGATGAGTGCATCAGATATGAAAAGAGAGTGGGAAGAAATGCAGAGCGTGAATACCGGTTCTGGAGATGAAGAAGAAAAGGAAAAGAAATGAAAATAGAAGAATAAAGACTGGGAGTTACATAACCGGCGGTTACGCAAATGAAAAGATGAGAAAATGAAAATAAAACGGTGGGAGAAGGAAAATGAGGAGATGTGTTGGTATTACATTTACTTATTATTTATTATTTTAGTAACATGAGTGAAGGAGAATTAGAGGAGATTAAATCCTCACAATTAGTTTGACTTGTTAGATAAATTATCAATCTTCTTTATAATAATTGATGTTATCATTTCATGTAATAATTTATATTACATGTTACACCAATTTTTATTGTTTAATTTACTTTGTAAATTTCCCCCCTTAATTTTCTAATTGTGAGGTTTAATAACCTTGTTTAGACTATATATATATATTTATAAATATATTTGAGGTTCCTTGAACCCTTAATCCATGTAAATATTCATTTAATCTATTATTGAAACATGTTAGTCTAAATGAATTATATAATTAGGCCTTAACCACTTTTAGGATTCTTAGGGATATCTCATCTATGATTTTAATTGTATTGACTTTTATGATCCTAATCTCTATTCCAAATATTCCTAAAATCTTTTATAATATAATTGAGGTGTCTTGAAAATTTTCCAAGATTTATTGACTTATAAATCTTACTATTAAATTCATAATACCATATAATAATTTAATATTTAATAGTATTATTTAGGGTTCAATAAAGGAAATCCCCTAAATTAATTTAGATTAATTTATGGGGTATTTCAGTCTACCCCCTTAAAAGAAACTTCGTCTCGAAGTTTAAAACCAACTAATAGCTACTCACACCGCTTCGGGTGTGCTGGCAAGAATTCCAAGATGTCCATCCAATAATAATTCCATACATAATTCCATACCAATCCATACCAAATGTAATTTCTCCCACAATGTATTTCCATCCATTTCCATTTCCAAATTCCACTCAAGATTACTCAACATCAAACCAATCCAAGATATTTCATAGATAGAAATCAAGAATCACACCATATATAAATCGATTACATACATACACCTCTCCATCACTCTACTAATAAAACAAATAGGGCATAATCTGGATGAGGTGACGAAGGAAGAGTATGCACTCCCCCCCGAAAAGAGCCAAGGTACGCCCTCGTACCGCTATGAACAAGAACCCAGTAAAGGCAAGAATACAAGGAAATATCATGTGAATAGGTGTGGGTACTTCTTTGTATTATTGATTAAACATGTTTGTTAATGATGAACTATATAGTTTATAGTATAACTCAATATATCTTTAAGAAATAATAATTTCTGTGTACTGTATTACCACTCAACCTAGGGTTAGGTGGGTGTATATCTACATGTTATTTAATAGTATGATAATGTCAAATGTTCCAGGCTGAAGTTTATCATGGTTTGTTAGTTACCATTCAAGATAGAGAATAACATACTACTATTAGGTTGCAATATAATTGACTATATATTCCCGATTGAATAGGATTATCAAGATGTTAATTAGTGACATAATACACTGATTATATTATAACTAACTATTTGTTTAAGAAATAATAATTCATGTGAAATACACTATTACCAACTTATATTATGATACTCCATTTAAAAACTTCTCTTGCTTAGTGTAATTCTCAAGGTAACTATGTATATTGCGTAATAAATTACTCCCATTTTTTTCAAGATTTAGGAAGTTTCAAGGATCACCCAACCTTGACATGGCCAGTGCCAAAGTTGAATTACCTCTCAACCCCATTTTGTGTCCAGTATCCCTTGATCTGGCCAGGACCAAGTTCAACCTTCCACCAGGTTTACCAAATTCATAAAGCGTCAAATACATACTTACCAAACTATTCCATTATTACTATTCCAGTAGGTAATTAAGAAAATTTCGAATAACCATTACTAAGTACCTACATGGTAGTAACTATTAAACCATATACCAAGATATACTTGCATGAATCCCTAGCTACTTCTTCCTAGCATTTCGATAAGTAGTATTCTCAAAACATATAATTTAATCCACCCATTTGATTTCTAATAATTTGGATCAACAACTTTCACTTTCAACTATTTATTCTATAAACCAATTTCCAAATCCCCTTATAAAATCCTAAAGTTTTAACTTTACTCTCAATGAACATAATCCATCAACAACTAAGTTTTGATCCTGAAACCTGTGGGTTATGGATCCATCACCAATCCTTTATCTTTTAATTCTTTTCCTATGGATTTTCTAACTTTTAGGTTATCTCACATATTTGATCCTAAATAATATATTACACACTTTTTATTTCCAAGTTATCACCTTAGGCATGATTCTCTATCATCCTTTATTAGAAAATTTAGAAAGATTTGTAATACTACGCCATGGCTAATATAGTAATCATGCTATTTCCAAAGCCCTGGTTCCGTTTATGTTTCCTATAAAGAAACTCAAATCAAGTGGGGTTTGACTCCATGTCGGGTCATCATCAATGATAGTCATTTTGAGTATCTAAATATTCACAGTACATTTCAACCCAATTTTATATCTTAATTTTTCAATGTCCCACACAACGACCTATAATTTCCTTTGACTCTATAAAGACAAACCGTCTTAGTAGTAGAGGTGTGAAATTTTTATAACGTTCTAAGGACGGTGCATAGATGGAATGTTCACAAATATGTCAAGTAATGCAAAAGCAAGTAAAGTGAAGTATGTGGTAAGGGTAACGAGTCTTTCTGGAATCCTCACTTCCCAATTCTACCCCAATTCCCCAGTTTTAAGGGCACCTATATTCTAAGTATTTCACTCGGCTTGTTTTCTCGGGCTCAGAGCATAACTACGCTCTGATACCACTTTCTGTAACGCCCCTATTTAATGAAAATGCAGCGGAAAATAAAATACTAAGGCGATTACAGATCATCGGGTTCCAAACACCCGGCACCAAACCTCACCAATTACAACTTATAAAATTATAAATGCTACGGTCTGAACTCGAGAAAACATAACAAGAGCAAGATATAAAAACTCTCCACAGTTCCTAATTCCCATCCCAATCACTCCATACTCTTCGTGGCCACCTGTATAACAATTCGTACCTGCAAGATGAAACCAAGCAGCCCACCCCGGGAGGGGTGAGTCAGTTCCCTGGAATGGAACTGGTACAACTCTCCAAAACAAAAGTTAAAAAACATAACTCTTAAAATAAACAATAACTTGAAGTCAAACGCCTAAAGCAAAAACAGAAGAACAGGGCACATCCAAATCACCAAGTCGAAGGTAACAAGTCAAGGATAGAGATAAATAACAAGAAGGTAAAGTGAGCCAACATAAAAGAAACCACGCCAGAAGTTAGTGAACATCCATTGCTTAAGTTAGATTCAGTTCCAATTTGGATTAGAAAGACCCAAGTAGTCACAAGGACTGGGAATGAAAGAAGATATCAAAGAACCCATAACTCAAGAATGGAATAATACCAATTGGAGAGATGGCCCCCACCGCCAGTCAGTTGTCACAAGGACGAGGTAAACAGACCTCCGCTGTCAGTTGTCCATATGGACGAGGTATAGCAGACCTCCGCTGCCACCGACCCGTTCTCAGTCATCGGTGAAAAGTGAAATACCCCAAACCTTAGTATATTGTTTAAACACCTAAATATGGTATATTAAGACTAAAAAGAGTCTTAGAAACATTAGTAAACAAATTTAAACAAAAGAAAACAAGAAATGTGCTTTAAGGTCAATAAAGGCCAAAATGTGCTCTAAGCTTGGGTTGAGCTTGGTTAAGACCTAATGAACTTACCAAGACCTCTTTTATATACTAATGAACATATTAAACCAATTACCAAAGAAAACCAAGCTTGAAAACAAGTTAAAACACAAAATGTGCTTTAAGGAGTCTTAAAGCACATTTTCGAAAAATTGTCTTGTAAATGAGTTTTGAATGGCTAAATGTCCATAATTACTCTTTAATTAATATGTGTACTATATAGTATCACATTTGGAGGTTTATATCAATGGGAAATCAAAAATTTCACTTCTAAGTGCCTTGTTTTTATGAATAGTGATTTTAATAAGCTAGTTTGTAACATATGTTTGTATAAGTAATTAAATTGACAAATAAAGACTATAATACCCCTAAGTACTAAAAGGGGGCGGTTTTCTTAGTGTGGTGACTCACCACTCTCTTGTTAACATATTAAGTAAATAATGATAACTAAATAAAGTACTTTTTACTTTATAACTACAAATATCTTCAAAAAGTAAGCTCACTTTCATTTCTCTCTTCCTCCTTGCATTCACATGGTTCCATGCTCTCTTCAACCTCTCTTCTTCATTCTCTCCACGGTAATATCACACCACCACCATTAAACCTCTTCTTTGATCTCTTGTAAAATCTAGCTCACTTAACCAAATCAAAAACAAACACCACCATTCTCTTAGTCTCATCAAGCTCTTCATTCCTATCTTCTCAAAACTTCAAGAGCCCCATTTCGGTGCCATGGAGTTCCACCATTGAAGGAGCTTGAGCTTGTATTTCTACATATTATTACTCTCCTTTGCTTCTAGGTAAGGAATCTCAAATAAAAACTTCATTTCCTCCATGTTTTGTTGTTAACCGAAAGTACCCATTGAAGGTGCTCTTTATGTGGCTTTGTTTTAGCTTCATTCCAACCTTTCAAGGACTAGGTGGAGTCCTCTCTTGATAGATATTCAAACTCTCTTCAAAGACCAAGGTAAAACAACTACATTAATGTTTTTGAAACAATGTAAAAACTAGGGTTTACAAGGAGTTTAAGCTTGGAGCTTGTATACTCATTTCAATGTTTGTATATTGTTTAGTAGTTGACAAGGAGTCAAATACCTTACCGGTTTACTAAGGAAACAAGAAAGAAGTTGTGTGGGAAAAAAAGAGGTAAATATGCTAACCTAATGTAGTTTAATGCCTTAGGAGAAATGAGCTTATAATGCTTGTTAAAACTACCTAAAGAGCAAATGGTAAATGACCTAGTGAAATGTTCTCAAGGAGACTAGTAAAAGAACATATGTCTTGTTGTATGTATTTGCAGGTCAAAGGCATATATATTGTGGAAATTCAGTGTTTAAGGGTTATGCACTTTAAGGGCCTAAGAGCCATGCATTTTAAGGGCCTAAGTACCATGCAATTTAAATTATGCACTATATGGTAATGTAGTGTGATTTGAGTGAAGTTTTGTGTATGAGAGTGTTCTTGGTGATTTTAGGTGTTCTTGTGTGTTTAATGGAGAAAACAAAGTGTTTAGGCTTAGTAATGTTCTAGGAGAACCCATGTCAAGATTTAGGAAATATCCAAGGAGTCTAGGTGTTAATGTAAGGCTTGGTGAATTAGAGGTGTTAGGAAGTGACTAGTGTTTTACAAGAGAAGAAATAATGTTTTAAGTTGTTCTAGGTAACAAGAGGACTTAGACATCAACTAGGGTTTAGGTTGGTAAGAAATAATGCTTAAGAGATGATGTTAAGATGAGGAGAAAGCATTTTGGGATAGTAGTTATCATAGGTGAGAAACACCATTTAGAAACCTAGAATAAAATGTTATAAGTGTTAAGGAATTTTACAAGGAAATGAGTAGATGTTTGAAGAGTTTAGAAATGAATTAGAACTTGAGTTTAATGGATGTTATATGAAGTATTTAGTGTGCCATATGGTGTTGCAACACATTGGGAGACTTAAGGAAAGTTTGGAACAATTTGGACAATTCTTAGGAAGTTTCTGCAGTAGACCGACCCGGGGGACCGAACCTGGCAGGGTCGGTCGGACTGTAAATAGCAGGGTAAAAATGCATCTGTTAGAGACCGACCCAGGGGACCGACCCTGTCTGGGTCGGTCGGATAGGAAGAAAAGACGGTAAATGTCTCTGTTAGAGACCGACCCAAGGGTAGGGTCGGTCGGTAGGGTCGGTCGGCCTAAACTTGTTTTAAAAAAAAACAGGAAAGAGTATGACTTATGTATTAACCCTAGGGGTATAATGAAGGAAACCAAGGATGGGTCGGGCATTTAAACATGACATATAATCATGTAAATACTTAGTAAGAATTGAATGTTAAGGAAGATAATTAACCGACGTTACTAAATGTGTTTAGGGTTCTCTCAAGGTGGAAACCAGTCGAGGCAAGGACCAAGGTATGGTTTTCTTGCAGTCTGTTGCCTACCGGTTTACACCGGCTTGTGTTGTTTGTTTTCTGTGTGTTTATGACTTTGTAAGATTAAACCATGTAAAGAGTTTACAGTTGTTAAATATTATTATGTTGTTAAGTATGACTCTCTCTTCCCTTGTGTGTGTCTAACAAGACTTGACCTATTATTGTGATTTGTGTATTGAGTTCAATAATGAACTACTGACAAGTGCTAACAGGGGAAGTGAGGAGTCCGGTCTGTTCCGGCCACGCGTGTGAGTATGGGGGTCGATGTCATAACCGGTTCGATTCTCTCGTATGTTATGGTTGTTCTCCAATTTGGTTTCCAACCTTCCCTTTAGCTTAACCAAGGCTATTACTGACTCACGTCGGGCCACAGGGGCATACTATGTGTTGTTCGGTGTGCTTGGATCACTATATCCGAGGCACCTTGTGTTAAGTTATCCGTTCAATCTAACAGGACGAAAACGAGTTATGTAACGAGCTTAGCATGAGCATGGCAACATTCTCTAGGCTCTCTATGGGGACTAACTGTGTTGGCTCTCTTCCTAAAAGGAATTGTTCTTGTGTGATGTATGTGATGTTGTGAACAATACCCATGTTATGATATATATATGTGTAAGTTGTGTGTTTTAAAATGAATGCCATGTCATCATGACAATTAGTTTGCGCGCATCCCGGTAGCCGATGGGCTGCGCGTTAACCATACCAGCCAAGGGTTGCTGACCCCCTCGGGGGCTCCATATTTCTTTTACTGCAGGATGAGGATCGAAGAAGCGGTGTAATACTCCGTATTTTCGTTTTCAGATTTCATGACATAACAATGTTACTAATTTAAGTTATGATATGTGTGCTTTGTTTAGTAGAGGGGACGTCGGAGGCATTGAATTAAAAGATGGGGGCAAGGAGGTCATTCCCCTCTCTTTTATTTTGGTAAGACATAATTAAGGAAGTTAAGTCTTTTAATCCTTTTTGCAATTCACGATCAATTTACAAATCGTGCGTTCTTCCTCGCGACAGTTTCTACGCTCTCCTCTCTTCTTCTTCCTTGGTGAGCACTTTGTCTTCTGGTGAATCTTTGCTGCGTTTGTGGTCGGTTCTGCTGCTACTTCTGTTCAGATTCTTTTCCTCTGCAAATCAGGTAGGTTCGTCGGTGAATTCGGTAGTCTCTTTGCTATTTTGGAGAAGCAGTTTTCTGATTTTGTTTTCTGGTTTTGGGGGCTGTGCTTTGCGAATCCAGTGCTGTTGGTGTGTCTCTTCTGCTGCATTTCGTTCGTCTGGTTGTTGGCAACGTTTGGACTGCATCAGCGCTTCGAATTTAAGTAAGTGGGGGATGGAATCGGGGTTGTTTGCTCACCCTCGGGGGACTGTTTATTCTAGCGTTTCTGGTTTGCAATTGGTGTTGTGATTGTGTGCTTTCTCATTGGTTTTGTGTTGTTGATCGATTGGCTAAACCCCCGAGGGTACTGTTTTGCAATTCTATGAGTTTTGTGTGAGTTTCTGATGATTCTGGCTGTGTTCTGCGCGTCTGTTCTTCTTGGAATTCGACAGTTTTGAACTGTCTGAACGTCTGTCCGAACTTGTAAGTTCGGACAGGACATCGGGCGCGTTTTGTTTTTTGAAGATTTTGGAGTGTCCGAACATCGGTCCGAACTTGTAAGTTCGGACCTGACGCGAGGACGAGTCTCCGTAAAAGTTTCGAAGTGTGTCCGAACTTGCAAGGTCGGACGCAAGTTCGGACACGAGGATTGTTTTGGCTTCTGAGTCTCGACTTACGTCTGAACTTCGACGTCCGGACGTAAGTTCGGACGCTGTGATTTCTGTGACTTCTGCTTCTCGGCCTCTGTCCGACCTTGCAAGGTCGGACGCAAGTTCGGACATGCCACTGTTTTGAGCATAACTTCTCTGTTTTAGCTCCGTTTTGAGTTCCGTTTGCGGGGTTGGATTCCCCTATCTGTGTACAAGCTTCTTATGCTGTTTATATGCATTTCCATGCACTTAAGATCTGTTTTGAGCTTTTGGTTTTGGGACCTAGTTACTTTGCTTCTGAGCCTTGGATAGTCGGGTCGGGATGTCCCGTAGCATGCTGCACAGGAATTCCTTCTGTTTATACTCCTTAGGGTCTCCCTTAGGACGTTATTTGACCGACGGGTCTGTTAGCTGTCTCTACGGCTTCTGTTGTGGGATCTTCGGATCCATAGGACCTTACGTGAGTCCTTCTGTTGTGTTAGCTTGTTTCTAGTGTCCCACTCTTCTGTATCCGTTTCTGAAAGTCCGACTATGATTTGAAGTGATGTTCCGTTCTGCTCTGCTTCTGTTTTGTGGTTTCATTCTGTCTATTTGTAATGTCTCCGCCTTCTCCTCTGTTTATAAACTATTCTCTGCTTCTGTTTTGAGTGGGCTTCCTTGAGGAAGTCTTCTGCTTGCTGGGCTGTTTAGCTCACCCCTTTACTTTGTTGCAGATTGAGCTCGTGGGATCTTCTCTTCTCGTCCCCTTCTGGAGCTTCGTTTATTTTATGTTTCTTTAGACTCTGTTTGCGTGCGCGTTGGACGCTTTAGTACTTTGTGTAGCCTTCGGGCCTCTCTTTATACAAGTTTGTTTTTTTGGTTTTGGGATCCGTTTGCTTAGTGCCTTGCGACGTTAGGTAGTAGACTCGCGGCGTGTAACGGCCCTAACTCCTAGGCCGGTTTTGGGGTCGTTACATTTAGTGGTATCAGAGCCAGGTTGCTCGTTCTTTGGTGGGTGTGGGGTTTGTCTGCATGTGTGGGTGTTTGAAAAGTCTGCTGTTTGATGCTTGTCGATTTCTGATTAATTTTGGGTGTTGTATCTTCAGTATGCCTCCCCGACGTTCAGGACGTGGTGCAGCTTCAGGCGATGCTCCCCAGGGGGACATTGCAGAGATTGTGCAGCAGGTGGTGACCCAGGTGCTGCAGACCGTAGGGGCCACTGCTGGTCAGGCGGCAGGAGCCGGTAACACGGGGGGCAGCAACGTGAAGGCGCTTCAGGAGTTCCTAAAGCTGAAGCCGCCTTCTTTTGATGCTAGTGGCGACCCACAGGAGGCGAGCCACTGGATTACTGCGATTGAGGACCTTCTGCGGGTCATGGGATGTGAGGAGGATCAGAAGGTTGGCTTTGCCACCTTTATGTTTCAGTCAGAGGCGAAGGAGTGGTGGAAGTCGGTTGAAGGGAAGTACCCCCACCCATGGACATGGGAGCAGTTCAGGGGCTGCTTCAATCAGCAGTTCTATCCCGATGTCTTCAGGGATCAGAAGATAGTTGAGTATGGGAGGCTTCGTCAGACGAAGGAGATGTCTGTGGACGACTATGTGAGGAAGTTTATTTCCCTTTCGAAGTTTGTGCCTGAGCCGGATGATAACCGGAAGGCTAGGAAGTTTGAGGCTGGTTTGAGGGGTGATATTCGAGCTGCTGTGGCACCTTTCCGCCACAAGACCTTCAGGGATGTGGCCGATGTGGCGTTGGTAGTGGAGTCTGAGCTGCAGGCTAGGCAGCGGTATGAGAAGAGGGACCAGAGGCCCGATAAGGGCAAAGACCAGAAGAGGAAGGGTCGTGTGGAGGAGCCCGAGAGGCGTGAGCAGCCTTCTTCTCGGAAGAAGAAGTATAGAGAGACCGGGGTTCTTCTTCATCAGCATCTCCTGCTGTGGAGAAGTGTGGGAGTGTGACCGTTTCCATCCTGGGCGTGAGTGCTACAGGAAGTCCGGGGCGTGCTTCAAGTGTGGTTCGCTGGATCACCGCATTGCCCAGTGTCCACAGGCTAGAGGTGGCAGTGGCGGTTCTGAGGGCCGAGGTGCTGGTTCAGGGTCCGGGCAGAAGGCTGATCAGAAGAAGCCCCAGACCCAGGCTCGTGTGTATGCTCTAGCTGGTGAGCGTGACCGTGACTCAGACCGAGTAGTGTCAGGTATTCTTCAGATCTCTTCTCAGCCAGTATTCTGTTTGTTTGATTCAGGAGCTACCCACTCCTTTGTGTCTGCTGATTTAGTGGGTAGTCTCGGGTTGTCTGCTGTGCCCTGTGATGTGGATTTATGTATTTCTAGCCCGTTGAGTGGCGTGCCTGCTTGTGTACTTGATTCTGTGTGTAAGTCGGTTCCGGTAGTGATTATGGATAGGAACTTGTCTGCTGATTTGATCCTATGCGTATGTCTTGCTTCGATGTGATTTTTGGCATGGACTGGCTAGCAGAGCACCATGCCCATATAGATTGTGCAGCTAGGAGGGTTATGTTTGATAGACCGGGTGAGACCCGTTTTGCTTTTGTGGTGAACTCCATTCCTTGTGCTCCTGTGTTGGTGTCTGCTATGCAGGCAGTCCGTTCTTTGAGGAAGGGCTGCCAGGGTTTTCTCTGTTATGTACCTGAGGTTAAGGAGGGATCCCGGTTGGAGGAGATCCCCATTGTGTGTGAGTTTCCTGAGGTGTTCCAGGACGATGTGCCAGGGATACCACCTGATCGTGAGGTGGAGTTTTCTATCGAGTTAGCGCCAGGGACTCAGCCTATCTCTAAGGCTCCCTATCGTATGAGTCCGGCAGAGCTTAAGGAGCTGAAGGTGCAGCTGCAGGATCTTCTGGATAAGGGCTTCATTCGCCCTAGTGTGTCTCCATGGGGAGCACCTGTGTTGTTTGTGAAGAAGAAGGATGGCTCCTTCAGATTGTGTATTGACTACAGGGAATTGAATAAGGTTACCATCAAGAATCGGTATCCTCTTCCCCGCATTGATGACCTCTTCGACCAGTTAGCGGGGCGACAGTCTTCTCGAAGATCGACTTGCGTTCTGGATATCATCAGCTGAAGATTAAGGCCGAGGATGTGCCTAAGTCTGCATTTAGGACCCGATATGGGCATTATGAGTTCTTGGTCATGCCTTTTGGTTTGACCAATGCCCCGTCGTTCTTCATGGATATGATGAACAGAGTCTTCAAACCTTTCTTGGATTCTTTCGTAGTTGTTTCATTGACGACATCTTGGTGTACTCCAAGAGTGCTGAGGAGCATGAGGAGCATCTGAGGATGGTTCTACAGACGTTGAAGGAGAAGGAGTTGTATGCTAAATTGAAGAAGTGTGAGTTCTGGTTGGATAGAGTGGTGTTCCTTGGCCACGTGGTTTCGAAGGATGGCATTTCAGTGGACCCAGAGAAGATTAAGGCAGTTATGGAGTGGGCGAAGCCCACTAGTGTGTCTGAGGTGCGCAGTTTTCTGGGATTGGCTGGGTATTATAGGAAGTTCGTGGAGGGCTTTTCTAAGATCGTATCCCCCTTGACTCGTCTTCTTAGGAAGGATGTCAAGTTTGATTGGAGTGAGGCGTGCCAGGAGAGCTTCCAGGAGTTGAAGAAGAGGTTGACTTCGGCTCCGATTTTGACGTTGCCTTCTGGGACAGAGGGCTTTAGGTGTTCTGTGACGCTTCCCATAGAGGGCTGGGGTGTGTTCTGATGCAGCAGGGAAAGGTGGTAGCATATGGGTCACGACAGTTGAAGCCGTATGAGAAGAATTATCCTACCCATGACTTGGAGCTAGCTGTTGTGGTCTTCGCCTTGAAGATCTGGCGGCACTATTTGTATGGGGTGACGTGTAAGGTCTACACGGATCACAAGAGTCTCAAATATCTGTTCACGCAGAAGGAATTGAATTTGAGACAGCGGCGCTGGTTGGAGCTGTTACATGACTACGACCTGGAGATCCTCTACCATCCGGGTAGAGCGAATGTGGTGGCTGATGCCTTGAGCCGTAGGGGTGCTCCTGGTCTTGCTTGTTCGTTGTCAGGAGTTCAGAGGTCTGCTATTGAGCTTCAGCGTATGGGGATTTGGGTTGTTCGGTCCGACCGTGCTGGGATGATTGCTTCGATTCAGGTCCAGTCTACTTTGATTGAGCGGATCAGAGAGGGTCAGAAGGCTGATGCTGAGTTGTGTAAGATCAGGGAGAAGTTGTCAGATGAGCAGGAGTCAGAGTTTTCTGTGTCCAGCGATGACTGTCTACGCTTCAGGGGCAGAGTTTGTGTGCCTAGTGGAGGCGACCTTAGGCGGGAGATTATGCAGGAGGCTCATGGAGCTCCTTATTCTGTGCACCCAGGAGGGGTGAAGATGTACCGGGACCTCAGAGAGTCCTTTTGGTGGACGAATATGAAGAGGGAGATTTCTGATTTTGTGGCTCGTTGCCAAACCTGTCAGCAGGGGAAGGCTGAGCATCAGCGACCGGCGGGTCTTCTACAGCCTCTTCCTGTTCCTGAGTGGAAATGGGAGAGCATTGGCATGGATTTCATTGTGGAGTGGCCTAGGACATCTTCTGGGTACGATGCGCTGTGGGTGATTGTGGATCGGTTGACGTAGTCAGCTCATTTCTTGCCTGTGAGGAAGACCTTCAGCCTGGAGCACCTGGCTCGGCTGTATGTTGATGAGATTGTGAGGTTGCACGGTGTGCCGGCGACGATCGTTTTGGACAGAGATCCGAGATTTGTATCTCGCTTCTGGCGGAGCCTGCATAAGACGTTAGGGACGAATTTGGCTTTCAGTTCGGCTTATCATCCTCAGACCGATGGGCAGACGGAGAGGACGAATCAGATTTTGGAGGACATGTTGAGGGCTTGTGTGCTCGACTTCGGGGGCAGCTGGGATCAGCATGTGACATTGATTGAGTTCGCCTACAATAATAGTTTCCAATCGAGCATTGGGATGGCTCCATATGAGGCGTTGTATGGTAGGCGCTGTAGATCTCCTATTTGTTGGGACGACCTGCGAGAGAGGGCGATTGTGGTCCTGAGTTGGTGCAGGGGCTGTGGACAAAGTCAAGACTATCAGGGAGCGTTTGTTGGTTGCCCAGAGCCGGCAGAAGAGTTATGCAGATCAGAGGCGCCGTCCGCTTGAGTTTCAGGTGGGAGACCACGTGTATCTGAAGATTTCTCCAGTTGGGGTGTTGTTTTTGGGAAGCGAGGCAAGCTGAGTCCTCGGTTCGTAGGGCCTTTTGAGGTGCTTGGGAAGGTTGGGCCGGTGGCTTACAGATTGGCATTGCCACCAGCTCTAGCAGGAGTGCATGACGTGTTCCATGTGTCGATGCTCAGGAAGTATCTACATCCTTCGCATGTGATTGACTATGGTCAGCTTCGACTCAAGATGATTTCACTTATGAGGCAGTTCCGGTTCGTATTTTAGCACGGGATGTTCGTCGGCTTCGTAGCAAGACATGCCTATGGTTAAGGTGCAGTGGTCTGATCAGTCCGAGCGTGAGGCGACGTGGGAACTCGAGGAAGTTGCGTGCCAAGTTCCCTTCCTCTTCGAGCAGTAGGTATGTTGAATTTCGAGGACGAAATTCCTTTTAAGGGGGGAGTGATGTAATACTCCGTATTTTCGTTTTCAGATTTCATGACATAACGTTATAATTTAAGTTATGTTATGTGTGCTTTGTTTAGTATGGGACGTCGGAGTCTTTAATTAAAAGACGGGGGCAAGGAGGTCATTCCCCTCTCTTTATTTTGGTAGACTTATTAAGGAAGTTAAGTCTTTTATCCTTTTTCAATTCACGATCAATTTACAAATCGTGCGTTCTTCCTCGCGACAGTTTCTACGCTCTCCTCTCTTCTTCTTCCTTGGTGAGCACTTTGTCTTCTGGTGAATCTTTGCTGCGTTTGTGGTCGGTTCTGCTGCTGCTTCTGTTCAGATTCTTCCTCTGCAAATCAGGTAGGTTCGTCGGTGAATTCGGTAGTCTCTTTGCTTTTTGGAGAAGCAGTTTTCTGATTTTGTTTTCTGGTTTTGGGGGCTGTGCTTGCAATCAGTGCTGTTGGTGTGTCTCTTGCTGCTTTCTTCGTCTGGTTGTGGCAACGTTGGACTCATCAGCGCTTCGAATTCAGTAAGTGGGGGATGGAATCGGGGTTGTTTGCTCACCCTCGGGGACTGTTTTATTCTAGTTTCTGTTTGCAATTGTGTTGTGATTGTGTGCTTTCTCATTGGTTTTGTGTTGTTGATCGATGGCTAAACCCCCGAGGGTACTGATTTACATTCTATGAGTTTGTGTGAGTTTCTGATGATTTTGGTGTGTTTCTGCGCGTCTGTTCTTCTGGATTCGACAGTTTTGCTGTCCGAACGTCTGTCCGAACTTGTAAGTTCGGACAGGATCGGGCGCGTTTTGTTTTTGAAGATTTTGGAGTGTCCGAACATCGGTCCGAACTTGTAAGTTCGGACCTGACGCGAGGACGAGTCTCCGTAAAAGTTTCGAAGTGTGTCCGAACTTGCAAGGTCGGACGCAAGTTCGGACACGAGGATTGTTTGGCTTCTGACTCTCGACTTACGTCCGAACTTCGACGTCGGACGTAAGTTCGGACTGTATTCTGACTTCTGATTCTCGGCCTCTGTCCGAACTTGCAAGGTCGGACGCAAGTTCGGACATGCCACTGTTTTGAGCATAACTTCTCTGTTTTAGCTCCGTTTTGAGTTCCGTTTGCGGGGTTGGATTCCCCTATCTGTGTACAAGCTTCTTATGCTGTTTATATGCATTTCCATGCACTTAAGATCTGTTTTGTGAGCTTTTGGTTTTGGGACCTAGTTACTTTGCTTCTGAGCCTTGGATAGTCGGGTCGGGCTGTCCCGTAGCATGCTGCGCAGGAATTCCTTCTGTTTATACTCCTTAGGGTCTCCCTTAGGACGTTATTTGACCGACGGGTCTGTTAGCTGTCTCTACGGCTTCTGTTGTGGGATCTCGGATCCATAGGACCTTAGTGAGTCCTTCTGTTGTGTTAGCTTGTTTCTAGTGTCCCACTCTTCTGTTGTTCTCTGAAAGTCCGACTGTGATTTGAAGTGATGTTCCGTTCTGCTCTGCTTCTGTTTTGTGGTTTCATTCTGTCTATTTTATGCTCCGCTCTCCTCTGTTTATAAGTATTCTTCTGCTTCTGTTTTGAGTGGGCTTCCTTGAGGAAGTCTTCTGCTTGCTGGGCTGTTTAGCTCACCCCTTTACTTTGTTGCAGATTGAGCTCGTGGGATCTTCTCTTCTCGTCCCCTTCTGGAGCTTCGTTTATTTTATGTTCTTTAGACTTTGTTTGCTTGCGCTTGGACGCTTTAGTACTTTGTGTAGCCTTCGGGCCTCTCTTTGTATTTGACTTATAAGTATTTGGATCTTGTAAACTCTTTTGGTATTTATACAAGTTTGTTTTTGGTTTTGGGATTCGTTTGCTTAGAGCCTTGCGACGTTAGGTAGTAGACTCGCGGCGTGTAACGGCCCTAACTCCTAGGCCGGTTTTGGGGTCGTTACATTTAGTGGTATCAGAGCCAGGTTGCTCGTTCTTTGGTGTGTGGGGTTTGTCTGCATGTGTGGGTGTCTGAAAGGTCTGCTGTTTGATGCTTGTCGGTTTCTGATAATTTTGGTGTTGTATCTTCAGTATGCCTCCCCGACGTTCAGGACGTGGTGCAGCTTCAGGCGATGCTCCCCAGGGGGACATTGCAGAGATTGTGCAGCAGGTGGTGACCCAGGTGCTGCAGACCGTAGGGGCCACTGCTGGTCAGGCGGCAGGAGCCGGTAACGCGGGGGGCAACAACGTGAAGGCGCTTCAGGAGTTCTGAAGCTGAAGCCGCCTTCTTTTGATGCTAGTGGCGACCCACAGGAGGCGAGCCACTGGATCACTGCCATTGAGGACCTTCTGCGGGTCATGGGATGTGAGGAGGATCAGAAGTCGGATTTGCCACCTTTGTTTCAGTCAGAGGCGAAGGAGTGGTGGAAGTCGGTCGAAGGGAAGTACCCCCACCCATGGACATGGGAGCAGTTCAGGGGCTGCTTCAATCAGCAGTTCTATCCCGATGTCTTCAGGGATCAGAAGATTGTAGTATGGGAGGCTTCGTCAGACGAAGGAGATGTCTGTGGACGACTATGTGAGGAAGTTTATCCCTTTCGAAGTTTGTGCCTGAGCCGGATGATAACCGGAAGGCTAGGAAGTTTGAGGCTGGTTTGAGGGGTGACATTCGAGCTGCTGTGGCACCTTTCCGCCACAAGACTTCAGGGATGTGGCCGATGTGGCGTTGGTGTGGAGTCTGAGCTGCAGGCTAGGCAGCGGTATGAGAAGAGGGACCAGAGGCCCGATAAGGGCAAGGACCAGAAGAGGAAGGGTCGTGTGGAGGAGCCCGAGAGGCGTGAGCAGCTTCTTCTCAGAAGAAGAAGTATAGAGGAGACCGGGGTTCTTCTTCATCAGCATCCCTGCTGTGGAGAAGTGTGCGGAGTGTGACCGTTTCCATCCTGGGCGGGAGTGCTACAGGAAGTCCGGGGCGTGCTTCAAGTGTGGTTCGCTGATCATCGCATTGCCCAGTGTCCACAGGCTAGAGGTGGCAGTGGCGGTTCTGAGGGCCGAGGTGCTGGTTCAGGGTCCGGGCAGAAGGCTGATCAGAAGAAGCCCCAGACCCAGGCTCGTGTGTACGCTCTAGCTGGTGAGCGAGACCGTGACTCAGGCCGAGTAGTGTCAGGTATTCTTCAGATCTCTTCTCAGCCAGTTTTCTGCTTGTTTGATTCAGGAGCTACCCACTCCTTTGTGTCTGCTGATTTAGTGGGTAGTCTCGGGTTGTCTGCTGTGCCTGTGATGTGGATTTGTGTATTTCTAGCCCGTGAGTGGCGTACCTGCTTGTGTACTTGATTCTGTGTGTAAGTCGGTTCCGGTAGTGATTATGGATAGGAACTTTTCTGCTGATTTGATCCCTATGCGTATGTCTTGCTTCGATGTGATTTTGGGCATGGACTGGCTAGCAGAGCACCATGCCCATATAGATTGTGCAGCTAGGAGGTTGTGTTTGATAGACCGGGTGAGACCCGTTTTGCTTTTGTGGGGAACTCCATTCCTTGTGCTCCTGTGTTGGTGTCTGCTATGCAGGCAGTCCGTTCCTTGAGGAAGGGCTGCCAGGGTTTTCTCTGTTATGTACCTGAGGTTAAGGAGGGATCCCGGTTGGAGGAGATCCCCATTGTGTGTGAGTTTCCTGAGGTGTTCCAGGATGATGTGCCAGGGCTACCACCTGATCGTGAGGTGGAGTTTTCTATTGAGTTAGCGCCAGGGACTCAGCCTATCTCTAAGGCTCCCTATCGCATGAGTCCGGCAGAGCTTAAGGAGCTGAAGGTGCAGCTGCAGGATCTTCTGGATAAGGGCTTCATCCGCCCTAGTGTGTCTCCATGGGGAGCACCTGTGTTGTTTGTGAAGAAGAAGGATGGCTCCTTCAGATTGTGTATTGACTACAGGGAATTGAATAAGGTTACCATCAAGAATCGGTATCCTCTTCCCCGCATTGATGACTCTTCGACCAGTTAGCGGGGCGACAGTCTTCTCGAAGATCGACTTGCGTTCTGGATATCATCAGCTGAAGATTAAGGCCGAGGATGTGCCTAAGTCTGCATTTAGGACCCGTTATGGGCATTATGAGTTCTTGGTCATGCCTTTTGGTTTGACCAATGCCCCGTCGTTCTTCATGGATATGATGAACAGAGTCTTCAAACCTTTCTTGGATTCTTTCGTAGTTGTTTTCATTGACGACATCTTGGTGTACTCCAAGAGTGCTGAGGAGCATGAGGAGCATCTGAGGATGGTTCTACAGACGTTGAAGGAGAAGGAGTTGTATGCTAAATTGAAGAAGTGTGAGTTCTGGTTGGATAGAGTGGTGTTCCTTGGCCACGTGGTTTCGAAGGATGGCATTTCAGTGGACCCAGAGAAGATTAAGGCAGTTATGGAGTGGGCGAAGCCCACTAGTGTGTCTGAGGTGCGCAGTTTTCTGGGATTGGCTGGGTATTATAGGAAGTTCGTGGAGGGCTTTTCTAAGATCGTATCCCCCTTGACTCGTCTTCTTAGGAAGGATGTCAAGTTTGATTGGAGTGAGGCGTGCCAGGAGAGCTTCCAGGAGTTGAAGAAGAGGTTGACTTCGGCTCCGATTTTGACGTTGCCTTCTGGGACAGAGGGTCTTTAGGTGTTCTGTGACGCTTCCCATAGAGGGCTGGGTTGTGTTCTGATGCAGCAGGGAAAGGTGGTAGCATATGGGTCACGACAGTTGAAGCCGTATGAGAAGAATTATCCTACCCATGACTTGGAGCTAGCTGTGTGGTCTTCGCCTTGAAGATCTGGCGGCACTATTTGTATGGGGTGACGTGTAAGGTCTACACGGATCACAAGAGTCTCAAATATCTGTTCACGCAGAAGGAATTGAATTTGAGACAGCGGCGCTGGTTGGAGCTGTTACATGACTACGACCTGGAGATCCTCTACCATCCGGGTAGAGCGAATGTGGTGGCTGATGCCTTGAGCCGTAGGGGTGCTCCTGGACTTGCTTGTTCGTTGTCAGGTTCAGAGGTCTGCTATTGAGCTTCAGCGTATGGGGATTTGGGTTGTTCGGTCCGACCGTGCTGGGATGATTGCTTCGATTCAGGTCCAGTCTACTTTGATTGAGCGGATCAGAGAGGGTCAGAAGGCTGATGCTGAGTTGTGTAAGATCAGAGAGAAGTTGTCAGATGAGCAGGAGTCAGAGTTTTCTGTGTCCAGCGATGATGTCTACGCTTCAGGGGCAGAGTTTGTGTGCCTAGTGGAGGCGACCTTAGGCGGGAGATTATGCAGGAGGCTCATGGAGCTCCTTATTCTGTGCACCCAGGAGGGGTGAAGATGTACCGGGACCTCAGAGTCCTTTTGGTGGGCGAATATGAAGAGGGAGATTTCTGATTTTGTGGCTCGTTGCCAAACCTGTCAGCAGGTGAAGGCTGAGCATCAGCGACGGGTCTTCTGCAGCCTCTTCCCGTTCCTGAGTGGAAATGGGAGAGCGTTGGCATGGATTTCATTGTGGGGTTGCCTAGGACATCTTCTGGGTACGATGCGCTGTGGGTGATTGTGGATCGGTTGACGAAGTCAGCTCATTTCTTGCCTGTGAGGAAGACCTTCAGCCTGGAGCGCCTGGCTCGGCTGTATGTTGATGAGATTGTGAGGTTGCACGGTGTGCCGGTGACGATCGTTTCGGACAGAGATCCGAGATTTGTATCTCGCTTCTGGCGGAGCCTGCATAAGGCGTTAGGGACGAATTTGGCTTTCAGTTCGGCTTATCATCCTCAGACCGATGGGCAGACGGAGAGGACGAATCAGATTTTGGAGGACATGTTGAGGGCTTGTGTGCTCGACTTCGGGGGCAGCTGGGATCAGCATGTGACATTGATTGAGTTCGCCTACAATAATAGTTTTCAATCGAGCATTGGGATGGCTCCATATGAGGCGTTGTATGGTAGGCACTGTAGATCTCCTATTTGTTGGGACGACCTGCGAGAGAGGGCGATTGTGGGTCCTGAGTTGGTGCAGGGGGCTGTGGACAAAGTCAAGACTATCAGGGAGCGTTTGTTGGTTGCCCAGAGCCGGCAGAAGAGTTATGCAGATCAGAGGCGCCGTCCGCTTGAGTTTCAGGTGGGAGACCACGTGTATCTGAAGATTTCTCCAGTTAGGGGTGTTGTCCGTTTTGGTAAGCGAGGCAAGCTGAGTCCTCGGTTCGTAGGCCCTTTTGAGGTGCTTGGGAAGGTTGGGCCGGTGGCTTACAGATTGGCATTGCCACCAGCTCTGGCAGGAGTGCATGACGTGTTTCATGTGTCGATGCTCAGGAAGTATTTGCACGATCTTCGCATGTGTTTGACTATGGTCAGCTTCGACTCAGAGATGATTTCACTTATGAAGCAGTTCCGGTCCGTATTTTGGCACGGGATGTTCGCCGGCTTCGTAGCAAGACACTGCCTATGGTTAAGGTACAGTGATCTGATCAGTCCGAGCGTGAGGCGACGTGGGAGCTCGAGGAAGAGCTGCGTGCCAAGTTCCCTTCCCTCTTCGAGCAGTAAGGTATGTTGAATTTCGAGGACGAAATTCCTTTTAAGGGGGGAGTGATGTAATACTCCGTATTTTCGTTTTCAGATTTCATGACATAACAATGTTACTAATTTAAGTTATGTTATGTGTGCTTTGTTTAGTAGAGGGGACGTCAGAGGCATTGAATTAAAATGGGGGCAAGGAGGTCATTCCCCTCTCTTTTATTTTGGTAAGACTTAATTAAGGAAGTTAAGTCTTTTAATCCTTTTTGCAATTCACGATCAATTTACAAATCGTGCGTTCTTCCTCGCGACAGTTTCTACGCTCTCCTCTCTTCTTCTTCCTTGGTAAGCACTTTGTCTTCTGGTGAATCTTTGCTGCGTTTGTGGTCGGTTCTGCTGCTGCTTCTGTTCAGATTCTTTTCCTCTGCAAATCAGGTAGGTTCGTCGGTGAATTCGGTAGTCTCTTTGCTATTTTGGAGAAGCAGTTTTCTGATTTTGTTTTCTGGTTTTGGGGGTTGTGCTTTGCGAATCCAGTGCTGTTGGTGTGTCTCTTCTGCTGCATTTCGTTCGTCTGGTTGTTGGCAACGTTTGGACTGCATCAGCGCTTCGAATTCAAGTAAGTGGGGGATGGAATCGGGGTTGTTTGCTCACCCTCGGGGGACTGTTTTATTCTAGCGTTTCTGGTTTGCAATTGTGTTGTGATTGTGTGCTTTCTCATTGGTTTTGTGTTGTTGATCGATTGGCTAAACCCCCGAGGGTACTGTTTTGCAATTCTATGAGTTTTGTGTGAGTTTCTGATGATTTTGGCTGTGTTCTGCGCGTCTGTTCTTCTTGGAATTCGACAGTTTTGAACTGTCCGAACGTCTGTCCGAACTTGTAAGTTCGGACAGGACATCGGGCGCGTTTTGTTTTTTGAAGATTTTGGAGTGTCCGAACATCGGTCCGAACTTGTAAGTTCGGACCTGACGCGAGGACGAGTCTCCGTAAAAGTTTCGAAGTGTGTCCGAACTTGCAAGGTCGGACGCAAGTTCGGACACGAGGATTGTTTCGGCTTCTGACTCTCGACTTACGTCCGAACTTCGACGTCCGGACGTAAGTTCGGACGCTGTGATTCTTGTGACTTCTGCTTCTTGGCCTCTGTCTGACCTTGCAAGGTCGGACGCAAGTTCGGACATGCCACTGTTTTGAGCATAACTTCTCTGTTTTAGCTCCGTTTTGAGTTCCGTTTGCGGGGTTGGATTCCCCTATCTGTGTACAAGCTTCTTATGGTGTTTATATGCATTTCCATGCACTTAAGATCTGTTTTGTGAGCTTTTGGTTTTGGGACCTAGTTACTTTGCTTCTGAGCCTTGGATAGTCGGGTTGGGCTGTCCCGTAGCATGCTGCGCAAGAATTCCTTCTGTTTATACTCCTTAGGGTCTCCCTTAGGACGTTATTTGACCGACGGGTCTGTTAGCTGTCTCTATGGCTTTTGTTGTGGGATCTTCGGATCCATAGGACCTTACGTGAGTCCTTCTGTTGTGTTAGCTTGTTTCTAGTGTCCCACTCTTCTGTATCCGTTTCTGAAAGTCCGACTATGATTTGAAGTGATGTTCCGTTCTGCTCTGCTTCTGTTTTGTGGTTTCATTCTGTCTATTTGTAATTTCTCCGCCTTCTCCTCTGTTTATAAACTATTCTCTGCTTCTGTTTTGAGTGGGCTTCCTTGAGGAAGTCTTCTGCTTGCTGGGCTGTTTAGCTCACCCCTTTACTTTGTTGCAGATTGAGCTCGTGGGATCTTCTCTTCTCGTCCCCTTCTGGAGCTTCGTTTATTTTATGTTTCTTTAGACTCTGTTTGCGTGCGCGTTGGACGCTTTAGTACTTTGTGTAGCCTTCGGGCCTCTCTTTGTATTTGGCTTATAAGTATTTGGATCTTGTAAACTCTTTTGGTATTTATACAAGTTTGTTTTTTTGGTTTTGGGATTCGTTTGCTTAGTGCCTTGCGACGTTAGGTAGTAGACTCGCGGCGTGTAACGGCCCTAACTCCTAGGCCGGTTTTGGGGTCGTTACAAGCGGAATGGCTTTAGATTCTAGGATGCAGGTTTTACTTTTGATTACTTTTGGATGTTAGCCCGGGATGCGCCTGTGCTCCCGTGGTGTTATATATATGGTTTACAGTGATGGTTTACAGTGATGTTTTACAGTGAAGGATGTATGTAAACACTCGGTATTATGTTGATGTATATATGGTTATTAGTTCTATGCTCGGGAGTCTGATCATTAGACCGGTACCCTTGTATTTATTCAGCCTTGTTAACCACGTGGGTGGTTGACGGCGTTGTAGCACCATTCATTTAGTTATTGTTTAGTTGTTTAAATTCCGCTGCGACTTCAAGTGATGTTATGTGCGTTGTAGGGGTGTTACAAAAAGTGGTATCAGAGCGAAGTATCGCTCTGATGACTAGAATACCGAGCTTAGGGATATACCGAGTTAGGAAACCTAACTACAGCTACCTAAGTGAACAGTTATGGAAAGGTTAACCACTAACTAAGTGTGGGAATACCTTATGGTCGGGAAAAACGTTACAACCGTTGGACCGATAAGTGTGCAAGCATATTGCTAATGAATATTCATGTGAATTCAGATGGCAGGTAGACCGCGAGGTAGAGGTCGTGGACACGGTGCTGGGGATACGGGTGACCAGGGCGAGAACACTATGACTCAGGTTATGGCTGAGGCAGTAGCAGCCGCCGTAGCCCAGATGGTACCCCAACTTGTAGCTGCGATTCAGCAGGGGCAAACGCCCGGAGTTCAACTACCACCACCGCCACCGCCACGAGAGACCAACTGGGTCAAGGCGCTGGCTGATCTGAGGCCACCCTCATTCAGTGGGAGACCGATCCCCGTAAGCTGGAGGCGTACATCTCCGAAATGGAGACCGCCTTCGAAACCTTAGTAGTACCTGAGCAGGTCAAGGTTCGACTTGCTGCAGATTACTTGAAGGGCTCGGCACAGAGCTGGTGGAAGCTAGTACGGGAGGGCAGAGTGGCTGACCCGACCTTCCAGTGGAGGGAGTACACGGCTCTGCTGCGAGCCAAGTACTACCCGATACACGTGCAAGAGGCCAAGCGCCTGGAGCTGGATAATTTGAGGCAAGGGGATAAGATGACGGTAGATGAGTACTACTCAGCCTTCATCGGACTTATCCACCTGCTACCGGATCTGGGTTACTCAAACCAGATTCTTGTGAACCGTTTCTACAACGGACTGAACTACCGCCTACGCTATGGCATGGGGCCTACTGGATATACCACTGTGCAGGTAATGGGACTACAGTGTAATGTGAATAAGTGTGTACAATGTGTTAATGTGATGTGAATTTATTTGGCGGGGCATAACTGACACCCTTAATATAGGAGTGCTATCATGCCGCTGCAATTGTGGAGATCACCGTCCGTCTGAGGGACGAGGAGAGTGCGCTCAAGCGCAAGGCTATGAACGAGGGCCAAGGCACGCAAGGGCAGTGGGGAGGGAAAAAGAAGAAGTCATACCCCCAGTCCCAAAAAGGACAGCAACAGGGTGGCAAGGGCCAGACCCAGACCACCACTGCTGAGGAGCCTCTGCAGCTCACCTATGCGTATGCGGCCAAGCCCCTACGTTCTTACCCACCTAAGGGTAATTACCTAATCCTGTGTGATAAGTTGAAGTGTATGTTGATAAGTTGTGAAACAAGTATTGATTGTGTATTGTGATAGCAGCTAGCACGGGCTCTGGACCGGAGCGCCACTATTACTGCAAGTGGTGTGACGGAGACCACCCCGGCAAGGACTGCAAGGGTAATGATGTGCAGTGCCGATACTGCAAAAAGATAGGTCATCGCGACTATGAGTGCTGGCAGAACCCGAACAGTAGAAGCTACAGGCCCAAGGGGCAATGGAAGGGTAAGACCACTGCGACCACCGATGGCCCGAAGACGGCGAATCAGCCACCCCCAGATCAGAGGTACACAGAGTCCCAGAAGGGGAAGGGGTCGGGGTCCAGCAAGGCCGCCCTGAATGTGGTGGACCGGTCGGAGGCGCCAGGGCCCTCTTCTAGACCAGGTACCGCCTAAACTGTTGAATGTAATAAGTGTTTGCATACCGCATTCCATGCGCGTGTGTTAGTGAGTTTAAGTAAACAACCATGTGAGTAAGTAATTAAAGTATAGTGTGAAAAGTCACCTAATTAGAGTACTCTAAACTTAAAGGAACCTTCAATATATGTTATCCAATCCCACCCACACCAAACCCCGAAGAAACCACCATCAACATCACTGACTTTCCAATGGAGCAATGTCAGGTCATCCAACCAGGTATGGTACTCTTAAATGGATACCTGACACCGGAAGCATAAATCCATATTATCAGACGATGCGACGAACTTGGAGCAAAACCAGGAGGTTTCTACACACCCGAATACCCGAACGGATCAAGAATGCAATTGAAGATGATGTGCATGGGTAAGGACTGGAACCCTTACACCAAGACATATCAAGAAGTGCGAGCTGAAGATGGAGCAACGGTACCAAGTATACCTGAGGAGTTCCTTGCGGTCGTTAACCACGCCGTGGGAATTGCTCAACAAGTTGAAACGGATTCAATTCCAAGTGTGAAAGCAGATTTATGCATTGTGAACTTCTACCAGAAAGGTGGACGGTTAGGTATACACCAAGACAAGGACGAGTCACCCGAGTCTCTAAGTAAGGGAGTACCCGTGGTGTCTTGGTCCATTGGTGATACCGCAGTATTTGTGTATGGTGAGCAGAAGCGTGCTGACCTCGCAAAGAAGCTAGTGTTGAAATCGGGAGATGTGTTAGTCATGGGTGGGCAGTCGAGGATGCTATACCATGGCATCAGGAAGATCAAACTGAATACCGCACCGTCGGCAGTGATCAATGCCATACACATGAAACCCGGACGTTTGAATTTGACCTTCAGACAGTTTTAAGCCTTGTATAATTATGTGATGTGATAAACCAGTGTGTATTAAGGATGTTGTAAGTGTTAATCATGGCGATAATATAAGCCAATGAATGTTGTAAAAAGAGTGTGTTAATGAATAAAGTGGAGTTGTTTGAAGCATATAAACCGTGTTGTTACCCAATACTTATTAGTTTGCCAATGAATTAGGCTGTGCACTCGGAACGGGAAGTATACTGAGTGTCTGCAATGAGGCAGAAGCCGGCAAGAGCGGCACAATCCTCACCGGTACCTTTCCAGTCAATGGCGTGGACGCTTCGATCTTGTTCGACTCCGGAGCCTCACACACATTTATTTCGCTATCTTTTACGAAGAGGCTGAGGTTAGACGGTGATGAGATGCCAGACTTCCTAGTCACTCTCCCGTCGAAAGAGCGGATCAAGTGTACCCGCTACCACCGAGATGTTGTTGTGAGAATCAGAGGTGAAGAGTTTCCGATCGACTTGATAGAGTTCGACGGACTTGGTTTTGATGTGATTGTCGGGATGAACTAGTTGGAGCGGTACAAGGGCAGAATCCTATGTGCCGAGCATCGACTGCTTCTTCGGAGTCCATCTGGGGTTACCATATCTTACCGCCAGCGGCCCAGGGAGCCTTCGACTTAGATCATCACCGCCATGGCTATGTATCGTGAATTACGACGAGGGAGTGATGTATACCTCTGCTATGTCCAGGACATAGAGAGAGATCCAGAGTTTAGCCCAGATGTGCCGGTAGTGTCGGAGTTTCCTGATGTATTTCCTAAGGAACTGCCGGGCATGCCGCCAGCACGGGAAGTTGAGTTTGAGATTGATTTGGTTCCGGGCACCGGACCAATTGCGAAGGCGCCCTATCGTATGGCTCCAGCAGAGATGACTGAGCTCAAGGAGCAGCTGAGAGACCTACTCGACAAGGGGTTCATCCGCCCTAGCGTTTCACCATGGGGAGCGCCGGTCCTCTTTGTGAAGAAAAAGAACGGTAGCCTCCGCCTGTGTATTGACTATCGAGAGCTGAATGCAGTTACGGTGAAGAACCGTCACCCTTTACCACGCATCGCCGATCTATTTGATCAGCTGAGGGGAGCATCAGTATTCTCCAAGATAGACCTACGGTCCGGATACCACCAGATTGCCATCTGTGACAGTGATATCGAAAAGACAGCATTCAGAACTAGGTATGGGCATTATGAGTTCACAGTTATGCCGTTTGGCTTATCAAATGCACCAGCTAAGTTCATGGACTTAATGAACCGCTTGTTCCAAGTTCAGTTGGACAAGTCAGTGGTAGTCTTCATCGATGATATACTTGTATACTCGAAATCAAGAGGTGAGCATGAAAGCCACCTGAGAAGTGTGTTACAAACATTGAGGAAGAACCGGTTGTATGCGAAATTTTCGAAGTGTGAATTTTGGTTGAACCAAGTATCCATTCTTAGTCATGTGATTTCTGAGGCCGGGATCGCAGTTGATCCGGCAAAGATTGATGCTGTGTGCACCTGGCCTAGGCCGAAGACAGTTACCGATATCAGGAGCTTCCTCGGTCTGACAGGTTATTATAGGAGGTTTGTAAAGGACTTCTCCAGTGTCTCGAAGCCAATGACTTCCTTAATGAAGAAGGATGCACCATTCGAGTGGACAGTCGACTATGAGAGTTCTTTTAAGAGTCTCAAGGATGCTCTGACATCTGCACCGGTTCTGACATTACCAGACGGTCCAGATGGTTTTGAGGTCTATTGCGACGCATCAGGCAGGGGTATGGGTTGTGTGTTGATGCAACACGGGAAGGTCGTAGCATACGCCTCCCGACAGCTGAAGAAGCATGAAGAGAACTACCCTACCCACGACTTAGAATTGGGGGCCATTGTCTTCGCACTGAAGATATGGCGACATCACTTGTATGGAGTAAGTGTGACGATTTATTCTGACCACAAGAGTTTAAAGTACTTGTTCACTCAGATGGAGTTGAACATGAGACAAAGAAGGTGGGTTGAATTTCTGAATGACTACGACATTAATCTGCAATATAAGAAGGGTAGGGCAAATGTGGTAGCTGACGCACTGAGTCGCCGAGCACACTCTCTCCATTCGCTAGTCTCTCATTCTAGCTTGGTTGAAGAGGTGGGCGGAGTGCTCAGACGGATCATGATAGCATGTTGGAGAGTTAGACAGAAGCTTATTGATGGTACTTCGAGGGTCAGAAGTACTACTTCAGACTCCACGATGATGACCTGATTAGGCTTAATGGCCGATTGTGTATACCGAGGAGTAGCGCTGAGTTGAAGGAGCGCATATTGAGTGAATCCCATTGTTCTACTACTTCGATTCACCCCTGGAGCTTCAAAGATGTATAAGGGTATGAAAAGATATTTTGGTGGACTGGAATGAAAAAGGATGTAAATGACTAGTTTTGAGGTGTCTCACTTGTCAGAAGGTCAAGTTTAGCACCGACGCCTGGTGGTATGGTACAGCCAATGCCAGGGCCGAGTGGAAGTTCCATGATATTTCCATGACTTCATAGTAGGGCTTTCCGCCTACAAGGGGAGGTCTGAATATGATAAGGGTTTTTTTTGACCGACTGACCAAGTGGCTCGATTCTTACCGATGAAGGACACCTGGAAGTGGCAAAATTGGCAGAACTCTTCGACAAGAGATTGTAAGGCATCATGGGGTACCGAAACGATTGTATCTGACAGAGATACCCAGATTCTTATCGAGATATTGGAAGTCTACACGAGAACATTGGGTACCGAACTGAATTGAGTACAGCGTTTCACCCACAGACCGATGGTCAGAGTGAGCGCAACCATTCAGACACTTGAGGATATGCTACGTGCATGTGCACTTGACTTTTCAGACCAGCTGGATTGATAAGTTACATCTTATCGAGTTTAGCTACACAACGTTACCATGCTTCGATCAAGATGTCTCCTTCCAGGCCTTGTACGTAGACCATGCCGCACGCCATTATGCTGGGATGAGTCGAGTGAACGGTAATTATAGGACCAGAGTATCTTGAACAAGTTCAGGCGAAGTTCGCCAGATCCGGGCTAACATGAAGGCAGCTCAGGATAGACAGAAGTCGTATGCAGATGTGCGCAGACTGACCTGGAGTTTGTTTGTGGCGATCAGGTATTTTTGAGAGTATCCCCCCATGAAGGGAGTATTTCGTTTTGGCCAGAAAGGCAAGTTGAGCCCCGATATGTGGGGCCTTATGTTGTGACGAGCGGATCGGCCCGGTAGCTTACAGACTTGATTACCCCCGAGCTGGCAAGGTCACATGATGTATTTCATGTGTCCCAGTTGAAGAAATATTGTCTCACCGTCTCATGTACTTCGTAGCCGAAAGATAACCTTAGAGCTGACCATGCATCAGTGTAGACTCCGGTACAGATTCTTGATACTAAGCTCGAGACCCGCCATAAGTCTGTGAGACTGGTGAAGGTTCTCTGGTCTAAACCAGGACGTTGAGGAGCCACTTGGGACGCGAAGATAAGATAACGCGAAGTACCGCGTCATTTTTACTTCTTAGTGTTTGTATTTTTAGGGTACGGGGGGCTACCCCTATTAAGGGGGTAGAGCCGTTTCAGTTAGTGTATGACATGTATTTGGATACATTGTCTGTGTTGTGTTGCTATGTTGTTAATGTTACAGACCGCTGAGTCTGAATGATGTTATGATGTTTTGTTGTTTGGACCTTGTGTCCGATGTAATGTAAAGATGTTGTTAATGTTGTTATGGAAGTGTTGTTGATATGTGTTCCCGTGTTCTAATATTTAGGATATGTGAGAGTATGAACTTTGGGGACAAAGTTCTTTTAAGGGGGGTAGATTGAAATACCCCAAACCTTAGTATATTGTTTAAACACCTAAATATGGTATATTAAGACTAAAAAGAGTCTTAGAAACATTAGTAAACAAATTTAAACAAAAGAAAACAAGAAATGTGCTTTAAGGTCAATAAAGGCCAAAATGTGCTCTAAGCTTGGGTTGAGCTTGGTTAAGACCTAATGAACTTACCAAGACCTCATTTATATACTAATGAACATATTAAACCAATTACCAAAGAAAACCAAGCTTGAAAACAAGTTAAAACACAAAATGTGCTTTAAGGAGTCT
Source organism: Limonium bicolor (assembly GCA_023374045.1). Taxonomy (NCBI): domain Eukaryota; kingdom Viridiplantae; phylum Streptophyta; class Magnoliopsida; order Caryophyllales; family Plumbaginaceae; genus Limonium; species Limonium bicolor. The sequence continues at coordinate 355,851,799 of CM041778.1, read as the reverse complement.
TAAAGCACATTTTCGAAAAATTGTCTTGTAAATGAGTTTTGAATGGCTAAATGTCCATCATTACTCTTTAATTAATATGTGTACTATATAGTATCACATTTGGAGGTTTATATCAATGGGAAATCAAAAATTTCACTTCTAAGTGCCTTGTTTTTATGAATAGTGATTTTAATAAGCTAGTTTGTAACATATGTTTGTATAAGTAATTAAATTGACAAATAAAGACTATAATACCCCTAAGTACTAAAAGGGGGCCGGTTTTCTTAAGTGTGGTGACTCACCACTCTCTTGTTAACATATTAAGTAAATAATGATAACTAAATAAAGTACTTTTTACTTTATTACTACAAATATCTTCAAAAAGTAAGCTCACTTTCATTTCTCTCTTCTCCTTGCATTCACACGGTTCCATGCTCTCTTCAACCTCTCTTCTTCATTCTCTTCCACGGTAATATCACACCACCACCATTAAACCTCTTCTTTGATCTCTTGTAAAATCTAGCTCACTTAACCAAATCAAAAACAAACACCACCATTCTCTTAGTCTCATCAAGCTCTTCATTCCTATCTTCTCAAAACTTCAAGAGCCCCATTTCGGTGCCATGGAGTTCCACCATTGAAGGAGCTTGAGCTTGTATTTCTACATATTATTACTCTCCTTTGCTTCTAGGTAAGGAATCTCAAAAAAAAACTTCATTTCCTCCATGTTTTGTTGTTAACCGAAAATACCCATTGAAAGTGCTCTTTATGTGGCTTTGTTTTAGCTTCATTCCAACCTTTCAAGGACTAGGTGGAGTCCTCTCTTGATAGATATTCAAACTCTCTTCAAAGACCAAGGTAAAACAACTACATTAATGTTTTTGAAACAATGTAAAAACTAGGGTTTACAAGGAGTTTAAGCTTGGAGCTTGTATAATCATTTCAATGTTTGTATATTGTTTAGTAGTTGACAAGGAGTCAAATACCTTACCGGTTTACTAAGGAAACAAGAAAGAAGTTGTGTGGGAAAAAAAGAGGTAAATATGCTAACCTAATGTAGTTTAATGCCTTAGAAGAAATGAGCTTATAATGCTTGTTAAAACTACCTAAAGAGAATGGTAAATGACCTAGTGAAATGTTCTCAAGGAGACTAGTAAAAGAACATATGTCTTGTTGTATGTATTTGCAGGTCAAAGGCATATATATTGTGGAAATTCAGTGTTTAAGGGTTATGCACTTTAAGGGCCTAAGAGCCATGCATTTTAAGGGCCTAAGTGCCATGCAATTTAAATTATGCACTATATGGTAATGTAGTGTGATTTGAGTGAAGTTTTGTGTATGAGAGTGTTCTTGGTGATTTTAGGTGTTCTTGTGTGTTTAATGGAGAAAACAAAGTGTTTAGGCTTAGTAATGTTCTAGGAGAACCCAGGTCAAGATTTAGGAAATATCCAAGGAGTCTAGGTGTTAATGTAAGGCTTGGTGAATTAGAGGTGTTAGGAAGTGACTAAGTGTTTTACAAGAGAAGAAATAATGTTTTAAGTTGTTCTAGGTAACAAGAGGACTTAGACATCAACTAGGGTTTAGGTTGGTAAGAAATAATGCTTAAGAGATGATGTTAAGATGAGGAGAAAGAATTTTGGGATAGTAGTTATCATAGGTGAGAAACACCATTTAGAAACCTAGTATAAAATGTTATAAGTGTTAAGGAATTTTACAAGGAAATGAGTAGATGTTTAAAGAGTTTAGAAATGAGTTAGAACTTGAGTTTAATGGATGTTATATGAAGTATTTAGTGTGCCATATGGTGTTGCAACACATTGGGAGACTTAAGGAAAAGTTTGGAACAATTTGGACAATTCTTAGGAAGTTTCTGCAGTAGACCGACCCGGGGGACCGAACCTGGCAGGGTCGGTCGGACTGTAAATAGCAGGGTAAAAATGCATCTGTTAGAGACCGACCCAGGGGACCGACCCTGTCTGGGTCGGTCGGATAGGAAGAAAAGACGGTAAATGTCTCTGTTAGAGACCGACCCAAGGGTAGGGTCGGTCGGTAGGGTCGGTCGGCCTAAACTTGTTTTAAAAAAAAACAGGAAAGAGTATGACTTATGTATTAACCCTAGGGTGTATAATGAAGGAAACCAAGGATGGGTCGGGCATTTAAACATGACATATAATCATGTAAATACTTAGTAAGAATTGAATGTTAAGGAAGATAATTAACCGACGTTACTAAATGTGTTTAGCGTTCTCTCAAGGTGGAAACCAGTCGAGGCAAGGACCAAGGTATGGTTTTCTTGCAGTCTGTTGCCTACCGGTTTACACCGGCTTGTGTGTTGTTTGTTTTCTGTGTGTTTATGACTTTGTAAGATTAAACCATGTAAAGAGTTTACAGTTGTTAAATATTATTATGTTGATAAGTATGACTCTCTCTTCCCTTGTGTGTGTCTAACAAGACTTGACCTATTATTGTGATTTGTGTATTGAGTTCAATAATGAACTGCTGACAAGTGCTAACGGGGGAAGTGAGGAGTCTGGTCTGTTCCGGCCACGCGTGTGAGTATGGGAGTCGATGTCATAACCGGTTCGATTCTCTCGTATGTTATGGTTGTTCTCCAATTTGGTTTCCAACTTTCCCTTTAGCTTAACCAAGGCTATTACTAACTCACGTCGGGCCACAGGGGCATACTATGTGTTGTTCGGTGTGCTTGGATCACTATATCCGAGGCACCTTGTGTTAAGTTATCCGTTCAATCTAACAGGACGGAAACGAGTTATGTAACGAGCTTAGCATGAGCATGGCAACATTCTCTAGGCTCTCTATGGGAACTAACTGTGTTGGCTCTCTTCCTAAAAGGAATTGTTCTTGTGTGATGTATGTGATGTTGTGAACAATACCCATGTTATGATATATATGTGTAAGTTGTGTGTTTTAAAATGAATGTCATGTCATCATGACAATTAGTTTGCGCGCATCCCGGTAGCCGATGGGCTGCGCGTTAACCATACCAGCCAAGGGTTGCTGACCCCCTCGGGGGCTCCATATTTCTTTTACTGCAGGATGAGGATCGAAGAAGCGGAATGGCTTTAGATTCTAGGATGCAGGTTTTACTTTTGATTACTTTTGGATGTTGGCCCGGGATGCGCCTGTGCCCCCGTGGCGTTATATATATGGTTTACAGTGATGGTTTACAGTGATGTTTTACAGTGAAGGATGTTTGTAAACACTCGGTATTATGTTGATGTATATATGGTTATTAGTTCTATGCTCGGGAGTCTGATCATCAGACCGGTACACTTGTATTTATTCAGCCTTGTTAACCACGTGGGTGGTTGACGGCGTTGTAGCACCATTCGTTTAGTTACTGTTTAGTTGTTTAAATTCCGCTGCGACTTCAAGTGATGTTATGTGCGTAGTAGGGGTGTTACAAAAAGTGAGTGCACCACTTATTAGAAATAATCCATACCCAATACCTAGATTGACATTTCCCATATTCCCACTAGACTATTAACTGTACAAGTGCAATACCAAAACACTCAGTCCTACAGAGTGCAGAGGCGTAAACCCTCAACAGTCAATATCTAATGAGATAACCAGATAAAAGGAACCAATGATCATGTGAGTTGTACATCCAAGGCTCAGTTAGTCACATCAAGCTGAGTTAGTCACACAAACAGTTTCCTTTTGAAATCTATTCAAGATCAGTTGGCATTTTCCAAAACATTCCATAAAGTCTGTGAGCAAAGTATCTGAGTATGAGAAATCATACCTGGTAGGAGTAACCAACTTGAAGGTGCGAACTTCCACTAACAACCTATAATTAAGGCGTTCCAAGTGCTGATTAGCTAAGGAACTCATAAAGCTAAACGTCTTTTATTCTTACTGGATTATAGTTTCTGATTTACAATTACTCTCTCATAAGGATCTGGGCTAGATTTTGTTAATTAAATCTTTCATTAGACCCATTTCATTTAAATTAGGAAAAATTTAGAGTTTATCTTTAGAGTGGCCCAAACTCTCGTTGAATTGTTTAAGTGGGCTTTGGAGTTCATGGACTTGGGCCCAGTAGGATAGTCCAAGTTTGTGTTACGTTTTCGTTGATTGATTAAATTTCCTAAAAAGGATTTTTGCGAGGTTTTCGAACGCGCAACCTCAATCTAGTTCCGGGTTTGACTTAACCATTTACGCTATTAGATTTGTATGTCTTAAGTGTACATTTTAACTTATTTCAATTACTTACTCTTGAACATAGGTTTAGCTTAATTAAACCCTTAAGTTACACTTGACTAATTTACTTTAATGCCTATTTAAGGTTTAGAATATGCATTTCCCCTAATAGTCCACCTAGATGTCACATTAACATATAATATTTTAATTGTTACGTATGAATTAGGTTTACTCCAATTTTTCCCTCTTTTTATATTTCCCATAAGGTATGTTATTTTTTTTTTTACTTCTAATGTACATATATTAGGATTTATTCAAGACATTCTGTATGTAGCTTTATTTTATTTAATTGCTCTTATTAACTTGTATACACATCTACATCCAATATATGATTCATAACATAAAGTATTCTCCTTAGTTTAAAATTAGTATATTAGCTACCATATAACTAATATAAATGTAGATTAATTTAATTCCTTGATTTAACCTAAGTTACTATTTTATTTCTTATATATATATGTATATAGATATATAAATTTTTTTACTTCACTTAAAAGTTTATAGCCAAAAATATTTATTACAATTCTGTATTAAATGTTAGTTTAGTCTTATTATATTTTTCTCAACCTATAAAGTTCATTAATCAACTATACTTTAATTTTGGGTTACATTAAATCCATATATTATAAGATAACTTATGAAAAATTCATAAACACAATATTTAGACCCATTTACTCTTGTCTAAAAATTCCCAAATTTAATATATAGTAACTATGATATTTTAGACATATTATAAAAATTTATTTCATAAAATATTTTTTTTAATTTATCTAAATAATTCCATAATACTCAGAACTTACAAAAATTATAACTTACGTTTAAAAACTCAAAACCCATATTAATTTACATGAAAATAAACTATAGTTTATAAGGAATCTATGGTTAAAATTCCAAGTCAAAATACATTAGGGAAGGTCATTAAATAAATTTAACAAGTCAGAGTTTTATTCTGGGATGTATATCACTTAATCATCAATAATCAAAATGTTATTCATTTATAAAATATCTTATAATATATGATGCTAACCCAAATTCAACATATGATACTGATATCATTATATATATATATATAAATACAGTAAGCTCATTCTAGCTCAATTTACCGAGGTATTAATATTATTTCATCCCTCATCTCAGAACCCCTATCCTCTCAACTAACGAGTGTGATAATTACTTACTCCCTTCATTATATTCTATTTGTAATTTTGTTATCATGTTACCCAAACTATATTATTAGACTAAAGTTTATATATGTACTTCTCATATTACTTTACCCATTGATCTCCTTTATATTCTAACCCTTATCATATTAATTTTAATTCGACACTCTACGAAAATCTTGCATTCATCAATTAGTGAGTTTCAATTTATGAACTCAACTACTAAATTCTTTATTCTCATATTACTAGTTTATTATCGTTTCATGTTATTTTCTTAAGCTTAGTTGAACATATATTTATATATTTTAAGATCCTAAAATTATCAACCTTCTCCACTACTTAGTAATTAAATTCCTGCTCTTCATCCATATATACACTTCTCATTTTACAATCTAATTCACCCTTGAACTGAGGGGTTTATCGATCCATTATTATCTTAGTGAAGTTGGCTAAATAATTTATCAGTCAAATTAATTGATCAATTTAACCACCTAATCTCGTTCTCCTTTAATCTCTCCCACTATCCACAATATCCTCCCATATATCAATCTTCCAGCAACTTAGCTACATAGATATTTTAAATCCCAAATTACTAATCCTTTTAAAACACTTAATATTTCTTTATGCATTACTCCTCCAAACAAATCTCCCATTTTGATTTATTACTTAATAATTTGTTAATCTAACCAACCACTTATTATTATTATTTTTAATCCCTAATTTTTGACTTAATTTATTACTTATTAACTCCTAATTTTTCTTAACGGTATGCATATTTATATATATATATATTTTACATCCTGAACTATTAACCTTCTCAACTATTTTAGTAATTATTTAGTTCTTTAAGTAAATCATTTTTTTTCCTTCTGTTTTTATTATTTTTTGTTTACATCCTAACTAAACCCCCAGTTATTACATATTAACACTTATTTCAAAACCTAAAAAACGTCATATATATATATATATATATATATGTATTCTTAAATTTTATTTTATTTTATTTTATTTTTTTGCAACAAAAACTACGGTTATATTAGTATTCAGGTTACCAATCTTACACCTATGTATTGATTAGCTTAACTCACCCATTATGAGTTACGAATTTACAATTTATATATATTATCCACACCTATCCCGGTAACTAACTCAATTATTCAACCATATACCTCAATATAATTGCTGCAGCGCCACTTATTTTAAAAAAAAAAACTCAATATAATTAGTTATCATTATAACACGTTAATCCACATCGCTAATACCAATATTCTAAGTTTACGTCCAAATCCTTAATATTGTTATATATAAGGAAAAAGAAGATAAGCTGGGTAATTTTACCGTTATGGAACTAGTGCTTCCAGGTCCCCTCTTCAACCTGGTGTACGAGCAGCAGTTCCCCCTCCAGAGGCGTACAATCCACTAAAGATAAGTGTAGAACTTATATGTCATGCTCGCCATTTAGGATTCGAGAGTTTGTATGTGTGTATTGTCGCCAGTTTAAGTTGGAGAGTGGAGAGAAAGAGACGCCGAGGAAGAGTTCCTTGTTTACCAGTTTGGGTTGTGATATTACCATCAAGATAATGGAAAGAAATTGCAGCCTCCCGGAATCTGGCGTCCAAAGAAGCAGTTCGTGTGATTCCTCTTTGCACAGGCGCAGGTTCAAGAAGAAAATGAAGGCAGCATAACATGTACTTCCTTGTTGCTGGTCAGGTTTGTACGGTGCTTGAGAATGATGGTGGCGTGAAGATAGGAAGGGAATAAAGATTGACACAGAGGCCAGAAAAGAATGCAGATGAGCTCAGAGCATATGTTTTCAGGTTCACCAGTGGGGTTGCCAAATTACCGTAAAAAGAATGAAGATGAGTGCATCAGATATGAAAAGAGAGTGGGAAGAAATGCAGAGCGTGAATACCGGTTTTGGAGATGAAGAAGAAAAGGAAAAGAAATGAAAATAGAAGAATAAAGACTAGGAGTTACATAACCGGCGGTTACGCAAATGAAAAGATGAGAAAATGAAAATAAAACGGTGGGAGAAGGAAAATGAGGAGATGTGTTGGTATTACATTTATTTATTATTTATTATTTTAGTAACATGAGTGAAGGAGAATTAGAGGAGATTAAATCCTCACAATTAGTTTGACTTGTTAGATAAATTATCAATCTTCTTTATAATAATTGATGTTATCATTTCATGTAATAATTTATATTACATGTTACACCGATTTTTATTGTTTAATTTACTCTGTAAATTCCCCCCCCTTAATTTTCTAATTGTGAGGTTTAATAACCTTGTTTAGACTATATATATATATATATATAATATATATATATATATATATATATATATAAATATTGAGGTTCCTTGAACCCTTAATCCATGTAAATATTCATTTAATCTATTATTGAAACATGTTAGTCTAAATGAATTATATAATTAGGCCTTAACCACTTTTAGGATTCTTAGGGATATCTCATCTATGATTTTAATTGTATTGACTTTTATGATCCTAATCTCTGTTCCAAATATTCCTAAAATCTTTTATAATATAATTGAAGTGTCTTGAAAATTTTCCAAGATTTATTGACTTATAAATCTTACTATTAAATTCATAATACCATATAATAATTTAATATTTAATAGTATTATTTAGGGTTCAATAAAGGAAATCCCCTAAATTAATTTAGATTAATTTATGGGGTATTTTAATACTATCATCAGGGGATGCTAGAAGAAGAACAAAGGGCTGCAACTCATGGTCTTGAGGATGTGTTCAGCTCTTTATACATATGGGAGAGTTACCAGCGCCAGCATGGTGCACCCTAGTGGTTGTCATCTTGGATTTGGATGTAATAAACTTTAGTATCATCTTGGAACTATTTGTTGTCTTTCAGTTTTACTTGGTGTATTAGACGCTAGTACAATTTGGGTTGTTGTAGTTTTTTTCTGGTGGACTTGGTGATGGTGGAATTATTGCTGACAATCCTGGTGACCTTGTTGATGATCTTTTGGTTGATTTTCTGGAGGTTCTTAGAACCGGTGGATATAAGAAAAATAAGGGAGACTATGCCAAAAAATTTCTGGAAATGCATCGTTTCTGTAGAACTTTTAAATCAGCAAGATTGTAGCTTGATGATTGGAGAGCAAGCACGTGTATCACAAGAAATGAAATATATCAAAATGTAGAAATTCCTAAAAAAGAAAAGTCCCTGAATTCAAATCCTATGAATCACATGATTGAAAGTGAATAACTATCTAACATGTATCAAAGATTGTATATGTCACGAGAAATGAAATATATCAAAATGTAGAAATTCCTAAGAAAGAAAAGATGTGTGACCAGCTTCAATCTAAACTTCTCGGAATGCCTTTGTTTCTGTTGTGCTTGCTGCCTGAGAGAAAGAATTGTGATATCTATGGGCCTTGGTAGAAGAAGACAATGCATGGCTCCTTTCAAAGTTAAGGATTAGTATTTGACAAATGTGCTTCTTAAGATCAATGTCAATCTGGGTGGTCTAAATTCTTTGTTGGCCGTTGAGCGTTCTCCAGCAATGATAGTGTCGAAATGAAATATCTAACATGTACGAAAGATTGTATATGTCACGGGAAATGAAATATATCTAAATGTAGAAATTCCTAAGAAAGAAAAGTCCCCGAATTCAAATCCTATGAATCACATGATTGAAAGTAAATAACTATCTAACATGTACCAAAGATTGTATATGTCACAAGAAATGAAATATATCAAAATGTAGAAATTCCTAAGAACGAAAAGATGTGTGACCAGCTTCAATCTAAACTTCCCGGAATGCCTATGTTTCTGTTGTGCTAGCTGCCTGAGAGAAAGAATTGTGATATCTATGGGCCTTGGCAGAAGAAGACAATGCATGGCTCCTTTCAAAGTAAACGATCAGTATTTGACAAATGTGCTTCTTAAGATCAATGCCAATCTAGGTGGTCTAAATTCTTTGTTGGCCGTTGAGCGTTCTCCAGCAATGATAGTGTTGAAACGAAATATCTAACATGTACCAAAGATTGTATATGTCACGAGAAATGAAATATATCAAAATGTAGAAATTCCTAAGAAAGAAAAGTCCCCGAATTCAAATCCTATGAATCACATGATTGAAAGTGAATAACTATCTAACATGTACCAAAGATTGTATATGTCACGAGAAATGAAATATATCAAAATGTAGAAATTCCTAAGAAAGAAAAGTCCCCGAATTCAAATCCTATGAATCACATGATTGAAAGTGAATAACTATCTAACATGTACCAAAGATTGTATAAGTCACGAGAAATGAAATATATCAAAATGTAGAAATTCCTAAGAAAGAAAAGTCCCCGAATTCAAATCCTATGAATCACATAATTGAGAAAAGGAAGCCTGAGCAGATTATTATATTTAGGGATGGTGTGAGTGAGTCTCAGTTCAACCAGGTTCTAAACATCAAGCTTGACCAAATTATTGAGGCTTGCAAATTTCTAGATGAAAGCTAGAACCCCAGGTTTGTGGTGGATGCCCTGATAATGTCCCTCTCGGTACTGTTATTGATAATACGGTGTGTCACGAGAAATGTAATATATCAAAATGTAGAAATTCCTAAGAAAGAGAAGTCCCCGAATTCAAATCTTATGAATCACATAATTGAAAGTGAATAATTATAACAACACGTTTATTCCACGTCTAAACATCTACCTAAGATTATAAATCCCGAAAAGTATAACAACATGAGAACTAACAAGATGAATTACACAATAACCAATAACCTAATTATTTCCTAACCTTTGACTCTCTATTCCCTATGCTATTACATTACGTCGCATCTCATAAATTGGTTCTTGGTGTTGAAAATCATCATCATCGGGCTCAATAGGATCATAAATAACAAGTAATGGAATATGAGCGATGAAATCATTATACTCCATGTAATTCTCCATCATCCGGCGAACTGATGCATCATTTCGTACATGAATAAAAGTCCACTCGTAGTCGCCATCCAGCCCCAAATACACCATTATTGTTATGTTTATTCTGCCGAGGAGGGACTGTAGTGCTCGAATTACTTGTCATTGTAGATCACAGAGATTACTAGGATATGGCATAGTAACTTCTACGTGTCTATGCCCCATTCTTTTATCAAATTATGCTCCATGACGACCAAAAGTAGTTACATATTTAACTTGCAAACAGAAAGGAAACTCCATTTAATTTTGAGAGCGAAATGGGACGTAAGGTATGAAGAGTTCACGCAAGATGTAATTAGACAGATTTTGAGAGCACAGGGTAAGGAATGAGTATGTTGGGACACTAATACCCTCTTTTATAATATTTGAGTAACGGTCACTGACATGTCCAACAGCTAGTTCAACGGCTACTGGGGAAAGTAAGGTTAAAACGGTGACATGGAGCAGGAGCCGTCTGTGTAAAGTTTAATCAATTTCGGACTACATTTAAACAAGTTTAAAGTTGAATTTCAAAAACCGACAGGAATATATTGTGAATTATGAAAGAAAAAAGAGTTATATCGTAAATTTTCTCTAAAAAGTATTCACCCCCACTATTCAAATTAGATTCTAGGCGAAGGAAGCGTACCAAACACCATGGAGAAGTTGATGATCCGGTACAAAGTGAATTCAAAGTTACCATTGGTAATTACTTGTGTCAGGGAAAGGTCCATGTACCAGGTCACTGTGCACGTACGAGGTTACCGTTTCCAGTACAAAGTGAATTCAAAGTTACCATTGGTAATTACTTTTGTCAGGGAAAGGTACACGTACCAGGTCACTGTGCACGTACTAGGTTACCGTTTCCAGTCCAAAGTGAATTCAAAGTTACCATTGGTAATTACTTTTGTCAGGGAAAGGTACACGTACCAGGTCACTGTGCACGTACCAGGTTACCGTTTCCAGTACAAAGTGAATTCAAAGTTACCATTGGTAATTACTTTTGTCAGGGAAAGATACACATACCAGGTCACTGTGCACGTACGAGGTTACCGTTTCCAGTACAAAGTGAATTCAAAGTTACCATTGGTAATTACTTTTGTCAGGGAAAGGTACACGTACCAGGTCACTGTGCACGTACCAGGTTACCGTTTCTAGTACAAAGTGAATTCAAAGTTACCATTGGTAATTACTTTTGTCAGGGAAAGGTACATGTACCAGGTCACTGTGCACGTACCAGGTTACCGTTTTTGAACTTGTAACCTTGTGGCTTGTTCATGACCAACCTCTATATAAGGGATGCCTCCTTCATTCATCTTCACACACTCACTCTCCATATTTTTGAAGCTCTCTATCTCCTGACTCTCTTCCAAAAATAATTTCGTAAAACTGTGCAAGCTCTCTAAACATGAGTCAAACTTTAGATTCCGATCATGAGTATGTTCCAGTATCAAGCCCGGTAAGTATTTAGTTTATTGTCTTTGTAAATCATATTCACACTAATATTTCATATTTCAATATTCGTCTAACATTCTCTCGACCCTTATTGTAGGAAAGTGACTCAACTACTGATTCAGATTGGGATGAATTTGATGAAGGTGTTCCAGATCATAATGCAGAGATGGATGACTACATGCAACAGATGTATAATCGACCTCCGGTGGTGGATACAGGTTACTTATTTCAAACAATCCAGGCCTTTAGGAGTAAAGAAGAAGCGAAAGCTTGGGTAGATAGTGTTGGCCATTCTAACCATATCTACAACATAATTCAAAGTTCTCGGTCGAGCCAAGATTTCCATATAACATGCGAGAGGTATTGGAAACCACGAAGGACACCACGACCTAGTGTCATCAACCGGCGCAGATCATCTGGTTCAAAGAAATGTGGTTGTCCTTTTTTAATTAAGTGGTATTACACAAGCTACAGGTGTTTCTTGAATGTGGGTAACGGATGGCATAACCATGATCTCGCTGAGTGGGCAGAGGGTCATTTTATGGGAAAACGCCTAACTGAGGAGGAGGAGATTATGATCGATCAGAGCAGCAGAGTCGGTGTGCCACCTTGTGCAATTTATTCAGAGCTCACAACACTCAACCCAGAAATGTCAGCAACAAGGAAAGACATATACAACAGGATACAAAAAACAAAACTTGAAAAGAGAAATGGTCAATCTATGGTGCAGACTCTGCTGAGTAAGCTAGACAAAAACAACTATTACTACGATTACACTACAGAACCAAGTAAGGCAACTCAGTATGTCTCAAATAACTGCAATCTTTTAGGTTTCATATTAATTTGATAGATAACATGATTATATTTCACAATTTAGGGGATCGAACATGACTTAGGTCCATCTTTTTTTCACACTCTACCTCTAGATTACTGCTCCATGCTTTCCCGTACGTCATAGGCATTGATGCTACCTATAAAACAAATATAGCAAAAATGCCTTTGGTTCAGTTCATCGGGGTGACGAGTATAGGCAAGAACTTCAGCATTGCCTTAGCCTTTCTTGTATCAGAATCAATGGACATGTATGTGTGGGCACTTCAACAATTAAGGGAACTCCTCAGTCAGACTACAACCTCAACATTTATCACCGATAGATGTCTAGCCCTGATGAATGCCTTAGAACAGGTATTTCCTGAATCTCATCATCTTCTATGTACGTGGCACATAAGTAGGAACATTCAGGGGAAAGCCAAGACTTATATGGGTGATAGAGGAAGGGCGGCGGCTGCAGTCCAAATGTGGACTTCGGTTGTCTGCTCGAGCACAGAGCAGGACTACAACGAGAGTTACGAAAATTTCAAGTATACATACCGAAGCTATCCACGTTTCATTACATATGTTGCATCAGTCTGGGAGAAACACAAGGAAAAATTTGTGGAGGCTTGGGTCAAGAATGTGTTGCACTTCGGCAACACAACGACAAATAGGTAAAATTGTTAATCTTGTAATTTTTAAGATAATACAGTCATTGTTATAGATCTATAAAACTTACTTAAACATTTGATATGGTGGAGAGCGCACATTCTTCTCTAAAGGCGAGATTAAGGACTGCTAGACACACTTTGGATGTAATCTTTCCAAAGATTAACGATCATGTGAATACAAGCATCCGGGAGCTAAAAAAGGATTTCAAGGCAGCCAGGACAAAACACAGAAGAGAGCACATGAGGGTTCCAATTGCTTACCTGATCGGGAAGGTTAGTATCCTTTGCTTAGATGATCTAGTAAAGGAGCTTGGAAGGGCGAATTATGAGCAAATGGACAGCTCAATTTGTGGATGTGACAAGGTAACCTCTCATGGATTACCTTGTACTTGTAAATTAAACTACATGCTGGATAGTGGTATACTATCCTCAAAGAGGGATATACATCGTTTCTGGTATGCCTTAAGCTGGGAGAAACATGAATCGACAATTGATATGCTATCCTACAAGGAGGCAGAACAGAATAGATGACGAGATATAGCTTATGAGGTAGCACAGTTAGATGATCCTACTCTGATGGTGAAATGTTACAGTCAAATCCAAAACTTCCTTCACCCAGATATGGTGTGCCAATTAGGAGAGCCATTGGAACAGTTTGGGATTGGCAGACCTACCGGGACCTCAAGACCAAACCAACGGGAACCTTCGTCTTGGGAGCGTAACCGACCAAGGGCAGGCCAGTCAGAAGGAGCGCCATCAAATAGAAGATCACATAATAGAGGATCATCAGATCCGAGTCGATTCATGCCCCTAGACAACTTCCCATACTACCAGAGTTTCCCACCCAACCTATATCAATATATCATTGGGTATATTGATGTTCGTGGAGGTGGGAATTGTGGTTTCAGGGTCATTGCTGATTACCTATATTCAAACGAAGAGAGGTGGAAGATGTCCGTAGAGCATTGCAGCATCACATGAAGATTACACAACCGGCGAATCAACTATACAGGGCCATTTTTAACGAAGGACTGTACAACGACATGTTAAAAGCGCTTCATTGGAATTTAGGAGAGCCAACACCTCCAGAGAAATGGATGACCACGGAAATGGGGTTGGTGATCGTGACAACGTACACTTCGGTAGTAGTTTTCTACTCTACTGTCTGGGGGTATGGCAAGTGCCACATACCTTCCGCTCAATAATTATACCAATCGTGATAGCCCAAGAGGAGAGATCCACATAGGAATTTTCCCCCATGGTCATTTCGTAAGGTTCTACATAGTTGATGACTCCCCACTCTCCCCTGTCTATCCGTAGTGGTTCTTTTATAGAAATCCAAACATTGTTGGACCTTGGATTCATCAAATACAATCTAGGTTAGATAGTTGGATCAACGTTGTAACTTAGTTTTTCTTTAACTTAGTCTTTCTTTAACTTAGTTGTTGTATGAAATACCCCAAACCTTCGTATGTTGTTTTTAAACATTAAAATATGGTATAATAAGACTAAAAAGTGTCTTAGAAACATTAGTAAACAATTTAAACCATGGAAAACACAATTAATTACCTTAAAGTCAATATGGGCGAAAATGTGCTCTAAGCTTGAGATAGTCTTGGTTAAGACCTAATGAGCTTACCAAGACCTTATATATATTAATAAACATATTAAACCAATTACCAAAGAAAATCAAGCTTGAAAACAAGTTAAAACACAAAATGTGCTTTAAGGAGTCTAAAAGCACATTTTTGAAAAATTGTCTTATAAATGAGTTTTGAGTGGCTAAATGTGCATCATTACTCATTAATTAACATGTGTACTACTTAGTATCACATTAGGAAGTCTAAATCAATGAGATATCAAAAATTTCACAAATATGTGCCTTATTTTGTGAATAGTAACTAAATTAAGCTAGTTTATAACATAAGTCAATATAAGTAAGTTAATTGGTTAACAAAGACTAAAATACCCCTTATTATATAATGGGGGCCGGTTTTCTTATAAGGGATGAGCCATCCCCTTGTTAATTTGATAAGATAGAAAATTGATAAAGTAAATCAGTATTTACTTTTACTTAAATATCTAAACTAACTAAGTCTTCTTCATTCTCTATTTCCTTCTTCATTTCCCACGTCTCCAACCTCTCTTCTACCTTCTCCATTCACGGTTTTGATACAGCAACAACATCAACTCCATCTTCAATCTCTTGTAATTCCTAGCTCCATTTACCAAATCAAAAACCAAGACCACCATTCTCTTAGTCTTGCCAAGCTCTTCAACTTCATCCTTTCAAAACTTCAAGACCACCATTTCGGTGCCATGGATATCCACCATTGAAGGAGCTTGAGCTTATATTTTTATGCCTTGTTGATCACCTTTGCTTCAAGGTAAGGAAACTCAAAGAAAAACAACATTTCCTTCATGTTTTAGTGTTGACCGAAAATCACCTCTTCATGGTGTTTTCACTTGCCTTGTTCTAGCTTCATTTGAATCTTCCAAGGGCTTGGTGGAGTCCTCTCTTGCTACATATTCAAACTCTCTTCCATTTCCAAGGTAAAACAATCACCTTAATGTTTTAAGACAATATATAACCTAGGGTTTATAATGAGATGAAGCATGAAGCTTGAATACTCATTACATTGCTTGTATATTGATTAGAAGTTGACAAGCAACTAAAAGCCTTGCCGATTTTAGTCAAGGGAACAAGAAAGAAGTTGTGAGGAAAAGAGGTAAATGTGTTAACCTAATGTAGTTTAAAGTCTTAGGAGAAATGAGCTTATGTTGCTTGTTAAAACTACCTAAGGATCCAATGGTGAATGACTTAGTAAAATGTTCTCAAGGAGACTATTAAAGAGCATATGTGTTGTTGTATGTATTTGTAGGTCAAAGGCAAATATATTGTGGGAAATTCAGTGTTTAAGGTTTATGCATTTTAATGGCCTAAGAGCCATGCTATTTAAGGGCCTATGTGCCAAGCAATTTAAATAATGCACTATATTATGATGTAGTGTAGTTTGGGCGAAGTTTTGTGTATAAGGATGTTCTTGATGGGTTTAAGTGTTCTTGGATGTTCAATGGGGAAAACAATGTGTTTTGGCATAGCAATGTTCTAGGAGAACCCATGTCAAAATTTGGATAATGTATAAGAAGTTTGAGTGTTTAAAATGAGTTTTGTGAACTAGGAAATGTTAGGAATAACTAGGTGTTTTACTAGAGAAGGAAACAATGTCTTAAGGTGTTCTAGGGTGCAAAAAGGGCTTAGGCATCATCTAGGAGTTTAGGTTAGTAAGAAAAGATGCTTGGGAGATGATGTTATAGTGGTGAGAAAGCATTTTGGGATAGTGGTTGTCATAGGTGAGAAACACCATTTAGAAACCTAGTAAGAAATGTTATAAGTGTTGGTAAATTTTGCAAGAAATTGAGTAACAAGTTAGACAAGGAACTAGGTGAGTTTAAGATGATATTTTGGCATTAGAATATACCTAAGATCATTTGGGAAGTTTATACATATGATGGATGTGGAGAACCATTGCAACAAGACTTAGAAAATGTTAAAATGCAAAATCTGTAGCAGTGGTCCGGGACTTAGGTCTTGGGTAATGTCCCGGACTATGCATTAAAATAGGCCGAGAGTTCATAAGCCATTCTGGTCCGGGACTTAGGTCTTGTACAAAGACCCGGACCACCCCCTAATTTACCCCCGAGAGTTTATGCCTACATTGGTCCGGGACTTAAGTCCTGTATGAAGTCCCGGACCACTACCTGAAAACAACCCGAGAGTTTTACAAAGACTAGGTCCGGGACCTTAGATGAGGACCAAGTCCCGGACCACTTAAAAAACTTAGTTTAAGGTTAAATAATGATGTCTAATGATGGGGATTAGTTAGTAATGATGTTATAAGGTTGTCTAAGACATGTTAGGTGTTTTATAATGACAATTTAAAAGGTGAGAATTTATAACAAAGTGTGAAAATAAAATAACTAGATATGTGAAGTAATAAGTTAACAGCGGACTAGGACGTTAATTAACCGACGTTACTAAATGTGTATAGGATTCTCCAACGGTGGAAACTAGTCGAAGCAAGGACCAAGGTATGGTTTTCTTGTAGTCTGTTGCCTACCGGTTTACACCGGCTTGTGTAATGTTTGTTTTTCTGTGTGTTTATGACCTTGTAAGACTTAAGTCATGTAACGAGTTACAGTTGTTTATATTATTGTGTTGTTAAGATTGACTCATCTCCCTTGTGTGTGTCTAACTAGACCTAAACACTTGTTGTGAATTCATTTATTAATTTTCAATGTGGAAATTCTAACAAGTGCTAACTGGGGAGTGAGGAGTCTGT
Source organism: Limonium bicolor (assembly GCA_023374045.1). Lineage (NCBI taxonomy): Eukaryota > Viridiplantae > Streptophyta > Magnoliopsida > Caryophyllales > Plumbaginaceae > Limonium > Limonium bicolor. Next base: position 355,834,206 of record CM041778.1, on the reverse strand, counting down.
AGTTCCGGCCACGCGTGTGAGTATGGGAGTCGATGTCATAACCGATTTGATTCTCTTTGTATGTTATGGTTGTTTCCATTTTGGTTTTCAACCTTCCCTTTAGCTTATCCAAGGCTATTTTACTGACTCACGTCGGGCCACAGGGGCATACTATGTTTGTTCGGTGTGCTTGGATTACTATATCCGACGCACCTTGGGGTTAAGTTATCCGTTCATTCTAACAGGACGGTATCGAGTTATGTAACGAGCTTTGCATGAGTCTGGCAACATTATCTAGGCTCTCCATGTGAACTGACTATGTTGGTTTGGTTCCTAAAATGAACCGTTCTTGTCATGTTATGCGTGTTGTTGTGTTATGCAAATCCCTTGCTATGCTATATTTATGTTGTTGATTAAAATCAATGTCATGTCATCATGACAAGTAGTTGCGCTTATCCCAGTAGCCGATGGGCTGCGCGTTAACCATACTAGCCAAGGGTTGCTGACCCCCTCGGGGCTCCATATTTATGTTGCAGGATGAGGATCGAAGAAGCTGAGTGGTTGTAGATCTAGGCCATGTTATACTTTTGGTTATTTTGGATGTTGAGCCCGGGATGCGCCTGTGCTCCCGTGGCATAATATTTTGGCGCCGTTATTTCTGACAGTGGCGGTTCTTGACAGTTTACAGTGGTAGTTTATGGTTTACAGTTACAGTGACGTTGTGATGTAAATACTCGGTATTGTTGGTTATGTATATTTATGGATGTTAGTACCTAATGGTCAGTAGTCTGATCATCAGACCGATACACTTGTGTTTATTTTGCCTTGTTAACCACGTGGGTGGTTAACGGTGTTGTAGCACCGAACCGTTTAGTTATTGTTTAGTTGTTTATTTCCGCTGCGATTTTGGTTAGTTGTTAAGTGCGTTGTAGGGGTGTTACAAAAAGTGGTATCAGAGCGAAGTATCGCTCTGATGACTAGAATACCGAGCTTAGGAATATACCGAGTTAGGAAACCTAACCATAGTTGCCTAAGTGAGCAGTTATGAAAAGGTTAACCACTAACTAAGTGTGGAGATACCTTGTTGTCGGGAAGACGTTACAACCGTTGGAACCGATAAGTGTGCAAGCATAATGCTAATGAATGTTCGTGTGAATTCAAATGTCAGGTAGACCACGAGGTCGAGGCCGCGGGCGCGGTGTTGGAGATACGGGGAACCAGGGAGAGAATACTACGGCACAAGTCATGGTCGACGCTGTAGCAGCCATCGTAGCCCAGACGGGCCCAAGGTTCAGCCACCACTGCCACCGCCACGAGAGACCAACTGGGTCAAGGCGTTGGCTGATTTGAGACCCCCGTCGTTTAGTGGGGAGACCGATCCTTGTAAGTTGGAGGCGTACATCTCTGAGATGGAGACCGCCTTCGAGACCTTGGCGGTGCCTGCTGATGCCAAGGTTCGACTTGCCGCTTACTACTTGAAAGGTTCGGCACAAAGTTGGTGGAAGCTGGTAAGGGAGGGCAGAGTTGTTGATCCTACCTTTCAGTGGAGGGAGTACACGGCTCTGCTGCCAGCCAAATACTACCCGATACACGTGCAAGAGGCCAAGCGCCTAGAGCTCGACAATCTGAGACAAGGGGATAAGATGACGGTAGATGAGTACTACTCCGCTTTCATCGGACTTATCCACCTGCTGCCGGATCTGGGTTACACAGACTGGATTCTAGTGAACCGTTTCTACAACGGACTGAGCTACCGCCTACGCTATGGTATGGGGCCAACCGGATATACTACTTTGCAGGTAATGGGACTACAGTGTGATTTGAATAAGTTTGTACAAAGTGTTAATGTAAATGTGAGTTTGTTTTTGTGGGGCATAACTAACACCCTAAATAATAGGAGTGCTATCATGCCGCTGCTATAGTAGAGATCACTGTCCGTCTGAGGGACGAGGAGAATGCGCTCAAGCGCAAGGCCACGAGCAAGGGTCAAAGCACGCAAGGGTACGGGGGAGGGAAGAAGAAAAAGCCATACCCCCAGTCCCAGAAAGGATAGCAACAGGGTGGCAAGGGCCAAACCAAGACCACCACTACTGAGGAGCCGTTGCAGCTCACCTATGCATACGCGGCTAAACCCCTGCGCTCTCAACCATTCAAGGGTAAACAATTAGTTCTGAATATCGAGTTTAAGTGTGTGATGTTATAATGTGGAGTGTGTACTGAATGTGTAATGTGTTAGCAGCTAGCACGGGCTTTGGACCGGAGCGCTACTATTACTGTAAGTGGTGCAACGGAGACCACCCCGGCAAGGACTGCAAGGGCAACGACGTGCAGTGCCGATTCTGCAAGAAGATGGGGCATCGTGACTACGAGTGCTTCCAGAACCCGAATGGCAGAAACTACAAGCCCAAGGGGCAGTGGAAGGGTAAGGCCGCCGCGATCACCGATGGCCCGAAGACGGCTAATCAGCCACCCCCAGATCAGAGGTACCTGATTCCCAGAAGGGGAAAGGGTCGGGATCTAGCAAGGCTGCCCTGAATGTGGTGGACCGGTCTGAGGCGCCAGGACCCTCTTCTAGACCAGGTACCGCCTAAACGGTTAAATGAAATAAGTGATTGCATACCGCATTTCATGCATGTGTGTTAGTGAGTCTAAGTGTACAACCATGTAAGTAAAGAGTTAAAGTATAATGTGAAAGTCACCTAAATTAGGTAAATTGAAAACTTAGGAACCTTCTATATTTGCTATCCAATCCCACCCGCACCAAACCCTGAAGAAACCACCATCAGCATCACCGACTTTCTAGTGGAGCAATGTCAGATTATCCAGCCAGGTATGATACTCTTAAATGGATACCTGACACCCGAAGCACAAATCCACATTATCCGACGATGCGATGAACTGGGAGCAGCACCCGGAGGTTTCTACACACCTGAATACCCGAGCGGATCAAAAATGAAGCTGAAGATGATGTGCATGGGTAAGGACTGGAATCCTTACACCAAGTCATATCAAGACGTGCGAGCTGAAGACGGGGCAACTGTACCGGGTATACCTAAGGAGTTCCTTGCGTTTGTTAACCACGCCGTGGGAATTGCTCAGCAAGTTGAATCGGATCCAATTCCGAATGTTAAAGCAGATCTGTGTATTGTGAACTTCTACCATAAAGGTGGACGGCCAAGGTTACACCAAGATAAGGACGAGTCACCCGAGTCTCTAAGTAAGGGAGTACCCGTTGTGTCTTGGTCCGTTGGTGATACCGCAGTGTTTATATATGGCGAGCAGAAGCGTGGTGATCTCGCAAAGAAGTTAGTGTTGAAATCAGGAGATGTACTAATCATGGGTGGGCATTCAAGGATGTTATGTCATGGTATCAAGAAGATCAAACTGAATACCGCACCTTCGACAGTGATCAATGCCACACACATGAAACATGGACGTTTGAATTTGACCTTCAGGTAGTTTTAAAGCCTTATGAAATCATGTAATGTGTTAAGCCAGTGTATGTTAAGGATGTTGTATGTGTTAGTTATGTAAGCAATGTAAACCAACTTGTGGTGTAAAGAGAATGTTAATGAATAAAGTGGAGTTGTTTGACGTATGTCAACCGTGTTATTACCAAATACTTACAAGTTTGCCAATGAATTAGGCTGTGCACTCGGAACGGGAGGTATACTGAGTGTCTGCAATAAGGCAGAAGCCGGTAAGAGCGGCACAATCCTCACCGGTACCTTTCCAGTCAATGGCGTGGATGCATCGATCTTGTTCGGCTCCGGAGCCTCACATACATTTATCTCGCTATCCTTTGCGAAGAGGCTAGGGTTAGACGATGAAAAGATGCCTGACTTTCTAGTCACTCTCCCATCGAAAGAGCGGATCAAGTGTACCCGCTACCACCGAGATGCTATTGTACGAATCAGAGGTGAAGAGTTTCCGATCGACTTGATAGAGTTCGAGGGACTTGGTTTTGATGTGATAGTTGGGATGAACTGGTTGGAGCGGTACAAGGGCAGAATCCTATGTGCCGAGCATCGTCTGCTTCTTCGGAGTCCGTCTGGGGTTACCATATCATACCGCCAGAGGCCCAGGGAGCCTTCGACTCAGATCATCACCGCCATGGCCATGTATCGTGAGTTACGACGAGGGAATGATGTATACCTCTACTATGTCCAGGACATAGAGAGAGACCCAGAGTTTAGCCCAGATGTGCCGGTAGTGTCGGAGTTTCCTGATGTCTTTCCTAAGGAACTGCCGGGCATGCCGCCAGCACGGGAAGTGGAGTTTGAGATTGATTTGGTTCCGAGCACCGGACCAATTGCGAAGGCGCCCTATCGTATGGCTCCAGCAGAGATGATAGAGCTCAAGGAGCAGCTGAGAGACCTACTCGACAAGGGATTTATCTGCCCTAGCGTTTCACCATGGGGAGCGCCGGTCCTCTTCATAAAGAAGAAGGACGGTAGTCTCCGCCTTTGTATTGATTATCGAGAGCTGAATGCAGTTACGGTGAAGAACCGTTACCCTTTACCACGCACCGACGACTTATTTGATCAGCTGAAAGGAGCATCAGTGTTCTCCAAGATAGATCTATGATCCGGATACCATCAGATTGCCATCCGTGACAGTGACATTGAGAAGACCGCATTCAGAACCAGATATGGACATTATGAGTTTACGGTTATGCCGTTTGGTTTATCCAATGCACCAGCCAAGTTCATGGACCTAATGAACCGCTTGTTCCACGATCAGTTGGACAAGTCAGTGGTAGTCTTCATCGACGATATACTTGTGTATTCGAAATCCAAGGTGAGCATGAAAGCCACCTGAGGAGTGTGTTGCAAACGTTGAGAAAGAATCAGTTGTATGCTAAATTTTCAAAGTGTGAGTTTTGGTTGAACCAAGTATCCTTTCTTGGTCGTGTGATTTCTGAGGCCGGGATCGCTGTTGATCCGGCAAAGATAGATGCAGTGCGCACCTAGCCTAGGCCGAAGATAGTTACTGACATTCGGAGCTTCCTCGGTCTGGCAGGATATTATAGGAGGTTTGTAAAGGACTTCTCCAGTGTCTCGAAGCCGATGACTTCCTTGATGAAAAAGGATGCGCCATTCGAGTAGACAGTCGACTGTGAGAGTTCTTTTCAGAGTCTCAAGGATGCTCTGACATCTGCACCAGTCCTGACTATACCAGACGGTCCAGATGGGTTTGAGGTCTACTGCGACGCATCAGGCAGAGGTATGGGTTGTGTATTGATGCAACACGGGAAGGTCGTAGCATACGCCTCCCGACAGCTGAAGAAGCACGAAGAGAACTACCCTACCCACGATTTAGAACTGGGTGCCATTGTCTTCGCATTGAAGATATGGCGACATCATTTGTATGGGGTAAGCGTGACAATCTATTCTGACCACAAGAGTTTAAAGTACTTGTTCACTCAGAAGGAGTTGAACATGAGACAAAGAAGGTGGGTCAAGTTCTTAAACGACTACGACATCAATTTATAGTACAAGGAGGGTAAAGCAAATGTGGTAGCTGACGCATTGAGTCACCGAGCACACTCGCTCCATTTGCTAGTCTCTCATACTAGCTTGGTTGAAGAGGTGCGGAGTGCTCAGATGACGGATCTGTATATGTTGGACATCAAGCAGAAGCTTATTGATGGCACATTCGAGGGTCAGAAGTACGACTTCCGACTCCACGATGATGACCTGATTAGGCTTAATGGCCGGCTGTGTATTCCGAGGAGTAGCGCTGAGCTGAAGGAGCGCATACTGAGTGAATCCCACTGTTCTACGACTTCGATTCACCCCGGAGCTTCAAAGATGTACAAGGGTATGAAACGTTATTTTTGGTGGACAGGCATGAAAAAGGATGTGAATGACTATGTGTTGAGGTGTCTCACTTGCTAGAAGGTCAAGTTTGAGCACCGACGGCCTGGTGGTATGGTACAGCCAATGCCAGTGCCTGAGTGGAAGTTCCATGACATTTCTATGACTTCGTAGTAGGGCTTCCGCCTACAAGGGGAGGTCTGAATATGATTTGGGTTGTTGTTGACCGACTGACCAAGGTGGCTCGATTCATACCGATGAAGGACACCTAGAAAGTGGCAAAGCTTGCAGAGCTCTTCGACTGAGAGATTGTATGGCACCATGGGGTACCAAAGACTATCGTGTCTGATAAGGATACCAGGTTCCTCTCGAGGTACTGGAAATCCACACGGGAAGCGCTGGGTACCGAACTAAAGCTGAGTACGGCGTTCCACCCGCAGACTGATGGTCAGAGTGAGCGCACCATCCTGACACTTGAGGATATGTTACGTGCATGTGCACTTGACTTCCAGACCAGCTGGATTGATAAGTTACATCTGATTGAGTTTAGCTACAACAACAGTTACCATGCTTCAATCAAGATGTCTCCCTTCCAGGCTTTGTACGGCAGACCATGCCGCACGCCATTATGCTGGGATGAGTCGAGTGAGACGGTCATTATAGGACCAGAGTATCTGGAACAAGTTCAAGCAGAAGTACGCCAGATCCGGGATAACATGAAGGCAGCTCAGGATAGGCGTAAATCGTACGCCGATGTGCGCAGACGTGACCTGGAGTTCGCCGTGGGCGATCAGGTTCTTCTTAGAGTATCCCCCATGAAGGGAGTATTTCGTTTTGGCCAGAAAGGCAAGTTGAGCCCAAAATATGTGGGACCTTATGTTGTGACGGAGCGGATAGGCCCGGTAGCTTACAGGCTAGATTTACCTGCTGAGCTGGGCAAGGTACACGATGTATTTCATGTGTCCCAGTTGAAGAAATATATGTCTCATCCGTCTCATGTACTTCAGCCTGAAAGGCTAACCTTAGAGCCGACCATGCGATCAGTGGAGATATCCCGTACGGATTCTGGACACTAAGACTCGAGACACTCGCCATAAGTCTGTGAGACTGGTGAAGGTCCTCTGGTCTAACCAGGACGTCGAGGAGGCCACTTGGGAGCTGGAAGATAAGATGAAGGTGAAGTACCCGTCGTTGTTTACTTCTTAGTGTTTATATGTATAGGGTACAAGGCGTACCCCTATTTTAAGGGGTGAGATCCATTTCGGTTATGTGTGTACGACATGTATTGAAATACATTGTCTATGTTATGTTTTTATGTTGTTATCTTGTGATGTTACAGACCGTTGTGTCTGAATGATGTTTTTATGCTTGGACCTTGTGTCCAATGTTATATAAAGTATGTTGTTATGGAAGTGTTGTCTTGTGAGTGTTCCCCGTGTTCTAATATTAAGATTATGTGGGAAGTATGAACTTTGGGGACAAAGATCTTTTAAGGGGGGTAGATTGAAACACCCCAAACCTTAGTATGTTTTTTTAAACATTAAAATATGCTATAATAAGACTAAAAAGTGTCTTATAAACATTAGTAAACAATTTAAACCATAGAAAACACAATTAATTACCATAAAGTCAATATGGGCGAAAATGTGCTCTAAGCATGAGATAGTCTTGGTTAAGACCTAATGAGCTTATATATATATATATATATTAATAAACATATTAAACCAATTACCAAAGAAAACCAAGCTTGAAAACAAGTTAAAACATAAAATGTGCTTTAAGGAGTCTTAAAGCACATTTTTGAAAAATTGTCTTATAAATGAGTTTTGAGTGGCTAAATGTCCATCATTACTCTTTAATTAACATGTGTACTACTTAGTATCACATTAGGAAGTCTAAATCAATGAGTTATCAAAAATTTCACAAATATGTGCCTTGTTTTATGAATAGTAACTAAATTAAGCTAGTTTATAACATAAGTCAATATAAGTAAGTTAATTGGTCAACAAAGACTAAAATACCCCTTATTATATAATGGGGGCCGGTTTTCTTATAAGGGATGAGTCATCCCCTTGTTAATTTGATAAGATAGAAAATTGATAAAGTAAATCACTATTTACTTTTTACTTAAATATCTAAACTAACTAAGTCTTCTTCATTCTCTTCTTTCCTTCTTCATTTCCCACGTCTCCAACCTCTCTTCTACCTTCTCCATTCACGGTTTTGCTACAGAAACAACATCAACTCCATTTTCAATCTCTTGTAATTCCTAGCTCCATTTACCAAATTAAAAACCAAGACCACCATTCTCTTAGTCTTGTCAAGCTCTTAAACTTCATCCTTTCAAAACTTCAAGACCACCATTTCGGTGCCATGGAGATCCACCATTGAAGGAGCTTGAGCTTATATTTTTATGCCTTGTTGATCACCTTTGCTTCAAGGTAAGGAAACTCAAAGAAAAACAACATTTCCTTCATGTTTTAGTGTTGACCGAAAATCACCTCTTCATGGTGTTTTCTCTTGCATTGTTCTAGCTTCATTTGAATCTTCCAAGGGCTTGGTGGAGTCCTCTCTTGCTACATATTCAAACTCTCTTCCATTTCCAAGGTAAAACAATCACCTTAATGTTTTAAGACAATATATAACCTATGGTTTATAATGAGATGAAGCATGAAGCTTGAATACTCATTACATTGCTTGTATATTGATTAGAAGTTGACAAGCAACTAAAAGCCTTGCCGATTTTAGTCAAGGGAACAAGAAAGAAGTTGTGAGGAAAAGAGGTAAATGTGTTAACCTAATGTAGTTTAAAGTCTTAGGAGAAATGAGTTTATGTTGCTTTTAAACTACCTAAGGATCCAATGGTGAATGACTTAGTAAAATGTTCTCAAGGAGACTATTAAAGGGCATATGTGTTGTTGTATGTATTTGCAGTCAAGGCAAATATATTGTGGGAAATTCAGTGTTTAAGGTTTATGCATTTTAAGGGCCTAAGTGAAATACCCCAAACTTTGGTATGTTGTTTAAATATCAAACTATGGCATGTAAGGCCAAAAAGTGCCTTAGAAACATCAGTGGACAATTTAAAATATAGTAAAGTGCAGCAAAACACTAAGACACGGTTTGAGCAAAAACATGCTCTAAGGTTGGAGTGAACTTGGTTAGGACCCAAAGAGCCTACCAAGACTTGATAATGTTTAATTATGACTTTATAAGGCCAATTAAGTCCTTAGGAAACTTTGGTAGACAATGAAACCAAACAAAACACAAATAAATACCTTAAGGTCAATAAGAGCAAAATGTGCTCTAAGCTTGGGATAAATGTGTATAAGACCCAATGGTCATACCTATGCCTCATAAATATGTTAATGAAATATTAAATCAATTACTAAAGAAAACCAAGCTTGAAAACAAGTTAAAACACAAAATGTGCTTTAAGAAGTCTTAAAGCACGTTTTTGAAAAATTGTCTTGTAAATGAGTTTTGAATGGCCAAATGTCCATCATTACTCTTTAATTAACATGTGTACTATATAGTATCACATTTGGGTGGCTATATCAATGGGAAATCAAAAATTTCACTTCTATGTGCCTTGTTATTGGTGAATAGTGATTTTTATAACTAGTTTGTAACATATAATGTTATAAGTGATTAAGTTGGTCAACAAAGACCAAAACACCCTTCTAGTCATATGGGGGCCGGTTTTATCATGTGGTGACTCACCACCATGAGCTAGTAAAAATTAAAAAAGAAGGAAAAGTAAGTAAAAAGTAGAAGTTACCTTTATAACATGTAAATATCTTTCAAAAGCAATTCCAATCTTCATTCTTTCTTTCCCACTCACACCCACCGTAGCCTTCTTCATCTTCTCCCAAGCTCCATCGGTTTTGCTACAGCAAACCATGCCATTCTCCATCTTCTTTCACTTGTATCTTCTAGCTCCCTTGGCCAAATCAAATTCCAAGACCATATTTGTCTTAGTTAGGTCAAGCTCTACACTTCCCTCTTTTTAAATCTTCAAGAACTCAATTTTGGTGCCATGAAGATTCACCATTGAAGGAGCTTGAGCCCATCTTTTCACATATTCTGTTCTGTTCTCCTTTGCTTCAAGGTAAGGAAACTCAAAGAAAAATGACATTTCCCTCATGTTTTGTCATGACCGAAAATGCACCTTGTAATGGTGTCTTCTCTTGTCTTGTTTTAGCTTCATTTGAATCTTCCAAGGGCTAGGAGGAGTCCTCTCTTGATATATATTCAAGCTCTCTTTCCATTCCAAGGTAAAACAATCATGTTAATACCTTAAGATAATATATGTAACTAGGGTTTACAATGAGATAGAGCTTAAAGCTTATATACTCATTTCAACGTTGGTATATTGTTTAGTTTTGGCAAGGAACCAAATGCCCTACCGGTTTTGAGGAAACAAGAAAGAAATTTGTGAGGAAAAGAGGTAAACATGCTATCTCAATGTGGTTAAATGCCTTAGGAGAAATAAGCTTATAATGCTTGTTAAAACTACCTAAAGAAAATGGTAAATGAGCTAGTGAAATGCTCTCAAGGAGTTTATTAAAGGAATATGTATTGTTGGGTGTATTTGCAGGTCAAAGGCATTATTATGTGGGAAATTCAGTGTTTAAGGTTTATGCAATTTAAGGGCCTAAGAGCCATGCATTTAAGGGCCTAAGTGCCAAGCAATTTAAGTTATGCACTATATTGTGATGTAGTGCTTTATGTGTGAAGTTTGTGTATAAAATGTGTTTGATGGATTTTAGGTGTTCTTGAATGAATTAAGGTAAAAAAAACCTAAGTGTTTGGATGTGGGTATATACTAGAGAAGCTATGGCCAAATTTGGGAAATGTGTAAGAAGTTCTAAGTGTTGTAAGTAAGTGTTGGTGAACTAGGAAGGATTAAAGGTGAATGAATGTTTACTTGAGAGGGAAACATGTATTAAAATGATTAAAAGTGATGCAAGGATTTAGGCTTTATCTTGGAAGTTTTGGAAATCTATGGGTGTTCTTAAGATGTATTTAAGTCTTGGAGGAGTTGTCTAAGGTTTAGGTAATGTTGATATTCAAGGAATAAATGAGGTTTAGGTAAGGTTTTGAGTAAGGAGTTTTAAGAAGTTGTGGAAAGGAGATTTAGTTAGTAAGAAAAGAAGTTGAGAGATGATATTAAGGTGTAGAGGAAACACCTTGGTATAGCGGTCATTATAGGTGAAATACCACCTAGAAATCATAAGGAGAAAAATTGTAAGTGTTAGGAATTTTGTGGAGATATAAGTAAAGGTTTAAGGAATTAGGAAAAATAGTTTTGTGAGTGTTTAAGAATATCTTAAGGGTGTGTTTGAAGTGCCAAATGATGTTAGAACACATTAAGAGGTCTTAGGAGAAGTTTGGTGAAGATTGGCAAAGTTTGGGTAAGTATAGAAGGCGACCGACCCAGGGGCCGACCCAGTTTTTGGGTCGGTCGAGCCTCTGTAAGATGTTGGGAAATGTTCGGTAATGGACCGACCCAGAAGGTTGGGTCGGACATGGGTCGGTCGGTCAAGTTTCAAAGGAAGGAAAATGTTCGCACATGGACCGACCCAGAATGGTGGGTCGGACGTGGGTCGGACGGGCATGATTATAAGGAAGTAAAAGGGGGTCTGTAATGGACCGACCCAGTTGTGGGTCGGACGGTGGGTCGGTCGGACCAAAAACATGGTTTAAGGTTATGAAATGATATGTGATGATGGGGATTGGTAGGTAATGATGTTATAAGGATGTTAAGGACATGTTAGGTGAGTTTTAATGACAATAAAGTGGGCTAAAAGTTGTATTAAAATGTGAGAGTAAAACAAGTTAAAAATGTTAAGTTATGTAACCAAGTTAACGGGGAAAGTAATAAGCATTGACATTAAATAATCAAGCAAACCCCGATGTTAATGAAAACACATGTGATGTTAACAGTTGTTCGAGAATTTGCTCGAGGAACATAGGTGGACGTGGTAAAGTGGACTCCGGTGACAGGTATGGTTTTCTTGCAACCTGTGTCCTAACGGATTACACCGGCTTGTATGCCAATATGTTTTATTGAATGTTTGCCACCTTGTAAGATTAAAACATGTAATGAGTTTATAGTAATTCATTTATGTGGCGAATTTGGCCTCCGATACCATTTAACCTCAAATATGTGTTAAACCTTAGCTAACCAAATCTAGGAACACATGAGTGATCGGTATTCGGAGTTGACGGCCCAAACCTTGGGTACGTGCTAACCACGGCTATGTGTGAGTTAATTGGACATTGTTTGTGAGCAAGTGTGTGAACCTCCCTTGTGTGCTTAACTCGGTTATGATACCGTATGGTGAATGGATGTGGTAGGGCTCCATAATGGATCCCTAACTACTTATTATTAAGTGTATATGTACTAACGGGGGGTGAGGAGTCCGGTTGTTCCGGCCACGCGTGTGATGGACGGGAGTCGTTATCTTATCCGGTTCGGCTCTCTTGGTGTATGTATAGGTGGTATTCCAATTTGGTTTCTACCTTCCCTTAGCTTATCCAAAGCTAGTTACTGACTCACGTCGGGCCACAGGGGCATACGTATGTTATTTCGGTGTGCTTGGGATTACTATATCCGACACACCTTGGGTATAAGTTAACCGTTCTATATAACCGGACGGTAACGAGGATGGTAACGAGCTTAACATGGGATTGGCAAAAATCCCTAGGCTCACCTGGTATACTAACTATGGTGGAAGGTTCCTTGTGAGAACCGATTTTATGGTGTATGTAATGTTATAATGCTATGCAAATTCCCTTGCTATGCTTTGGTATATATATATATGGATGTTTTAAATGAATGCAATGTTGTCATGTGTACATCGAAGCAAGAAAGGTTTTTATGTTTTTTATGTGTGGAATGAGTTATGTGGTAGGATATGGAATGTGTGGATCATGGAAATGAATCCCTGTTTGCGACAAGAGGCATTTGAGGATAACCCGATTAATGGGTACATGCCGTTCGTTAAGGAAGTAGCTCCATTTTAGAGGAGAGCCACTCTAGGGTTTAAGGAATCATTGGATGGTTGGTTAAGTATGGATGTTTTGGTTATGGGTTGAGCCCATTGAGGCGAAATATTATGTTGGTATGTTTATGGTTTGTATGCATGATTTAAATATAATCAACTGCATGCTAAGACGACAATTAGTCGTGCGTGGCCCGGTAGCATGTGGGCTGCGGGATTACCATACCAGCAAAGGTGCTGAGCCCCTTGGGGGCCACCCTTTCTCTTCTTTTCCTATTTCAGGTACGGAGAGCTGGAGCCGTTCGAGAGTAGGACGGGGCAGATGTTATACATGGGTAGCCATTTAAACGGCATGAATATGATAGGCGTAGTAAGACCGAAATTGTTATCGGCAGTAGTTGTAAATACTCGGTACAGGGGGAGTGTATGTATATAATAAATGTTGAAGATGGAATGAGGATTGTATTGTGTAGTTGCTCGGGAATCTAGTCCATCAGACCGATACAAATGTACATATATTAGCCTTGTTAGCCACGTAGGTGGTTAACGGCGTGTAACACCATTGGAATAAGTAATGTGATGAGTTGGGTTTCCGCTGCAGAATGTTATTATGTGTTTGTTGTTGGATGGGGTGTTACAAAAAGTGGTATCAGAGCGAAGTATCGCTCTGATGACTGAGTTACCGAGCTTAGGAAATACCGAGTTAGGATTTAAGTACTTTGGGTTAAGGGTTGAGTGATAGCGTGAGAGATACGCTAGATGGAACTACCAGTGAATACTGGAAACCTACAGTATCCTTCCCACCCTCCACAATCCCTGTTGTATAACTTGGGAAAACAACGCCAGAGAGATGAAAGTCCTCTCATACTCGGGAATACCCGATCTGGCTGTTATTAAATACCTTTAGGGTACGGAGAACCTGTCATACGGTAGATCCCGAAAACTGGGAATCCCGGAGACGGTCTCCATCTAAACAATGTTAACCGCATTTAATAGTGAAGAATGAAGAATCTTGTGTATAGAGGAATAGAATTTCCAGCAACCTGGGTCGACATGCCGAGCAGTCGAAACAACCAACTTGCAATGCACCAACTGTGCAACAGGCAAGAAATGGATTAAAGAAACCCGAGACGAGTGTCTACGGGACCACAATTGATGAATAATACACCAACGGTATATCAACAGACAAGGGAACTACAATGTAGTACCCAAATACGGGGAACGGGCTACAAAGAGAATACAATACTAAGGAAAAGGGGTCTCCCAGGATGGGAAACACCCTAGTTAATGAATATCACGTGGAAACAGTGAGAAGTCACCTAGAGGAGTATTTACCAAGGCAGTAAGATCAGTGAGGGCCAACAAGGCCACAGATGACAATATGGGTCAAAACAATACCACAATCGGTATGTGTTAAACCGATAGCCAGTTAGCATAGCGCACTTGCCATAGCAAGTGCTGCTATAACAGGGCTGTTCGGGAAACTTATAACCACTACAAAGTATTCGGTAGAGTACCATAAAGTTAAATGTGATCATTGTAACAGTGGAAGGGCCTGTTAGCCTAACCTCTGTAATTGGAAGTACACACAGTCAGCAAGAAGCTAGACTTAGCCAAGGTAAGATGTTGTGAAACCATGGAAATTTTTCTTTCAAACCTAATCTTCACAAACCCTTTTCTTTTCAAACCAGATTTTCTTTCAAACCAACACTTCTTTCCCAACCTTCTTTAAACCAAACCAGTGAAACCAAGAGCAATTGACAAGGATACAACAATGGATAAACTTTCCCTCGATTAAGTTCGGGAAGCAGGGAATGAATATTGTCACGGGACAATATAAGGGAGTTGACAACAGAATACTTCACCTAGGCGTGGGACGGACACTACAAGTGTACCAACTGTGTTGTGGGACGACCGCACTCCGATAGGAGCATGTGGGCCTGACAGACCTACTTATAGGTTAGTTGGGTAAGTAGTAATGTATCAGTATGATACCCCATATATGTATACGAGTAGAGTCCGAAACACGGGAAGTAGTCGACTCCGTCTACGGTCAGCAGTATACAAACAGGAGCTAGAGAATATAAGGAATGCTTGAAGTCAAAGAACTCAGTTAAGTTAACGAGACTAAAGGAATTAGTGAATTCCTTTCAAGGAAACGTTTAAGAGTTAGGAAGTGCGAAGTGCACAAACTGTTAAGTAAAGACATAGCATACGTCTTAAGGATCCCCAGGGATAACATGATAGCTGAAAAGCAGGGAAAGGCAAATGCCTAATGTGGACACATTAATGTGCAATGAATGGGATGAAACTCCCAGAATCAGTACCTACACTATCTGGAAATGTTGATCTTTACAGAAAAAGATAATAACTGAATGTACCAATAAGTGTGAGCCAAATGTAAAGGCATAACTTAACAACACCCAGGAGCAATCCTTGAAGGGTGTTCACATCAACAATTGTTGAATGAAATGCACGATAGAAGCACAAGGGTTGAAACTAACACACAGTTTAGACATAAGTTGTCAGGAGACGGACTGACAATCATAAAGGGCATCCCACGAAAGGAAACGTGGTGCAACGACCTTGTCATGGAGCCCAATACAACCTCTAACCATGTGATACGGTACAGAGAAGTACATGTGTGTGGACAGCCCACAATGAGCTCAGCTCAAGGCAAACAAGGCTCATAAGCCATAGGCAAGATATGCTATATGAATTCGGTTGATTGTAGAAGTTTATGTGGTATAAGTGAATAGAGTGGTAAGCGAACCACTGCATTAAGAGTGGGAATACCTCTCGATATTGTGAGACCGCAGAAGCGGTAGTTGTGTGAATCAAGTTCAAGGAATATGTGGAGGATGGACCACGTTGTTATTACCCCAGGGTGATTTAAATAAAATAACACGAAAGGAAGTGCTCGTACCAGTTGTGTACGCAGGAAGTGTGATAAGTTGATAGCAGTCACCATAGGTGTGTGAAACTAAATGTGTAGCGAACAACGCTCAAGGGAAAGATAATGATATGTTCAAAAATCAGCCAAATAAGTGGCCAGATAAACCTAGCTTAATAGCAAAAGCTAATATAATAGCGGATACAGTATAAGTTGATGCTATATAATGAGTAAGGATACGGTGCGCAATAAGCGACCGTTGTGTGAGTATTGTTAAATGATAAAATGGGAGTGAGCAGAGTTATGAGTTAAACCCAGTGGAGGTACAACATTAAGCGATAGCAAACGAACCGAGCAGTAAGCCGGTGGCAAGTGTTAAATGGTAAGGATTTCAGTGAAAATTCCTATCGCAATCGCATAAGGGATTTACTGTCAGAGTTTACGCCTCTGCACTCTGTATGACTGAGTGTTTTGGTATTGCTCTTGCACAGTAATGATCGAGTGGGATAGCTAGGAATCAGAAACATGGTAATTATGGAGGAATAATGTCATAATGGCCGATGCATAGGTAATGCAAGGCCGTAGGAATGAAAGAATACATGTACAAAACCAAGGGGGGGAGACATGATTAACAGTAAATAACTACAGTAACACTAAATACCAAAGGTCGGTATGAGATATACCCCAGGTGTGAGAAATAACTGAGAGAGCACTACACATTAGGTAGTAGCTCAATCTCAACCGACAGTAAGTCGGTAGAAGTAAGTCAATCATTGTGAATTACATAGTAGTATACGCAGTAAGCTATTGGAGAAGTGGATGGAAAATCGTGAAACTCACCGAATTCGCTCAGGGTAAGAGATACCATGCGTCGGTTGAGAAACCATTGTTACCTAGATAAGGGCAATACATTGGAGATGTTCAATACATTAACAGTAACGAATGGGGCAAACCAGCTCTATAATTATCAGGGTTGCGCAACAGAGGCCAGTGAGCCCATGCGTCAGGTACCGGGTATACATTGGGAATACGAATGGATGGCGAGATATCAATGCCTAAAAGCCTCACAGGCCAGGACCGAAACCGGTTATGAGTTACAACTCCAATGCGAATTCTTGGTTTAGGGACTAAACCGTCAATATGGTTAAGATCCTCTAATCAGAATCCATGGTGTAATAGACCGCGTGGAAGTTAAAACACTTCACACTTCACGACGGCAGAACGTTTTAAGCTAATGCTCAGTGATGATTACGTGGGCGTAATCCCTTTTAAGGGGGGTAGAGCGCAAAACCACTTAGTGTGTTTTATCGTACAAGTGTACGTGAACTGGGTTGTGCATAGCACAAAATGATTCGTATGATGGTTGGCGCGTGTGTTATATAAACATACGCATTTAGTTGTGGTTAAATTGTGGTAATTTCGCACAGAGATGCGAATATCATTGTGGGAAGTGTGTTAGTACAAGTGGAAGGGAGTAAAGAAACTCCCGGGGAACTAAAACCCCGACGGTGCATAAATGTAAACCATGTATTGTATTTTGATAAAAATATATGTATATATATACAGTTGTGATTTATGAAGGGTTATGAGACCGACATAGAACCTTGAACCTAGTGAGAATTAAATTCCCTAGGTAACTTGAATTAAGTTGGATTTGGATGATGATTGATAGACGGAGTTCTATCCCTTGGAGATGTTATGATTATGACTAGAAGGATTCAAAGATAGAAAATGGAATATGCTTGAACTAATGTTGGTTGAAAATGAAGTGGGAGGTGAAACTTGATTATCATGAGATCAAGGGAAGCCGAACACAAATTGGGGTGGAAAGATAGTTCAACACTGATGCTGATCACATCAGGGTTGGATGACTCTTGAAACTCCCTGTAAGTGGTCATAAATAACTATATTAAGAAAGATACAAGGAGCATAAAATGGACTTGGAGTTGCGTGGTGTTTTCAAAAGGATTTTCAATTGGTGTTTTCAAACAAACGATTAATATTTTGAATAAAAGATCTTCTTATACTTAACCTAGTAAAGAATATTTTTATAGTACTTGCTCACGAGCTGAGGACGTATGAGCCTTTGTCTTCGGACCGGTGACATGAGAAGTACATATGTTAAAAATTAAGTGAATGTTTTGATCTCCCAAAGGAACGGGGACCAGAAAGTGTCCATCGCGACCGGGTTCTGCGGGATCACAGTGTATATGTACTCAACATGGGACTTGAGCCCATGGAGAGATGGAAAAGGTATTTCTGTTTGATATACATGCTATGACATGTTGTTTGGTATGGGTGATAAGGGTTATTTGACTTTGATCTCTTAAAGTGTGTGCTATCAAGACCTATGAGTCTAAATGTGTTGTGTTACATAGACCTATGAGTCTAAATGTGGTTATGTCACCCAGACCTAAGAGTCTGAGGGATATTGTATGGGTGCAAGTGTGGTGAAGGTACCCGGACCATTGAGTCCGAGGTTACCATGTGAATATGATATTTTATGTATAAGGTGGATATGTTGCCCGGACCATTAAGTCCGAGGTTGGATGTGAAAGATGGTTGGTAACGGAAGTCTTTTGGCAATAAGTAATTCCCGTATTCAAATCCAATGATGCGAGGAAATGTGAACTTCGAGGACGAAGTTCTTTTAAGGGGGGTAGATTGAAATACCCCAAACTTTGGTATGTTGTTTAAATATCAAACTATGG
This sequence comes from Limonium bicolor, assembly GCA_023374045.1. Classification (NCBI taxonomy): domain Eukaryota; kingdom Viridiplantae; phylum Streptophyta; class Magnoliopsida; order Caryophyllales; family Plumbaginaceae; genus Limonium; species Limonium bicolor. The sequence continues at coordinate 355,815,794 of CM041778.1, read as the reverse complement.
CATGTAAAGGCTAAAAAGTGCCTTAGAAACATCAGTGGACAATTTAAAATATAGTAAAGTGCAGCAAAACACTAAGACACGGTTTGAGCAAAAACATGCTCTAAGGTTGGAGTGAACTTGGTTAGGACCCAAAGAGCCTACCAAGACTTGATAATGTTTAATTATGACTTTATAAGGCCAATTAAGTCCTTAGGAAACTTTGGTAGACAATGAAACCAAACAAAACACAAATAAATACCTTAAGGTCAATAAGAGCAAAAATGTGCTCTAAGCTTGGGATAAATGTGTATAAGACCTAATGGTCATACCTATGCCTCATAAATATGTTAATGAACATATTAAATCAATTACTAAAGAAAACCAAGCTTGAAAACAAGTTAAAACACAAAATGTGCTTTAAGAAGTCTTAAAGCACGTTTTTGAAAAATTGTCTTGTAAATGAGTTTTGAATGGCTAAATGTCCATCATTACTCTTTAATTAACATGTGTACTATATAGTATCACATTTGGGTGGCTATATCAATGGGAAATCAAAAATTTCACTTCTATGTGCCTTGTTATTGGTGAATAGTGATTTTTATAACTAGTTTGTAACATATAATGTTATAAGTGATTAAGTTGGTCAACAAAGACCAAAACACCCTTCTAATCATATGGGGGCCGGTTTTATCATGTGGTGACTCACCACCATGAGCTAGTAAAAATTAAAGAAAGAAGGAAAAGTAAGTAAAAAGTAGAAGTTACCTTTATAACATGTAAATATCTTTCAAAAGCAATTCCAATCTTCATTCTTTCTTTCCCACTCACACCCCCGTAGCCTTCTTCATCTTCTCCCAAGCTCCATCGGTTTTGCTACAGCAAACCATGCCATTCTCCATCTTCTTTCACTTGTATCTTCTAGCTCCCTTGGCCAAATCAAATTCCAAGACCATATTTGTCTTAGTTAGGTCAAGCTCTACACTTCCCTCTTTTTAAATCTTCAAGAACTCAATTTTGGTGCCATGAAGATTCACCATTGAAGGAGCTTGAGCCCATCTTTTCACATATTCTTGTTCTCCTTTGCTTCAAGGTAAGGAAACTCAAAGAAAAATGACATTTCCTTCATGTTTTGTCATGACCGAAAATGCACCTTGTAATGGTGTCTTCTCTTGTCTTGTTTTAGCTTCATTTGAATCTTCCAAGGGCTAGGAGGAGTCCTCTCTTGATATATATTCAAGCTCTCTTTCCATTCCAAGGTAAAACAATCATGTTAATACCTTAAGATAATATATGTAACTAGGGTTTACAATGAGATAGAGCTTAAAGCTTATATACTCATTTCAACGTTGGTATATTGTTTAGTTGTTGGCAAGGAACCAAATGCCCTACCGGTTTTGTGAGGAAACAAGAAAGAAATTTGTGAGGAAAAGAGGTAAACATGCTATCTCAATGTGGTTTAATGCCTTAGGAGAAATAAGCTTATAATGCTTGTTAAAATTACCTAAAGAGCAAATGGTAAATGAGCTAGTGAAATGCTCTCAAGGAGTTTATTAAAGGAATATGTATTGTTGGTGTATTTGCAGGTCAAAGGCATTATTATGTGGGAAATTCAGTGTTTAAGGTTTATGCAATTTAAGGGCCTAAGAGCCATGCATTTAAGGGCCTAAGTGCCAAGCAATTTAAGTTATGCACTATATTGTGATGTAGTGCTTTATGTGTGAAGTTTGTGTATAAAATGTGTTTGATGGATTTTAGGTATTCTTGAATGAATTAAGGTAAAAAAAACCTAAGTGTTGGATGTGGGTATATACTAGAGAAGCTATGGCCAAATTTGGGAATGTGTAAGAAGTTCTAAGTGTTGTAAGTGAGTTTTGGTGAACTAGGAAGGATTAAAGGTGAATGAATGTTTACTTGAGAGGGAAACATGTATTAAAATGATTAAAAGTGATGCAAGGATTTAGGCTTTATCTTGGAAGTTTTAGAAATCTATGGGTGTTCTTAAGATGTATTTAAGTCTTGGAGGAGTTGTTTAAGGTTTAGGTAATGTTGATATTCAAGGAATAAATGAGGTTTAGGTAAGGTTTTGAGTAAGGAGTTTTAAGAAGTTGTGGAAAGGAGATTTAGTTAGTAAGAAAAGAAGTTGAGAGATGATTTAAGGTGTAGAGGAAACACCTTGGTATTGTGGTCATTATAGGTGAAATACCACCTAGAAATCATAAGGAGAAAACATTGTAAGTGTTAGGAATTTTGTGGAGATATAAGTAAAGGTTTAAGGAATTAGGAAAAATAGTTTTGTGAGTGTTTAAGAATATCTTAAGGGTGTGTTTGAAGTGCCAAATGATGTTAGAACACATTAAGAGGTCTTAGGAGAAGTTTGGTGAAGATTGGCAAAGTTTGGGTAAGTATAGAAGGCGACCGACCCAGGGGCCGACCCAGTTTTTGGGTCGGTCGAGCCTCTGTAAGATGTTGGGAAATGTTCGGTAATGGACCGACCCAGAAGGTTGGGTCGGACATGGGTCGGTCGGTCAAGTTTCAAAGGAAGGAAAATGTTCGCACATGGACCGACCCAGAATGGTGGGTCGGACGTGGGTCGGACGGGCATGATTATAAGGAAGTAAAAGGGGGTCTGTAATGGACCGACCCAGTTGTGGGTCGGACGGTGGGTCGGTCGGACCAAAAACATGGTTTAAGGTTATGAAATGATATGTGATGATGGGGATTGGTAGGTAATGATGTTAAGGATGTTAAGGACATGTTAGGTGAGTTTTAATGACAATAAAGTGGGCTAAAGTTGTATTAAAATGTGAGAGTAAAACAAGTTAAAAATGTTAGTTATGTAACTAAGTTAACGGGGAAAAATTAAGCATTGACATTAAATAATCAGCAAACCCCGATGTTAATGAAAAACATGTGATGTTAACAGTTGTTCGAGAATTTGCTCGAGGAACATAAGTGGACGTGGTAAAGTGGACTCCGGTGACAGGTATGGTTTTCTTGCAACCTGTGTCCTAACGGATTACACCGGCTCGTATGCCAATATGTTTTATTGAATGTTTGCCACCTTGTAAGATTAAAACATGTAATGAGTTTATAGTAATTCATTTATGTGGCGAATTTGGCCTCCGATACCATTTAACCTCAAATATGTGTTAAACCTTAGCTAACCAAATCTAGGAACACATGAGTGATCGGTATTCGGAGTTGACGGCCCAAACCTTGGGTACGTGCTAACCACGGCTATGTGTGAGTTAATTGGACATTGTTGCTGTGAGCAAGTGTGTGAACCTCCCTTGTGTGCTTAACTCGGTTATGATACCGTATGGTGAATGGATGTGGTAGGGCTCCATAATGGATCCCTAACTACTTATTATTAAGTGTATATGTACTAACGGGGGGTGAGGAGTCCGGTTGTTCCGGCCACGCGTGTGATGGACGGGAGTCGTTATCTTATCCGGTTCGGCTCTCTTGGTGTATGTATAGGTGGTATTCCAATTTGGTTTCTACCTTCCCTTAGCTTATCCAAAGCTAGTTACTGACTCACGTCGGGCCACAGGGGCATACGTATGTTATTTCGGTGTGCTTGGGATTACTATATCCGACACACCTTGGGTATAAGTTAACCGTTCTATATAACCGGACGGTAACGAGGATGGTAACGAGCTTAACATGGGATTGGCAAAAATCCCTAGGCTCACTGGTACTAACTATGGTGGAAGGTTCCTTGTGAGAACCGATTTTATGGTGTATGTAATGTTATAATGCTATGCAAATTCCCTTGCTATGCTTTGGTATATATATATATTGGATGTTTTAAATGAACGCAATGTTGTCACGTGTACATCGAAGCAAGAAAGGTTTGTTATGTTTTGTTATGTGTGGAATGAGTTATGTGTAGGATATGGAATGTGTGGATCATGGAAATGAATCCCTGTTTGCGACAAGAGGCATTTGAGGATAACCCGATTAATGGGTACATTCCGTTCGTTAAGGAAGTAGCTCCATTTTAGAGGAGAGCCACTCTAGGGTTTAAGGAATCATTGGATGGTTGGTTAAGTATGGATGTTTTGGTTATGGGTTGAGCCCATTGAGGCGAAATATTAGTGTGGTATGTTTTGGTTGTATGCATGATTTAATATAATCAACTGCATGCTAAGACGACAATTAGTCGTGCGTGGCCCGGTAGCATGTGGGCTGCGGGATTACCATACCAGCAAAGGTGCTGAGCCCCTTGGGGGCCACCCTTTCTCTTCTTTTCCTATTTCAGGTACGGAGAGCTGGAGCCGTTCGAGAGTAGGACGGGGCAGATGTTATACATGGGTAGCCATTTAAACGGCATGAGTATGATAGGCGTAGTAAACCGAAATTGTTATCGGCAGTAGTTGTAAATACTCGGTACAGGGGGAGTGTATGTATATAATAAATGTTGAAGATGGAATGAGGATTGTATTGTGTAGTTGCTCGGGAATCTAGTCCATCAGACGATACAAATGTACATATATTAGCCTTGTTAGCCACGTAGGTGGTTAACGGCGTGTAACACCATTGGAATAAGTAATGTGATGAGTTGGGTTTCCGCTGCAGAATGTTATTATGTGTTTGTTGTTGGATGGGGTGTTACACTAAGAGCCATGCTATTTAAGGGCCTAAGTGCCAAGCAATTTAAATAATGCACTATATTATGATGTAGTGTAGTTTGGGTGAAGTTTTTGTATAGGATGTTCTTGATGGGTTTAAGTGTTCTGGATGTTCAATAGGGAAAACAATGTGTTTTGGCATAGCAATGTTCTAGGAGAACCCATGTCAAAATTTGGATAATGTATAGAAGTTTGAGTGTTTAAAATGAGTTTTGTGAACTAGGAAATGTTAGGAATAACTAGGTGTTTTACTAGAGAAGGAAACATGTCTTAAGGTGTTCTAGGGTGCAAAAAGGGCTTAGGCATCATCTAGGAGTTTAGGTTAGTAAGAAAGAATGCTTGGGAGATGATGTTATAGTGGTGAGAAAGCATTTTGGATAGTGGTTGTCATAGGTGAGAAACACCATTTAGAAACCTAGTAAGAAATGTTATAAAGTGTTGGTAAATTTTGCAAGAAATTGAGTAACAAGTTAGACAAGGAACTAGGTGAGTTTAAGATGATATTTTGGCATTAGAATATCCTTCATCATTTGGGAAGTTTATACATATGATGGATGTGGAGAACCATTGCAACAAGACTTAGAAAATGTTAAAATGCAAAATCTGTAGCAGTGGTCCGGGACTTAGGTCTTGGGTAATGTCCCGGACCATGCATTAAAACAGGCCGAGAGTTCATAAGCCATTCTGGTCCGGGACTTAGGTCTTGTACAAAGACCCGGACCACCCCCTAATTTACCCCCGAGAGTTTTTACCTACATTGGTCCGGGACTAAAGTCCTGTATGAAGTCCCGGACCACTACCTGAAAACAGCCCGAGAGTTTTACAAAGACTTGGTCCGGGACCTTAGATGAGGACCAAGTCCCGGACCACTTAAAAAACTTAGTTTAAGGTTAAATAATGATGTCTAATGATGGGGATTAGTTATTAATGTTGTTATAAGGTTGTCTAAGACATGTTAGGTGTGTTATAATGACAATTTAAAAGGTGAGAATTTGTAACAAAGTGTGAAAATAAAATAACTAGATATGTGAAGTAATAAGTTAATAGCGGACTAGGACGTTAATTAACCGACGTTACTAAATGTGTATAGGATTCTCCAACGGTGGAAACCAGTCGAAGCAAGGACCAAGGTATGGTTTTCTTGCAGTCTGTTGCCTACCGGTTTATACCGGCTTGTGTGTTGTTTGTTTTTCTGTGTGTTTATGACCTTGTAAGACTTAAGTCATGTAATGAGTTTACAGTTGTTTATATTATTGTGTTGTTAAGATGTGACTCATCTCCCTTGTGTGTGTCTAACTAGACCTAAACACTTGTTATGAATTCATTTATTAATTTTCAATGTGGAAATTCTAACAAGTGCTAACTGGGGAGTGAGGAGTCCGGTAGTTCCGGCCACGCGTGTGAGTATGGGAGTCGATGTCATAACCGGTTCGATTCTCTTTGTATGTTATGGTTGTTTCCATTTTAGTTTTCAACCTTCCCTTTAGCTTATCCAAGGCTATTTTACTAACTCACGTCGGGCCACAGGGGCATACTATGTTTGTTCGGTGTGCTTGGATTACTATATCCGACGCACCTTGGGGTTAAGTTATCCGTTCAATCTAACAGGACGGTAACGAGTTATGTAACGAGGTTTGCATGAGTCTAGCAACATTCTCTAGGCTCTCCATGTGATCTGACTATGTTGGTTTGGTTCCTAAAATGAACCGTTCTTGTCATGTTATGCGTGTTGTTGTGTTATGTTAATCCCTTGCTATGTTATATTTATGTTGTTGATTAAAATCAATGTCATGTCATCATGACAAGTTGTTGCGCGTATCCCGGTAGCCGATGGGCTGCGCGTTAACCATACCAGCCAAGGGTTGCTGACCCCCTCGGGGGCTCCATATTTATGTTGCAGGATGAGGATCGAAGAAGCTGAGTGGCTGTAGATCTAGGTCGTGTTATACTTTTGGTTATTTTAGATGTTGAGCCCGGGATGCGCCTGTGCTCCCGTGGCATTATATTTTGGCGCCGTTATTTCTGACAGTGGCGGCTGTTGACAGTTTACAGTGGCAGTTTATGGTTTACAGTTACAGTGACGTTGTGATGTAAATACTCGGTATTGTTGGTTATGTATATTTATGGATGTTAGTACCTAATGCTCGGGAGTCTGATCATCAGACTGATACACTTGTGTTTATTTTGCCTTGTTAACCACATGGGTGGTTAACGGCGTTGTAGCACCGAACCGTTTAGTTATTGTTTAGTTGTTTATTTCCGCTGCGATTTTGGTTAGTTGTTAAGTGCGTTGTAGGAGTGTTACATTGTAACTTAGTTTTTCTTTAACTTAGTTGTTGTAACTTAGTTTTTCCATAAATTAGTTGTTGTAACTTAGTTTTTCTTTAACTTAGTTGTTGTTTTAATAATATTGACTTAAATTTTGTTATTCAATTGTCTATTATTTCAACAAAAAAGTGTCTCCCTGTAACATTCAAACTTATTCAACTAAGTTTGGTGAAAAAAAAATTGTACTGCAAATAGTAAAGTATTTTTCTATTCGCAGTACAAATTAATTTTAAGTCAAATTAATACTATAAACACATAAAAATGTAATCCAACATTTTTTTTACAAAAAAAAAGGTTCCTGTATTGATTCCAATAAAAAAGTAACTAGTAAAATTCGCTACTAATCAACTACAAACTACTTCGGTAAATTTACTTTAAGATATCATTTTTGGAAAGAAAAAAAAACACAGCGACACATCATTACATGTGTACAACATCAATATGAATTAAAAAAAATTTGTACTGCGGTGATTAGTAATTTTGTACTGCGAATAGCAACTCCCAAATGAATATACATTTTTTATTTTAAAATTTAAGATATAAAATAAATATCATAAATATTAATATTTTTAAAAATTGAAAATAAGATGGGTAAAATAGAGGCTAGAATTGTGTTTATTGTCACGTAAAGTCTAGGACTTAATCTCCCCAAATCTAAAATACCCAAACTCTCTCTGCCCGAGTTACCGTGATGATTCTCCTCCCATCCACTCTCGATTCTCAACGCCCACCGTCAGTTCTATTCACCCATCGTCAATTCTATTCACTCCATAGTTCAACAACAAATTCTCATTACTCCATAGTTCACCAACGGTGGCGGAAGGTTCACCAACCGTCGCTGCTCTGTATCGTCGTCCCCACTGTCGAGTCAACCACTTCTTGTTGTGACACGAGTGAGCTCGAACCAGAAGCAAGGAGGAATTCAAAATATTTAAAGCCTACTTCCAGCATCCTGACTGCATTTCATCTCTTCTTTCAAGCAATCTTCTTAGGGTAACGATTCTAAACTCATATTTAACAAATTCTTCTGTCAATCATGGTAAGGGAAGTAGTAGTGAATTCATGAACTGGGTTATGGGTTGCTGATGCAGATTGCTGCTGCTTTGTTTTGAGATTTTTCTGGTTTTACTTTTGGTGTTGCTTTTTGAAATAGTCGGTAGTCTATTATGTTTTTTGTTAGATGTTTGTTACCCGTACTATGTTCTTCTGAGCTGCTTCCACACCCTTGATATGTTCCTTCAATTTCCCTTCCAAAGCTGGGATTGAAATTTGAAAATCCAGACAAAACTTGAAGGTTCTTCATCAGAAAAGTAATATTTAGAAAATAGACAGTGCACTTGAAAAATCAGGAGACGTAGACATACAATTCACTCCTGAATATCTAATACTCTATTTTTTGGGGGGCATAAAAGGGAAGTATAGTGGATATATACGCCCATAAAGTATAGATGGATCCAGAGGCAGAAGAAAGATAAAGAGAGAGAGAAAATGGAGTATTTTTTGTTAGCACTAGCAGAAGAAAAACAGTAGCTGGAAACAAGATTTTACCATAATGAAAAACTGGATAGTTTTACGGGACAAAGTAATGATACAGCTGAAGAAACGATAGCCGCTAAATTAGGTAAACATTTAATCTATTACCATAAAATAATTTTCAACAAAATTAGGTTGTGGTTGGGTGCATCAGATGCAAGCTGGTCAAGTTGATAAGGAACCCCTAAATAAGTAGATTACAGGCAAATTAAATATTCAGATCAGCAAATTCATATGGACTTCTACTTTGTTAGGTAAGTAATTTTTTATAATTCTCTCTGTTTTATTGAGTTCTTTTTAGGTTGCAAGATGATAATGCATTAGGTAAGCTTTATAGAATACAACTTGACATATTTGACGAAGGATGGTTTTCTGAGGGATGGAGGTGGAAAGAATTAACTTCTGAACATGTTAAATTCTATTGGTAGGAGTTCAAGGTAAATTTCAACTTAGAATTTAGCTGCTTACAAATTTTACATTATGTTTACTAAAACAGTTATTGTTCATAATGCAGAAGCATTTTCGATGGGTGGATAAGGATGAGGCTATTTATCATGCATGGAAAACGTTTGCGACAGTAAAGTATAAAAATGCGATGTGGGAGATGAGGATTCAAAACCGTAAACCTCGTCCATCTGTTACAAAGGAAGTATGGGCATCATGGCAAGAAAAATGGAAGGATGTAAATTACAAGATGAAGTGCGAACAAAATTCTAGAAATCGTAAGTCTGAGAAATGTGAACCGGGAACGGGAATGTCTAAGCATTCATGTGGTTCACGGTCTATGATTGCACATCAAAAGGCATTGGTTAGTCCACTATCCCTAAATCAAATGTTAAATATTTTTGAAAATATATATGATCATCACCTTCAATTGAAGATTGTTACCATTCATCTGTATGTAATCAGCAGAAGTCCATAAAAAAATGTTACTATTCATCGAGTAATTTAATTTACTCCTTGTTGTGTGTCGCTTGCACTTGGGGTTGCTGTACATCAGCTACTGAGTGTCGCTTACGTTGATGGATCAATGGCCTATTTCTCTATTGATTGTTTTGTTTGTTTATAAGATCTGTGTTTCTGTTTTTTGTACCACCATAACGTGGAAAAAAGTGAATTCACCCCCTAACAAACAAAGAAAAGTTTACAATCTTTGTGTATCCTTTCTTTCATGTATTGTTAATGCTGTTGTTTGCTATTCCTATACCAACCTCGTCCTCTGTATACATAATATTACCAAATCAAAATTAAAGAATTGTTGCTACTGAATTTTGTAGATCAGTTATCTGTATTACAATTTTGTTCTGTTTGTTTATAAGCTGCTGCTGATTTACAATCATCAATGTGATGCCCTGTGTATACACAATATTGGAAGGTATATCTCTTTTGCAATTTTGTTTTTCGTTATTGCATTATCCTTTGATTTGCAAATGTGATATCACTCCTTTTAATAACAGACTGTAAAGATTGGTAGGAAGCCGAATGCATTTGAATTGCACAAGTACACTCACATGAAAAGAAAGGATAAAGAGAATCCTGAGTGGACTGATCATAGATCCCAAATGGTTGTTGTAAGTCTACTTTTGGTGTATTATTATGAGATATATTTACATCCTTATATTCAAGTATATATTTACTGACTTACTTGTAATTTTATATGCTTTTAAAGGAACGTTATCAAGAGAAGCTGAATGTTGCTAATCAACAAGAGAAGAAGATGCTTTGGAAGCACAAAGTGTCAACGAGGATGAGATATTTTTAGATGCTGCTGATTTGTTGAAAAAACAAAAGGTGTATGGTTTGGGAACTTGTGGGCCTATCTACTACCCAGAGTTGAATGATGGCAGTAAATACTCGAGGACACAACATGGTTTTTCAGAATCACAAGAGTTTCAAGACACTCTTGCTAGAGAAGTTGCTCAAGTCAAGGCACATATGGAGATGTAGATGCAAGAGAGAGAAAATCAGCTACGATTCCTCTTCTACTGCACAAAATGCCGATACAAGTGGTGCTACTTAGAGGAATAACTTAGTGATTTGTACTTTTTGTACGTGGTGATACTAAGATACATCAGTACTACTTTTTGCCTTTATTTTTCTGAACCTCTATCTATCAGGGATTTGATCTTTCAGTTCATTAATAAGCTATTATATATTTTGTATCCATACTCTAGTTTACTTAATATTATTATATAATATTCGATCTTTTGCTTGGTAATGAAGATGTGAGCATTGTTGGTTTAGATTTGATCTTAGTAGCAGGTGAAAATACCTTGTTAGCAGGTATGAGACATGAATGAGATTGAATTTGTTGAGCATTGAATAGGTGTTGTCATTAATTGTTGGTGATTTACACAGAATTTTCCAGGTTTATTGGTTTTGTTTATAAATAGATTCCCGACCGAAAATTCTATCAAAATTGGTTGTTTATGTGTATCGATCGGGAAATAGTCTTGAGGTGTGAGGTCGGTAAGTTGTCGTTGTTCAGTGAGGAATTAGTAACCGGCAAAATGGTCAGGATATAATGACCACAAAAATAGTCAGGAAATCGGTCGGTAATTTGCTGACCGATTACCTTTTCGGTCAGCAGTAATTTCTCGACCAGTACTTTACCGACCGTTACCTTTCAGTAGGGAGTCCGTCAGCAATTAGAATTCCTGACCGATTTTCAGAAATTCTTGACCAAATTTTCAACCTGATCACGTTGTTTTGCTAATTTCACCTTTTCATGAGCAGAAAGAATCTCACTATAATCGATTTACAATTTCATGAGTGCCTTCATAAGATTTTTTACCTTATCCTTATCTGAGTTTTTCTCCAATTTCTTATTTTTCTTCTAAAAGTTCCTAATTTTCATTTTTCAATGCCTCTAGTTGTTCAACTAGTATAAGAGAAAACTTTTTAAGTCCAGGAAGTTCAGCCTTTAGAATTTTCTTTCTAAGTTTAGAGTAGTTTACCTTGTTTTGATCTTCTTCTTCTGATTTTGACGTGCCTTTATATTGCGCCATCAAGCAAACTTTCACAAAGCATAGGTGAGCCTTCTCATCCTCCGAGGGATCACTATCTGCGGTTTGATCATTGTCGCTTAGCTCCGAGTCTCCCCATGCAGCAAAAAACGCTTCTTTCCTTGGTCCTTTGTGGAACGACTTTCGGACAGGTTTCCTGACCTTGTTGTTGTCCTCTCGGGATCGTTGAGGACAATCTTTGATGTGATGCCCATGCTTTGAGAACCCGAAACACCTGTCATTGTTCTTTTAGCGGTGATCATCGGTCTCCTTGGGCTCTCTTCCTTTCCTCATTTTGTTTCTTATGAACTTTCAAAAGCACCTCTTAGCATAGAGGACCATCTTGTCATTGTCTTCTCCTGTCTCGGAGTTCTCAGCTACTTCAAGGGCTACACCTTTTCCCTTTTCTTTTGTTGAGTTTTCAGAGTTTTGTTGTTGTAGTTTAGCTCAAACACCATTAGGGAACCTAACTTGTCTGCCAAAGACATCTTAGATAGATCATGGAATTCTTGCATGGCATTGACCTTGCTGTCGAAGGAGGCAGGAAGAGATCTGAGGAACTTTCGAATTTGATCCTCGTTCGAGATAGTTCTTGCAAGCACTAACATTTCGTTGATCAGCTTGGTGAACCTTGTATGCATTTCAGAAATGCTCTCCTTTTCTTCCTTCTTGAATAGCTCCCAATGAGTGAGCAATAACTCAATGCGAGTCTTTTTGATCTCATCATTCCCTTCATACGTGACTTCAAGAGTGTTCCAAATCTCATGAGCAGTTTTAGCTGAGGCTATTTTGGAATATTGCTCAGGTAGTAGTGCACAGTGTAGAATCCTTACGGCTTGAGCATTGAATACCAACTTCTTGATTTGATCATCCGTCATGCTATCAACAGATATGTCTGGTCCTTGAGCATTTCGAAAGGCATATTCACCGTGTGATATAACCCTCCACATCCTTGGATCATCAGTCTTGATATGAAACTCCTTTTTATTCTTCCAGTGAGTGTAGTTATCTCCATTGAAAAGTGTTGGTCAGTTTGGTGCAGAACCTTCTTCTGACGTTAGTGATAAGTGTCCAAATGAGCATGTTTTATAGGTGTATTTCATATATTATATTAGCACTTTTCTTGCTCATTTCTCCACTTCGGTTAATTTTCCTCTAGTTTATGTTTTATTATTTATCTCACAAAATTATTGGTTGAACATGAGGAAAACCAAGCCGGGAGTGAAGTAGACGAAGAGACGAACGCATAGACGCAAACGGCTCAGAAAACGGAGTCCAAACGAAGAATCTAGAGCCGGTCGAAGTTCGTAGAACGAAATAAGTCACGGTCAGCATTACAACAGCATTGCAACCGCCTAGCTAACCGCCCCCAACAGAGGCGGACTCCACAGGCGGACCAGAGGCGGACAAGAGACGGTTGTAGAGGCGGACAACACACAAACCGCCTTGTTTTGAGGCGGTTCCACACGCGGACAAGACTAAAATCGCGCCCAAAAACAGTTTTCTTCTTCGCGCCGTCTGCAACTCGCCTTATCTATCTACCCCGCCGTCGCCTAACTTATTTCGCTCACGCGTCTCCAGCTCCTGTCCCCTGCAATAAATGAAGCAATCAATGCTTCAATCAGTGAAGAAATCAACAGAGGCAATCAACTGCAAGTCTTCTACGTAGTCTTCCTTTCTTCTATAAATAACCATCCACCACCCATACAATCCACGACCACTTCACAAACCTCACACCATCTCATTTCTCTTCTCCCGTCTTCTCCATTTTATTTATTTTACAGCCCACCAAATCCACCTCTAGCCCTACGTATACAAAATAGCAGAGTGAGCCGGAGTGATTACGGATGATTTATTACTCTTGTCTCTGTCTATCTATTTAATATGTTAGGCTAGTTTACGTATACTCTGGGAATGGTTATTATGAGTTTGTATTAATTATGCATTATTTTTACTGGTTTTAATTATATATAGTTTGTTACGTTTTAAAGGTTATCTCGCACCTTTTTAATAAATGTCATGAGTTTATTAAATTGCTTTCCTAAGTCTATTTTGATCAGACCGGTGATAAATAGATAGGTTAATTAAGACGTAGAACTGGAGGAAACTTGTTATGATTTAATAAGTTAGTATTCAGTTGCAAATGTAATTCCTCAATACTCCTCTGCCGTTCGCAGGCTTTTGCTTGAACCTTGATTAGAACCTTGCATTACAGGTGAACGAGTTCTTATGAGGCTATGACTTAGTCCTTAAGATAATTACAGGAACCTTGCCAAATTATTAAACCAGTAGAGATAGCTTAATTATGCAGATTATATTAACCTGACCCAGAGTTCCATTTTATTTATCTATTAACTTAGTTTATTTTATCTTTTCTTTTTATTTATTTTACAAGTCAATTAATCCCCCCTCTTGTGACACGCTTAGGTACTATTATATGTACATTAGTCCCACGGTTCGACATCCGGTTGCTTACATTTTCACTATACTACTGCGACCGGGATTTGTTTGCAGCCCGACGTTTAATTTGAGTTTTAATTTCTTTTCTTTTAATTTTACACCAGTTTAACCACTCACTTTATAACGTCTGCAAAATGGCGCCGTTGCCGGGGACTAGTTTATTCTAGTCCCTAAGCCCCGGATTATTCACTTGTTATATTAAAATATTTTGTCTATATTATTTTTGTTTGTTGTTTATATTAATTATCTTTTATATTTTGTTTTTATTGATAGTTTGTTAGTTTTCTAATGTTGTTTACGTGAAGAAGAAGAAAAAAAAAAGCGAACAGAGGTTCGTCCGCCTCATTTCCATGCGGACGCCCAGGCGGTCTCGAATAGCCGCGTCCGCCTCATAACCGCGCGGTCACCACACGGACGTCACTCACACCAGGAAATAAAAAAAAGGAGAAGCGCTGCGTTTCAGTCCCCGTTCTTCCCGAGCTCTCAAAATTTCTCCAACCCGATGCCGAAGAAGAACAAACTCGCGAGTTCGCCCCATCTCCAATCTGTTTCTATCTTCTTTTTTTTATTATTATTATTTTGTTATTATTATTTTTATGTTTGTTTCTAATAATTTTATTTTCTAATCTGTTTTAGTAGTTTGTTTTATATAAAAAAATGGAAATGGAACAGGTGTTCGAGCAAAAGTTCTGCTTTTCACAGTATTTATACTGCTCCGTATGTGGAGGAGCTCATGATTATGAGGATTGTCTCATATTACAAGAACAACTTTGGTTAGAAGATCAACCAGACTACCTGGAGACAATCTCTCAACAAGAGCAACACCCCACTACGGATGTAAGTTATTCTCTTCCCTCTACAATCGCCTACCGCCAGTTTCCATCCTTCTCTGTGCTCTATCCAGAAGATGAGGATACTTACATCCTCGAAAATGAAGAGAAGGAATTGCCATCACCTCCCGCTAAGATATCCAAACAAAACCATTATCACCTTCGAAGAATTAACTTTCTTTGAAGATGATATTGATCAGCGTTCTTTCTACAAACCTCACCTACAAGAGGAGGATGTTTACATCCTCCAATTTGAGGAAGAAAAATCATCACCGCCGGGTCTTTTGTTAGAACTACGTTCCCGGCATTACCTCCTCAAACACCAGATTTTGTGGAGTATTAATTTTCTTATTTTATATGCCGAGGTAACGTTTTGTTTTGACCCAGGATAACAAAGCGGGAGTCTAGCCTAAGACGTTAAAGAAGGGCAGCTTCCCGGGAGGCAACCCGGGTGTACTTTTATTTTATTTTGCTTTTATGCTCTTTTAATTTTCAGGTTCTCTTAAAATTTTATTTTTGCTAACTTTTAACCCCGTTTTTAGTATGGTTGCTTCTAGTGTCTTATGCAGGTGCATCTCCATGTAGACACCGCAACCAAGCTACGCTACTTGAGGCTGAAGCTCAAGTGTAGGGGGAACTCCTATAAACGCAAGCAAAAATAATATCAGGGGAGTACCAGTTCTTTAATTATGCTTTTATTTTAAATAAAAACTGCAGAGGAGTTTATGTGCTTAAATGTTTATTTGTGATCTTTGTGTTATCTCTCCTATTTTGTCTACTTACCAAAAAGGTCTTCTGAAACCTTCCCTTGTTTTTTCTGGTGAACAATGAGGACATTGTTCAATTTAAGTGTGGGGGAGTGTGTCCTTTTCGGTGACATTTTGTGCTTAAATGTTTAATCTCTCTCCTTATCATGTGTTTGTCCAATTCAAATATTATGGACCCTTTATATGTGGGTTGTTCTCTTTAAGAATAAATATTGTTATGAATTGTAGGATAAATGGTACAAATTTTAAAATTTTAATTACTTTTGAGGAGCATTTTATATGCGGTGTGACCAAATAATCTGCAAATGGTTGGATTTTTATTGCTCAAGGTTTCTTTATGTCTTCTCTCTTAGGGATTGCTAAGGGGTGCTTCTCTGTTAAAAAAAAAGAGAAAAAAAAAAATAAAAAAATAATAAGGGACTTGCGAGACCATTGGTAACCAACAAAGAGAGTTGAGTGTTCTTAAAATACAAAGGTGTTATGCCTACATTTTCTCATCCCATATGCAAAAGCGAAACAAATGCATGAATCTATATTTCCTTTTGTTTTCTCCTCAATGCCCATTCTTGAGAGAAGTTGGCCATGGTAAAAGTTCTCAGAGTCACCTAAACAAAAGAAACATTGAAGTACCTTAGATCATACCCCGAAACTCTATATTTTATTTTTACCCTGAGCACACCTATGCCACCAGCAGTTAATTTTTCACACTCCTCAATAAGTTAAAAAGATCATGTTTATCCTACCCTTCATAATAATATTTGTTAGTATTGAGCATTTCCTACTTACTTGGGTACGTGGTTTTGCTTGAGGACAAGCAAAAAGATAAGTGTGGGGGTGTGATAAGTGTCCAAATGAGCATGCTTTATAGGTGTATTTCATATATTATATTAGCACTTTTCTTGCTCATTTCTCCACTTCGGTTAATTTTCCTCTAGTTTATGTTTTATTATTTATCTCACAAAATTATTGGTTGAACATGAGGAAAACCAAGCCGGGAGTGAAGTAGACGAAGAGACGAACGCATAGACGCAAACGGCTCAGAAAACGGAGTCCAAACGAAGAATCTAGAGCCGGTCGAAGTTCGTAGAACGAAATAAGTCACGGTCAGCATTACAACAGCATTGCAACCGCCTAGCTAACCGCCCCCAACAGAGGCGGACTCCACAGGCGGACCAGAGGCGGACAAGAGACGGTTGTAGAGGCGGACAACACACAAACGCCTTGTTTTGAGGCGGTTCCACACGCGGACAAGACTAAAATCGCGCCCAAAAACAGTTTTCTTCTTCGCGCCGTCTGCAACTCGCCTTATCTATCTACCCCGCCGTCGCCTAACTTATTTCGCTCACGCGTCTCCAGCTCCTGTCCCCTGCAATAAATGAAGCAATCAATGCTTCAATCAGTGAAGAAATCGACAGAGGCAATCAACTGCAAGTCTTCTACGTAGTCTTCCTTTCTTCTATAAATAACCATCCACCACCCATACAATCCACGACCACTTCACAAACCTCACACCATCTCATTTCTCTTCTCCCGTCTTCTCCATTTTATTTATTTTACAGTCCACCAAATCCACCTCTAGCCCTACGTATACAAAATAGCAGAGTGAGCCGGAGTGATTACGGATGATTTCTATTACTCTTGTCTCTGTCTATCTATTTAATATGTTAGGCTAGTTTATATACTCTGGGAATGGTTATTATGAGTTTGTATTAATTATGCATTATTTTTACTGGTTTTAATTATATATAGTTTGTTACGTTTTAAAGGTTATCTCGCACCTTTTTAATAAATGTCATGAGTTTATTAAATTGCTTTCCTAAGTCTATTTTGATCAGACCGGTGATAAATAGATAGGTTAATTAAGACGTAGAACTGGAGGAAACTTGTTATGATTTAATAAGTTAGTATTCAGTTGCAAATGTAATTCCTCAATACTCCTCTGCCGTTCGCAGGCTTTTGCTTGAACCTTGATTAGAACCTTGCATTACAGGTGAACGAGTTCTTATGAGGCTATGACTTAGTCCTTAAGATAATTACAGGAACCTTGCCAAATTATTAAACCAGTAGAGATAGCTTAATTATGCAGATTATATTAACCTGACCCAGAGTTCCATTTTATTTATCTATTAACTTAGTTTATTTTATCTTTTCTTTTTATTTATTTTACAAGTCAATTAATCCCCCCTCTTGTGACACGCTTAGGTACTATTATATGTACATTAGTCCCACGGTTCGACATCCGGTTGCTTACATTTTCACTATACTACTGCGACCGGGATTTGTTTGCAGCCCGACGTTTAATTTGAGTTTTAATTTCTTTTCTTTTAATTTTACACCAGTTTAACCACTCACTATAACGTCTGCAAAATGGCGCCGTTGCCGGGGACTAGTTTATTCTAGTCCCTAAGCCCCGGATTATTCACTTGTTATATTAAAATATTTTGTCTATATTATTTTGTTTGTTGTTTATATTAATTATCTTTTATATTTTGTTTTTATTGATAGTTTGTTAGTTTCTAATGTTGTTTACGTGAAGAAGAAGAAAAAAAAAGCGAACAGAGGTTCGTCCGCCTCATTTCCATGCGGACGCCCAGGCGGTCTCGAATAGCCGCGTCCGCCTCAAACCGCGCGGTCACCACACGGACGTCACTCACACCAGGAAATAAAAAAAAGGAGAAGCGCTGCGTTTCAGTCCCGTTCTTCCCGAGCTCTCAAAATTTCTCCAACCCGATGCCGAAGAAGAACAAACTCGCGAGTTCGCCCCATCTCCAATCTGTTTCTATCTTTTTTTTATTATTATTATTTTGTTATTATTATTTTTATGTTTGTTTCTAATAATTTTATTTTCTAATCTGTTTTAGTAGTTTGTTTTATATAAAAAAATGGAAATGGAACAGGTGTTCGAGCAAAAGTTCTGCTTTTCACAGTATTTATACTGCTCCGTATGTGGAGGAGCTCATGATTATGAGGATTGTCTCATATTACAAGAACAACTTTGGTTAGAAGATCAACCAGACTACCTGGAGACAATCTCTCAACAAGAGCAACACCCCACTACGGATGTAAGTTATTCTCTTCCCTCTACAATCGCCTACCGCCAGTTTCCATCCTTCTCTGTGCTCTATCCAGAAGATGAGGATACTTACATCCTCGAAAATGAAGAGAAGGAATTGCCATCACCTCCCGCTAAGATATCCAAACAAAACACAATTATCACCTTCGAAGAATTAACTTTCTTTGAAGATGATATTGATCAGCGTTCTTTCTACAAACTCACCTACAAGAGGAGGATGTTACATCCTCCAATTTGAGGAAGAAAAATCATCACCGCCGGGTCTTTTGTTAGAACTACGTTCCCGGCATTACCTCCTCAAACACCAGATTTTGTGGAGTATTAATTTCTTATTTTATATGCCGAGGTAACGTTTTGTTTTGACCCAGGATAACAAAGCGGGAGTCTAGCCTAAGACGTTAAAGAAGGGCAGCTTCCCGGGAGGCAACCGGGTGTACTTTTATTTTTTTGCTTTTATGCTCTTTTAATTTTCAGGTTCTCTTAAAATTTTTTTGCTAACTTTTAACCCCGTTTTTAGTATGGTTGCTTCTAGTGTCTTATGCAGGTGCATCTCCATGTAGACACCGCAACCAAGCTACGCTACTTGAGGCTGAAGCTCAAGGTAGGGGGAACTCCTATAAACGCAAGCAAAAATAATATCAGGGGAGTACCAGTTTTTAATTATGCTTTTATTTTAAATAAAAACTGCAGAGGAGTTTATGTGCTTAAATGTTTATTTGTGATCTTTGTGTTATCTCTCTATTTTGTCTACTTACCAAAAAGGTCTTCTGAAACCTTCCCTTGTTTTTTCTGGTGAACAATGAGGACATTGTTCAATTTAAGTGTGGGGGAGTGTGTCCTTTTCGGTGACATTTTGTGCTTAAATGTTTAATCTCTCTCCTTATCATGCGTTTGTCCAATTCAAATATTATGGACCCTTTATATGTGGGTTGTTCTCTTAAGAATAAATATTGTTATGAATTGTAGGATAAATGGTACAATTTTAAAATTTTAATTACTTTTGAGGAGCATTTTATATGCGGTGTGACCAAATAATCTGCAAAT
Organism: Limonium bicolor; assembly: GCA_023374045.1. Lineage (NCBI taxonomy): Eukaryota > Viridiplantae > Streptophyta > Magnoliopsida > Caryophyllales > Plumbaginaceae > Limonium > Limonium bicolor. The sequence goes on along the minus strand of CM041778.1, from coordinate 355,796,141 downwards.
GGTTGGTTTTATTGCTCAAGGTTTCTTTCTGTCTTCTCTCTTAGGATTGCTAAGGGGTGCTTCTCTGTTAAAAAAAAAGAGAAAGAAAAAAAAATAAAAAAATAATAAGGGACTTGCGAGACATCATTGGTAACCAACAAAGAGAGTTGAGTGTTCTTAAAATACAAAGGTGTTATGCCTACATTTTCTCATCCCATATGCAAAAGAAAACAAATGCATGAATCTATATTTCCTTTTGTTTTCTCCTCAATGCCCATTCTTGAGAGAAGTTGGCCATGGTAAAAGTTCTCAGAGTCACCTAAACAAAAGAAACATTGAAGTACCTTAGATCATACCCCGAAACTCTATATTTATTTTTACCCTGAGCACACCTATGCCACCAGCAGTTAATTTTTCACACTCCTCAATAAGTTAAAAGATCATGTTTATCCTACCCTTCATAATAATATTTGTTAGTATTGAGCATTTCCACTTACTTGGGTACGTGGTTTTGCTTGAGGACAAGCAAAAAGATAGTGTAGTGTGGGGGTGTGATAAGTGTCCAAATGAGCACATTTATAGGTGTATTTCATATATATATTAGCACTTTTCTTGCTCATTTCTCCACTTCGGTTAATTTTCCTCTAGTTTATGTTTTATTATTTATCTCACAAAATTATTGGTTGAACATGAGGAAAACCAAGCCGGGAGTGAAGTAGACGAAGAGACGAACGCATAGACGCAAACGGCTCAGAAAACGGAGTCCAAACGAAGAATCTAGAGCCGGTCGAAGTTCGTAGAACGAAATAAGTCACGGTCAGCATTACAACAGCATTGCAACCGCCTAGCTAACCGCCCCCAAACAGAGGCGGACTCCACAGGCGGACCAGAGGCGGACAAGAGACGGTTGTAGAGGCGGAAACACACAAACCGCTTGTTTTGAGGCGGTTCCACATGCGGACAAGACTAAAATCGCGCCCAAAAACAGTTTTCTTCTTGCGCCGTCTGCAACTCGCCTTATCTATCTACCCCGCCGTCGCCTAACTTATTTCGCTCACGCGTCTCCAGCTCATGTCCCCTGCAATAAATGAAGCAATCAATGCTCATGTCCCTGCAACAGAGGCAATCAACTGCAAGTCTTCTACGTAGTCTTCCTTTTTCTATAAATAACCATCCACCACCCATACAATCACGACCACTTCACAAACCTCACACCATCTCATTTCTCTTCTCCCGTCTTCTCCATTTTTTATTTTACAGTCCACCAAATCCACCTCTAGCCCTACGTATACAAATAGCAGAGTGAGCCGGAGTGATTACGGATGATTTCTATTACTCTTGTCTCTGTCTATCTATTTAATATGTTAGGCTAGTTTACATATACTCTGGGAATGGTTATTATGAGTTTGTATTAATTATGCATTATTTTTACTGGTTTTAATTATATATAGTTTGTTACGTTTTAAAGGTTATCTCGCACCTTTTTAATAAATGTCATGAGTTTATTAAATTGCTTTCCTAAGTCTATTTTGATCAGACCGGTGATAAATAGATAGGTTAATTAAGACGTAGAACTGGAGGAAACTTGTTATGATTTAATAAGTAGTATTCAGTTGCAAATGTAATTCCTCAATACTCCTCTGCCGTTCGCAGGCTTTTGCTTGAACCTTGATTAGAACCTTGCATTACAGGTGAACGAGTTCTTATGAGGCTATGACTTAGTCCTTAAGATAATTACAGGAACCTTGCCAAATTATTAAACCAGTAGAGATAGCTTAATTATGCAGATTATATTAACCTGACCCAGAGTTCCATTTTATTTATCTATTAACTTAGTTTATTTTATCTTTTTTTTATTTATTTTACAAGTCAATTAATCCCCCTCTTGTGACACGCTTAGGTACTATTATATGTACATTAGTCCCACGGTTCGACATCCGGTTGCTTACATTTTCACTATACTACTGCGACCGGGATTTGTTTGCAACCCGACGTTTAATTTGAGTTTTAATTTCTTTTCTTTTAATTTTACACCAGTTTAACCACTCACTTTATAACGTCTGCAGTTAGTAGACTTGCGTGAGACATTTTGATCATCCTCCAAAGCAGTTGGATTTCTAGAAGAGACCCGCTCTAATACCAATTGAAACTAGCTAGCGCTCCTGATGCGTCCCCAATCGATCGTGGACGTATCGTAGACTTAAATAAACTTTGTTGGTTACGGAAAGACACAAGATAAACTTAAACTGGAAACTCCATTTCGATTGAGAATGTACACACCAGAAATTCACTCAATCTCTCTTGCCCTCACACACAGACTTCTGGACAGTTTAGGACTTTATCCTATAATCCTCTACCCTCTCCTGACAGCCGGCCTACGGTTCCCCAACCTCTCCCCAACTGATCAGTCAACCAATTTATAAAGTGTTGTCACACAACTCCAATCCTAACCAGCTCACCAACTCTATATCCTTTACACGCACTTAAGTCTGATTCACGCTTGCTAAGATATACTCTATCTTTTTCTCTCTTGTACATGCTTACTTACATTTGAAATAAATGCAAGTATATATACGGTTAGTTAAGATGTAACTACCATCTATTCTACTTTTGACCTATCACATAACAACCATACTAGTATTATAGTGAGGCTTCAACTTGATCTGGCGTTGTCGGAACATGTTTCGCCTTGCTATTGGACACGTCGGCGGTAGCTCTCTCGATTGGTTGAGCTCAACTAATGTGCTCAACTTGTCTGATCTTGGCTAGCTCATTAATAATCATTAATGCTCATAAATGCTCCTTTAGACTTCACTATGGCTATGTAATCATTCTGATAAGTAGCCCTTTACTTATCTTGTCCATTTGCACATTAATGAGTAATATTCTTGTCGTGTGCTAGTTGATAGTGTGAATATGTGAGTCTGTATAGATATGTCGATCTTCTTGCAATCTTTGTCTTTGTTTTACTCCTGAAGCATAAGAGATATCTTCATGTGGTGACTGACTTCTTGTGTGTGCTAGAAGTTCTAGCGTGAGCTCTCCTAGACAGGTGCTGGACTGGTTAGGCACATGACGTGAACCGAGTGCGCTTACAACCTTGCGTGCTAAACCACTTTTGTCTGTCTATCTGAATCATAAAGCGTGCAAATAGGTTAAATACACAACACAAGGTTTGCTATCATCAAAACAAAAGGATCTTAACTTAATAATTTCCCCCTTTTTGAAGATGGCAACCTATACAAAATTATATGTACTTGGCAATTTGAAAATTTGAGAGATTCCCCCTAAGAAGGATCCCCCCTGAGTTTGTTAAGGGTTGAAAGATTTGAACAATGAAAGATAACAGCTTTTATTTATACTATAACCATAGGTAGAAAGTTCTTCACTAAGATATTACATAACAACAGGGAAAATAGTCATACTAACACAAGTACATATCTTTCTTTCCCCCTTTGCCATACAACAAAAATAGGGAGCAACTACACGACATAAGGTATTGTAAAGGCCATAACATTCCATAGAGTACAAACTACAGGTATGATCGAGATTATCGAGATAACCTAGATAGAGTGGTGTGTCTGAAGATCCCATTCGATATAATCTGTGCCATAGGGTTCATCCTCCAAAAAGGAAACTTTTAACCAAGGTTTCTTAGTTGTGGTGGATTCAAACAAGGGTGATTCAGCTGTGGTGGAGAGGTCTGATTCCTCATAATCTACTGTGAACTCCATGCAGTGTGGGGTTCTAGTATGAGAGGGAGTAACACTTGAGGTTCTAGACCAAGCTATGAATGAGTCGGAGTTGGGTTGAACATAGGTTTGGGTGACATATTTTATTGGATGTTTTGTGAACATGAGCTTGCAAATGGTGGAATGGATTGTTTTCTCATTAGAGTTGTAGAAGCTTTGTGGAGTTTGTGCCATTTTGTGAGGTGTGAAGTGATGATCAGTGATGATGAATGAACTGAGCAAGTATTTGTAGACAAGTTGAGGATATGCTCAGCGACTGCTCGGTAAGTGGTAATAAGTGAGGTGCTACGTCTTGTGGGCTATGATTGTAGGTGTTTTAGGTGTCAAGATTGAAGATAGGATTAGTGGAATGGATGCGACTAAATATCTCTAATCATTTTGCAATTTTTAATCAAGGAAGAAGCTGCCAATCCAATAAATTATTGTGTAATCAATGGTTTGATCATTCAAGTCGATAAAGAAACAGTTTGCATTTCATTCATATCAAAACATTTTCTGAGAAACAGATAGTCAATGGCAGCAAAAACATTAAAGGAAAAAGAAAAATCTAACTAAGAAATAATTTTTCTCATGCCTCCACTCATGTCTCTAAGAGACAAAGAACACTCAGGCTAGAGGTGGGAATGTATAAAGTCTATAGCTCCTTGAACCATGTGATTAACACTTGGTTCTCTTGAGACGGCCTGCATAGCGGTGAGAGTAACTCTCACACTCTTTAGAACATCCCTAGCTACAGTATCCAGACTGGTCCCCGATCTGTCGTGGACCGGTGAGAGACTCTTCCTCTTGAGTCCCGATGTTGTTGCGGTTGTTCGAGGCTCTGACCTTGAGCCTTCGCTCTTGGTTGGCTTATGGGAAACCACAAAATGATCTCCTTTCGTCTTGATCCCTATTTTAGACAACATCTCTCAATAGATGTTGTCCCGAGCGGTGCGCGCGCACTTGTGGAACCTGTCGATGTCCACTCCATTTTGTTGTAGCACCTTGGTCATCACTTCCCCATGCACCAGACCTTGGTTAAAGTATCTTCTTTCCTCTATGGTGAGCAGAATCGTTGTTGGAAGATCAATCTTCTCCTTGGTCTTGATCGTATAAAGCAACCTCGCATCTCTTGCATTGACGATGTGGGTGTGTTGGTTCTGTGGGGTGATGTTGTGGGTGAGGATGTTGAAAAGGACCCTGTCGAGGATGGACATTTAAACTGTGTGGAAGTTATACATGGTGGCCTCTTTGTTAAGCAATTGGACCATTTCCTCCTTGTTGGCCCAAGTCGTTCCAGGTGGTGTCCTTTTGGACAACCAATCCCTCTGATTCTAAGCCAAACGTGTCGCATATCCAGGACTTGGAGATGTTGATGTGAACTCCTTGGACTTGCGAGATGATGTAGTCATCGTCTTCATCGCTCTGGAGTGGTCCAAGATGTCGTATATGCTCTTTGAGCAGCTAGGTGTAGATGGCGACAATCTCCTGGAAGAAGTCCACCCATCCTTGGAACTCCAACAGCTCTAGGATCTTTCCAAGACCCATTTTCTCCATCCACTCCATGTCCAACGTCTTGGGTAAGACGGGACATGATTGTCATTGACGTTCTCAGCTTTGATCAGAGCTGGCTCTAACTCTCTAAGCTTCTTCAGACACTTGAGATTTTAGGATGGTTGTGGCTTTGCATCCTCCTTCTTGGCATGGAAGAGCTCCTCGAGCTCCTGACCATGTGGTGACAGCACCATCTTCTGCTTGCCTTTAACTTTCAGCCTCTTTCTCGCGCTGCTCGGCTGTTGGGATGATCGGTGATGACTCTCGCTGTCACCTTTACGACTAGATCGTTGGGGTGTCGGTGACCTGTCTGTGACTGGTTCCTCAGTCTGAGCGACTGGTTCCACCTCTTCCTTGGATTCTTGGGAAGTCACATCTTCTTTTTGATCTATTTCCTCTGTTGCAGCTTCTCTTTGTGACTTTTCGTCACTTCGCACCTCTTCTTCTTCCACCTGTCAAACGACAGCCTCGACGACCGCAGAAGGAGTGGCCTCCTCGTCGTCAGTGAAGTGCAACTTGCAAGTTGCTCCTTCTGGTGTGGAATGGGCCTTTTATGGAGTTTCTGCTTGGGTTTTAGTGTGCTTGGAGGAACGAGTTGCGCGAGTTACACGACTTGTTGTAGTAGTGGAGAGGTCTAAGTTTTTAGGGACTTGGGATTTTTTGCTTTGGAGTTTTTTGTGGCGACTTTTGTAGAAGGAGCAGGGGAAGACATGTTTGAATTTTTGGTAGGAGTAGTTGTTGGGAGTATTTTGGGTTTGAGAATTTTTTTCTTGGATTAGGTGGTGAATCTTAGGCAAGTAGAGGCTTATATGGTGTACCTCCTCTTGTTGCAACTCGCCTTCATTTGTTACCTTGCGCACAAGTTGATCTTCTAATTCTTTGAACAGGCGAGGGGGCGACGATTCTCTGTGTGCTTCTGTCAGCCGCATGTCGGCCACTTGCACTGACGAAGCTTCCTTGAGGACAGTGTGAGCCTCGATTTTAAACCCTATCCTATGTTGATTAAATTGATTGGGATCTAGTCAGGTTTTAGGTCCACTTATAACCTAAGATTAATAACTATGTCATAAAACAATAATTATTAAAACCTAAGCTAGCTCACTGGAACCTATTATGAGTCGCCACCTAATTTTTACCAAGATCAAATTAGGAAAGGAGAGTTCGGGTTCGGGGGCTTGATATTCGACTTAATTAGGGTTCAATTACTTTCATTACCCCTAGAAGTCGTTTTTCCTCTACTTGGTTTAATTACGGCTTATTACGAGTCATTTTAACCTAAGTGCGCAAGCTTTTTTTTTTTTTGTGTTTTTAGCATTTTTTGACAGAAAATTAAAATAAAATTAAAGACTCCTAAACTAGGGTTTCGGAGGCAGAATTAGGTCAAATTTTGTTTTCGTCCGTGGCTACGGACCTAATGTCCGAACCCACGGACCCTAGTTAACCTATGTAAAATAAAAGTCGAATTAAACAGAAAACACAATTTTGCAAGGTCCGGGGCCACGGACAGGATGTCCGTGGGCCCGGACATTATTTTAGAAAACCTAAATTTTGAAATACCGCCACCGTCCGGGGGCGTCCGGGCTTACGGACATGGCGTCCGGGACCCCGAACATAGCGTCCGTGGGTGCGGACCGCCCTCGGACGGCGGCGTTTGGGATGTTCCCGACGGTGTTTTGAGCTCAAATTTTATGGGTGTGTAGCCTGAAAGATGTACAAGACGTTAGTGATTGAAAGTTTTCAATTTGAAATCGAATTTAATGCGAAACTTAATGAACAAGTTAGAAGGCAAAAACACAAACAAACCTTAATTCAGAAGCAAGGAAAAATCAATTCGGTTAGGAATTTTAACCAGAAGTGTATTTAGACCGAAGGGTTAGAGAATTTGGTTTTTACCCCGTTTTGATTTCGAAAATTTGTTGTTCCTTCACGTCGGGAATCTCTGAAAGCTTTTGGTGGCCGATCCGGTTCGACTTTGACCCGAGCTGCTGACCTCATCTTCCTTGTGTTGTTAAGCATGTTTTGGTTCTGTATTTGTGGTGTTTTGATGCTTGGAAGTTCAATGGAAGAAGAAAGAATGTGTTTTTGGTGATTTTGGGATGATTTTGGTAGAGTTTCGGTATTGGGAGTGTTGAAAACGTGGGAGGCAAGTAGACGGCTGTGTTCTCTGACTATGGGAATGTTGTCCTCTGCCCTAGGTCGTTTTTGGAAGGTCATTTTATAGAAATAGCAAGGCCATGTTGATAGAACAAGATTTTTATCTAAAACCCTGATTTTGTGCTCTAAGGGAATCTGATTTTTAAAAATATGTTGCAGGCCGATAAAAATTATGAAATTTTAACTAAAGATAAAGGATGATTTTTAAGAATTTTGAGAGTTAGAATCGGGTTATTTTGATAAATAACCAATTAGATAAAAATCTCACAATCTGGAATTTCCCATAATTCATAACTTATTATTGGAAAGTCGAAATAACTAAATTCCAACGGCATTAGTCTCTAATAATCATCCTCTATCTTGTGTTAAAATTTCATGACATTTTGTTTTGATTTCGGCATTTTCCATAGGAGAGAGAAAATTGCAAAAATGATTGAATTTCTCTTTTAAATTTTGGGTTAAGGTTCCAAATAAAATGACTGTATGTAGTCATGCTAACCATGTGACAATTTTATTTTAATTTTGGAAACCTTTTATTATTTCTATTTTGAGGTTATTTCATGTGTTAATTAAAGAAATTAGCTTATAATATGAATTAAAAGCTAAATTTCCAGCCTTTGTAACATGTATGCCTTAGAGACTACTCCGGGGGGTTGAAATTTTGGGTATAACAGATTGCCCCCCGTCAACTAGGCTTTGTAATGAAGATGAAAAGACTAGTTGATGCCTGAGTGACACCCCAAAATTTTGGGATCTTAAAAGACCCTGTATGTGGATTGTGTCGAGCTATTCTAAGGCGCTGACTACCTAAAAATGAAATGAAGAGGTAAATGTCAAGCGATTCTAATGTGTTGACTACCTAAAAATGAAATGACGAAGTAAATGTCAAGCGATTCTAAGGCGTTGACAACCTGAAGATGATGAAAATGATGCCAAACTATTCTAGGGTGTTGACCGCCTGAAAATGATGAAAATGATGTCAAGCTATTCTAAGGTGTTGACTACCTAAAGTGAGAAACAAATGAAATAATGTCAAGCGGTTCTAAGGCGTTGACTACCTATAAGCAAAGATGAAGTTATGTCGAGCTATTTGAAGGCGTCGACTACCTAAACTGAACGAAAAGATGTCAAGCTATTCTAAGGCGTTGACTACCTGAAAATGATGAAAATGAAATAATGTGTAGATGCAGGATTGCTGATATGCTAGTGATGCTTATTATGCTGATGATGATGCTGATGTTGATGATGCTGATGCTGATGATGCGGATGATGCTCGGATGCTTCTGGGGACCGAAACCCGTGCCAATGCTCCTGGCTAGACCCAATGTGGACTTATTGCCATCGCCCCCTAAGCCGGTGTGCAGGGATAACTCCTGGTAAAAACCCTAGGGACTTATTGCCTTTGCCCACCATTCGTTGATCCCAAAAATAAGTTGACATCGCAAAAGGAGGATTTATTGTCATCACCTCGCCAATTTTCTGTCTCCAGGTCTTGTGACGCGCCTGGATAATGTAACTAGGTCTTATGACGAGCCTATATGAATGAGATGAATACAATGTGTTTGATGAGAGTAGGTAAACTAAAAGGTAATGCTACGTCATGCTACGAGCCTAAGGGAATGCAACTAGGTCTTATGACGAGCCTAAAGGACGGTTCTAGGTCTTATGACGAGCCTAAGGAAGGATCTAGGTCTTATGACGAGCCTATGGGTGGATCTAGGTCTTATGACGAGCCTAAGGATGGATCTAGGTCTTATGACGAGCCTAAAGGTTGGAACTAGGTCTTATGACGAGCCTAAAGGTTGGATCTAGGTCTTATGACGAGTCTAAAGGTTGGATCTAGGTCTTATGACGAGCCTAAAGGTTGGATCTAAGTGAAAATGTGTTAGGTACATGATGAATGTAGAAGGACTAAGGCTTATGGCAAACCTGGAGATAGTAAGGCTCATGACGGGCCTATGGGTGTTTAAATGTGAAGGAATGGCTTAGGACGGGCCTGAGGATGTTTGAAAGTGGAGGAAGGGCTTAGGACGAGCCTGTGGATATTTGAGTGTGGAGGAAGGGCTTAGGACGGGCCTGTGGATATTTGAATATGGAGGTAGGGGCTTAGGACGGGCTTGTGGATATTTGAATGTGGAGGTAGGGGCTTAGGACGGGCCTGTGGATATTTGAATGTGGAGGAAGGGCTTAGGACGGGCCTATGGATATTTGAATGAGAGGGTTTTAAAACCTTTGGGTTTCGGGTTTTTGGGCCTCCATCGGTGTCGTTGTTGCAATTGTTGGGACCAACAATTGCCCCCAGTATTTTTCCTTGAGGTGATCTGAGTTTTCAGGGCTTCATGGCAATCGAACGGAACGATCGATTGCCCCCAGTATTTTCTTTGATTAATTGCGCAAGAACAAATCTCACCCTCACAAGGTCAAGGTTTATTTTGATGTGGTGCCTTCTATCCTACACTCAAAGTGTTTTATGTTTGCACTCGTGCCCTCCTTTTGGTCAAGACATCTCGACCACTGAATTTGACATTTGTTAGATTTACGCGTTCAACCTGTTACTTTCACATGATTGGATACACAACTACTAAGTCGGAAGTCTTTTAAGCTTATAACGTGGCTATGAGGTGTGATGAAAGACAAAGGGATGATGGAGGAATGTTTAGGATATGTGGAGCTATAAGGGTGACCAAAGCTGCAACTTGCACCTTCCCCTGGCCTTGCTTTCTTTGCCTGGAAGTCGTTCGGCTACTTCGTGATGACCTCGCTTATGAGCTTGGAACTCTGGATTTTTGGGTTGCACCTTCTCTCTCTTTTTTTTCCTGATTTTGGATTACTTCGAGGCTTTTCAGGTTTGCCTTCCTTTGAATCTCTTTTCCTTCGGGGTTCTTGTGTTTTCGGGTTTTGAACTTTGAGAGCTGTTTTTTGATGTTAGCTCATTTGGATCCTGTGCCACTTTGGGGCCATTTACAGATCGTTTCATCATGCTGGTGGCAGTTTGTTTCTTCAGACTTGTGAAGTTGCTGTTTGGAAGTCGGGCTCCTTGCTTCCTTTGGTAACCGGGTCGGTTATTCATCACTGCCTTGCTTGTTTGTGGAGTTTGTAGTGTTGTAAAAGAGGATGTACACGAAAAGCTCAGCGGGGGTGCCTAGGGTTAATGTCAGGGTTCACAAGCTTTTTGGTTGTGTGGTGCTGTACCTAGGTGCTTCGTCATCCCTAATAGTTGTGTATCCGTTATTTGTTACTTTTCATAGGTTTAAGCATAAATCTACAAATTATCTCCTTCGGTCGGAGTCATGCCATTTGCCTTACCTTTGAATGTGACCTCTCTGGAGTCGTGTAAAAATGACACGCTCTTTCGCTCTTCGTCTTACCGCTCAAGGCACTCTCGCGAAATGCACACTCAAAGACTTGTTAGCACATTTGAACAAAATAAATAAACATTAACATCCCTTAACTCAGATTGCCCCCAGTATTGTTGTGGATTTCTTGACAAGCCTTTTGAATACCCAGGTTATTTGTGGAGGGTGGTTGAGTGTGTAATGGTGAGTGGTGATGAGGTGATTCTGTGGAGGGGTGATGGGTGACTTTGTGACAACAAAATTTTTTGGCTTTATGTATTTGGTGAAATGTTGAGAAAGTGGAGTGGTGAGACACATGGGATGTATATGATGAAGGTGGTGCTTGTATGCAGAGTGGTGGCTTTGTACAGAGGAATTTGTGGAAACAATGGTTCTACCTTGTGACACTTGCATGTGTCTTTAGAATTTTCTTTCTAAGTTTAGAGTAGTTTACCTTTTGATCTTCTTCTTCTGATTTGACGTGTCTTTATCTTGCGCCATCAAGCAAACTTCCTCAAGGCATAGGTGAGCCTTCTCATTCTCCGAGGGATCACTATCTGAGGCTTGATCGTTGTCGCTTAGCTCTGAGTCTCCCCACGCAGCAACAAGCGCTCTTTCCTTGGTCCTTTGTGGAATGAATTTTGGACCGGTTTCCTAACCTTGCCGTTGTCCTCTCGGGATTGTTCAGGACAGTCTTTGATATGATGCCCACGCTTTGAGCACCCGAAACACCTTTTATTGTTCTTTTTACGGTGATCATCGGTCTCCTTAGGCTCTCTTCCTTTCCTCATGTTGTTTCTTATGAACTTTCGAAAGTACCTCTTAGCATAGAGGACCATCTCGTCATTGTCTTCTTCTGTCTCGGATTTTTCAGATACTTGAAGGGCTATTCCTTTTCCCTTTTCTTTTGTTGAGTTTTATGAGTTTCGTTGTTGTAGTTTTAGCTCAAACGCCATTAGGGAACCTAACATGTCCGCCAAAGACATCTTAGATAGATCGTGGACTTCTTGCATGGCATTGGCCTTGCTGTTGAACGAGGCAGGAAGAGATCTGAGGAACTTCCAAATTTGATCCTCGTTCGAGATAGTTCTTCAAGCACCAACATTTCGTTGATCATCTGGGTGAACCTTGTATGCATTTCAGAAATGCTCTCCTTTTCTTCCTTCTTGAATAGCTCCCAATGAGTGAGCTGCAACTCAATGCGATTCTTTTTTATCTCATCATTCCATTCATACGTGACTTCAAGAGTTCTCCAAATCTCTTGAGCAGTTTTAGCTGAGGCTATTTTGGAATATTCCTCAGGTAGTAGTGCACAGTGTAGAATCCTTACGGCTCAAGCATTGAATACCAACTTCTTGATTTGATCATCCATCATGCTGTCAACAGATATGTCTTGTCCTTGAGCATTTCAGAAGGTATATTCACCGTGTGATATAACCCTCCACATCCTTGGATCAACAGACTTGATATGAAACTCCATTTTATTCTTCTAGTGAGTGTAGTTATCTCCATTGAAAAGTGTTGGTCGGTTTGGTGCAGAACGTTCTTCTGACGTTAGTAGGCTTGCGTGAGACATTTTGATCATCCTCCAAAGCAATTGGCTTTCTAGAAGAGACCCGCTCTAATACCAATTGAAACAAGTTAGCGCTCCTGATGCGTCCCCAATCGATCGTGGACGTATCGTAGACTTAAATAAACTTTGTTGGTTAAGGAAAGACACGAGATAAACTTAAACTGGAAACTCCATTTCGATTGAGAAATTACACACAAGAAATTTACTCAATCTCCCTTGCCTTCACACACGGACTCCGGGATAGTTTAGGACTTTATTCCAAAGACCTCTACCCTCTCCTAACAGCCGGCCTACGGTTCCCCAACGCTCCCTGACTGATCAGTCAACCAATTTATAGAGTATTGTCGCACAACTTCAATCCTAACCAGCTCACCAACTCTCTATCCTTTACACACACTTAAGTCTGATTGATGCTTGCTCAGATATTCTCTATCTTTTTCCCTCTTGTACAGGCTTACTTACATATGAAATAATGCAAGTAATATACGGTTAGTTAAGATGAAACTACCGTCTTATAAGCTCCTAGAGCAAGGAGTCTATTCTACTTTTGACCTCACATAACAACCACACTAGTATTGTTGAGAGGCTTCAACTTGATCTAGAGTTATCGAAACACGTGTCACCTTGCTACTGGACGCGTCGACGGTAGCTCTCTCGATTGGTTGAGCTTAACTTGTCTGATCTTGTCTGGCTCATTAATGCACATAAATGCTCCTTTGGACTTCATTATGGCTATGTACTCGTTCTGATAAGTAGCCCTTTACTTATCTTGTCCATTTTAATATTAATGAGTAATATTCTTGTCGTGTGCTAGTTGATAGTGTGAATATGTGAGTCTGCATAGATATGTCGATCTTCTTGCAGTCTTTGTCTTTGTTTTACTCCTGAAGCATAAGAGATATCTTCGTGTGGTGACTGACTTCTTGTGTGTGCTAGAAGTTCTAGCGTGAGCTCTCCTAGACAGGTGCCCGACTAGTTGGGCACATGTCGTGAACCGAGTGCGCTTGCTACCTTGCGTGCTAAGCCACTCTTTTGCCTGTCTATCTGAATCACAAAGCTTGACAAACATGTTAAATACACAACACAAGGTTTGCTATCATCAAAACTAAAGGATCTTGACTTAACAATTTCCCCCTTTTGATGATGGCAACCTATACAAACTTATATGTACTTGGCAATTTGAAATTTTGAAAGATTCCCCCTAAGAAGGATTCCCCCTGAGTTGGTTAAGGGTTGAAAGATTTGAACAACGAAAGATAACAGCTTTTATTTATACTATAACCATAGGTAGAAAGTTATTCACTAAGATATTACATAACAATAGGGAAAATAGTTATACTAACACAAGTACATATCTTTCTTTCCCCATTTGCCATACAGCAAAAAATAGGGAGCATCTACACGACATAAGGTATTGTAAGCGCTATAACATTCCATAGAGTACAAACTACAAGTACGATCGAGATAATCTAGATAGAATGGCGTGTTTGAAGATCCCATTCGATATCATCTAGGCCATAGGGTTCATCCTCTGAAACAAAAACTTTTAACCAAGGTTTCTTAGCTGTGGTGGATTCAAACAAGGGTGATTCTACTATGGTGAAGAGGTCTAATTCCTCGGAATCTACTGTGAACTCCATGTAGTGAGGGGTTCTAGTAGGAGAGGGAGTAACACTTGAGGTTCTAGACCAAGCTGTGAATGAGTCGGAGTTGGGTTGAACATAGCTTTAGGCGACACATTTCTTTGGATGTTTGTGAACATGAGCTTGCGAATGGTGGAATGGAATGTTTTCTCATTTGAGTTGTAGGAGTTTTATGAAGTTTGTGCCATTTTGTGAGATGTGAAGTGATGATCGTGAGTAATGAATGAACTGAGCAAGTATTTGTAGACAGGTTGAGGATATGCTCAGCGACTGCTCAGTGTGGTAATAAATGAGGTGCTACGTCTTGTGAGCTATGATTGTAGGCTTTTTAGGTGTCAAGTTTGGAGATAGGATTAGTGGAATGGATGAGACTAAATATCTCTAATCATTTTGCAATTTTTAATCAAGGAAAAGCAGCCAATACAATAAATTATTTCACAACCAATGGTTTTATCATTCAAGTCGACAAAGAAACAATTTGCATTTCATTCATATCAAAAGATTTTCTGAGAACAAAAAGTCAATGGCAGAAAAACATTAAAGGAAAAGAAAAGTAACTTAGAACTAATTTTCTCACGGTTTCCAGTCATGTCTCTAAGAGACAAAGAAAACTCAGGCTAGAGGTGGGACTCTATAAAGTCTATAGCTCCTTGAACCATGTGATGAACACTTGGTTCTCTAGAGACAGCCTACACAGTGGTGAGAGTAACTCTCACACTCTTTAGAACATCCCTAGCTGAAGTATCTAGACTAGTCCCCGACCTGTCATGGCCAGTGAGAGACTTCTCTTCCTCTTGAGTCCCGATGCTGTTGCTGTTGGTCGAGGCTCTGGCCTTGAGTCTTCGCTGTTGGTTGGCTTCTGAGCAACCACCAACTGATCTCCCTTCGTCTTGATCCCCATTTTCGACAATATCTCTGAACAGATGTTGTCCTGAGCAGTGCGTGCGCACTCGTGGAGCCTGTCGGTGTCCACTCCATTTTGTTGTAGCACCTTGGTCACCACTCCCCCATGCACCAGACCTTAGTTGACGTATATGCTCTCCTCTATGGTGAGCAGAATCATTGCTGGAAGATCAATCTTCTCCTTGGTCTTGATCACAAAAGCGACCTCACATCTCTTGCATTGGCAATGTGGGTGTGTTGGTTCCGTGGGTGATGTTGTGGGAAGGATGTTGAAAAGGACCCTATTGGGGATGGACATTTCAACTACATGGAAGTTCTTCATGGTGTCCCTTTGTTGAGTAGCTGGACCATTTTTCCTCCTTGATGGCCCAAGTCGTTTCAGGTGGTGTCCTTTCGGACAACCACCCTCTGATTTTAAGCCAAAAGTGTCCATATCCAAGACTTGGAGATGTTGATATGAACTCCTTGGACTTACGAGATGATGTAGTCGTCATCTTCATCACTCTAGAGTGGTCCAAGATGTCACGTATGCTCTTTGAGCAGCTCGATGTAGATGGTGACAATCTCCTAAAAGAAGTCCACCCATCCTTGGAACTCCAACAGCTCTAGGATCTTTTCAAGACCCATTTTCTTCATCCACTCCATGTCCAATGTCGTGGGTAAGACGGACATGATTTGTTGTTGACATTCTCGGCTTTGATCAGAGCTGGCTCTAACTCTTTGAGCTACTTCAGACTTGAGAGTTTGGGGTGGATGTGGCTTTGCAGCCTCCTTCTTGGTTTGGAAGAGCTCCTCGAGCTCCTGACCATGTGGTGACAGCACCATCTTCTGCTTGCCTTTAACTTTCACAACCTCTTTCTCGCGCGCTCAGCTGTTGGGATGATCGATGACAACTCTGTGTCACTGTCACCGTTACGACTAGATCGTTGGGGTGCCGGTGACCTGTCTGTGACTGGTTCCTCAGTCTGAGCGACTGGTTCCACCTCTTCCTTAGAGTTGGGCAGTCACATCCTCCTCTTACCTATTTCCTCCTAACAGCTTCTCTTTGTGACTTTTTTATCACTTTGCACTCCTCTTCTTCCACTAGTCGACGACAGCCTCGACGACCGCAGAGGGAGTGGCCTCCTCGTGTCGGTGAAGTGCAACTTGTGAGTTGCTCCTTTAGGAGTGGAATAGGCCTTTTGTGGAGTTTTGCTTGGGTTTTAGTGCACTTGGAGGCACGAGTTACGCGAGTCGTTGTAGCAGTGCAGAGGTCTTGTTTTAGGGACTTTGGGATTTTTGGCTTTGGAGTGTTTTGTGGCTAATTTTGGAGAAGAAGCAGGGGAAGACATGTTGGATTCTCGCTAGGAGTAGGAGTTGGGAGTATTTGGGTTTGAGAATTTCAGTTTGGATTAGGTGGTGAAGCTTAGGCAAGTAGAGGCTTATATGGTGTACCTCTTCTGTTGTAACTCGCCTTCATTTGACCTTGCGCACAGTTGATATTCTAATTCTTTGGACAGGCGAGGGGGCGACGATTCTTTGTGTGCTTCTGTCAGCCGCATGTCGGCCACTTGCACTGACGAAGCTTCCTTGAGGACCTTCTTCTTTGAGGAGAGCGGATTTGGTGCCATGTTTGATCAAAGGATTTACTAGAGTTTGCTAACTTTTGCTAGAGAATTCTTAGAGTGGCTGTGAGGCAAGGGATTCTTCGCACAGAGCTCTTATGAGTGTTTGTAAGGAAGAAGAGAAATTGCTTGAATGCATAGAGAGTTTTCAGAGTGAGGGCAAAGCGTGATGGCAGCAGGAATATATCACCCTTTTATAATTATTTAGTAACGGGCGGACCACTCCCGTCTCACTGACATGTCCTAACGGTACTATTCATAACGGGCAGCGGTCGTGACAGTTCTCATCGATCCGTTACGTTTTTCCCGTTTCTATCTGTTGCACTGTCTCTAATCTATCCTTACTTTTGTGGAAATGCTGACATATCTGTTTCAAGCAGTCGTTTGACATGTTTTCCATGCATTTAGCTGTTCGTTGACTACTGAACAACTAGTTCAAAGGAGGTTCTCACGTGTCGGTGACCGATCGTGGGAATTAAAAAATAGCCTAATCGTGTTTAATGAATATCATTCCCAGATCATGAACAATCTTGTTGAATCTTTCTCTACTTAATGGCTTAGTAAAAATGTCAAATAGTTGGTCTTCAGAAGAAATGTACTTTAAACCAACTAATTCTTTTTCACATCAATCTCTAAGAAAATGATGTATAATGTCAATATGCTTGGTACAAGAATGATGCACAGGATTTTTGGAAATAGAGATGGCACTTGTATTATCACGTGTAATTGGCAACGTACCTGTCTTGATTCCATAATCACCAATTTGTTGTTTGAGCCATAAGAGTTGAGCACAACATCTTGTCGGGCTATGTATTTAGATTCAGCAGTTGAGATTGCTACACTTTGTTGTTTCTTTGATCCCCATGCGATCAAACATGATCCAACAAAGAATGTTGTCCCTGACGTGATTTTTCTATCGGTGATAGATCCTCCATAATCTGCATTTGAAAAACCTATAATATTACAATTGGTGAGTGTAGGATAAAAGAGGCCAAGGTTTATGGTCCCTATGACGTAACGTAGAATTCTTTTTACAGCTGTGAGGTGACTTTCTCTTCGATCTTTTTGAAACCTGGCACATAAGCAAACACTATACATAATTTCAGGTCTACTAGCAGTTAAATAGAGTAGAGAACCTATCATCTCCCTGTATGATCGCTGGTCAACCGGTCGGTCACCAGTCGTGATGCCCATTTTTATGCCAACTACTATAGGTGTGTCAAATGGTTTGCATGCCTCCATTCCAAATCTCTTTAGCAAATCCTTCACATACTTTTGCTAGGATATGATTGTCCCTTCATCATCTTGCTTGACTTGAAGTCCTAAGAAGAACTTCAATTTTCTTATATCACTCATCTCAAATTCCTTTTTCATCAAAGCTGCAAACTTCTTGCAATATTTCTCATCAGAGGCTCCAAAGATTATATCATCAACATATACTTGCACAATTAAGATGTCCCTTTTGTTGTTGTAAACAAAGAAGGTTTTATCCACCTTTCCTCTCCTAAATTAGTTTTCTAAAAGATAGGAGGATAGACGGTCATACCATGATCTTGGAGCTTGTTTGAGCCCGTAAGGAGCTTTATCAAGCTTGAGTACCATGTATTTTCCTTCTTGTGTCTCAAAACCTGGAGGTTCTTCAACATACACTTCTTCCTTGACATACACATTAAGAAAAAAACTTTTGATGTCAAGTTGGAAGAGTTTGATTCCTTTATGTGCAGCAAATGCAATAAGTAATATGATGGACTCCATCCTTGCTATTGGGGCAAAGGTCTCTTGGAATTCTATCCCTTCTTGTTGACGATATCCTTGAGCTACCAAACGAGCTTTGTTCCTAACTACTTCTCCCATCTCATTTAGCTTGTTTCTGAAGACCCATTTTATGCCAAGTACTCCTTGATGTGAAGGACGCGCCACAAGAGCCAGAATTTGCATCTTTCAAACTGATTCAATTCTCCTTGCATTACTTTAATCCAGTCTAAGTCTTGAAGAGATTCTTTGATATTTTTGGGTTCAATGGTTGAAACAGTCATTGAGAATGCTAGAAGATTTCAAGCTTGTGCTCAAGTTTGAATTCCTTTGAAGATTTTTGATATGATGTTCTCCAATGGATGGTCTTTGTACAGAGTACGAGATTGATGAATGGTTGATGGTGATAGAGGATCTTCGACATCATTGATCCCTTCATTGACCTATTGTTGACCTGTCGCTGACCTGTCGGGTAGGTTTTCCTTGGTTAGTGATTCATCTTAGGGATTATCTATGTGATCTTGATCAGCTAGATCAAATCCAAGTTCTTTATCTTCTTCGGATTCCTTGACCTTATGAACTTCAGCCTCATCAAAGAGCACATGTACACTTTCTTCCACCTTTAATTTATTTTTGTTGTAGACTTTGTATGCCCGGATCCTTTCAGAGTATCCAAGCAAGATGGCCACATCACTTTTTGGCATCAAATTTTCTTAGGGGATTATTTTCATTGTTGTGGACATAACATTTACAACCAAAGATCTTGAAGTGACTTATGTTTGGTTTTCTTCCCTTGATTATATCATAGGATGTTTTTTTAGATAGGTCGTATGAGCGTTCTATTTGTGATGTAGCATTCAGTCGCCACAGCTTCTGTCCAGAAGACCTGAGGAAGACTGCTCCCCAATAGCATTGCCCTGGCTACCTCTTGCAGTGTGCTGTTCTTACACTCAACTACCCCATTTTGTTGGGGTTTCCTTGGTTCTTATATGTGTGATTGATTTCATGTTGTTTACACATATCCATGAATTGTTGATTCTCGAACTCTGACCCATGATCAGACCAAAGAGCCTTAATCTTGTGGTTGAGTTATACTTGGACTTTTTGAAATACCCCAGACTTAAATATGGTGATTAAATTATTCAAGTATGATATTTAGAGGCTTATTGATTCCTAAAGAATATTGGTGAAGAAAGTAAAACCAAAAGAAAAGAGAAAAAGGGTAAAAAACATAAAACATAAAAACGTGTGTTACGCAATCATAGGAGGTATACGACCTCGATTAGGGTCCTAGATGGACTCCTAAGACTTATTTACACACTAAGAACATGTGGGAACAATTTCCGAAGAAAATGAATCCATATAGTGGATTAAAAATGCAAACGAAGTCCTAAAGCACGTTTTTCGAGAAAACTCGAAAACGTGACTTTAAACAGTTTAATGGACTTGTAAAAATTATAGTTGATCATATAACTAAAATTGAACACTATTAAAGGTCAAGATCCATTAAAATTAACAAAACGGGAAAATCCGGAAAACAGGCCCAGTTGATGAATAGTGCCAAACCGGGAAATTTAGGAGTGTTTCTTGCGAAAAGGCGAAAATGCCCTTGCTTAAATAACTAAGGGGGCCGGTTTTTGGGTGCCGACTCACCCTCCGCTATTCAGCCATATTGGCTCCTTATTATTTAGGAAAAGAAAAGAAAATAAAACAATAAAGCAAAAAGGTGAGAGAATGTACAAGTTGCTTTTCTAGTCTCTCTCCTCCCATTCCCCCACTCTCTCACATTTTTCTCTTCTTCCCAAGCACTATCTCTTCTTCCTTCTTTGTCTATGGTGATTTGGAGAGCCTCCCAACAAGCTCTAGCTTCCTCTCCATTATTCAAGGGTTAAACCAAGTCAAAACTCCAAAAAAATTACATATTCTTACTCCCCTCATCTTGGGGATTATTTTCCACCTTTCAAAACTCCTAAACCTTGAAGTTGAACTCCATGGGTGGGTGGAGCTCCTCTTGAAGGAAGAAGAAGGCCATTGTGAGCAAGATCATCTCCTTATTTGTTTAAGGTAAGGAAGAAGCTTAAAATGTCTCTTTTTTAGCCTTTTCTTTGCAACCGAAAATTCCAAGTTTTGAGCTCCCATTTTGCTCCTTGTTCTAACCGGTTTTTCCTTCAAGAAAATTGTTGGAGCTTTGCTTTGGTTGTTTCCAAAAACTTCATCTAGAAGTTGGAAGGTAAATCCTCTTTTTAGAGCTTTAAACATTCTCTTGCATTCTAGGGTTTAATCCAAGAGTTAGATATTCATTTAGTGTTTGTTGTGTATTCCTTTGGTATTGGTTGTAGCTTGCCAATTAATTCCCCCACCTTGGCCGATTTTAATCAAGAGCAAGGGAAAAAAGGAGAGAACAAGAAGCACGGAGGAAGAGAAAAGAAGTGAAAAGAGAACTTGGGAGCTTAAGGTAAATGACTAACCTTAAGGGCTATCCTATATGTCTTTAGAATTATGGGATGGGAAATTAAAATAATGGACCAAAATGTGCTAGAAAATGTGTTTGATTAATGAGAGAGAGAATTGTGAATTGTGTTTGATTTAAGGGCCCTGGAGCCAAGTTAGTTATGATTATTGGATTATAAGGTGACTGGTAATGTGTGGATGAATTATGTGATGGTAAAATCCATTATGGATATGGTTAGTTGGACTTGATAGGAAATGAAAAATGATGCATTTGGGCATGCTAAGGAGTTTTAGATGATGTATGAGTAAGGAATGATCTAAGGTTAACCAAGAGTTGTGAGGGTTAGTAATGCATTAGTGTACAAGATGTGCAAGAATGAGTGAGTATAAGTAATTGGTATGGTCAAACAATTGGGTTAGTAAGTTGGAGAGCTAAAGTGCAACTTAGGAATCCAGGAATTAAGTTGCAAGTGCATAAATGGAATTGGAAATTTGTCAAACTAGCCAAGGATTAAGTGGTAGTTTGATTAATGGATTAAGAAGGTTTAGGGTGTGATTAAGGCGTTATACCTTGTTTGGAAACATGTGGGAAGGTTGGAAAAGAATTTGATAAAAATTAGGGTTGGAATGGAAATCAAAACTATCAAATTTAGCATCTTTTTAGCAGGGTCCGGGACCTAGTCCTTGGACAAGGTCCCGGACCACACAAAAATTGGTTGAGAATTGCACACAGAGGGAGGTCCGGGACCTAGGTCTTGCATATAGACCCGGACCACCCCATTAGAAAACACCGAGAGTAATTCTGGCAATTGATCCGGGACTTAAGACCAGGACCAAGTCCCAGACCAGTGTAAAAATTGAGCAGAAGGTTTATGCAGTGTGTTGGTCCGGGACTTAAGGGCCGGACCAAGTCCCGGACCACACCAAAAATGTAATCATGAGTGTTTTAAGGCAATCTAATGATGGGGAATTGAATAGTAATGATATTAGATGATGATTAGGACTTGTTTGGTGACATGTAAAGGTCCTTAGGAGTATAAACAAGTATGAGACTGAATGTAGAAGTGAGAACTTAAGATCACTTGAGTAAAGTTAAGAGTAACGGGACAACGGGGTTAATTACAGGCGCATTAGTCGTTTAAATTCTGTAATGCCTTAACGTTAATAGAAACGTTTGAAATGTTATCAGTGATGGGAGAATTGTCAGAGGAGCGTGAGACAAACGCTAGAGTAATTCCTTGGTGAAAGGTATGGTTTTATTGCAACTTATGTCCTGCCGAGTTACACTCGGCTTGTGCTACTTGTTATTGTGTGCCAACCTAACAAGATAAAAGCATGAAAATCTTTACTGCATTTGATATATACATATCTTGATGTCTGCAGAATGTGCTAACCATCCTTGCTTGAGTGTGTGATCTAACTGAATATCGTAGATCAACTCACATTAGAATAACGTTTAGTTAGCGACTCGTAGAAAGAGTCGATACACAAAGTAACTAAAGCGTGGTGAAACACGTAAGAAATCTCAACTAGAGAATAACTATAGTTCAACATTATGAACTCATGAGAAAAGTAAAAAAGTGATATACAGATTAGTAAACTCCTTTTTAATGGTTTGTTGAGAACAACGATAATTCAATCTTATGAACTCACTAGTGTGAGAGAGATGTATGAGACTATAAAACTCCCTCTTAATGGTAGTCGACCTCCTCTATGAGGATTCGACCCGGTTTGAGAAAATGACCCACGCGTATAAGTATTTGAAATGTTGGGGCAACCCTTAAATCTGAGAATACATGAACTCAAGGAAATTCCTAAGTTATTTGATGACATCGAGAGTGATGCTTCTAGACTAATGTACATGATTATGTTATGACTCCAATGAGAGGAGTGATTAGGAATGTGAGAAGTCCGATAAAGATTCATACTTACATGAAAGGAAGAGGAACTAAGAGAGTAGTTCCGGTTGCTAGTTGAATCTTCCAACTATGCTAGACCCGGTGTAGGGTCAAAACCGGGGAAGTAAGACTAGAACCCGAAAGCCCGGTGGTGAGAATTATGAATGTCTCTGCCCGGAGGTCAAGTGTGTTGACTTAAAAATTATTCAAGAAAGGAATAATTGAGAAAATAAGATCGAGACCTGTATTGTCTTTAGATCTAAGAGAACAAATATACGAATAGAATGGAAAGATATTGATTAATGAGTATGAGGCATTATTGAAGTAAAAACCTTCAGGGCCTAGAGAACAAGGTAATGTAAACTAACAAACTTAATGTGTTAGTCTCATTGATTGTATTCCATTGCTGAGTACTTGTGTTGAATGCGAGCATGTTGTGTGTTTACAGCATTTCATGTTTTGATTTTAATAAAATCAATCGCATGCTTAGATGAAAATTAGTTGGGTGTGACCGGGTAGTAGCAGGTTGCACGACTACCATACCAGCAAAGGTGTTGAGCCCCTTTGGGGCCCCCCATTACTTTTCAAGTACATTGGAGCTGATTAACGTTCGAGAGTAGGACAGGGTTGCTGCTATTGCATGGGTAGTTTTATTTAACTACATTTTTAATTGTTTGTATGGTAAAACCGTAATTGTATCGGCAAGTTGAGGATTGTAATAGACTTGGTATAGATTTGAATTGAGGATTGTATTATGTGACTCGGTTTAGTAATGAATGAGGATTGTATTTGTGTAAGTACTCGGAATTCCGGTCCATCAGACCGTTACTGTGATTGAGTTAGGCCTTGATAATCACGTGGGTGGATAATGGCATTGTTTCGCCCATTATTGTATTTGGATTGTCTGCTGCGATTGTAATGATGAACGAGGAGATTAGTTGTTAATGACGAGATTAGCGGTAGGGATGTTACACTTTTCCTGCAAAGACTTAGAAATTTCTCAAAGACTACATCTTTGGAAGTAATAAAGAATGTCCAAACAAATCGTGAGTAATCATCAACAATCACAAACACATACCAATTTCCTCCAAAACTTTTAATTCTCATGGGTCCACATAAGTCCATGTGAAGTAATTCAAGTGGCTTGGATGTACTTACTAAGTTCTTTGATTTGAAGGAAGTCTTAGTTTGCTTGCTTCTAACACAAGCATCATAAAGATTGGTGTCAGATTCTTTAATCTCAGGGAGACCTCTTAGCAACCGTTTCTTGACAACCTATCTTAACAAGGAAATGATAACATACCGAAGTCTTTTGTGCCATAGTGTGGAGTCATCTATTGAAGCAGTCAATCATGAAAGGTTTGGACTGTCAATATCCTCCAAACTAGTTACATAAACCTTTTTCCACCTTCTTCTCTTTAACAACTCTTTGCCATTGCCGTGACTTACTATGCTACAATGTGTAGAATAGAAGTGAACTGAATTTCCTTTGTCACATATTTGAGATACGCTGAGAAAATTGAATTTTAAACCATTAACTGAATTGACATTATCTATGACATAGTCTGAGGTAAAACCAACCTTACCTTCACCGATGATTTTTCCTTTCTTGTTATCTCCAAAGGAAACATTCCCTTGGCTTCTTGGTTCGAGTGAGAAGAACTTCATCTTGTCTCATGTCATGTGTTTAGAGCATCCACTATCGATGTACCAGCAGAGGTCCATTCACACTCGATTCTGCACTTAACAAGTTAGCGTTGTGGGGTTAGGGTCCATAGAAAGGTTGGACCCATTTCCACCATCAATCATTGTTCTAAAATCATTTTTGACTACCCATTTTAGTCCTATCTTCTGGAGTTGCCAATGCCTCATGAATCGCGTTCTATAGCATTTGGCTTCATCATGACCAGGTTGTCTACACAGATGGCAGACACATCTACGACTTGTCCTTGACTGATACCCGACCTGTCGTTTGTTTCTCCACATGGGTATTCTAGATACAACTTCTAGCTTCACATGTTTTTCTCTGACAATTGCTAGTTCTTTTTCTTTTGAACTAAGTGCAGCAATCAGTTCATCTATTTCAGGTTTTTTGCTAATTTCATCTTTTCATGAGCAGAAAGAATCTCACTATAATCAATTTGCAATTTCATGAGTGCCTTCATTAGATTTTCTACCTTATCCTTATCTGAGTTTTTCTTCAATTTCTTATTTCTTCTAAAAGTTTCTTGTTTTCATTTTCCAATGCCTCTAGTTGATCAACTAGTATAAGAGAAAACTTTTTAAGTCTAGGAAGTTCAGCCTTTAGAATTTTCTTTCTAAGTTTAGAGTAGTTTACCTTGTTTTGATCTTCTTCTTCTGATTCTGACATGTCTTTATCTTGTGCCATCAAGCAAACTTCCTCAAGGCATAGGTGAGCCTTCTCATCCTCTGAGGGATCACTATCTGAGGTTTGATCGTTGTCGCTTAGCTCTGAGTCTCCCCATGCAGCAACAACCTTCTTTCCTTGGTCCCTTGTGGAACAACTCTCGGACAAGTTTCCTGACCTTGTCGTTGTCCTCTCGGGATTGTTGAGGAATGACTTTGATGTGATGCCCATGCTTTGAGCACCCGAAACACCTATCATTGTTCTTTTTACGGTGATCATCGGTCTCCTTGGGCTCTCTTCCTTTCCTCATGTTGTTTCTTATGAACTTTCGAAAGTACCTCTTAGCATAGAGGACCATCTCGTCATTGTCTTCTCCTATCTTCGAGTTTTCAGCTACTTGAAGAGCTATGCCTTTTCCCTTTTCTTTTGTTGAGTTTTATGAGTTTCATTGTTGTAGTTTTAGCTCAAACGCCATTAGGGAACCTAACATGTCCACCAAAGACATCTTGGATAGATCGTGGACTTATTGCAAGGCATGGACCTTGCGGTCGAAGGAGGTAGGAAGAGATCTAAGGAACTTCCGAATTTGATCCTCGTTCGAGATAGTTCTTCCAAGCACCAACATTTCGTTGATCATCTTGGTGAACCTTGTATGCATTTCAGAAATGCTCTCCATTTCTTCCTTCTTGAATAGCTCCCAATGAGTGAGCAGCAACTCAATGCGAGTCTTTTTTATCTCATCATTCCCTTCATATGTGACTTCAAGAGTTTTCCAAATCTCTTCAGCAATTTTGGCTGAGGCTATTTTGGAATATTGCTCAGGTAGTAGTGCACAGTGTAGAATCCTTACGGCTCGAGCATTGAATACCGACTTCTTGATTTGATCATCTGTCATGCTATCAATAGATATGTCTTGTCCTTGAGCATTTTGGAAGGTATATTCACCGTGTGATATAACCCTCCACATCCTTGGATCATCAGACTTGATATGAAACTCCACTTTATTCTTCCAGTGAGTGTAGTTATCTCGATTGAAAAGTGGTGGTCGGTTTGGTGCAGAACCTTCTTCTGACGTTAGTAGGCTTGCATGAGACATTTTGATCGTCTCCAAAGCAGTTAGCTTTCTTGAAGAGACCCTACTCTAATACCAATTGAAACTAGCTAGCGCTCCTGATGCGTCCCCGATAGATCGTTAAGGAAAAAAAGACACGAGATAAACTTAAACTGGAAACTCCATTTCGATTGTGAAATTACACATAAGAAATTCACTCAATTTCCCTTGCCCTCATGCATGGACTCCAGGACAGTTTAGGACTTTATCCCAAAGTCCTCTACCCTCTTTGGACAGCCGGCCTACGGTTCCCCAACCGCTCCCTGACTGATCAGTCTACCAATTTACAAAGTGTTGTCACACAACTCCTATCCTAACCAGCTCACCAACTCTCTAGCCTTTACACACACTTAAGTCTTATTCATGCTTGCTCAGATATTCTCTATCTTTTTCTCTCTTGTACAGGCTTACTTACATATGAAATAAATGCAAGTATATATACAGTTAGTTAAGATGTAACTACCGTCCTATAAGCTCCTAGAGTCAAGGAGTCTATTCTACTTTCGACCTATCACATAACAACCACACTATTATTATAGAGAGGCTTCAACTTGATCTGGAGTTGTCAGAACACGTGTCGCCTTGCTACTAGACACGTCGGCGGCAGCTCTCTGGATTTGTTGAGCTCAACTTGGCTGATCTTGTCTAGCTCATTAATGCTCATAAATGCTTCTTTAGACTTCATTATGGCTATGTAATTGTTCTGATAAGTAGCCCTTTACTTATCTTGTCCATTTGCACATTAATGAGTAATATTCTTGTCGTGTGCTAGTTGATAGTGTGAATATGTGAGTCTGCATAGATATGTCGATCGTCTTGCAGTCTTTGTCTTTGTTTTTCCTTAAGCATAAGATATATCTTCGTGTGGTGACTGACTTCTTGTGTGTGCTAGAAGTTCTAGTGTGAGCTCTCCTATACAGGTGCCCGACTGGTTGGGCACATGTCGTGAACCGAGTGCGCTTGCAACCTTGCGTGCTAAGACACTCTTTTGCCTGTCTATCTGAATCATAAAGCTTGACAAACATGTTAATTACACAACACAAGGTTTTCTATCATCAAAACTTAAGGATCTTGACTTAACAGGTTCCATATATAGGCTTTCTTAAAGATAGAAAAATCCGGTAAAAACCGAGATTTACTGATGTTTTAGCTCAAAGGTTTCTAAAAGGAATTTGACTATGAAATTTTAAACATGGGTAAAGGATGATATTTCTGATTTTTCAAGGTGGAATCAAATTTTTTGGATATTGGAATATTTTTAAATTCAATTTCTTGTCAGATTCAATCAAAATTTACTTGAAAATTATTGGAAATTCGAAAAATCAAAATTCCAAAGCCATTATGCTCAAAATGTTATCCTCTATTTTGAATTGATTTGAAACATTTTTGGAGGAGAGAGAAAGCTTGTAAAGGGCTTAGGAGCACTTGAAAATTACAAAAATGCCCCGGAAGCTGACCTAGCTATCCCTGGCACTCCGTAATGTGCCGATCGAACTGGGAATCATTGTCGTTTAACCAAACTACCCTTTTAGTAACTACGCCTTAAGATACTCTATTCCGGGGGGGTTAAAATTTTGGGTATAACAGATTGCCCCTCATTAACTTGTCTTTGTAATGAGAATGAAAAGACTGGTTTATGCCTGAGTAATGCCCTAAAATTTTGACTAGTAGTGAAGAATGAATTATATTTCTGCTGAAAGTCTAATGATTGTCCTGAGCTATTCTGAGGCGCTAGCTACCTTAAAGAGAAGTCTAAATGTGTTGGATATTTTGAGGCTCCAACTACCTAAAACAAAAGTCTAGATGTGCTGGGCTATTATGGGGCGCCAACTACCTAAAATGTGAAAATTGGACAAAACTGAGAATAAATAAACTAGACCGAGCATCAAAGGTGCCGAGAACCTAAAAGTGAATAAACTACGCCAAGCATGAAGGTGTCGAGAACCTAAAGGTAAATGGAATACGCCGAGCATTATAAGGTGTCGGGAACCTGAAATGGATAAACTACGCCGAGCATGAAGGTGTCGGGAACCTAAAATGGATAAACTACGCCGAGTATGAAGGTGTCGGGAACCTAGAGGTAAATGGAATGCGCCGAGCATTATAAGGTGTCAGGAAACTAACGCTAAGTGGAATATGCCAAGCATTATAAGGTGTCGGAACCTGAAGGTAAATGAAATACGCTGAGCATTATAAGGTGTCAGGAACTTGAAGCTAAGTGGAATACGCCGAGCATTATAAGGTGTCGGGAACCTGAAGGTAAATGAAATATGTCAAGCATTATAAGGTGTCGGGAACCTGAAGCTAAGCGGAATACGTCGAGCATTATAAGGTGTCAGGAACCTGAAGCTAAGTGGAATACGTCGAGCATTATAAGGTGTCGGGAACCTGAAATGAGTGAAGATGGGTAAGAATGGTAGGCTTATGCGTGCTTGGGATGTTTTTGTGTGCCTAAGGTGAATGAATGTAGGATAGGTCTTATGGAGCCTAGGGTTGAGTTCTTCTACTCAGGTGAGTTCTGCTACTCGGGTGAGTTCTGCTACTCGGGTGAGTTCTACTACTCGGGTGAGTTCTGCTACTCGGGTGAGTTCTGCTTCGCTGAAGAATCAGTATCTTTGGGTGAGAATCTGTATCTCAAAAGAATCTGTATCTTTGGGGTGAGAATCTGTATCTCTAGAGAATCTGTATCTCTAAAGAATCTGTATCTTCAAGGTCAGAATCTGTATCTTTGAAGAATCTATATCTTCAGGGTGAGAATTTGTATCTTTGAAGAATCTGTATCTTCGGGGGTGAGAATTTGTATCTATGAAGAATCTGTATCTTCGAGGTGAGAATCTGTATCTCTGATTTATGATGAGGAGTCTCGTACGGATAGATGCAAGGTAAATTTTATGCAAATGATCATGTTGAAAGTTGATTATGAAAGTGCCAAACGTGGCAATGATAATGTGCATGTTAAAATGCAATCAAAGTGTATGTAGGAAACTTGTCTGAAACAAGAAACCTGTTGAAAAAGGTGCCAAACATGGCAATGCTTGAGAAAAACTTTAGTGAAAAAGGAAAGTGAAACGATCATTTCCTGACTAAGAATTTTAGATCTGCAATTTGTTTCTTAGATGAACATGCCTGTGATGGGGGTGTGTAGTGTTGTTATTGCCTTTGATGTGGTGATGAAGGCTTATGAGGGGCCTAAGGTTGGGTTGTGATTTTTGGATGGTGATCAGGATTATGACGAGCCTGATGTTTTTGTGGAGGTAAGGCTAATGACGGGCCTGTGAGTGTTTGTGTGGAGGTTAGGGCTTATGTGCTCCTGTGATGGGATGGTGGTAGTGTTTGAGCCTTTGGGTTTCAATTGCCATTATTCTTGCAATTGTTGGAACCTACAATTACCCCGAGTATCTTTCCTTAAGGCAATCTGAGTGTTAAGATTTGTGGCAACCGATCGGGACGATCGATTACCCCTAGTATTTTCCTTGATCAATTACGCAAAAATAACTCTCGTTCTCACGGGGTCGAGGTTTATTTGATGTGGTGATTTCTATCCTACACTCAAAGTCTTTAGTGTTTGCGTTCATGCTCTCCTTTTGGTCAAAACGTCTCAACCATTGAATTTGACATTTGTTAGATTTACGCGTTCAACCTGTTACTTTCATGTGATTGGATACACAAGTACTAAGTCAGAAGTCTTTAAAGCTTATAACGCGGCCATGGGATGTGATGAAAGACAACGGGACCATGGAGGGGTATTTGAGGTATGTGGAGCTTAAAAGGGGTGACCAAAGCTGCACCTTGCATCTTCTCTTAGATTCATCTTCCTTGTCTTGAAGTCATCTAGCTGCTTTGTGTTGACGTTGTTTTCGAGCTTCTAAACTTGGACTTTTGAAGTCGTCCTTTACACCATTTCTCTTCTTTTTATCATTGGGATTTCTTTGAGGCACTTCGGGTTTGCCCTTTTGTTTTATCCTTTCTTGACTTCTCTTTCGGGGTTCTTGTGTCTCCCGGTTTTGAGCTTTGAGAGCTGTTTTGATATGAGCTCTTTGGATCATGTGTCACTCTGGGACCATTTGCGGATCACTTCGTCATGCTGGTAGCGGCTTTTCTTCTTTGAACTGATGAAAGTGTTATCTGAGAGTCGGGCTCCTCGCTTCCTTTGGTCACCAGGTCGGTAATTCATCACGGGCTGGCTTGTTTTGTGGGGCTTTGTAATATCAAAAAGGGATATATGAAAGGCTCAGTGGGGGTGCCTAGGGTTTAATTTCAGGGTTCACAAGCTTTTTGGTTGTGTGGTGCTATACCAAGCTGCTTCGTCATTCCTGATAGTTGTGTATCCGTTCTTTGTTACTTTTCACGGGTCTAAGCGTATATTTACAAAGTATCTCCTTCGGTCAGAGTTATGTCGCTTACCTTACCTTTGAATATGGTCTCACCGAAGTCGTGTAAAAATGGCACGCTCGTTCACTCATGGTTTTTTCCGCTCGAGACACTCTCGTGAATTTTTCACTTAGAGACTTGTTCATACATTTAAATGAAAGATTAAAGATGATGATCCTAAACTCAGATTGCCCCCAGTATTGATTTGGGGTTTATGACAACAATTTAAAAGATGTGGATTTAAAACCACTTTGTGGGTTGTTTGGATGACTTGGGAAAAGCTATGGGGTTTGGCAAAGCATGTTCAAATTTTTGGAAACAAAATACAAGTCTTTGCATTCCATTGTCGGGAAATGATTATTTCATGAACCATCTTCTCAAAAGAAACTTGTGTGAAGCAAAATCTTTTTTTTTTACCATTTAGACTTGAAAAATTCATTTATTTGTAACATGAGAAAGATGATGATTTAACAAAATTGATGTTTTTTATTAGTGGTTTGAAAATAATCATTCTTTGAAAACTATGAGTGATGCATTTGAAATAGGAGGGTTATGGCAGGTTATGCAGTAGAATGCATGGGAACCCTAAACTTTCTATTGAATTCGAACCCTGCTAAAACGTCTGATGTCGGCATGCTGAAGACTCGAGCTCTTGACCACCGGATGTCGCTAAGATGGCTGTGATCGTCTTCTTCTTGAACTCTTAGTAGGCTCGGCAAAATTTCTGAACTATCGATGCCTAAGGATTATGTAGGAGGTACCTGGGCCTGAATCTTTTCCAAACTGAGAGTGAAGTGCATGGGCTAGAGTGATTCCTAGACTGGAACGGATGTGTGGGCCTGAATACCCTTAATCTAGAATTGGAGCACACAGACTGAAGGAAGCCACATGGATCATGAATGGGCCAGTGGGCCGAGAGAGAAACCTTGAAGTCTTAGATTCGTTTTTTGCTCTTGTTGGGCCATGAGGCCAGAAACTAGAATGAATGAGTTATGCAAACTATCTTGAATTCAAATGTTTTTTGCTATGGGCCAAAATTCTGGATTGAGAGAGAAGCTCATGGGCCAAAACTATGAATTGGTCTATGGGCCCAAATGGAATGAGTTATGAGTGTGGTACTTGGGCCGGAATGTGTTTGGGCTAGGAATGAGGAATGTGAACCATAATGAATTCTAAAATTATGTTCTATATGTGAATTGGAATTTGGGCCGAGTAATTCTCATTGGGCCAAAAAGATGACACCTAGATCTAGGATTTTGGGCCAAAGCCTGAGTGAAAAGTCTTCCTAGACTAGAATAGGCCTTGAGATGGAAAGGCCTGATGGATTTTCATGTCTCATGGATTACTTTAAGCGGATCTGTTTTTCATGGGCCTAGAACTAAATTGATAATTCAAGTTGGGCCGAAAGAGAGAAATCATCTAAGTCTAAACTTTTGGGCCGAAGCCCAAATGACTCACATATTAGACCAAACAGGGTCGTTGGGCCGCAAACAATAAAGCTGTCAATTCCGGTTGGGCTGAGTTGATGCAGGATAATTCCTATCAATTTCTAAGCTTGGTAGTGGGCCGATCATACAAGCAAACAAGGCTCACACAAGTTCAATACACTAGTAGAAAAATGGCCATTTTCGGCCCCCCATTTTCGGCGGTTTATTAATTTTCGTCGAAAATGTGTGTCGGGACATGCTATTTTTGGCGGTTGTATATAGGAACCGCCGAAAATAGCCAACTAAAAAGACCATTTTCGGCGGTTGTATATAGGAACCGCCGAAAATAGTCAAGTCGAAGCCTCATTTTCGGCGGTTCCTATATACAACCGCCGAAAATGGTCTTTTTAGTTGGCTATTTTCGGCGGTTGTATAGGAACCGCCGAAAATGAGTCTTGTTTCTAATACCCTAGCGCCCCGACTCGACATATTGTCGAAGCTCTGCTCTCTGTTCTTCCTCTCGACGCTCTCACTCCAGTTCGCCCCTCAAATCGCCCTCTCTTCTTCTCCGTCGCCGCCGCGCCTATCGCCGCCGCCGCCTCCTGCCGCCCCAGTCGCGCACTACCCCCGCGGTCTGCTGCTGCCCAAATCCGACGCCAACAGAGAACGAGGTTAGTTTTCTCCAATTCGAAAATTATGAGATTTGTTGAATTGGTCCTAATTTGTTGTTTATATGTAATTGTTGATTGAATATGTATTCTGGAGTGTAATTGATTGATTGGTTTGATTGGAAATACAATATGTGGGCAATTTTAGAAATAAACTATACGCTCGCAAGGTGTTCGATGAAATGATTTAACCAATTTCAGTGATTTTTTTTGCTATCTTACCATTGTTTATGTGAATTTTTGAGAAGTAAACGACCTTGGTGAATTGACGTTTCAATTGTACTGTGTTTTCTTCATTTAGATACTACACAAGATTGGCAGTAGTAGTCGCGTTAGCTAGCTCCTCGTGTCTTCACTCGCCACCCCCGCTTCCGTTTGATCCTCGTCCATCCAAATACCGGTTAGTTTTTTTTTTCAACCTAAATCAATTTCAATTTATCATGCATAATTGTTTGTATAATTTTTGATTACAATATAATAGTTAGTTGCAGGATTATATATTTATATAACACGATAGAATAACCACAAAATAATGTATATGCCAGCAAGGTGTTCTATAAAATGTTTGTGTAGTTTAGTTTTTTATATTTAGTAGCTAGTTAGTTGAGTAGATGTACCTATATAATATACAAAATAAAAAACCAACTATATATTTTTTTATATAATAATATATCATCAAGTAGTATATATTATAGATGTGTATACACATATATATAATATGCATATAACACAACCAAGTAGTATATAAAATAGCGTATATATATATTATATAGACTCGCCGTGTACGAACAATATCGATATATATCCTTTTCCGAAGATAGGTTATTATTGTTATTTTTTATATTTAATATTTTAAATGTTAGTTAAGTTATTATACATTATAACACTTTTTTCTAAATATTTTTTAAATTTTGACTGGTTGTTTGTAGAATGGACCGTGAATGGATGTACGGTCTGCAAGGGAATTATTTTGAATCGAAAGTGGAAAATGAATTTTGCAAAGCAGCTCTCTATCATCAGAAAAGGATGAACGACACTCACGTTCCCTGTCCATGTGCACAATGCGAACTTCGCAACAAATTCCCTAACCTACATGCTATCAGATTTCATCTATCACGACGTGGATTTATGCCAAACTATAAGATATGGTTTTTGCATGGCGAGTCTTTAGAAGCTAATAGCAGGGTGCATACTTCCACCCAGCAGAACAGTGAAACAAGAAAGGTTACCGATGATACCACATTTCCTAATAATGATTGTGATCAGAGTGACACTGAAATCAACGATGATAGTGAAAAGATTGAACAACTGAACTCTATGCTGCAAGATGTTGAGGATAATTCACAGACAAGCCGATGAATATCAAAGATTAGTTGACGCATCACGGTCCCCTTTGTTCCCCGGATGCACCAAATTTTCAAAATTGACATCCGTGCTACACTTGTTCAAAATGAAAGCAAGATTCGGCTGGAGTGATAAGAGTTTTACGGCAATACTAGAACTATTCCACGACATGCTTCCAGATGATAACAATCTTCCTACATCCACTTATGATGCAAAAAGTTGATGTGTCCTATGGGTGTGGAGTACGAAAAGATACACGCATGTCCAAACAGTTGTGTATTATACAGAGGAGAGAATAAACATTTGAATCAGTGTCCAAAATGTCATTTGTCACGCTATAAACATAAGGACGGCCAATCATCCAATTCTAAGAAAAAAAGTCCTCCAGCAAAAGTCATTTGGTATTTACCCATAATACCAAGGTTCAAACGTCTGTTTGCAAATGTCAGAGATGCCCAAAATTTAAGATGGCACGCAGAAGGAAGGAAAAAGATGATAAGCTGAGACATCCAGCTGATTCACCACAGTGGAGGACTATCGATAGAAGATTTGAAGATTTTGCTAGTGATAATCGAAATTTGAGACTCGGGCTATGTACAGATGGATGAATCCCTACGGCACTCTAAGTAGTCAACACAACACTTGGCCTGTTGTATTGGTGATTTAACACAATCTTCCTTCGTGTTTGTGTATGAAGCGAAAATACATTATGTTATCATTGTTGATTTCTGGTCCTAAACAACCCGGACATAATATCGATGTATATCTTGCACCGCTGATTGACGATTTGAAATTGCTATGGAATCAGGGGACAATGGTTTATGACAGTTACGCCAGACAAAACTTCACACTTCGTGCCATGTTGTTTTGCACAGTGAATGACTTTCCAGCGTACGGGAATTTATCTGGATACACGGTGAAAGGCACATTTGCTTGCCCAATATGTGAGGACGACACTTGTTCTGATCGTCTAAAGTTTTCTGGCAAAAACGTGTACATGTGTCATCGTAGATTGTTGCCAGCAGCACACCCTTACCGTAAAAAAAGGAAGTTATTCAACGGAAAGACTGAAACACGTGTTGCTCGTATACCTTTGAGTTCTCAAGAGATCTATGAAAAGGTGAAAGACATTGAGAATGTTTTCGGTGTTCCGTCCAAATCTACCCAAAAAAACATCTGGAAAAAATGTTCAATATTTTGGGAACTTCCATATTGGAGACATTTATCTGTTAGGCATTGTCTTGATTTTATGCATATTGTCAAAAATGTTGGTGAGGCTGTTGTTGGGACTTTGCTTAACATACCTGGGAAAACAAAAGACGGAATAAAGGTTCGAAGAGACATGCAAGCTATGGGCATACGTGAGGAGTTGCATCCTCAAGAAAGAGGCAAACGAACATATTTACCTCCAGCATGTTACACTTTGTCTAAGAATGAGAAGATCAGCTTCTGCAAATGTCTTCATTCCCTTAAGGTTCCTACGGGTTATTCATCTAACTGGAAAAGTCTTGTGTCAATGAAGGACTTGAAATTGGTCGGGTTGAAATCTCATGATTATCACGTTCTGATGTTGCATCTCCTTCCTGTTGTCATTCGGGGTATATTGCCGAAGGATGTCCGAAATGCAATTACAAGACTATGTTTCTTTTTGAATGCAGTGTGCAATAAAGTCGTGGATGCTGATACACTTGACAGTCTGCAACGTGATGTTGTTGTTACGATCTGTCAACTTGAAATGTATTTTCCACCCTCTTTTTTTGACATCATGGTTCACTTAGTTGTTCACATTGTTAGGGAAATCAAATTATGTGGTCCAATATATTTGAGGTACATGTACCCGTTTGAGAGATACATGGGAATTTTGAAGGGAAGGATGAAGAATAGATATCGACCTGAAGGAAGTATTATAGAAGGGACAATAACCGAAGAAGTGACAGAATTTTGTACTGAATACTTAAAGGGTGCAGTTGCTATTGGAGTACCACAACCTAGACACACGGGAGGGACAGAAGGTCAAGGTGTTACTGGGAAAAAAATTGTGGCAATTGATTCATCCTCAATGGAGTTAGCACATTTGTTCGTTTTACATCACCTTGAGATTATTGAGCCATTTTTTGAGAAACACATGACTACACTAAGAGGTCAATATCCTGGGAGGAATATTGTTTGGCTGACAAAAGAGCAAAACAAGACCTTTTGTTCATGGTTTAGAGACCATGTTATGAAACTTGCATCACTAGCGCCTGATAATGTAGGTGAAGAGCTCCGTTGGTTAGCTTTGGGACCTGGTTCCACTGTTGTATCTTACGAGGGGTATGACATCAATGGGTTCACCTATTGGACAAAACGACAAGATGATAGATGTTTAAACCAGAATAGCGGGGTGAAAGTAGAAGCAGCAACAACTCTGTACACCCGAGCTTCAGCGATTTCAACCTCGAGGTTGTATTATGGATGTATTGAAGATATTTGGGAACTTGATTATCAGTTTCAAAAGTTTGTTATTTTCAAATGCAAGTGGGTGGATTACAGACACGGTTATCGGGTTCAGGATGGGTTTAATTTGGTTGATTTATCAAGTCTTGGTCCTACACACGATCCGTTCATATTTCCCAAGGACTGTGAACAAGTATTTTACATAGAAGATCCCATCGATTCTAGATGGTCAGTAGTTTTACCAGGGAAAAGATTTGTGATCACAAATGTTGATCAAGATGTTGATGACGATGAATTATTATTTGATGAGACACCACCCTTTTCTAACAGTGTTCCTGCAACCAACATTGTCGATATTCCAGACGATGTAGTGTATACTAGGTCTGATCATGATGAGGGTCTATGGGTCGAAAAACCATAAATGATGTGTTTGTTTGTTAGGTAATTAAATATTAATTTTTTATGATATCTGATTATGTATTTTTTATATTATTTGTTTTGTTGTTATTAATATCATATTGTTTATCTGTGCAGACAGTCAAATGGATGATATGGACGATCCGGTCGGTGAGATTCTGTCTGATGCAGCCCGACCGAGGAAGAGGCAAACACGTGGAGGGAAGGGCCGCCAATCAAGGGCCCGGACTGATGAGGGGGGTAGTGGCACCGCCGAGATTATAGTGTCTGATGTGCCAGCTGCAGACACACAAGCTGGACCTTCTGATTCGCAGATCCCAGAGAGCAGGACCGTGAAACCTCGAGGTCCTACAAAGCTCTGAAGTCAAAAAGATTGAGTCGAAGCCGCTGCAGTTTAATGAGTATCTACAACCGACTGGGGAATGGGCTGGAGACTTCACTACTGAGCTGGGGCATATAGTGCGAGAGTATTGTGATATCACTCTCTCCTGGCCTCAGGTTGACGAAGGATTGAAGAAGAGATGTTTTGAGATCGTACAGGTTAAAAAAAACAATAGTTGCAGTATTTATTGATACGATTTACAAGTATGCATAACTAACATCCTTTTCATTTATGATGATATGCAGAAACGATATCGAATACCTGTAGAAACCGAGTACTACACCATGGTAAAATCGATGATGCGCAAAAAATTTTCAGATCATAAGCATGATCTGGTCAAATGGTTCATCCAAGAAGCTTAAGCGGCCTGACGGCGACACACGCCAGCCTTGGGAGATCTACACAGCAATAACCCAAGAGAAGTGGCAGCAGAGTTTTATGACAAGAAGATGGAGACGAAGGTACATACTAACTATTAAATAATTAAGTATTGTATATACATACAAATAGGTTTACATATGTATATTTTTTAATCATCATCGTGTACTTTTGTTTACTTGATAATAGGAGTATCGTGAGGCCCAGTCAGCGAATGCGAAGAAGAATGAATATCGTCACTTGCTGGGTGCTAAAGGGGTTAACAGAAGAGTTCCTGAGTGGGTGGCAGAAGGGGAGTTGCCATCGGATGTGAGCACTCTAGATGAGCACCAGAAACGGGGTACATTTTGGAAGCTTTCACGCACTAAGAAAGACCCAAAAACTGGAGAGCGTCTGTATCCCTTCGAGAAAACGAAGGAAATTGTTGATAAGATGGTAAGTACTTTTGTTTAATCCTTATTATTTTTCAAATTCAATATTTCAATCCTATAATTTATTATAAATCCTATATGCATTTACTTCTAAAGGCTGAAATGAACGAGCAAGCAACCCAAGGGACTTGGGCTCCTGATCGACATGATGACCAGCTGTCTCGGGCGCTAGGAAAGAAAGATCATCCAGGCCGAGCAGTGGGGTTAGGGGGGGTTAACATAGGGATAAGAAAAGTATTTGGAAACCCCGGGTCGAGGAAAGGAAGTAGTAGTCAGGAGAGGATGATCCCGTATGATGAGCATTTACGTGTCCTCACTAACTTCAAAGATCAGTTGAGGGATGAGATCCTTGCTGAAGTGCGTCAGGGGACTGGTGCACCCCAGCCATATGCTCCTGCTTCTGATCCTTCTTATGGATATGCTCCTGCTTCTGATCCTGCTGGACTGCACACAAGCACAGAGTCTAATGATCCGTATCCTTACGCATATGTACAGGTAAATTTTTATATCTTTAACTGTTTTATTACTTGTCATATCGTTTATTACTTATTTATCAGTTCAATCATCTACTAATCTGATTAAATTGTAGGATCCAATAAACTGCAACCTCTTGCTCCCGTACAACAATCAAAATATACCAGTTGCAGAAGGAAGAGTGTACATATCACGCTCGAATGACGTGGTCCATGGCATGCCATTACAGCCGTATCACGGGAGAGTGTCTGTGGACGAACCGATTTACACGTGTCCTGATTTAGCACTCCCTGTACCTACGGAGGAGTACAGCACGGTTCGGTCCGCAAAGGGTGCATTTCTTCAATGGCCTGTTCGCCTGATTCAGAAGTGTATGAAGGTACGCCCAATACAACCTTTAATATAGTTATTGTAGTAAATTATAAGTGTGTGGATGTTCAGTTCATGATTAGTAATGTATGTCGATTGCAAATAGGCATTAAAGGAGAAATCAAAGTCTCCTGAAAAAAAGAAGTCAAAGATTACATCTTCTGGATACAGAGCATCCACCAATGTCGTTACCAAAAAAAACTTGGTGGATGATTCAATATATGCACGCTTGGGGCCAAACATGAAAGTGTTGCATGATGTGATCCGTGACTTCCCAGCTGATAAAGATTCTATCCTTCTTAGCTTTGAACCTGACATTCTTCACTATGAAGAAGTTTTAGAAGTCGACTTGTGGACAAACGACGTGCAGGACATCCTGAAATCTGACTGGGTGCCTATCACTATTGTCCACTCATTCATTCTGTAAGTATTAGTCTTTTTTGGTAATTAAGTTATAAAGTGATGCCCTGAAACAATGTTAATTACTATATCTTTTAATTAATGAATAGGTTTTTGCATGAGAAAATGCAAACTTTTTCACTTACCAAGTATGGATTTCTATGTCCTAAGAGAACGTCATACACTGCTGTGACGTCTGATGTACAAGGTAGTAAGCTCTACTTACAGCGTGCGATTGCTAACAGCATCAATGCGAGAAAGAAATATCTCCTGCTGCCCTACCATCAAAGGTAATAACTTGTGTTTATCATTTTAATTCCATTAAGCATGATCTACTTGTTGATTTTGACATGTTAGTGTTTTGGTATTACATAGTGGTCATTGGGTCCTACTGGTGTTGTGTTTGGATCGTGCACGTATACTATATCTTGATCCGCTTCGGCATACAGTGCCGATAATATCAAGATAAAGCCACACCTTAACACGTAAGTACATTATAAACCACTTCTTTATGCATTTCAATTCTTTTAATTTAATTTTGTTGTGCATGGATATCCTAATTTTATTAATATACATTTATGACATTTAATGTGCAGTATATATCAAAGTGTTATGATTTCACATCTTGGTATAAGGTAAAAGGTGCTGTCCCCTGGACTGCAGTGAAGGTACATGCATCACTTGTTTTTCATTGATAGAACAAATGTCTTATGTAATTAATCCTTTTTCTTTTCTTGTTTAAGTGTCCACGTCAACCCGGGGGTTCGGAGTGTGGGTATTATGTCATGAGATATATGCATGACATAATCACCCTTTTTGGTGAGATGCAGGATCAATTAGAAAATGTATGTTGAAGTCATATATATATATTTTTTAATTTTAATGTATTTTTAATGATTAACTCATTTTGTATTGTTTTGTTTTTCAAAAGGTTTTCCTAATGTTGGCGAATACGACAGACAAACGATCAACGCTATGTTGGAGGATTGGGCGGAGTTTGTCTATATGAATTTAGTTTGATTTTCACTTTGTTTTTTCGATCGAATTGTTATTTAGAACGTTAATGTTTAGAAATTTATGGCTAGGCTTGTGAAAGATGACCGGTTTGAGTACAATGAATATCTTGGTAGTTGTATATCTATATGGTCATTTGTGACCATTTGAAATGGTTTGTATATGGTCATTTGTGACCATTTGAAATGTGTTGTTGGTCATTTGTGACCATTTCATCATTATTTTTTGACAATTCTCTTACAAAGAGTGATTGACATCCTCTACAATATGACGTAGAGAGATATTTGGATATATCTGGATGTTGTATCTGTATATTTTACAGGTTTGTTGACATATGTGGGATTGTAAACTAAAACCAAAAAAACCAAAAAAAAAATATAGAAATTTTCGGCGGTTCCTAGTAAGAACCGCCGAAAATGTCTGTTTTTTACCTCATTTTGAGCTGGGACAGCATTTTCGGCGGTTTTGGCGTTTGGAACCGCCGAAAAAGGTTGTTATTTTCGGCGGTTATAAAACCGCCGAAACTTTGGAAGGGCCTTTTTCGGCGGTGTAATATTCGGCGGTTTAAAACCGCCGAAAAAGGCCCAAAAGAACCGCCGAAAATGACCCTTTTTCTACTAGTGATATGTCCTTACTTGAAACTTATCCAATTCGGGTATGGATCGATTCGGAGAGGTGCTTGGGGCGTGGGCCCAGGTCACACACACAAGGAATAGGGCTTGCACGCTATTATCTTTGGGCTTTCCCACTTTTCTCACATCACCATGAGGTGCGCGTCTACGGTCGGGTCATTGAATGACCAAACAAGGCTAGGTAAGGGCACTGCCAAGAAAACGCTTGGGGCTAAAGCCCGGGTATTAAGGGGATGTGGTTAGACGACATCCTCCACTTTTCCCACACTTATTCACATCACCTAAAAAGGTGTGAGTTCCTTACAGGGGACCCTAAGGCGGGTCCCGGGGTGAAATCTGCTTGCATGGACCCTCACTCTCATATGATGCATATACAGAAATTTGAATTGCGCATGAAAGTAAACAAACACCGTAATAAAAGCCATAAATAAACAATTTCGAGTTAAGCCCTCTTTCTTAAAATTAAACAAGTTAATATTAAGAGTTTGTCCCCAGTAGAGTCGCCATTCTGTGAGCCTTGATTTTTGAACCCTATCCTATGTTGACTCAAGTTGATTAGGATCTGGTCGGGTTCTAGGTCCACTTATAACCTATGCTTAATAACTATGTCATAAAACAATAATTAGTAAGTCCTAAGTTAGCTCACTGGAACCTAATTAGAGTCGCCCCCTAATTTTAACCTAGATTAAATTAGGAAAGGAGAGTTCGGGTTCGGGGGCTTGGTATTTGACTTATTTAGGGTTCAAATTACTTTCATTACCCCTCGAAGTCGTTTTTCCTCTCCTTAGTTTAACTACGGCTTATTACGAGTCGTTTTAACCTAAGTGCGTGAACTTCTGTTTTTTTGGATTTTTATCATTTTTTTGACAGAAAATTAAAGTGAAATTACATTAACTAGGATTTCGGAGGCAGAATTAGATCGAATTTTATTTCCGTCCGTGGCCACGGAACTAATCCGAACCCACAGACCCTAGTTAACCTAGTTAGACAGAAAATTTGAATCGAAAGGAAAATGAAATTTTGAAAAGTCCGGGGCCACGGACAGGATATCCGTGGGCCCGGACATAAGTTGAAAAACCCTAAAACATTTGAAAATATAATTCTCGCCGCGGTCCGGGGGTGTCCGTGGCCTCGGAAAGGCTGTCCGGGACCCCGGACAGGCTGTCTGTAGGCACGGACCACCCTCGGACGGCGGCGTACTGGTGTTCCCGGCGGTTGTGTTGGCAAAAATTTTATGGGTTTGTAGCCTGAGAAATTTACAAGATGTTAGTAATCAAAGGATTTCAATTTGAAGTCGAATTAATGATGAAACTTAATGCACAAGTTATCAGGCATAAATGAAAGAAAATGCTAATTCAGGAGCCGAAAGAGTTCAGTTTGATTCCAAATTTCAACAGAGAGTTAATGAAGTCGAGGGGAGTTAGGAAACTTGAACTCTAACCTACTTTACCTTCGGATTCTAGGTGTTTATTCACGTTGGGATTCTTCAAAGGCCTCGTGGATGTCGATTCTGAATTGAGATCGACCCGAGCTTCTGAATCCTTGTTATTCTTGATGTTCCTCACACTTTGATGGTGTTTTGGTGAAGGTTTGATGATTGTTGATGTTATGGGAGTTGAAGAACGTGTTTAGATGATGATGTTGGAAGGTTTTTGATGTGATTTCGATGCTCGGGCGTGTAAAAACGTGGGAGACTTGTGACGGCTGGGTTCTCTGACTTCTTAAGGCTTGAGAGGTTCTGATTTGATCAAGGGATAAGGTTCCTTATATAGGCTTCCTTAAAGATAGAAAAATCTGGTAAAAATCGAGATTTACCGACATTTTAGCTCAAAGGTTTCTAAAAGGAATTTGACTATGAAATTTTAAACATGGGTAAATGATGATATTTCTGATTCTTCCAAGGTGGAATCGAATTTTTTAGATATTGGAACATTTTTAAATTCAATTTCTTGTCATGTTCAATCAAAAATTACTAAAAAATTATTAAAAATTCAAAAAATCAAAATTCCAAAGCCATTATGCTCAAAATGTTATCCTCTATTTTGAATTGATTTGAGCCACTTTCTAGGGAGAGAGAAAGCTTGTAGAGGGCTTAAGAGCCTTGGAAAATTATGAAAATGCCCTTGAAGCTG
Organism: Limonium bicolor; assembly: GCA_023374045.1. Classification (NCBI taxonomy): domain Eukaryota; kingdom Viridiplantae; phylum Streptophyta; class Magnoliopsida; order Caryophyllales; family Plumbaginaceae; genus Limonium; species Limonium bicolor. Next base: position 355,753,211 of record CM041778.1, on the reverse strand, counting down.
ACCTAGCTATCCCTGCTACTCCGGAATGTGCCGATCGAACTGGGAATCATTGCTGCTTGACTAAACTACCCTTTTAGTACCTATGCCTTAAGATACTCTCTTTCGGGGGGATTAAAATTTTGGGTATCACACATGCATTCGTACACCTTAAAAAAATGATGATGATGTCATTTCATGAAGCATTCTAGCAAACATCACAAAACAGAACCATTGTTTTCATAAGTTTTCTAGTACAAAATCATCTCGTCACTCCACACACATTAACGACACTCCTCACATGTGTCTTACCACTTCACCAAAACATAAACCATAAAACTAAAAAAACATCCATTCACAAATCACCCTTCACCTCCTCATACAATCACCCCTCCACAAACAACATATCACCACACACCCTCACAAGCAAAAGGGCATTCAAGAGGCTTTTTTTAATAGACCCCAAAACAATATTGGGGGCAATCTGAGTTTAGAACCGATGATGTTTATTTCTTTTGTCTAAATGAGTGAATAAGTCTCTAAGTGAAAATTTCGTGAGAGTGCCTTGAACGGTAAATCCAAGAGAGAATGAGTGTGTCATTTTTACATAACTCCGGAGAGATCACATTCAATGGAAAGGTATGTGGCATAACTCCGACCGAAGGAGATACTTTGAAAAATTACTCTCATACCTGTGAATAGTAACAAAGAACGAATACACAACTATTAGGGATGACAAAGCACCTACGTACAGCATAACATAGCCAAAAGATTGTGAACCCTGACATTAAACTCTAGGCACCCCCGTTGAGATTTTCATATATCTTCCTTTTTATATTATAAGCTCCATAAAACAAGCCAACCAATGATGAATATTCGACCCGGTGACCAAGGGAAGCAAGGAGTCCGGCTCCCGGATAGCTTTTTACCAGTCCAAAGAAGCAATGTTGCTACCAAGATGATGAAATGAACCGTAAATAGTCCCAAAGTGAAACAGGATCCAAAGAGATCACATCAAAAACAGCTCTCAAAGTTCAAAACGGGAACCACAAGAACCTCGAAAAGGAAAAAAAAAAAGGAGGATACAAGGCAAAATCTGAAAAGCCTGGAAGAAGTCGAAATTCAAAGAAAAAATAAAAGAGATGGTGTAGAGGATGGCTTCAAAGTTCCAAGTCCAAAGCTCAAAAGCAAGGTCAACACGAAGTAGCCAAAACAACTTCAAGACAAGGAAGGCAAGTCCGAGAGAAGGTGCAAGTTGTAGCTTTGGTCACCTTTATAGCTCCACATATCCCAAATATCCCTTCAATGGTCCCATTGTCATTCATCAGACCCCATGGCCACGTTATAAGCTTTAAAGACTTCCAACTTAGTAGTTGTGTATCCAATTACGTGAAAGTAACAGATCGAATGCGTAAATCTAACAAAAGTCAAATTCAATGGTTGAGACGTTTTGATCAAAAGGAAAATATGAGTGGAAACACTAGACACAACGAGTGTAGGATAGGAAGCACCATTACAAATAAATCCTGACCCTGTGAGAGTGAGATTTTTTTTTTGCGCAATTAATCAAAGAAAATACTGGAGGCAATCGGTCGTCCTGATCGATGCCACAAACTCTAAAGTTCATATTGCCTTAGGGTAATCTTTCAGGATATTCAGTCAAAGTGGCGTTGGCGTGTCCGATTTGTGGTGATAACACTTGTAGTATTCGTTTGAATCACAATGGTAAAAAAAATTACATGGATCAGCGTAAAATGGTTCCAAAAGGACAAAAGTACCGTAAGATGGTGAAGGAGTTTGATGGAAAAACTGATCACAGCGTAGCGCGTGCACCTTTGTCTGGTACAGAGGTTTACAGAAAGGTACAGAATGCCGGTAATAACTTAGGTCCACCTGGAAAAAATGCTGAAAAGAGTGTCTGGAAAAAAAGTCAATATTTTGGGAATTTAAGTACTGGCTGCATTTGGAGGTTACATATTGTATTGACGGAATGCATGTTGAAACAAATGTGGGTGAAAGTGTGACTGGAACCCTATTGAACATAAAAGGTAAGACAAAGGATCATTTAAAGGGGAGAAAGATATGATTGAGTTGGGCATACACAATGAGCTTGGTCCGAAAGAATAAGGAAAACAAATTCTTGCCCTTCGCATGTTACACTCTGTGTAAACAAGAGAAACACGGATTATGTAGTACTCTTCACAACATCAAAATGCCATCAGATTATTCCTTAAACATAAGAAGTCTAGTGCCAATGTCAGAACTGAAGTTAGTATAATCGAAGTCTCACAATTAGAACGTGTTAATCAAGAATTTTTGTCGGTTGCAATGCATGGGATCTTACCTGATGCTGTGGGAAACACAATCATAAATGTTTGTGTGTTTCTCAAAGTAATTTCTAGTAAAGTGCTTGACATGGACACTCTGAAGAAGCTATAGAAAGATCTTGTTGTCACCATGTGCCAGCTAGAGATGTCTTTCCCTCCCTCATTCTTTGATATCATGGTACATTTTCTTGTACATTTGGTCAGAGAGATCAAAGAGTGCGGACCTTTGCATCTTCGATACTTGTACCCATTCAAATGATAAAAGGAGTGTTGAAAAAGAAAATAAAGAATCATCGCCACCTAGAGTGTAGTATCATAAAGGGAACTGTAAAAGAGGAAGTGGATGATTTATGCACCAATTATCATCCAGGTGTTGAATCTATGGGTCTTCTGCATGCTAGACATGAGGGCAGACTATATGGTGTTGGTACTGCTAGAAGAAAGTTAAAGAGAATTGACATAGAAACTCATAACAAGGCTCATTTAGTTGTATTGAGTGCCTTGAAGATGTTTAACCATATTTTGATGAACATAAGTCTGTTCTTAGAGCAAAGCATCATGACATGTGTGACATCAAATTGAAGAATGAGTAGAATTAGACTTTTGTGAATTGGTTCAAAGAAAGAGTAATGTCTGATCAGTCCACTAATGTGCCAGAGCTGGTGAAATTGGTGGCTCTTGGACCAAATCTCGATGTTGTTTCATACAAGGGATACGATGTGAATGGCTTCACATTTTGTACAGAACTAGCATGGTCCGGGTCTTATCCTGGGACCCAAACCCAGACCAGGTGCGAAATACGGCAGAATGATTACTAATGTGGTCCGGGTTTAAAATCCAACCATATACCCGGATCACACTCAAAACTTGGCAGAAGGGTTTCCTCAAGGTTGGTCCAGGTCTGTAAATCCAAACAGAGACCTGGACAATACATAAAATGCTCTAGAATCTTTGTTTTGACTCCCGTTCAACCCTGTCTTGATTGTTAAGCTCACGGCACGTGTTTCTAAGCCCTTTTCTTCCGTATTTTCATCTGTTAAAGCACAAAACCACAAGTAAGGGGAGTTCTTCACATATGATATAATTTAGCACATAAGTAAGGGAATTTATCACATAATCCAATAACATACTAATCGAATTAAGCATAAAAATATGGATAAATTCCGCACTTATCAAACCCGAGGCCTATCCTAAGGACACCTTGCCAGCCGTGAGCCTAGAAAGTGAATGGAAGAGGGTGAGAAAGGTCAAAGTTAAAGGAAAATGGTGAAAGAAAAAGAGGAAGAGCTGGAAGCACTCTTCCAAGAGAAAAATAAGGACACAATCAAACTGTCCAAAGCGAACAGACAAGGGGTCACGAAGCAAAAGAAAATGGACAACACTTATCAAAGCTGCCAACATTGGTAATCAGTCTCTCCCAATCTTACCAAAGACTATGGATGCAACTTGGCTAAAAGAGCACGGGTTAGAGGACATAGTAGAGATGCTCCATTTTCAAGGCTGGATGGAAATGTTCCAAATGAGAGATTCATGATACCTTGAACTATTAAAGATGCATATCAAGAACATGGGGTCGCTCCAAGATAAAGACGCGGATGCATACCTTGTGTCCAAGGTCTAGGGCAAGTAGGTGTCGATCTAGAAAAGTTTGATCACCTAAAATTTCAGTCTAGAGAAAGAAGGGTTGATAGTTCCAAAGGAGATCACCTGGTCTTCTCTCGGAAGCAAGGATAGCCAAATGGTGGACCAGTTTGGAGATGGGGCAGTGCAGAATTTTCCCATCAACATCATGACAAAGAGCAACAGTGAAATACCCCAAATCTAATTAATACCTTAAAACTATTAAATAATGAATAATTGATCTAGAAACAGATCATTTTAGCTAAGCATGATAATTTATACATGCAAACGTTACGTAAATTAATATTACTACGCGTGCGCATGCAAACTCACGCATGCAGATGTCACGTAAAAATAGTCGTTTTACCATAAATGCTAACTGGCGTAATTTTACTAAACGTATTCGTACAAAAGTTCATGTACGATTATTAACAAGGAATAAACTTCTTGCATAACTAGCTCGATAGAGAGAGCATCAACAAGGAAATAACAATACCAACGTGTATACAAAACGAGCAACGTAAATATTTTACGAATGCCTAAGCATCTTTAAATGCTATAATAAATTAAAATACACATTTAGATAAATGTAACAACTTACGTTACACCTATTGTATATACTATGAGGATATAATAACTCATCAAAGGTCAAAAAATGTGCACTAAACATCTTAACAAGAAGAACGTTCGCAAAACGCCTTTAAACGTACAATTACGTGCGACCTTGTAATACATGAGTCCTATGACCTTTTAAACTCAAACCAAATGTTCATACCATCATTATATGGCTACAAAAACATAATCTTCAGACCATATTTATTTAATAACGCAAAGCGCTCGGGAGTGCTCACTCACGCCCCTTAGAGCACGAAAGTCACGGAAACACCCGGAGATGACTTATAAGATGAAATAAATCATTATGCTCCATTCCAAATGCACCATAACACTTTGTTAAACATTTAAGAAGAATTCCTCATGCTAAATTATCAATTAAATGCAAAACGCCCGGGAGTGCTCACGCACGCCCCTTAATGCACGAAAAGCCCGGAGAAGTGCCGAGGTGGCACGAACTCCTATATAATTCATTCTTAGAGTTCCTAACATCATTATTAATCATTATAAAGAGAACCCACGAGCTAGTTTCTCAAAATGCAACAAAACCTTGGGGAATTTCTTAATGCTCCTATTTTGCCCCGGGAGTGTCCCGATAGCCCGGGAATCATGTCATGAGTTGATGTAACCCCATATAACTCAATTTAACACCTTAATATATCATTATTGACTATAAACAATGTTTATAAACACTTGGAACTCATAGCGACAACTTATTTTCCAAAATATCCTTAGAGCACAAAAACGCACCTTCGGGTGTCACTAAAACGCGTTTTACGCAATTACCTTGTAGTTTTTGACATGCCACGAATTATGAATATTAAATGGGGATGAGTTTACCATCTAAATCAATTAAATACAGTGTCAAACAAGCAGCTCTATAGGGGCCGATTTTTTTACCTAAAAAGTAGTATAAAATTTACATTTAAAACTTATAAAGGACATAGAACATGGTGACTCACCTTCCCATGTGCTATAATACTTAAAGACAAAGAATATAAGTCATTTGACCCCCATGCTGTCGAAATCCTGCAGGAAAACAAGGCCGTGCTAGCTTGACAAAAGCAAGAATTATTAAGGCAAAAAGTAGATCTAGATCTACTTTTTGATTTGTTAAATACAAGTGACCACTCCATGCTTGCCTAAGGCTCTTGGCTGCCGATTGAAGAGGCCTAAGAGCATCTCCATTTCGTGGGTCATCAAGGGAGATAGAAGACAACATTCAACATTTAAAATTTAAAAGAAAACTAGATATACCTAACTTACTTTGTCCTTTAGTCTCCATGATTTATTCCACATTGTCTTGTCTTCTCACATGGCCGAAAATAGGCAGTAATTGAAGGAGTTTTTGAGCTTGAAAATCAAAAGAAAAACAATTAACAAAGCCTTACCTAACATGCCACATGAAGATGTCTAAAATAAACAAATCAATTCCAAACAAACCTAGCTTAACTACACGGTTGCATTCCCATTCTCTTCACACATTGCAACCGGTTGTGGTAAGCTCTCTTATCCTTTCATCTTCTTCCTTTGAAGCTCTTAAGTCCATTAATGGAGGTTTAACTTCTATCTTCATTTCTATGTTAATTTCCTAGCATTTCTCATCAAGTCTTGAAGCAAACCTCTTCCTAGCATAACCACATGGTTTTGGCATAAAACTATACTCCAAGGAAGTTGTCTAAATCAACATTAATCCAAGGAGCATCCAAGATCATCTTAAGGTATTTTCATGCTTGAAAATCCTTAAAGCACATTTTTTTGTGTATCCGAATTCTACATCTTCTAAGTCTCTTTTCTTCATCATTTTCATGAAGGAAAGTTGGTTCTTCATTCATCTTAGGTGTGCCAAAATTCTAAGAAGAAAAGCCTAAGGTAAATCCTTGGAAAAATACTTACAAATCTACTTAAGATCTTTGTTAAGATCTAACTCCTAAACCTCTTCCTCTCTTGCATAAAAACCGATGAGGAACATCAATCTCCATTGGAGGAAGCTTGGGAATTCAAGAGGAGTTCAAGTACTTAACCATCCTTTATTAAGAGTGAGTTTACTAAGCAAACCTTTATTGTTTTAAGCTTGTTTAAGCTCTTAAAAATTGTATAAAAATTATGTACACCTTCTTAGGTATTTAAAACCGAAACTATATGGTAATACATACCAAAAATATAATTTATAACACAAATGGTAAGCTTAATACCTTAAGACACATTTTGTATTACAAAAGTTATCTATGATAGATAAATAATCATGCCGAAATATCTATGACTTTTATGCTCCATTTTGAGCTAAAATCAATCTAAGACATTACAATAATTTTTACATGAGTTATATGACTCATATGTATTTTTGTATAATTATTATAAGTTATAAATCAAGTTTTAGAAACTATATGGTGATATATTATTATTGCCGAATTCAAATGGTGAAAATAGTTATTAATGAGTTATATATGATATAAATACTACTAAGAATTTTGGGTAAGTTAAAAATAATTACTAATGTTTAAATGACTAGTTTAATAAACTATGTGATAAAAAATATAATTTTTAGAAAGTTTGGGGTAAGCTATGTAATTACTGAGAATAAGATGAATCCTTGGCAAAATATGATATAATATGGTGTAGGAATTAATATCATGAATTTTGAGTGAATTAAATAAATGGTTAGAAGTTAAAATAACAATTCATAAAGTTTTGGGGCTATTTTGTAATTTTGGAAAGATTGGTATAAAACCGAGAATCATATAAGTTTATGGGTATATTAATGTATTATGTATGAAATTAGACTTTGGTCAAAGTGTTGACCGAAAACTTTGGGTTAAAATGATTTATGACATGAAATATTAAGTTTATAAAAGTTTTGGGGTGAATATGTAATTTATAAGAGTTTAGATATAAAACCGGATTTTATAGGGGGGGAAAACATAATTTGTAGAAATATAAGTGTCCACTTGGTTATTAAGGAAATTAAATATTAAAACTATAGTTTATAAGTGAATATATAATTTATATAAAGTTTTTGGGGGTTAAAATGTAATTACAAGAAATTATATGACAAAGCCGAAATTTAATGTGGCTAATTGGTGATTTATAAAAGTTAAGGTGTTCAAATAATGAATACTGAATTTATAGTGATGGTTTAGTGAATTAAATTAATTAAGGAGATGAAACTATGTAATATAATGTATTTTGGAGTATAATGTAGAGTTTATGAAATAAATGAGGTTATAGTCAGTGGCGGACCCAGAAATAAAAACCTGTGGGGCACTGTTATCTAATAAATAAACTATTAAAATTAAATTCTAAAACAATGTATATATTTGAATTACAATTGTTTTGTATGGGCCTTTATCAAAAACCTGTGGGGGCATATGCCCTAAACTTATCTAATTTTTTGTCTATTTTTTTCACATTTAGACATATATTTTTATATTTTACCAAAAATCTGTGGGGGCATGTGCCCCCACAGATGTACATATCGGTCTGCCACTGGTTATAGTATAATAACCGAAAAGTATGATGTATTTATGGGATCAAAATATTTGTAGGTCCTATATGGATATTTAGGAAATTTATAAAAGAAAATTATGATTTAAGGATTTATGAAATTAAAACTATATGATATACAAGTACAAGTAAGTTACTTATAAAAGAAATGATATTATTTGGGATTAGTTTGTAATTAATAAAAAATATGGGAAAAATATGTCCATGCGTGACATGTAAATATAATTTGAGAATTTATTAAGTGGTTATGTCCTTTAGACAATTATGTATAAGTATCATAAATAATACATGTGTATAAAACTTATACAGTTAAGATTTTCAAGTAAATCAAAAAGAAAATGAATATAAGGGATTATGGAATTAAAACTATGGGTTATATAGTTATAAGGAATTTAATTGTAACCAATAAATATTATTTATGGTTAAGCGAAGAATAACAATTATAAGAATATTATGTCCATGTGTGACATATAAATATATTGGGGAAATTATGAAGTTGTTATGCCATTTTGACAATTGTAAAACATGTAACATAAATGGTACATGAATATATAGTTATGTACATTAAAGGATTTTAAAATAAATCAAAAGAGATAACAAATAAATTGTACATTAAATCATAAGGTAATTAAAAGAAATTACCACACCATATAAGTTTTATAAATTAAGAATACATGATTTGGACATATATAAATACCTTAAACATAAATAAGGTTAAGAGGTTAAAAGAAATTATTTAAGTGTTAAAAATAAACCTCACATGAAATAACGAATACGAGGACATTTCATGATACAATAAAATTATCATATGAGAGTAACTTAAATTAACACTCTCAGTTAATCCTATTCTAGGACTTTGTTTGACCAGACGTTGACCGGGAACTAAACAAGTACAGTCTACGGTGAACGGTATGGGATTCTTGCAACCTGTTTGCTACCGGATTACACCGGTTTGTGTGCTATATGTTGTTTGAAATAACGACCAAGATAATTGCATATAAAATGTTGTATTAATCTTGTGCACTGTTGTGTTGCTTTATGTGCGTGAATGATACTAACTATAACGTGTATGTCCCACGCATACAACACTACATTACCAGTGGATTAAATACCTGTGTTTTATCATACCGAGAGCTTGTACTCAAGTTTCTCACTAACTTCACTTTATAAAAAACATGTTATCCTAAACGTGATAACTGACAATACACATTGTGTTCTTGATTAACGTCCTTGTGTGACATCTAATTGTAACACCCCTACCAATGATACAGTGCTTACCGTCCAATCTCCTTACACGTCAGATACGCGCGGTGGCATACTTACATAATGAGGGTGATACAATGCCGTTAGTCACCCACGTGACTAACAAGGCTACTGCCACTACTTACAGCATCGGTCTGATGGACCGGAATCCCGAGTACTACACATCTATAATACATACTCCATTCATCAATCAAATACAACAATGCTCCATTCAATACTTACTCCTCCATAATCCATACATTACAATATACTTAACCGAGTCTACTAGGATCCTTATACAATTATAATATCTCTTCCAAGTTCATACATACTCACTAAGAGTCTACATCTACCCATTCCTCACAACTACTTACTTTCTAAGTACAAGGTTGTGCCGCTGGTCTCTTACCTTGAGCACATCCGCTTCGGGTACCTGCACACTAAAAACGTTCCCCCTAGGGGGTCAGCTTTCGCTGCGCATGATAACCGCATACCCCGCGTACTAGTGAGGGTACGCTGACCACTTGGTCAAATACATGCGGTTGATTTCATTCAAACATACATGCATACATGCTCTTATACATAATATTACAATACACTACGCAAGACATACACACATACATACACTTCATTACATACAAGAAGTACAACATAAACCATTCAATACATACTTACCTTTTTCCGAATTACACATACACATTTCATACACAATATACAATTCTTGTTAGCTTCATTGGTCCACCCGGGTTAATCGGGTGGAGATTACTCTTTTACTCGTTACTTCATACATACGCATACATACTCATACTCATACATACTTACGGATCCATACTTACTTACTCTTACTCTTACTCAAGTTAAGTCGTCGGGACCTCCGGCCCTGGGGACTACTCCGTCCCACCTCCAGGATTTACTTGACTCACCAATCCGGGATGCTACCCATTTAAGGGATTTGGGCCGCGGACCAGTTTAAGAGTCAGGAATTGCAGCCAACCTCTTGTGACTCCGCATCCTCACGCGTGGCCGAAACTATATCGGACTTCTACTCATTCCGGTTTACTCACTTAAGTTAGGAGTTAGGTAGTTAGGAATTAGCAGAAGTCATTCATACAAGCCACACACAATTACTATGCTCAATACCCATTTATACAAAATACAATACAATACTTAAGTACCATACAAGATTCGAATACAAGTCATCATCATTCATACATTTCATGAATTATACAAACTAGTGCTCAAGACAATAAATATCGAGAACAACATAAGTCAAGCACAGGTAAGTGCAATATAGTCCGATTCATGCATTTATCTTATTTAGGTGATCAAATAAGCACACAAATCGGGCTAACCAGATTAGGATACAGGGCATGAAGAAATCATACCTTTCACCATTGTACTTGTATCCCAACGTTCCTCCGATGTTCACAAATCAGATCCTATGATATACATACATTCGAATAATTAATCTAACTATCATTAATTTAACCCATACTTACTATGTCCTTATACTTCTTACACCTACACATTACTTATTTACTTTTCATTACCTTAAGTTTTATTTTCTCTCTTAATGTTGGCATACTTGCATACATGTACATTTATATATATGTGGGTATACATACATATATATATATATATATATAATTAATTATTATTTAATTTAAATAATAATTTTTTTATTTTATTTTTTTGACTGGACCGGACTTGCGACCGACCTTGCAAGTCCGGTCCGTTCCAGTAGCTATCGGTACGAGAAATTTTCTGGCTCGACCGAACATGCAAATCCGGTCGCAAGTTCGGTCCATTTCAGTAGCTTGCATTACGGGAATTTTTCTGGCCGACCGAACTTGCATGTCCGGTCGCAAGTTCGGTCCATTCCAGAAGGTTGCAGACGGGAGAATTTTCTGGTCCGACCGAACTTGCAAGTCCGGTCGCAAGTTCGGTCCATTCCAGAAGCTTTCCCGTCTTTGTAAATCTGGGCTCGACCGAACTTGCAAGTCCGGTCGCAAGTTCGGTCCGGCCCAGTATTTGCATTTTTATTTCTGTTTTCAGTTCTATACTTTACCCATTGTTTCTCCAATCTTCTTACATGTAATCCCACATGTTTAAACACTACCTAGGCCTCCAAATTGCCTTAGTTCATCCCTCAAATTCATTACTAAATCCTTCAATCAACTTACACAATTTCCTCATTTCTTTGCAACACTTGTAACAGTTTTTGTTACCCTTGTGCTACAGATTTTTGTTGCAACTTCTACCATTCAATACTTTCTCTACCAATGTCACTCCTAGCATCTCAAATACCTCCTCTTACCTTGCCAATTCATTTCCAAGCAATTGCACCTTCTATACCCAAGTCCAACCTTCATTTTACCAATTCCTACACTCTAATTTTTCCCTAACTTCTCCAAGGCATTTTTACACCCTTTGCTACAGATTTTTACACTTCTTGTTTCTCATACTACAACTACCTCTTCATCACTACTAAACATATCTACCCAATCCAATATACACCTTGGTTTTTCCCATTTACCAAGTCATCTATACATATACATATTCCTACCCAAAATTTGGCCATAGTTCATCTACTTTTCTTACTTGTCCACACATACCAAATCTCACCAATTCATTCCTACACTAGCCACACCCATACAAGGGTCCTAACAGCAATCAAACAAATATACATCCATCCTAACACACTAATACTCCATCCAACATCAATACTAATACTCATACACAACCATTTGGCTCCAAGGTCTACAATTCACATACTATTGCACAATTACTCAAACTTCCACAATTACATTACTAATACATTATTTGGGTTCTTTAGATTGGTTTACCCATTCCCATTACTCTAATGCACTAAAATTTAACATTAGTAAAGAGCTCTCACCTTGAGCTTATAATTCCTTCTTTCTTTCTCATTTCTCCTCCTTCTTCCTTTCTTGCCTAAATCGGCCATGTGGGGGAATGGAGTTGCCAAACTCCATTCCCATCACCCAATGAACACAAAACACTACAATTAGTATACTAACCCTTAAATTAATGTCAATTCATTGAAGTGTTTGAAATGAAATTTCTAGGGTTTACCTTTGGAGAGTTTTAGAAGGGGTTTTAGCCCTTGGTTCAAGAAGGTGAGTCCACCACCATTGGAGGGTTGAAACAAAGCTCCAAAACAAGAGGAAAAACAAGGTGAGAGAGAGAGAGGAAAAATCGGTTATACCCAAGAGATGGGGAAAAGTGAGGTCTTTCATGGAGATTCTTACCTTGTTGGAAAGATGAGACTCCAAGCTCCATAATGGTGTGCTTTTCTCTTCAAATGGGGAAAACCCATGGAGATGAAACTCATCCTTTTCAAATTTTGAAAAGAGAGAATGATAGAGGAGGATGAGGGGATTACAAATATGTAATTATTTTTGTGATTGGAGCTCAAATGTGGCTTGAGCATGAGGTAGAAGAAGGGAAGCCATGGGAGGCTTGTGGAGCTTCAAGAAATCGCTCATACCAGAGGAAAGAGAAGGGAGAAATTGATGGGGATAAGGAAGGAGAGAGGTGAGAGAGAGAAATGAGTGAGTGAGGAGAGAGGGGGGGATAAAGTAGTTTCTACTTTATTGCTTTTTGCTTTTGGCTCTCTTATTTAATTAGCTAGTTACATGTGTGTGTGAGGGAGTTATTTGACTATTAAAATCGGTCCCCCTACAGTCATACCAGCTGGAGCGTTTTTTCGTCTTTTACAGGAAACGCTCGTTATTTTACCCGGTTTAGGTACTGTTCACTAACCGGGTCCGGTTTCCGGAATTTTCTCGTTTCTTTATTTTTATTGGTTATTAAGCTTCCATAAATGCTTAATAATTATTATTTAATGGTTTATAATTTTTACGGGTCTGTTTGACCACTTAGAGTCGCGTTTTCGGGTTTTCTCGAAAAACGTGCTCCAAAGCTCTATTAGCGTTTTAATACCTTATTTGGATCCGTTTTCTTCGGGAGTTGTTCCCATATATTATTTAGGTCTTATTAAACCTTTGGAATCCATATAATACGCTAACCAAGGTATCATACCTCCTATGGTTATTTAACGCTTATTTAGCGTTTTCCGCTTTTAAAGTGTTTCTTTATTTCTTTTGGATTTATTTTTCCTTACTAGTATTAATTAGGTACCATTAGGTCCTTAAATACGTATTAGATTAATTTTAATCCTTATGTTTAAGTTCGGGGTATTTCAATCTACCCCCCTTAGGAACTTTGTCCTCAAAGTTGTTCGAGGTTATGGGTTTACAATGCTTACTCATTCTTACGTGTCTAATACCAAAGCCATACCTTCTTCCTCCTTACGATTCCCAAGTCCATTACTCAGGGTCTCTACATACCATACCACACCAATGTACTATAGTTACTCCAATCCGCATCACTACCGACCATCCGGTTCCTCATTACCAATTTATACATACATACAATGCAAGGCTATTCCCAAAGCAATGCAATACACATTCCAATCCCGTAGGCGCTCAGGTCATCTAGACACGGGACTCATCTATGTCCCGCCGCCCTTGGAATAATACCACATACTACCTTACTATCTTCTTCGGTACTCACTTCTAACACATCCTCATTCTCCATACTAAAAGAAATTCTTCCACCACTACCAATTAAAATTTCTAAAACATACAACTCCATATTCCAATTTATATTCATTACTTCTATCCTATGTGTGATTCTTGTGACCACTTGAGGGGAGCTTCAAGAATCATTCGACCCTGATGTGATCAGCATCAGTGTTGAACTATCTTTCCACCCCAATTTGTGTTCGGTTTCCCTTGATCTGATCAGGATCAAGTTCGACTTCCCACATCAAATTCAATCAAACAAATAATTTAATTGTTTTCGTTTTCTATCTTTTTACTCTTTCTAGTCGTAATTACGAATTCATACATCTCCAAAGGATGGAATCAGTCCATCAATCATCCTCACTCTACTTCCCAAATGCTTTACTCCGTGGTTCAATACCTAAATGCTCATTTCATCAACCTCCACTACTTCCATCCATTACTCACCATCATCTCCTATATTCTAACTAAGGAATACTACACTTATAAGATTTAGTTGACTTCGATTGTTTCAAATATTTTACTTGCGATTCCACTACTCATAAACATCATTCATCTACTACTCTCATTCCTTCCGTACTACTTCTTCAAAGGTTACAATACTTGTGGAGCTTCGTCCACTACTCATTGCTTTTCTTTTACTAATACTCTTACGTTGGTGTTACAAGATGGGTATACTCCTCCTATGGTATTTGCATGTCTAATGCCTAATTACCATAATTACAATGTGAATGAGTACTTATGTTTATTTAACATAGTATCAATCATCAATTTGGTTTTCATTTGTGCTATGCACATTATGGTTTATGTGTTTTATTCGCAAAACTTACATTAAGCGGTTTCGCTCTACCCCCCTTAAAAGGGATTACGCCCACGTAATCTACCATATGTTATTATTATTAAACATTGGTTTAATCAGTTTGGGCAAACTGAAGCGTTTAGCTTCACTACGGTATACTATAGAATATGCTCTGGTCAAAGGGTCTTAACCATACCAACGGTTTAGTCTTTGCACCAAGAGTTCCTATATGAGTTTATTTAACTCATCATTAATTCGGTTCTAGCCTATTAGGCTTCAAGGCATTAATAGCCATTGTATTATACTCACTAGGTATATTGTCTCCTAGCTAGGGCCCACTAGCTTCTGCTGCGCGACCCTGATAGCTTGGGTTACTTACCCTTCGTGTTATCATTAATGTGCTATACATCACCTTCTCATCCGTCTATTATGGGAATAAGGTTTACTAAACAACTGCGGTATTCTTTTACCGTGTTTGAACTCAACGAGTTAAGATTTATAACCAGCTCTCTGGTAATCTACTGCACATGCTATTCGTGCTTCCACGATTATTCGTTAAGTTCCTCCGACTTATTGTCGGGTGAGGTTAAGTCACTACTTAGTTGTAGTACTTCCTCTATTGTCAATAGCTTCTGAATTATACCAGTTCTCCTGGTTCAGTACAAGTGTTCTTTACTTGTATGACCTTGCATTGATATGCGTCGGTCCTAGTGACTTTCTTAAGTCTCCTTTCACCTTTTATTTCATTGGAATTCACATCTGTGATTGTTAGTGTGTTTCGCACTCTTCGTGCTTCTTTGGCCTTAGGCCACACGGTTTGTTGCTAAGCTTGCTTAATTGGCTTGTGCCATATCTGTTGGTGAAAAGAAGGGTTTACTACGGTTTAAATTCTCCATATCCCTAGCCATCCCATTAGATCATTAGCTGCACAAGTGCAATACCAAAACACTCAGTCATACAGAGTGCAGAGGCGTAAACGCTTGACAGTAAGTCACTTATATGATAGGAAAGAATATTTCTGTGTGTCATGTGATACTTATACTCCGTGTCATTGCATAACTACTTCCTCATAGCGGTCGCTTATTGCGTACCGTATTCTTACTCATTGTACAACAATGCTTTTACTGACTCCGTTACTGTGGTAGATTCTCTTTACTCATTGCCATTGTCATTGGCACCATTCCCTTATGGTATGAATACCCTGGGGTTTCCAATGTTCGTGTGTATGACGGTTGTCGTAGCATACCACAATATTAATATCTTCCCAATGTGGAGATGTTCTTCCATTTTAGGTTTTATGTGTAGGTTAGCTTACCTCACATTCCATCATCATTTATGGTACAACTCACCAAGTATCTTGGTTGACCGAGGATGAAGTGGTTTATCGGGTTACAAGCTCTCTTGAGCGATGGTCATTCATGGTGTGCAATGTGCACACACATTGATCGCTTTTGACCACTATTATCTTCCCAGTGCCGAGCATCGGTTATAGGCTCCAGCTGTGTAGTTTTACTTTTGTATGTATATTACCAGGACATCCCACGAAACTTCAAGGGTTTTCTGGTCCCGTTCTCCAATTGGAGAGTACTCTGTCATTGGTAAATGAAATTTCTTGTTGAGAGGCTTGTTTCCACTCATAAGTCTTATGACAAGTTTGCTATGTTAGTGTTTACACAATGGTTCACCACATGCTTGGGTGCATACGGAGTATGCTTATTCCATCGCCCCTTGGCAATGTCTATATGCGTAGGCTTTTCTGTTATAATAGATGGAAGCCTTTCTCAGGGTCCATATCTTCACCACATTGGTGGTCTTAGGCTAATGAGGGGTACCTTCCCTTGGGTTTCTCGTAGTGTCCAAGTGTGGACTAGGCCAATGTTGGCATTATCATGATTCTTATGCCTTTGTGCTACCATTGCTACAGAAGGCATGGCGGTAATTAAGAACTCCGTCAACTGTATACTAGGCTGATGCCCTAGTGACAGTGACATTGAGTTGGCCATTACTCCAAGCCACTCAGGATGTTGGGTTTGAATTTATGGTCAAGTTGTTGATTTCTTGTCGTATGAGGCAATATTTCTTGCAAGTCTTGTTAGTAATGGTGTGGGTTTTGCAACCGTTTAAGGTTACACAACGCATCAGGTTTATGGCTTTAAAGCCATATTACTGCAAGCTATGCTCTTTGCAAGCTGCTTATACATGTTTCCACTCCATGTATACCGTCATAGGTTGGAGGTATTATTGGGCTCCATGGTAAGTCGTGGTATCACGCTTCCGTTCATAGGAGGCCTTTTTAGGCAAATGGTATTAATAGGTGCCTCTCAGTATCTTAGGGCATTTCCTGTTAAGTGAAATCCCTTCGGTGTCCTAACCGAGTGTTCGTTTTAGCTCTCGTGCTCATATCGTTACGCTTGTTCAACTGTTGTTAACGCAGACACCCTTCAAGGATCGCTCCTGGGTGTTGGTAGCTGTGCCGTTACATCCGGCTAATGTCTATAACATGTGTTGTCCTCTATACCGTCTTATGGTTTTGTATTAAGCTATTCCCCCTTTTGGGTCATAACGTCTCCCGTCGTTGGGTAGACCGTCTGTACTTGCTCCCAGTGCTTGAGACTAGGTTTAAATATCCTCTCCGATTATGGATTGTTTGTAGTAACCTTGTGATTGTTCTTGGGGATTCCGCCCGTTTGTTGAGTATTGTTAGGTTCACGTTAGGCATTCGCCTTAATGTGTTTAGGCTGGGCATTCCATCCAGCTGCCAGGTAATTGCTTGGATTATTTGAGACATATCCAATGTCTATACTTACTAGTACGTGCTCTTTGCACTTCCTAGTTCTTATTCCTCATCTCCAGATGGATTCTCTGAGTTCCTTGATACTTGATCGTCTGAGGTGTCCCGCTGTTCCGGTTTGAACTCACTCATGGTCCGTAGAACGGAATTGACTACTTCCCGCGTGTCGCACTACATGTATACATACGTGGGGTACCGTATTGATACGTTACCACTTACCCAACTATATGTCAGGCCCGCAAGCTCCTTCGGAGTGCGGTTGTCCCACATCCCGTAACGGGTACACTCGTAGTGTTCGTCACACGCCTAGGTGAAGTATTCTATTGTCAACTCCTCTTGTATCATTCTTTGATACTCACCGTGATGCTGTTGGTCTGGTTTAAAAATCAAGGTTTTAAAAGAAGGTTTGTGGTTTTGAAAGAAAAACTTTCGGTTTTAAAATTATGGTCCGGTGTTAAAAGAAGTACTTCATGGCATAGCCATGTTCGAAATCTTGACCAAGTCCAGCTTCTCGCTGACTGGTATGTTCTAAATACAGTGGTCGGGCCGTTAGGCCTTTCCAAGGTTCATTCCTTCAGTGTCAGGATTTGTGATCCAGTAATTGCTTCATTGTAGCCACGGTACATCACTGTGTACCTGTGGTGTGTTGGAGTTTCTTTACGTATCTCTGTCCTTACTGCACTTGTCGTGGCAAGTGCGTGGTACTGGTGGTTTTTGGGTAAACCGCTATCGGTCACGGTATGGTTTTCACTGGTACTTGATAGTCTCGTTGACTCTTCCTTTGATCTTATCGATCTTCAATTGGTATACTCGATCCTTTAGGTAGCTTCTAGGTGGTCTAGACATGGCTGTCGTAGATCTGGGTACTTCTCCAATCCTGGGAGATTCCCACTCTATTTGGTTCAGTGTCGTTCCTTGTGGCTCGTTCCCACACATTTGTGGTGGTCACTGAGCCTTCCTTGTTTAGGCACTACTCTTGTAGTCCTATTGGATTATATCTCATGGTTGTTCTTGTAGTTGTCTGAGCTATATTGGCCAGGTATTGCAACCTTAATAGCGTTGTAGTTTGGAGTTAACCGCTTCCGACTATGTCCTTAGTCGGCTAGCATACCGTTGGTGGTATTATTCAAGTATTACTATCCCGTAGACTTGTGTCTCGGGTTCCGTTGCTGCTCCCTTTTCCATTCCTGCTGCACGGTTAGTGCTTCTTTCCTGCTGTTGGTTGACTAGCTAGGTTTCGCGACTGCTAAGCACGTCGCCCCATGCTGTTGTAAGTTGCAGCCTCCTCGTGGTTGGAGTGTTCATCCTACCGCTATTACGTGCGGTGTTGTGGTTCAACCGGGATCCATCTCCGGGACTTCCAGTTCTTGGAATCTACCATATGTCGGTTCTTGTTTACCGTGTGATTGCTTCACAACTGCCAGATCGGGTTTTCCCCGAGTATGAGAAGGCTTTTCTTCTCTCTGGCGTCCTTTCCCAAGTTATACAGTGGGGTTTGCGGCGGGCGGGACTGGTATTGTAGGTACCCGGTACTCACCGGTAGTTCCTAACCAGCATATCTCTAATGCTAACACTCAGCCCTTAGCCCTAAGCTTCTACTTCCTAGCTCGGTATTCCCTAAACTCGGTATTTCCAGTCATCAGAGCGATACTTCGCTCTGATACCACTTTTTGTAACACCCCTACCAATGATACAGTGCTTACCGTCCAATCTCCTTACACGTCAGATACGCGCAGCGGTGGCATACTTACATAATGAGGGTGATACAATGCCGTTAGTCACCCACGTGACTAACAAGGCTACTGCCACTACTTACAGCATCGGTCTGATGGACCGGAATCCCGAGTACTACACATCTATAATACATACTCCATTCATCAATCAAATACAACAATGCTTCATTCAATACTTACTCCTCCATAATCCATACATTACAATATACTTAACCGAGTCTATTAGGATCCTTATACAATTATAATATCTCTTCCAAGTTCATACATACTCACTAAGAGTCTACATCTACCCATTCCTCACAACTACTTACTTTCTAAGTACAAGGTTGTGCCGCTGGTCTCTTACCTTGAGCACATCCGCTTCGGGTACCTGCACACTAAAAACGTTCCCCCTAGGGGTCAGCTTTCGCTGCGCATGATAACCGCATACCCCGCGTACTAGTGAGGGTACGCCGACCACTTGGTCAAATACATGCGGTTGATTTCATTCAAACATATGCATACATGCTCTTATACAATATTACAATACATACGCAAGACATACACACATACATACACTTCATTACATACAAGAAGTACAACATAAACCATTCAATACATACTTACCTTTTTCCGAATTACACATACACATTTCATACACAATATACAATTCTTGTTAGCTTCATTGGTCCACCCGGGTTAATCGGGTGGAGATTACTCTCTTACTCGTTACTTCATAAATACGCATACATACTCATACTCATACATACTTACGGATCCATACTTACTTACTCTTACTCTTACTCAAGTTAAGTCGTCGGGACCTCCGGCCCTGGGGACTACTCCGTCCCACCTCCGGGATTTACTTGACTCACCAATCCGGGATGCTACCCATTTAAGGGATTTGGGCCGCGGACCAGTTTAAGAGTCAGGAATTGCAGCCAACCTCTTGTGACTCCGCATCCTCACGCGTGGCCGAAACTATATCGGACTTCTACTCATTCCGGTTTACTCACTTAAGTTAGGAGTTAGGTAGTTAGGAATTAGCAGAAGTCATTCATACAAGCCACATACACAATTACTATGCTCAATACCCATTTATACAAAATACAATACAATACTTAAGTACCATACAAGATTCGAATACAAGTCATCATCATTCATACATTTCATGAATTATACAAACTAGTGCTCAAGACAATAAATATCGAGAACAACATAAGTCAAGCACAGGTAAGTGCAATATAGTCCGATTCATGCATTTATCTTATTTAGGTGATCAAATAAGCACACAAATCGGGGTAACCAGATTAGGATACAGGGCATGAAGAAGTCATACCTTTCACCATTGTACTTGTATCCCAACGTTCCTCCGATGTTCACAAATCAGATCCTATGATATACATACATTCGAATAATTAATCTAACTATCATTAATTTAACCCATACTTACTATGTCCTTATACTTCTTACACCTACACATTACTTATTTACTTTTCATTACCTTAAGTTTTATTTTCTCTCTTAATGTTGGCATACTTGCATACATGTACATTTATATATATGTGGGTATACATACATATATATATATATACATATAATTATTATTTAATTTAAATAATAATTTTTTTTTTTTGACTGGACCGGACTTGCGACCGACCTTGCAAGTCTAGTCCGTTCCAGTAGCTATCGGTACGGGAAATTTTCTGGCTCGACCGAACTTGCAAGTCCGGTCGCAAGTTCGGTCCATTCCAGTAGCTTGCATTACGGGAATTTTTCTGGCCGACCGAACTTGCATGTCCGGTCGCAAGTTCGGTCCATTCCAGAAGGTTGCAGACGGGAGAATTTTCTGGTCCGACCGAACTTGCAAGTCCGGTCGCAAGTTCGGTCCATTCCAGAAGCTTTCCCGTCTTTGTAAATCTGGGCTCGACCGAACTTGCAAGTCCGGTCGCAAGTTCGGTCCGGCCCAGTATTTGCATTTTTATTTCTGTTTTCAGTTCTATACTTTACCCATTGTTTCTCCAATCTTCTTACATGTAATCCCACATGTTTAAACACTACCTAGGCCCTCCAAATTGCCTTAGTTCATCCCTCAAATTCATTACTAAATCCTTCAATCAACTACACAATTCATTTCCTCATTTCTTTGCAACACTTGTAACAGTTTTTGTTACCCTTGTGCTACAGATTTTTGTTGCAACTTCTACCATTCAATACTTTCTCTACCAATGTCACTCCTAGCATCTCAAATACCTCCTCTTACCTTGCCAATTCATTTCCAAGCAATTGCACCTTCTATACCCAAGTCCAACCTTCATTTTACCAATTCCTACACTCTAATTTTTCCCTAACTTCTCCAAGGCATTTTTACACCCTTTGCTACAGATTTTTACACTTCTTGTTTCTCATACTACAACTACCTCTTCATCACTACTAAACATATCTACCCAATCCAATATACACCTTGGTTTTTCCCATTTACCAAGTCATCTATACATATACATATTCCTACCCAAAATTTGGCCATAGTTCATCTACTTTTCTTACTTGTCCACACATACCAAATCTCACCAATTCATTCCTACACTAGCCACACCCATACAAGGGTCCTAACAGCAATCAAACAAATATACATCCATCCTAACACACTAATACTCCATCCAACATCAATACTAATACTCATACACAACCATTTGGCTCCAAGGTCTACAATTCACATACTATTGCACAATTACTCAAACTTCCACAATTACATTACTAATACATTATTTGGGTTCTTTAGATTGGTTTACCCATTCCCATTACTCTAATGCACTAAAATTTAACATTAGTAAAGAGCTCTCACCTTGAGCTTATAATTCCTTCTTTCTTTCTCATTTCTCCTCCTTCTTCCTTTCTTGCCTAAATCGGCCATGTGGGGGAATGGAGTTGCCAAACTCCATTCCCATCACCCAATGAACACAAAACACTACAATTAGTATACTAACCCTTAAATTAATGTCAATTCATTGAAGTGTTTGAAATGAAATTTCTAGGGTTTACCTTTGGAGAGTTTTAGAAGGGGTTTTAGCCCTTGGTTCAAGAAGGTGAGTCCACCACCATTGGAGGGTTGAAACAAAGCTCCAAAACAAGAGGAAAAACAAGGTGAGAGAGAGAGAGGAAAAATCGGTTATACCCAAGAGATGGGGAAAAGTGAGGTCTTTCATGGAGATTATTACCTTGTTGGAAAGAGGAGACTCCAAGGTCCATAATGGTGTGCTTTTCTCTTCAAATGGGGAAAACCCATGGAGATGAAACTCATCCTTTTCGAATTTTGAAAAGAGAGAATGATAGAGGAGGATGAGGGGATTACAAATATGTAATTATTTTTGTGATTGGAGCTCAAATGTGGCTTGAGCATGAGGTAGAAGAAGGGAAGCCATGGGAGGCTTGTGGAGCTTCAAGAAATCGCCCATACCAGAGGAAAGAGAAGGGAGAAATCGATGGGGATAAGGAAGGAGAGAGGTGAGAGAGTAGAGAAATGAGTGAGTGAGGAGAGAGGGGAGGGATAAAGTAGTTTCTACTTTATTGCTTTTTGCTTTTGGCTCTCTTATTTAATTAGCTAGTTACATGTGTGTGTGAGGGAGTTATCTGACTATTAAAATCGGTCCCCCTACAGTCATACCAGCTGGAGCGTTTTTCGTCTTTTACAGGAAACGCTCGTTATTTTACCCGGTTTAGGTACTGTTCACTAACCGGGTCCGTTTTCCGGAATTTTCTCGTTTCTTTATTTTTATTGGTTATTAAGCTTCCATAAATGCTTAATAATTATTATTTAATGGTTTATAATTTTTACGGGTCTGTTTGACCACTTAGAGTCGCGTTTTCGGGTTTTCTCGAAAAACGTGCTCTAAAGCTCTATTAGCGTTTTAATACCTTATTTGGATCCGTTTTCTTCGGGAGTTGTTCCCATATATTATTTAGGTCTTATTAAACCTTTGGAATCCATATAATACGCTAACCGAGGTATCATACCTCCTATGGTTATTTAACGCTTATTTAACGTTTTCCGCTTTTAAAGCGTTTCTTTATTTCTTTTGGATTTATTTTTCCTTACTAGTATTAATTAGGTACCATTAGGTCCTTAAATACGTATTAGATTAATTTTAATCCTTATGTTTAAGTTCGGGGTATTTCACTAACAAATTCTATACTACGAGAAGCGAGGAGCCCAGTTGTATCTGGCCATGCATGCTACAGGAGTTGTACCTGTCACAGGTCATCTCCTATTCAAATTTACGTCGCGACGGGAGTTTTGGGTGCACTCTATGTCCACTCACCGGGACCGTACCGAAACATTTCAAGTTAAGAGGAAGACTTCACTTCTCTCGAGGGTACGATACCCACCTTTGTTAGTGTAGGAGTTAACTACGTTATCTTCTGAGGGAATTATTACCCACCTACTCGTACGAGAGTCCCATCTCGTCTAAGGGTTTATCATACCCGACCAATTTACTCTGTGAAGATGGAGTTTAACAAGGTCACTATACCTCCATTGTTGTGAGGTACTCTTATATACATGTTAGTCCCATTGTGAGGATCTGACTACTAGTGAACAATTACAGGACATCTAACTTGACCTTCTACAGTCTTGTTCTGTGTGACATTGTTGTCCTTGTATGGTTACTTGTTATGATTATGTTATGATGCTTGTTTATAGCTTTACAAAAAAAATGAACTGCATGTATTCGACCAAGTAGTTGGTGTGGCCCAGTAGCCAATTGGCTGCACGTTTTCCATACCAGCGTTGTTTGCTGAGCCCCTTTGGGGGCACCCCCAGTTTTCAGGTACCTGAAGTTGAAGAGATCACCCGACCGAGTGTAGGTGGGGTAGAATTAAGACAGGGATTATTATTACCGGCATCATTTTTCAGTACTGTATTTTTACTATTGGTTTTGTTATTTTAAGCGGTTTGTATTCAACGCTCAGACCGTATCATTTGTAAATTGTATTGGAGTTAGCCTTGTTAGTCACATGGGTGACTAACGGCGTTGTAGCACCACCCGTTTTTATGTATTTATTCCGCTGCATTTCCAGTTGAAGTTGGGAGCTATCATCGTTCAGGTTATGGAGTTTCGGGTTGGGGTGTTACAAAAAGTGGTATCAGAGCGTAGTTACGCTCTGAGAACTGAGTACAACCGAAATTAGCCTTGGGATACAGGGTGTGTGATAGAACAGTGAGGAGTAGAAAGTTAGTTTTACTTGGTCCGCCGAAGGGCGTTAACAACTGTTCAAACTTACAGTAACTACATACTATGACTGCCTAAATAATGAGCAGATGTCGTGAAATGAATACATTAATTAACACAAATACTTAAGACTGCTTGAATTGGCGAAAGGGTTTGTTGAAGACCGTACGACGCCAACTGTCATCCACACAGGAAGCTGATGACGAATAAACTGCGACGCCATACCGATGATAACCAGAAAGGCTGGCAATACCGCCAAGTGTACAGTGATGATGGAGTAAAAATATATCCCAATGGACATACACTGCATGATAATCCAACCTGCATGGCGCACTTGCTACAACAAGTGCTGCTCCAGTAAACCAAATAAAGGAGAATGAAGACCTACACGGAAAAGAAAACATTGAATTTTATGAGATACCCAGGCACTGAGCTTGCTGCCCAGTGCGGGACTGGAAGATCTTACAATCCCTTACTAACTTCGCGAGAAGATCGTGGGAAACCTTGAAATATGACTATCAGTGTAGTCCTACAAAAATAACCAATGACAATATCAAGAAAATCAGAATAGAATCTCGCTATATATAACTAAACATCCAACATAAATAAACACGGGATGTAATACATGCTCAAATACCTAGGGTCTCAGCTAGTATCGTTACAGTGACAATACTGGACTCCTAATAAATAGTGAGAAGAGAACAAACTTTAAATTTATATTTTCAGAAGTCAGGAAAAATACTTATTTAGCAATGCCAAGTGCTGCATATATATATACATATAATTGGGAGGTTATTAACCTAAAAATTTTGAGGAGTATTGATATATTTCAGAGGGATAAGTATCATAAAATATATCTACCCTATTTTGAGGCACATGTCCTACTCTATCCTTATGGATTTATACGAGCATATGTCTTCTATGACAGCTCAATTTGGGAATGTAAGTAAAGAACGCATGAGAACAAATAAAGTTACCTCCCAATGTAATATAAATCTTTATATGATCATAGTAACAAATGACTCTCTATGGAGGCAGTGTAAGCTATACTAAGAGTTTGAATTCAGATATACACTAAGGGTGAGTGGAAGTTAAACTTAAAAGTGGGAAAACATACCCCTTGACTTGTAACAAGCGTTTTATACGTGAACTTTCCTAACGATATATACCAACCTCTATGATTATAAATCCTCTATTTATACACCTAAGCGACCTATTTTTGGAAGTCATTGAGTTTGTGGATTAACCACGTTTCTAAGAAATAGAAACGACCCATAAGTTTGATTGTCCTGTCACCAAACCGTAGGATTCAAACTGGGAACCCCTAGTTTGGAATGGTACTAATATTAAAAGATATTTAACCTAGGTTGAACATATGATCCACCTGATCCATGGAGTTTAAATGTAACAAGAAAAGGCCAAGCATTAAGGCGGAGGGATTAATACTTTATGGAATCTTAATTGTAGAATGAGTTATAAAAACTTTTTCTTGGAGTCTTATTCCAAATATAGTAATAACTATGATTGTCTTTGTTCCAAGTGATGATAACCAAAGTATAGGTAATGATCAAGCCTTGATAAGTTAAATACTAGAAAGGCCTTTTAAAGAAAAGAGTGTATTCTAAGGTATCCAAGTCCACAACTGAATTTGGTGCTTGTATGATGGGTCTAAGAGTCAAATGATTGCTGAATATAATTATTAGACAGTATGTGCCTAGATGTTTCAATAAGAATTTACCTGTTATGCCAAGAGGAAAAACTGGCTCCCCCGCTTGATAATTTGGTCAAAGGAATTTAATTTCGGGGATTAAGGAATACACTAGATTCAAGTATATGTTATAACAGTCAAGGAAGAATGTTGTAAACACCACGTCACAAAGTCTTGATAAGATAAAATTTGGAAATTGATAATTATGTGGTTGCTTGATATTTGACGTGGGAGGTCGAACTTGATCCTGGTCAGATCAAGGGAAAACCAAACACAAAATGGAGTGGAGGGATAGTCCAACACTAACGCTGACCCCGTCAGGGTTGGATGATTCCTGAGACTCCCTACAAGTGGTCACAAATATTTCTGTGATAAGTAGATAATTATTCTTAATTTTAATATAAAATTTGACTAATAAAGTTTATGAGATGTAGAGGGCGTAAGTTAAAAGTTAAATTATCAGGTTATCCTGAAGAGATTAAAATAGCAAAAATAACTCCGTGTATGTCGAAAAATAGTCAATTGTGAAGGAAATACTAACTGTTATTATACCATGAACCATGTTAATAAGTTAAATATTAGATCAAGAAACAATTACCTATAATAGGAGTATTCTCAAGTTACCTTCTAAGTTATGGCCATATTACCATCTGAAGGGAAAGATCGACTTCCAGTCTTTCTTTATGAATTCAAACCCAACATATTTAGTGGGAACCTGCCTATAAGCTTGGTAGAATATAAAGAGTAGAAACATTATATTAATACTCACATGATTTAATTCATAAACCGCAGAAACATGTGGAATTGTGAGAAATCTGTACCTTGTTAGAAACCTTAACGGGAACCCTACTGTGGTATACTTAATGAACAGACAATAAAAGATCGGGTATGTACTACCGACAATTGGTGAATCGATAATAACAAGAAATCTTCTATACTATAAACAAGATGCACGGCTCGACCGTAGCTCATACTCTATATTAAGAATGGAAACCGAATATGGTGACAGTAAACTAAAATACCAGAATCACAAGATGATGACCTGAAGACCAAGGAGAGGAACTTTAATATACCCCAGTATTATACAAGACCCGAACGCCGACGATTACAACTACAGGAGGCGATGAATAGAAGACAAATTTAAAACCGACAAGAATACTGCAACCTTATAGCTACAACAACTGAACCACCGAATGCATCAGCAACACCGACGAAGATGATGAACCCCACTATCAGGACGCTACCACTATCAATGAAGAATCTATACAGTAAACCAATCGGGTAAGGACCCATGGAAGGAAGAACACTTCAACTAAACGTGCAAGAGCTTATGGACTTGACAAGGAATAATCCTAAATTGGACAGGTAAGTAGTAACATACCAAGAAGATACCCCACATCTGAAGGCAACTAGCAAGAGGAACACGGGAAAGAATCAACTCTGATAAAGAGCAAGACGCCTCAGTAATATTGACGAGAAGAATCTTAGTGGAATCACCGTCATAAGCAGCTATCAGAAATAAGCATACAGGCACAAAACAATCAAGTGAAACTCGAGAAGAACTCAATGATGAAAAATCAAATGGAAGGCGAACTGTATTACAGTATATGCCACGTAGAGGAAGAACCTCGTAGTAGATTTACCCAAAAAGGATACTGGAAGATACATGAAATGCACATGAGCATCACAGGTGTTAGCAGAAATATGTATTACTATACTTCTACCTAGGCAGTGTACCTATCGTTTTGCGGGATAGTGAATTAAGTGGGGGTTGTCGATCTCAGAGACCTCGTTCAATTAATTGACAAATTATTTACTAACTGAGAAACTAAACTAAGAAAACTGGAAATGTCACTTTTTCGGGTTTTGCTTAATTTAATGAAAAGAAAGACTCAACAAACTAATATAAAATAATAAAACAGTAAAATAAACTAAACAAATAAATAAGAGTAAAACTCTAAATAAAAGGAAGCACCCGGATTGTTCTGTAAACCTTCACTTTCTAATCTATTAATAAACTCTTCCCTAATTCTGCAATAAACTCAGAAACTATAATTAATTCGTCAACGGCTAAGTCTAACGAATCCTAACCAGTTGCTAGAACTAGCAGCAGACTAATGCTCTAATCTGGACACAACCAATCGCATAAAGAACAGTTTCTATTCGAGACCAATTAACCTATAGGCGGGATCACGCTTCTAGTCGTTAATCAGGTTTAACTCCTACGTCTTGTTATCTATCTCAGCTCTCGCGTGTTGATTAGAAAACTACAAATATAGCTTTAATAATTGATCAGAGAATTAAAGCGCATGAAGAACAGGAATTAAACTACTGCATTAATAACCAGGGAAAAGATTACAAAATAAATATAAAGTTTCGGTTGCTACCCCAATCCGGGGAGCTAAACTAACTACTCAAACATAACTCTAAAATAATAAAAACAACAATGGAAGAACACTTTGACATATTAGATAAAAAGGAAAGAAGAAACCCAATTAAGAAGATTTTCTGCTCTGCCTTCCATCTTCACGTGTCTCTGTATTAATCCTCCGTCAGAAGTGTGGTGTGGTAACAATGATGGAATTGTGGGTGTGCAAGAAGAGATTGAGAGGCCGAAGCCTCTCTCTGGTGTGGCGGCGTATAGAGCGTGAATCCAATCCCCATTATCGAACCCTAACTTTGTTTTTATATCTGTAGCGACCCCTCTCGTCTTCATTAATCAAGTGTTGCGTTTATATCTTTATCAAAATTTATCTCCAACCCCACCAAATTCTATATTTGGCCACGTCAATGTTGACGTGAGTCATATGTAGCAGCGAATACATCTTGACGGAATAAGAAACCAAATATAATATATATGATGATGATGATTTAATCATCAACAAATGACGTGCTCACTCAGTTGCAACATGTGAGTGTATGGCGTGAGAATTTGCAGCCAACATTTTTTTGACTCCAGCTAATGAGTAGTCCGTGATAATCAACCGCCAATGATTGCAATGGAAAATGTGGTATGGACACAACTTGAACATGGTCTAGATTTTTCGTACAAACTTCATTTTGCTTCTTGGTTGTTGCGTTGCGAAGCTTGTGAAATAATTTATGCATTTCCAATATCTTTTCTTACATTTGACACATAAAATGTACCAGTTCACATGAAAACATAAATATAAGGAAAAACATAAGATAAGTGAGAAATATGACATGAACTGTTATAAAATAGAAAGAATTAAAGCCTTAAAAATAGATATATTTCGCACTTATCAACAGGCTGGGCAAACCTTACAATATTATTGGCAGCCAGACGTACAGTAATAAAAATATACAATGAAGAATACCAAGCAATGCTGCAACTAACAGTTACTTAGAGACAAGATAATCGGGAGCAGTGGCATAACGCGGCACATCGATCCGACAGTCTAAACAAGACATGGAATAATATCGGCAACAAATAAGATGGTAAATCACCTCCACCCATACATACAGGATTACAGTATAAAAGCATAACTAATGTACTATAGTACATGTCAGAGAATGTATAGATTCTTAGGGGCAATACCCCGTAAACGGACAGTAGTCCAGACAAGATCAACAATGACAACCAAACAAAGGTAATGATGAACACAACTCATCAAACCTACATATGTACGTTAACAAACTTAAACATACCACCTACGAAGCACATTTAAGACCATTCCAGGATGATTAAAACATTACTTAATCAGAGTTATGCAGCAGAAGCGTGGTGGTCCCATTAGTTAAAATTATCTACTGAGCTCAAGGGAAATGCACAACGTATTTCACGTATCTTAACCCAAAATATGTGTCATACCCACCTAAAGTCTTACATCCAAGAGGCTATCTTTAAAACTAATCATAAGTTCAAAATAAGAGCGAAGATTCCTCCACCATTTAACGACTAGTTGTACTAGTCTAGGGTACGTGGGTGTACCCCTCTTTTAAGGGGGGGAGAGCCTACTGTGTTTTAGCATTTTTAGCATAGAAGTACACTTCTGTTGTACTATTGCACGGTGATTTGTATGTTTACATGTGTGACTTTGTGATTCTATGAACCTTGCTGATGAGTACTACGTTACACTCGCATGAATGGAGTATGTGTACTACGTTACACTATATTGAAGTTACTTTGTTACTACACGATTATGTGTACTACGTTACACTATGCTGGAATTACTCAGTGTTTGCATGATCTGTACTGTACTACACTACCACGAATGAATTATGTGCACTACGTTGCACTACTTTGCACCGAAGCTATTATTGATGATGACCTTTCATGATCTTTACACTAGATATATATGTTGGATATATATACTACGAACTTAAGAGTAGTGAAACTTGGGACTCGATCCCTAAAATAGAATTGAGTTGTGGATGCTTCGTGGAACTTGACTCCCCACAACCATTTGAACTTAGATATGAGACTTCGGGGCGAAGTCCTTTTTAATTGGGGTAGATTGAAATAACTCAAATCTAATTAATACCTTAAAACTATTAAATAATGAAGAATTGATCTAGAAACAGATCATTTTAGCTAAGCATGATAATTTATACATGCAAACGTTACGTAAATTAATATTACTACGCGTGCGCATGCAAACTCATGCATGCAGATGTCATGTAAAAATAGTCGTTTTACCATAAACGCTAACTGGCGTAATTTTACTAAACATATTCGTACAAACGTTCATGTACGATTATTAACAAGGACTAAACTTCTTGCATAACTAGCTCGATAGAGAGAGCGTCAACAAGGAATGAACAATACCAACGTGTATACAAAACGAGCAACGTAAATATTTTACGAATGCTTAAGCATCTATAAATGCTATAATAAATTGAAATACACATTTAGATAAATGTAACAACTTATGTTACACCTATTGTATATACTATGATGATATAATAACTCATCAAAGGTCAAAGAGTGCGCACTAAACATCTTAACAAGAAGAACGTTCGTAAAACGCCTTTAAACGTACAATTACGTGCGACCTTGTAATACATGAGTCCTATGACCTTTTAAACTCAAACCAAATGTTCATAGCATCATATGGCTATACAAACATAATCCTCAGACCATATTTAGTTAATAACGCAAAGCGCTCGGGAGTGCTCACTCACTCCCCTTAGAGCACGAAAGTCCCGGAAACACCCAGAGATGACTTATAAGATGAAATAAATCATTATACTCCATTCCAAATGCACCATAACACTTTGTTAAACATTTAAGAAGAATTCCTCACGCTAAATTCTCAATTAAACGCAAAACGCCCGGGAGTGCTCACGCACGCCCCTTAATGCACGAAAAGCCCGGAGAAGTGCCGAGGCGGCACGAACTCCTATATAATTCATTCTTAGAGTTCCTAACATCATTATTAAACATTCTAAAGAGAAGCCACGAGCTAGTTTCTCAAAATGCAACAAAATCCTCGGGGAATTTCTTAACGCTTCTATTTTGCCCCGGGAGTGTCCCGATAGCCCGGGAATCATGTCATGAGTTAATGTAACCCCATATAACTCAATGTAAAACCTTTATATATATTTATTGACTATAAAAAATGTTTATAAACACTTGGAACTCATAGCGACAACTTATTTTCCAAAATATCCTTAGAGCACAAAACCGCACCTTTGGGTGTCACTAAAACGCGTTTTACGCAATTACCTTGTAGTTTTTGACATGCCACGAATTATGAATCTTAAATGGGGATGAATTGACCATCTAAATCAATTAAATACAGTGTCAAACAAGCAGCACTATAGGGGCCGATTCTACCTAAAAAGTAGTATACAAAAATTTACATTTAAAACTTATAAAGGACATAGAACATGGTGGACTCACCTTCCCATGTGCTATAATACTTACAGACCACAAGATATAAGTCTCATTTGACCCCCATGCTGTCGAAATCCTGCAGGAAAACAAGGCTGTGCTAGCTTGACAAAAGCAAGAATTATTAAGGCAAAAAAGCAGATCTAGATCTACTTTTTTATTTGTTAAATACAAGTGACCACTCCATGCTTGTCTAAGGCTCTTGGATGCCGATTGAAGAGGCCTAAGAGCAGCTCCATTTCGTGGGTCATCAAAGGAGAAAGAAGACAACATTCAACATTTAAAATTTAAAAGAAAACTAGAATACCTAACTTACTTTGTCTTTTAGTCTCCATGATTTATTCCACATTGTCTTGTCTTCTCACATGGCCGAAAATAGGCAGTAATTGAAAGGAGTTTTTGAGCTTGAAAATCAAAGAAAAACAAACAAATCCTTACCTAACATGCCACATGAAGATGTCTAAAATAAACAAATCAATTCCAAACAACCTAGCTTAACTACACGGTTGCATTCCCATTCTCTTCACACATTGCAACCGGTTATGGTAAGCTCTCTCTTCTCCTTTCATCTTCTTCCTTTGAAGCTCTTAAGTCCATTAATGGAGGTTTAACTTATATCTTCATTTCTATGTTAATTTCCTAGCATTTCTCATCAAGTCTTGAAGCAAAATTCTTCCTAGCATAAACACAAGGTTTCAGCATCAAACTATACTCCAAGGAAGTTGTCTAAATCAACATTAATCCAAGGAGCATCCAAGATCATCTTAAGGTATTTTCATGCTTGAGAATCCTTAAAGCACATTTTTTGTGTATCCGAATTCTACATCTCTAAGTCTCTTTTCTTCATCATTTTCATGAAGGAAAGTTGGTTCTTCATTCATCTTAGGTGTGCCAAAATTCTAAGAAGAAAAGCCTAAGGTAAATCCTTGGAAAACTACTTACAAATCTACTTAAGATCTTTGTTAAGATCTAACTCCTAAACCTCTTCCTCTCTTGCATAAAAACTGATGAGGAACATCAATCTCCATTGGAGGAAGCTTGGGAATTCAAGAGGAGTTCAAGTACTTAACCATCCTTTATTAAGAGTGAGTTTACTAAGCAAACCTTTATTGTTTTAAGCTTGTTTAAGCTCTTAAAAATTGTATAAAAATTATGTACACCTTCTTAGGTATTTAAAACCGAAACTATATGGTAATACATACCAAAAATATAATTTATAACACAAATGGTATGCTTAATACCTTAAGACACATTTTTGTATTACAAAAGTTATCTATGATAGATAAATAATCATGCCAAAATATCTATGACTTTTATGCTCCATTTTGAGCTAAAATCAATCTAAGACATTACAATAATTTTTACATGAGTTATATGACTCATATGTATTTTTGTATAATTATTATAAGTTATAAATCAAGTTTTAGAAACTATATGGTGATATATTATTATTGCCGAATTCAAATGGTGAAAATAGTTATTAATGAGTTTTATATGTATATAGATACTTACTAAGAATTTTGGGTAAGTTAAAAATAATTACTAATGTTTAAATGACTAGTTTAATAAACTATGTGGTAAAAATATAATTTTTAGAAAGTTTGGGGTAAGCTATGTAATTACCAAGAATAAGATGAATCCTTGGCAAAATTATGATATATATGGTGTAGGAATTAATATCATGAATTTTGAGTGAATTAAATAAATGGTTAGAAGTTAAATAACAATTCATAAAGTTTGGGACTATTTTGTAATTTTGGAAAGATTGGTATAAAACCGAGAATCATATAAGTTTATGGGTATATTAATGTATTATGTATGAAATTAGACTTTGGTCAAAGTGTTGACCGAAAACTTTGGGTTAAAATGATTTATGACATGAAATATTAAGTTTATAAAAGTTTTGGGGTGAATATGTAATTATAAGAGTTTAGATATAAAACCGGATTTTATATGGGGCGAAAACATAATTTGTAGAAATATAAGTGTCCACTTGGTTATTAAGGAAATTAAATATTAAAACTATAGTTTATAAGTGAATATATAATATATAAAGTTTTTGGGGTTAAAATGTAATACAAGAAATTATATGACAAAGCCGAAATTTAATGTGGCTAATTGGTGATTTATAAAAGTTAGGTGTTCAAATAATGAATACCGAATTTATAGTGATGGTTTAGTGAATTAAATTAATTAAGGAGATGAAACTATGTAATATAATGTATTTTGGAGTATAATGTAGAGTTTATGAAATAAATGAGGTTATAGTATAATAACCGAAAAGTATGATGTATTTATGGGATCAAAAATATTTGTAGGTCCTATATGGATATTTTGGAAATTTAGAAAAGAAAATTATGATTTAAGGATTTATGAAATTAAAACTATATGATATACAAGTACAAGTAATTTACTTGTAAAAGAAATGATATTATTTGGGATTAGTTTGTAATTAATAAAAGATATGGGAAAAATATGTCCATGCGTGACATGTAAATATAATTTGAGAATTTATAAGTGGTTATGTTCTTTAGACAATTATGTATAAGTATCATAAATAATACATGTGTATAAAACTTATATAATTAAGATTTTCAAGTAAATCAAAAAGAAAATGAATATAAGGGATTATGGAATTAAAACTATGGGTTATATAGTTATAAGGAATTTAATTGTAACCAATAATATTATTTATGGTTAAGCGGAGAATAACAATTATAAGAATATTATGTCCATGTGTGACATATAAATATATTGGGGAAATTATGAAGTTGTTATGCCATTTTGACAATTGTAAAACATGTAACATAAATGGTACATGAATATATAGTTATGTACATTAAAGGATTCTAAAATAAATCAAAAGAGATAACAATAAATTATACATTAAATCATAAGGTAATTAAAAGAAATTACCACACCATATAAGTTTTATAAATTAAGAATACATGATTTGGAAATATATAAATACCTTAAACATAAATAAGGTTAGAGGTTAAAAGAAATTATTTAAGTGTTAAAATAAACCTCACATGAAATAACGAATACGAGGACATTTCATGATACAATAAAATTATCATATGAGAGTAACTTAAATTAACACTCTCAGTTAATCCTATTCTAGGACTTTGTTTGACTAGACGTTGACCGGGAACTAAACAAGTATAGTCTATGGTGAACGGTATGGGATTCTTGCAACCTGTTTGCTACCGAATTACACCGGCTTGTGTGCTATCTGTTGTTTGAAATAACGACCAAGATAATTGCATGTAAAATGTTGTATTACTCTTATGCACTGTTGTGTTGCTTTATGTGCGTGAATGATACTAACTATAACGTGTATGTCCCACGCATACAAGACTACATTACTAGTGGATTAAATTCCTGCGTTTTATCATACCGAGAGCTTGTACTCAAGTTTCTCACTAACTTCACTTTATAGCAAACGTCGTTATCCTAAACGTGATAACTGACAATACACATTGTGTTCTTGATTAACGTCCTTGTGTGACATCTAACAAATTCTATACTACGAGAAGCGAGGAGCCCAGTTGTATCTGGCCATGCATGCTACAGGAGCTGTACCTGTCACAGGTCGTCTCCTATTCAAATTTACGTCGCGACGGGAGTTTTGAGTGCACTCTATGTCCACTCACCGGGACCGTACCGGAACATTTCAAGTTAAGAGGAAGACTTCACTTCTCTCGAGGGTACGATACCCACCTTTGTTAGTGCAGGAGTTAACTACGTTATCTTCTGAGGGAATTATTACCCACCTACTCGTACGAGAGTCCCATCTCGTCTAAGGATTATCATACCCGACCAATTTACTCTGTGAAGATGGAGTTTAACGAGGTCACTATACCTCCACTATTGTGAGGTACTCTTATATACATGTTAGTCCCATTGTGAGGATCTGACTACTAGTGAACAATTACAGGACATCTAACTTGACCTTCTACAGTCTTGTTCTGTGTGACATTGTTGTCCTTGTATGGTTACTTGTTATGATTATGTTATGATGCTTGTTTACAGCTTTACAAAAAAAAAATGAATTGCATGTATTCGACCAAGTAGTTGGTGTGGCCCAGTAGCCGATTGGCAGCACTTTTTCCATACCAGCGTTGTTTGCTGAGCCCCTTTGGGGCACCCCCACTTTTCAGGTACCTGAAGTTGAAGAGATCACCCGACCGAGTGTAGGCGGGGTAGAATTAAGACAGGGATTATTATTACCGGCATCATTTTTCAGTACTGTATTTTTACTATTGGTTTTGTTATTATAAGCGGTTTGTATTCAGCGCTCAGACCGTATCATTTGTAAGTTGTATTGGAGTTAGCCTTGTTAGTCACATGGGTGACTAATGGCGTTGTAGCACCACCCATTTTTATGTATTTATTCCGCTGCATTTCCAGTTGAAGTTAGGAGCTATCATCGTTCAAGTTATGGAGTTTCGGGTTGGGGTGTTACAAAAAGGATACTTCATAGCATCCTCATCCACAACATCACCTCGCGCTGTCAATGAAAGCACGTTGTGAGTGCCCTTAACAGAAGGATGATGTTTGGTCCCAGAACTTCCATAAGGTTGATATTCTTGGAATAATCCTTATCACCATAGATGAAAGTCGACAGGTGAACCAAGGAGTGGTTCATGGTGGAGTAGTAACTTAAGCCCTGCTAGAGAATGGAGTCAATCTCAGCTCACTTCATCCCTATCACTAAATGGTCCAAGACAACTGTTATACCCAAAATTTCAACCCCCCCCCCCCCGGAGAGAGTCTCTACTAATAGGCTAGTAGCGAGGGTTCCCAGTTCGATCGGCACATTTCAGAGTGCTAGGGACAGCTTAGTCATCTCCAGGGGCATTTTCGTAATTTTTCAAGGCTCCTAAGCCCCCTATAGGCTTTCTCTCTCCTCCAAATAAGGTTCAAATCAATTCAAAATGCTTTGAAATTGTAACCCATGATAGAGGATGACATTTGAAGCATAATGGCGTTGGAATTTTGATTTTTTGAATTTCCAATAATTTCCTAGCAATTTCTGATTGAATCTGACGAGAAATTGAATTTAAAAATATTCCAATATCCAAAAATTTCAATTCCACTTTAGAAAAATCTTAAATATCATCATTTACCCATGTGTGAAATTTCATAATAAAATTCCTCTTGGAAGCCCTTGAGCTAAGACGTCGGTAAATCTCGGTTTTTACCGGATTTTTCTATCTTTAAGGAAACCTATATAAGGAACCTTATCCCATGATCAAATCAGACCCTCAAGAACCCTAGACTCTCAAAGAAGGCAGCCGTCTCTTGCTCTTCACGTTTTGAACCCCAGAGCCACGATCAAACACCGAAATCTCACCAAAATCAACACCAAAACACATTTTTCAACTCCCACAACATCATCCATCATCAAACCCTCACCAAAACAGCACCAAAACGTGAAGAACATCAAGAACAACAAGGAGTCAGAAGCTGGGTTTGAAGTTCTTCTGGATCCGCCATCAACGAGGCCTCCGAAGAATCCCGACGTGAAGAAACACCACGAATCTGAAGGTAAAACAGGTTATAACTCTACTTTTCTAACTCCCCACAACCTCATTAACTCTCTGTTAAATTTTGGGCTCAAACCAACCCTTTTCGGCTTCTGTATAGCTAATTACTTTTGCTTCTGCCTTGTTACTTGTTTATCACGTTTCGTACATAATTCGACTTCAAACTGCGATCTTTCAATTACTAACATATTGTACATCTTTCAGGCTACACGTGCATAAATTTTGAGCCGAAAACACCTTCGGGAACCACCATAAAACCCCCGTCCGTGGGTTGTCCGGGATCTCGGACCTATGGTCCGGGACCACAGACGGGTTGTCCGTGGCCACGGACACCCACGGACGGCGGCGGGATTTTAAAATTTTTAAAAATTTAGGTTTTGCTAAACTATGTCCAGGCCTACGGACATCCTGTCCGTGGCCCCGGACTTTTCAAATTTTTGTTTTCTGTTTAATTCGACTTTTATTTTCACATAGGTTACTAGGGTCCGTGGTTACGGACATTAGGTCCGTGGCTACGGACGGAAACCAATTTGACCTAATTCTGCCTCCAAAACCCTAGTTTAGGTAATTTCAACTTTCACTTTATTTTCAGTCAAAAAAATGTTAAAAAACACAAAAAAAAAAGAAGCTCGCACACTTAGGTTAAAACGACTCGTAATAAGCCGTAATTAAACCAAGTAGAGGAAAAGCGACCTAGGAAGGGTAATGAAAGTAATTTGAACCCTAAATAAGTCGAATACCAAGCCCCGAACCCGAACTCTACCTTTCCTAATTTACCCTAGGTTAAAATTAGGTGGCGACTCATAATAGGTTCCGGTGAGCTAGCTTAGGTTTTAATAATTATTGTTATATGACATAGTTACTAATCTTAGGTTATAAGTGGACCTAAAACCGGTTAGATCCTAATCAGCTTTAATCAACACAGGATAGGGTTTAAAATCGAGGCTCACAGACTGGCGACTCTGCTGGGGACAAAATTCTTAATTTTTTAACTTGTTTAATTTTAAGAAAGAGGGCTTAACTCGAAAATGTTTATTTATGGCTTTGTTACTCTGTTTGTTTACTTTCGTGCGCACTTTGTTTTTCTGCACCTTTGCATCATATGAGAGCGAGGGCCACACAAACGATTTCACCCCGGGACCCGTTTGAGGGTCCCCTGTCAGGGACTCACACCTTTTAGGTGATGTGAATAAGCGGGGGAAAAGAGGAGGGTGTCGTCTAACCACACCCCCTTAATACCTGGGCCTTAGCCCCAAGCGTTTTCCTGGCAGTGCCCTTACCAAGCCCAATGTTTGGTCATTCAAAGACCGACCGTAGACGCACGCGTAACAGTGATGTGAAAAAAGTGGGGAAGCCCAAAGAGAATAGCGTGCAAGCCCTATTCCTTTGTGGTGACCTGGGCCCATGCCCCAAGCACCTCTCCGGATCGATCCACACCCGGTTTGGTTAAGCTTCTAGTGAGGACATGTTGAATTTGTGTGGGCCTTGTCTGCTTGTATGATCAGCCCACTACCCAGCCTAGAGATTGATAGGAACTTCTCCAACATCAACCTAGCCCACCCGAATTTACAGCATTATTGTTTGCAGCCCAAAGGCCTTGTTTGGTTTGAATGAATTGTTTGTTCGGGCTCAAGCCCAAAAGTTTAGACTTTGGTGATTTCTCTCTTTCAGCCCATTTGAATTATCAATTTAGTTCTAGGCCCACGAAAAACAAATCCACCCAAAGCAATTCATGAAAATCCATCAGGCCTTTCCATTTCAAGGCTCATTCTAGTCTATGAAGACTTTTCACCTGGGCTTTGACCCTAGATCCAAGACACATGCATCATATTTTAGGACCAATCTGAATTACTTGGCACAGGTTCCAATTCACATCAAGAACATGGTTTAGGAATCATTTTAGCCCATATGCTTTACCTCTAGCCCAGACACATTCTGGCCCAAGCGCCCAATTCTCAAAAATATCTGGCCTAAGAGTCACATTCTTCAAACACTTCTAGGTGCCTCCCTTCCAACTTATTTTGGGCCTTAGTGCCTACCCACAATCTTCGAAGCATTCCAGCTCATATGCTTTTCTTGCAGCCCAAACAAGTTTTCACCTAAAACTTCTTCGCGGTCCAGAATTTTAGCTCAATCCACTTTTGTTTTCCAACAGATAAGCCCGAATCCCAAGTATGGCAGAGGGAGGAAACCCAGTCAGCATGGAGGCCCAGTTTGCAGCCTTAGAGCAAAGGTACATGGCTGCCTTTGATGCCATGGAACAAAAACATAGGTCCACCACTAATGACATGGAGGCTAAGTATGTCACCATCATCGAAGAGCTGAAAAGCAAATCAATTCCCTTGAGGTTGGTCATCAGGAAAACATTTCATGAAAGATTGCTGACTCTGAGAACGAGCGTGACTACATCGAAGTTAACTCTGTTGAGGCCACGATGCACAAAGATTTGTAGGGGAGCCGCCCCGGACCACCAACTAACTGCAGAACTCAAGAAGGCTCTGAAAAGGATCGAGCGCATGGAAAAAGCAAGCAAGTCAACTGGTTTCGATTACTCTTCTATGGAATCGTACCCCGAGGTTAATCT
Organism: Limonium bicolor; assembly: GCA_023374045.1. Taxonomy (NCBI): domain Eukaryota; kingdom Viridiplantae; phylum Streptophyta; class Magnoliopsida; order Caryophyllales; family Plumbaginaceae; genus Limonium; species Limonium bicolor. Next base: position 355,713,089 of record CM041778.1, on the reverse strand, counting down.
CCCTCTAAAGTTGAAGCTACCCACATGCTCTGTACAAAGGTTCCTCAGACCCGCAGGTCCATCTGGCTATGTTCGATAGGGAAATGTCCATCCTCAGGTTGAATGACATGCAGAAGGCCAAGGTTTTCGCCCGTTATCTCGATGAAATACCTCAACGTTGGTACTTGACTCAGAGGATGAACACCAAAACCTATGAAGAGGTTTGTGAGGCTTTCCTGCACCATTTCGAGTATGCTAAGAATCTTGAAGTCACCAGGTCCGACCTTGCCAGTACCCGGCAGGGAAACGGTGAATCAATGTCCGACTTCATCAAACGGTGGAGGATGAAGGCCGCTGCTATGCCTACAAAAATGGATGAGCAAGAACAAATTCGAATGATTGTGGACAATATGCAGAGACAATACAACAACGAGCTGAGTTGCACATACTTCCCTAATTTCGACATGCTGATGGGACAGGTAAGAGTCATGGAAGAAAAGATTCACAAAGGCGAGCTGAAGCTGGGACAACCCAAAGCCCAGGGTGTGAGTATCGAGACCTTTAAGTCAGGACCGGCCAAAGCAGCTCAAGTTTCGTACCAAGTGAGCACCATACGAAAACCCAGTGCTGCAAAGAAGAGCGTCAAGGCCTCACCCCGATCCAAGAGGTTCTCTGCACCGAGACAGTTTACCAACATTGGCCGGCCTCTCAGTCAAGCACTCATGAAGCTACAAGAGCTAGACTTACTACAGCCTCTCACACCTAGTCCTGGGATCACCCAAGCCGGGGAACATCTCCATCAGTTCTGCCAGTTTCATCGACTACCAGGACACAGTACTGATGATTGCAGAGCATTGAAGCACAAGATCGAAGACCTTATCGAGCAAGGGCTCCAGTTTGTTGAGTAGGCAAAAGTCTAGCAGTGTTTTGTTTACTCATTTCAATTTTGTGGGAAGTTTATCACATTTCTATTTTAATGAAGTTTAGATTTTAAAATTTCAGTTTTTCACCTTTTTCAGTTTGTAATCACAAAAATGATAATAAAAGAAATGTGTTCGTTCACCTTGCACCTTCAACCAAATCATCTTGCTCATGAGCAAACATTTCTTAAAACTAATGTTCATGAAACGGTCATTTCTTGGCAACTGAACAAAACGACTTGTCTTTTGTTCTTAAAAGATGAACATGTCCAACCAAATACCACTACTCACCCCAAAACATCCAAACAACCCACGAAGCGGTTCAAGTCTACATTTGTCAAATTGTTGTTATAAACCCTAGATTTATACTGGGGGCAATCTGAGTCTAAGTTCATCATCTTTCACCTTTCGTTTAAATATGTGAACAAGTCTCAGAGTGAGAGTTCACGAGAGTGACTTGAGCGAAAAACCAAGCAAGAGTGAACGAGCGTGTCATTTTTACACGACTCCGACGAGACCACATTCAAAGGTAAGGTAAACGGCATAACTCCGACTGAAGGAGATAATTTGTAAATTTACTCTTAGACCTGCGAAAAGTAACAAAGAGTGGATACACAACTATCAGGAATGACGAAGCACCTAGGTACAGCACCACATAGCCAAAAGCTTGTGAACCCTAACATTAAACCCTAGGCACCCCCGTTGAGCTTTTCATATATCCCTTTTCGATGTTGCAAAGCTCCACAAAATAAGCCAGCCCGTGATGAATAACCGACCCGGTGACCAAATGAAGCGAGGAGCCTGACTCTCAGATAACGTTTTCATCAGTCCAGAGAAGCAAAGCCGCTATTAGCATGACGAAGTGATCCGCAAATGGTCCCAAAGTGACATAGGATCCAAAGAGCTCACACAAAACAGCTCTCAAAACTCAAAACCGGGAAACACAAGAACCCCAAAGGCGAAATCAAGAAAGGATAAAGCAAAAAGGCAAACCCGAAGTGCCTCGAAGAAATCCAAATGACAAAAAGAGAAATGGTGTAAAGGACAACTTCGAAAGTCCAAGTCCAGAAGCTCAAAAACAATGTCAACACAAAGCTGCAAAGTCCAAGTCAGAGCTCGAAAACATGTCAACACAAGAGGCTAGATGACTCAAGACAAGGAAGATGAATCCGAGTGAAGCACAAGTTGAAGCTTTGGTCACCCACTTAAGTCACATACCTCAAAATCACCTCCATGGTCCCGTTGTCCTTCATCACACCCATGGCAACGTTATAAGCTTTAAAGACTTCCGACTTGATAGTTGTGTGTCCAATCACGTGAAAGTAAAGATCAAATGCGTAAATCCATCAAATATCAAATTCAATGGTCTAGAAGTTGTGACCGTAGATGAGGAACGAGTGCAAGCACCAAACACGCCGAGTGTAGGTTAGGAAGCACCACATAAAACATAAGCCTTGACCCTGTGAGGATGAGACTCGTTCGACGTTTAATAAAAAAAATACTGGGGGCAATCGATCGTTCCGATCGATCGCCATGAACTCTAGCTCAGATTGTCTTAAGGGAAAAATACTGGGGGCAATTGTTGGTTCCAACAATTGCTATGACAACACCAATTGGAACCCAGAGTTCAAACATCATCACCACCATTCCACCACATGCACACATAAGCCCTTACCTCCACATCAAACACCTCAGACCCACATAAGCCTTTACCACCACACCACACTACACAGGCCCACATAAGCCCTTACCTGCACACCAAACACCACAGGCCCACATAAGCCCTTACCTTCACATCATACACCATACCCCACGGTGGCATGTTCATCTCATAGGAGATAAATTACAAGTCCGAAGTCTATAGTCAAGAAATGAAAATTTCGCTTTCTTTTCATTAAACATAATATTCTTCAAACACTGCCACGTTCGGCACCTCTTTCAACAATTTCTTGTTTTGGACAAATTTCCTACATACACTTTGATCGTATTTTGACATGCACATCCTCATTGCCACGTCTGGCACTTTCATAATCAACTTCATCATGACTATTGCATCTATTCGTACGAGACTCCTCGTCACAATTCAGGATACAGATTCTCAGCCGACAGGTTAGGGATACAGATTCTCAGCGAAGGTACAGATTCTTCAGGGATACAGATTCTCAGGAAGGTACAGATTCTTCAGGGATACAGATTCTCAGCCGAAGGTACAGATTCTTCAGGGATACAGATTCTCAACCGAAGGTACAGATTCTTCAGGGATACAGATTCTCAGCCGAAGGTACAGATTCTCAGCCGAGGGTACAGATTCTTTAGGGATACAGATTCTCAGCCGAAGGTACAGATTCTTCAGGGATACAGATTCTCAGCCAAAGATACAGACTCCTCAGAGATGCAAATTCTCAGCCAAAGATTCAGATTCACCAGAGCAACAGATCTCACCCGAATAGAAGAACTCGACCCAACACCAATTTTCAATCACTGATAGGTAGTCAACGCCTCAGAATAGCTTGACATCACTTCATTCATTATAGGTTGCCAGCGCCTTAGAATAGCTTGACATCATCTCATTATAGGTAGTCAATGCCTTAGAATAGCTTGACATCATATCATTCATATAGGTAGTCGGCGCCTTAGAATAGTCTGACATTACTTCATTTTTACCTTTAGGTTGTCGACGCCTTAGAACCGCTTGACGCCCTTCTACTTTACTCATAGGTAGTCAGCGCCTTCGAATAGCTCGACACAACTTGTCGGATTTCAATTGCACGTGGGGTCTTTTAAGATCCAAAATTTTGGGGTATCACTCAAGCATCAACTAGCCTTTTCATTTCCATTACAAAGTCTAGTTAACGGGGGCAATCTATTATTGTAACACCCCTACCATTAATACAATGCTACCGTCCAATCTCCTTACACATCAGATACACGCAGCGGATACATACAGTGGATGATACAATGCCGTTAGTCACCCACGTGACTAACAAGGCTACTTCTTCTACATACAGCATCGGTCTGATGGACCGGAATCCTAAGTACTACACATCTATAATACATACTCCATTCATCAATCAAATACAACAATGCTCCGTTCAATACTTACTCCTCCATAATCCATACAATACAATATACTTAACCGAGTCTACTAGGATCCTTATACAATTATAATGTCTCTTCCAAGTTCAAAACACACTCACTAGGAGTCTACATCTACCCATTCCTCACAACTACTTACCTTCTAAGTGCAAGGTTGCGCCGCCGGTCTCTTACCTTGGCCACATCCGCTTCGGGTACCTGCACACTAAAAACGTTCCCCTAGGGGGTCAGCTTTCGCTGCGCATGATAACCGCATACCCCGCGTACTAGTGAGGGTACGCCGACCACTTGGTCGAATACATGTGATTGATTTCATTCAAACATACATGCATACATGCTCTTATACATAATATTACAATACATTACGCAAGGAATACATACATACACTTCAATACATACTCTTCAATACATACATGATAAATCATACAAGCCATCCGATCTATACTTACTTTCCGAAATCCACAATACACAATACATGTACAATACATACGCAATACATACACAATCCACCATACTGTTAGCTCATGTTGGTCCACCCGGGGTAATCGGGTGGAATTACTCTTTTACTCGTTCCACGGTACTTACGATACATACTTACTCATACATACACATCATACTAACTTACTCTTACTCTACATCATCATACTTACATACTCCGTCTTACTCTATCTCTTACTCAGTCGTCGGACCTCCTGGGGACTACTCCGTCCCACCTCCGGGATTTACTTGACTCACCAATCCGGGATGCTGCCCACTTAAGGGATTTGGGCCGCGGACCAGTTTAAGAGTCAGGAATTGCAGCCAACCTCTTGTGACTCCGCATCCTCACGCGTGGCCGAAGCTATATCGGACTTCTACTCATTCCAATTTACTCACTTAAGTTAGGAGTTAGGTAGTTAGGAATTAGTAGAAGTCAACATCCAACCACATACACAATACATTATTCATATACACATCCATACAAATACAATACAATATACAAGTACACTACAAGGTACAATTACACATCATCATCATTCATATATTTCATGAATTATACAAACTATTGTTCAAGACAAATATCAAGAACAATGTAAGCAAGCAAAAGTAGGTGCAATATAGTCCGATTCATGCATTTATCTTATTAGGTGATCAAATAAGCACACAAATCGGGGTAACCAGATTGATACAGGGCATGAAGAAATCATACCTTTCACCGTTGACTTTGGACTCACCGACTCCCTTCGGTGTTCAACTATTTGAATCCTATCACATACATACAGTTGGATGGTTATTATCCATAATTAACCTTACTTATTACTTTCCTAAAGTTTCCTAGTTTATACTTACTAACTCTTTGTTACTTAAATACATTTACTTAAGTTACTTACTTACAATTATTTTCTAAGCTTGTTTATAGCCTTAATGACCATTAAACATCATTAATTATGTCTTAATCATCTTATACAATCATTACCCATCCTTACCCAACCTTAGAATAGCTTTAGAACACATTCTGGAGGTTTTTAGTAGGGTCCGGGTTAGTGTCCGGGTTTACAAACCCGGACCATATTGTTTGGTCACTCTCGGGTGGAATTTGAGTGTGGTCCGGGTTTAGGGCTGGGTTTACAAACCCGGACCATGCAGTATAGTTTCTCTCGGGTGAAAATTTTGTATGGTCCGGGTTTAGGGATTGGTTTGCAAACCCGGACCATTCCTTTGCAAATCTCTCGGGTGTATTTTTGGGGTGGTCCGGGTTAGTGTCCTGGTTTGCAAACCCGGACCATCCCTTTGTAAAAACCTTTCTGTCGAGTTTTCATGCTAGTCCGGGTTTGTGTGCTGGTTTGCAAACCCGGACTAGTTATAGTATTGCAATTTATATGAGTTTTTCAACTTGTTTCAATTCAAAATTTCTACCACTCTCTTCCCCATTATTCCTACATATAATCTAGGGTGTTTTGACCTTCATTAAGCAATCAAAACTAGCCTAATCCATCTCTATACAATCTGTTACAAAACACCATTCACTGTCAAATTTCTTCCCTGTTACACTTTTCTTCTTCCACAAATGCTACAGATTTTTCCTTAAACCTTTACCATTCACTACTCCCTCTACCAATGTTTTTCCTAGCATTCTAAATCCATTACTTTGCCACTCTAGTTCTCCTCATCACCTAGACCCTCTTCAAATCTGTTTTCAAGGTACTAAACTACTCACTTAACTCTCCAAATACACCTAGTTATCACCTAGATAGTTTTCTTCTCTTACAACTAAGTCTTTAAATTTCCATACAAATTTGGGCAGAGGTTCCCCTATATTTTTAACATTGCCCACATGCATTTCTCAGCTCAAACATTCATTCCAAACTTCCATATCAATTCAACACTATACAACACAATAAATTTCCTACACATACTCATTCCTTTCCTCCAGATTTATACAAGCTTTTAAATGTCTTTTATAGCTTTAAAACATTTTGGTATTCCTCCACACTATACTACTACTCAATACCATTTACACTTAACAACTCATTTACTTGTTTTCAAAGGCTTCAAACTACAATTATCGTTCACATTAATATACTCATACTCTTCCTACTGTTACGGTGATGTCTAAACCATTGTTAAAACAGCATACTTATACGCATACATACATCAAAACTGTACAGAGACTTCTCTTTACCTTGGGTTTCCTTGATTCCTTTTTCTTTCCCTCCTTCTCCTTTCTTGCTCCTCTTTTCTTCTTTGTTTTTCTTGGTTTATTTAAGCCAAGCTACACCATGTAACCAAGCACACACATACACACCAAAACTAGTGAATTTTCTATCTCACGTATTAAACCCTAACTTTGTGAGAAACCATTTAAACCACTTAGTAGGTCTTACCTTGAGCTTCTAATGGAGTTTTGAGTAGAAAATGACAAGGCTTCAACTCCTCTTTGAAATGCCAAAATCGGCTAACAATGGCATAATAATACTCACGTGAGTTTTGGATTTGCAAGGGAAAATGGAAAAGAGTGAAGCTTTGGTCTTTTTCTTACCTTAGAACATGAAGAAGATGATAGGTCTTCTAATGGTGCTCTTTAAGCTCTTAACCGATAATACCCTCAAAATTAAAGTTGGTGGTTTTAGATTTTTGAGGGGTGGAGAATGATCTCCTTGACGATACGAATTCAACGGTATGGTTTTGTAGCATTTGGTGGTGGTTTGAGGTTTCAAAAGGGGAGAAGAAGATGGCTCTGTGGGTGGCTGCTTCAAATCGCCATGGCTAACAGAGAGGAAGAAGAGAGTGACTGGGCAGAAAAATAAAACGTGAGGGAGAGTTGTGAGGGAGGAGAGAGATTACCTTTTTGCTTTTATTTATTTTGTCCTTTTGCAAATAAGGAGGGAATTAAGAGAGGGGTATGGCTAATAAGTCATCCGGCTGCACACCCTCCTCACATGGGTTTTTAAAACATTATTTGCAATAGTGGACACACTAACTTATTTTAATTACACTCTCACCCCACAACTTCCCGTTTTTGACAGTTTTTACTATTTTCTCGTTTTATTGATTTTATTGGTCCAAGACCTTCACTAATATTTATTAATGACTATTTAGTTGACTAAAATTGTTACGAGTCTATTTGACCCGCTTAAAGTCACGTTTTCCCGGTTACCTCGAAAAACGCGCTTTAATGTTCGTTTGTGTTTTTAATCCATTTTAAGGATCCGTTTTCTTCGGGATTTGTTCCCTAATATTATTAAGGTCTTATAAGCCCTTAGAATCCATATAATGCGTTAACCGAGGCCTCATACCTCCTATGGTTATTTAACGCTTATTTAGCGTTTTTCGCTTTTTAAGCATTTCTTCATTTCTTTTGGATTTATTTTTCCTTACCAATATTACTTAGGCGTCATTAGGCCCTTAAATACGTATTAGATAAATTTTAATCCCTATATTTAAGTTTGGGGTATTTCAATCTACCCCCTTAAGAACTTTGTCCTCAAAGTTGTTCGAGGTTATGGGATTACTATACTTACTCATTTATACTTGCCTAATACCGAAGTCATTCATTCCTCCTCCTTACAATTCCCAAATTCGTTACTCAAGGTTTCTCCCTTCCATACCATACCAATGTACAATAATTACTCCAATTCATATTACTATCAACATCCGGTTCCTCGTTACAAATTTTATACATACAAACAGTGCAAAGCTATCCCCAAAGCAATGCAATACACATTACAATCCCGCAGGCACTCAGGTCATCTCGACACAGGACTCCTCTATGTCCTGCTGCCCTTGGAGTAATACAACAAGCTACACTACTATCCTCTCCGATATAAGCTTCTAGCCAATCCTTATTCTCAGTCTAAGGAAAATTCCTTTACGACTACTAATTAGAAATTTCTAAAACACACAACTCCAAATTCCAATTTATATTCATTACTTCTATCCTATGTGTGATTCTTGTGACCACTTGAGGGGAGCTTCAAGAATCATTCGACCCTGATGTGATCAGCATCAGTGTTGAACTATCTTTCCACCCCAATTCGTGTTCGGTTTCCCTTGATCTGATCAGGATCAAGTTCGACTTCCCACATCAGTTTCAAACACAAATAATTAATTGTTTTCATTTTCTATCTTTTTACTCATCTAGTCATAAATACAAATTCATACAACTCCGAGGATGGAATTCAGTCCATCGATCATCATCACTCTACTTCCCAAATACTTTAATTCAGAATACAATGCCTAAGTGCTCATTTCATCTACCTTCGCTACTTTCATCCCTTACTCTCAATCATCACAATTATTCTAGCTAGGGATTACCATACTTGCACAATTTAGTTGTTCTCATTTACTTCCAATAATTTACCTAGGTATACGCTACCCTAGACTTCATTCCTCTACTACTCTCATTCATTTCGTACTACTTCTTCAAAGGTTACAATACTTGTGGAGCTCCGTCCACTACTCATTACTTTTCTTTACTAATATTCTTACATGGTGTTACAAGGTAGGTATATCCATCCTATGGTATTTGCATCTCTCATGCCTAATTACCACAATTTCAATATGAATGAATACTTATGTTTATTTAACATAGGCATCACTCATCAGTTCGTTTCTCATTTGTGCTATGCACATTATCGTTTATGTGTTTTCTTCATGAAACTTATACTAAGCGGTTTTCGCTCTACCCCCCTTAAAAGGGATTACGCCCACGTAATCTACCATATGTTATTATTACTAAACATTGGTTTACTCAATCTGGGCAATCTGAAGCGTTTTAGCTTCTTTACGGTTCATTACATAATATACCCTTGTCAAAGGGTCCTAATCAAAACAATTCTTTAGTTTTTGCACCAAGGATTCCTATATGAGTTTATTTAACTCATAATTAATTTGGTTCTAGCCTATTAGGCTCCAAGGCATTGTTAGCCATTCCACGATACTTACTAGGTATATTATCTCCTAGCTAGGGCCCACTAGCTTTTGCTGCGCGACCCTGATAACTTGGGTTACTTACCTATACATCACCTCTTTTTTATCCGTCTATATGGCAAAATAAGGTTTACTAAACAATTGCGGTATTCTTTTACCGTGTTTGAACTAAATTAGTTTTAGATTGTAAACCAGCTCTCTGGTAATCTAGATACATACTATTCGTACTCCCACGATTATTCACTAAGCTCTCCGACTTATTGTCGGGCGAGGTTAAGTCACTACTTAGTTGTAGTGCTTCCTCTGTTGTCAATAACTTCTGGATTATACCAGTTCTTCTGGTTCAGTACAAGTGTTCTTTACTTGTATGACCTTGCATTTTCTATGCGTCAGTCCTAGTGACTTTGTTACGTCTCCTTTCACTTTAATTCCAATGGAATTCACATCTTGTGATCGTTAGTGTGCTTCATACACTTCGTGCTTCTTGGCCTTAGGCCGCACGTTTGTTGCTAAACTTGCTTAAATGGCTTATGCCGTGATTGTTGGTGGAAAGAAGGGTTTACTACGGTTTACATTTTCCATATCCCTAGCCATCCCATTAGATCATTAGCTGCACAAGTGCAATACCAAAACACTCAGTCATTCAGAGTGCAGAGGCGTAAACGCTTGACAGTAAGTCACTTATGATAGGAAAGAATATTTTGCTTGTCTTTTCATACTTATACTCCGTGTCATTATCTGCTACTTCCTCATAGCGGTCGCTTGTTGCGCACCCTGTCCTTACTCACTGTACAACATCGTTTTTACTGTTTCTTTACTGTGGTAGTTCCTTTCACTTATCGCCATTGTCATTGGCACCATTTCCTTGTTGTGTAAATACACTAGGAGTTTCCTGTGTTTGTGTGTATGACGGTTGTCGTAGCATACCGCAATCTTATTATCTTCCCAATGTGGAAATGTCTTATTCAACTTAGGATTTTATGTGTAGGTTAGCTTACCTCACATTCTATCATCATTTATGATACAATTACCAGGTATCTTGGTTGATAATGGATGAAGTAATTTATCGGGTTACAAGATCTCTTGAGCGTTGGTCATTCATGGTGTGAAATGTGCATTCACGTTGATTGTTTTTGGACAATTACTGTCTTCCAGTGCTGAGCATTGGTTATGTGCTCAAGCTGTGTAGTTCTATTTGTATGCATCACCGGGACATCCCAGAACTTCAAGGGTTTTCTGGTCCCGTTCTATTATTGATAAATGAAATTCTTGTTGAGAGGCTGTTTCCACTCATAGGTCTCATGACAAGGTTTACCATGTTTGTTTTATATAATGGTTCACCCATGCTTAGGTGCGTATGGAGTATGCTTACTCCTTAAGTCGTAATGGTTTGGAAGTCTCATTCCCTTATTCCATCGCCCCTTGGCAATATCTATATGCGTAGGCTTTATTATTATAGTAGATGGAAGCCTTCTCTAAGGGTTCACATCTTCACCACGTTGGTGGTCTTCGGTTACAAGGGTATCTTTCCTCAAGTCTCTCGTAGTGTCCAAGTATGGACTAGGCCATTGTTGGCATTATCACGATTCTTATGCCTCTGTGCTACCCTTGCTACAGAAGGCATGAAGGTAATTAAAAGCTTGTCAACTGTATACTAGACTGATGCTCTTCTAAGCCACTCAGGATGTTGGGTTTGAATTGATGGTCCAGTTGTTGATTTCTTGTCGTATGAGACAATATCTCTTACAAGTCTTGTTATATATGGTGTGGGTTCTACAACTGTTAAGGTTTACATAACATAGTTGGTTGATGGCTTTTAAGCCTTATCGTTGCAAGCTATGCTCTTTGCAAGCTGCTTATACATGTTTCCACTCCCTGAATACCCCATAGGTTGGAGGTATACTGGGCTCCATGGTAAGTCGTGACATCACGCTCCGTTCATAGGAGACCCTTTTGGCAATCTGGTGCTAATCAGTGTCTTCTCGTAGTTTAGGGTATTTCCTGATAAGTGAAATCCCTTCGGTGTCCTAACCGAGTGTTCGTTGCTTCGTTTGATTGTTGTTAATTCCAAACCCTTCAAGGATCGCTCCCAGGTGTTGTTGGTCACGCCGTTACATCCGGCTAATATTTATGGTACTTGTGTCTACTATACCACCTTGTGGTATTATTTTTGAGTTATCCCTTTGTGGGTTATAGTGTCTCCCGTCCTGGGGTAGACTGTTTATATCCCTCCTAGTGTTCCTGACCAGGTTTAATAACCCCTCAATGATGGATTATGCTCCTTAGTAGTTTGTAATTGTTCTGGGTACTCTGTCCCGTTTGTTGATCGTTGTGGTGTTCATGTTAGGCTTTTGCCTTAACGTGTTTAGGCCGGGTATTTCTTCCAGCTTTCACGAATTTGTTCGAAGTGTTTGAGACATATCCAATGTCTATGCTTGCTAATTTGTGCGCTTTGCACTTCCTGATCCTCAGATGGGTTCTCCAAGTTCCTTATACTTGTTACTTAGCTGAGTCCTTCTCCTGGATCGTCTAAGGCGTCCAGCTGTTCTAGGTTGAACTTACTCATGGTCCGTAGAACGGAGTTGACTACTTCCCGTGTTTCGTACACTACATGTATACATACGTGGGGTACCATGTTGATACGTACCACTTACCTAACTATTTGTCAGGCCTGCAAGCTCCTTCGGAGTGCGGTTGTCCCACATCTCGTAATTGGGTACACTCGTAGTGTTCGTCACACGCTAGGTGAAGTATTCTATTGTCAACTCCTCTTGTATCATTCTATGATACTCACCGTAGTTATGTTGGTTCGGTTTTAAAATCCAAGGTTTAAAAGAAAGGTTGTGGTTTTGAAAGAAAAATTTGGGTTTTAAAATCATAGTGCGGTGTTAAAAGAAGTTCTACATGGCATAGCCATGTTGTGGTCTTGACAAGTCCAGCTTCTCGCTGACTGGTATGTCCTTGATACCATGGTCAAGCCGTTAGGCCTTTCCAAGATTTGATTTCTCTAGCTTCCAGGATTTGTGATCCTATAGTTGCTTCACTGCTGTCACGGTACATTACTATGTACCTATGGTGTGTTAAAGTTCCTCTGCATGTTCTTGTTCTTACTGCACTTGCCGTGGCAAGTGCGTGGTACTGTTGGTTTTGGTTAGACCTATACCGGTCTTGGTATGGTTTCCACTTGTATTTAATAGTCTTGTTGACTCATCCCTAGATCATATTGATCTATGTTTGGGGTACTCGATCCTTTTAAGTAGCTTCCCATTGATCTTGACATGGTTGTCTTGGTCGGGGTACTTCTCCAATCCTTGGAGGTACCCATTTATTTAGTTTATGTTTTTCCTTGTTGCTCGTTCCCACTGGTTTACCGTGGTTATTGAGCCTTAGCTTGTTTAGGCACTACTCTCGTAGTCCTATCGGTTCATATCCCTTGGATATCCTTGAAGCTGTGTAAGCTATGTCGGCCAGGTATTGTAATCTTTTGGCGTTGTAGTTTTGGAGTTAATCACTCTGACTATGTCCTTAGTCAGCTAGCATACGTTGGTGGTGCTATTCAAGTATCACTATCCCGTAGACTTGTGTCTCGGGTTCCGTTACTGCTCCCTTTTTCCGCGTCGTTGCACGCTTAGTGCTCCTTTTCCTGCTGCTGGTTGGTTAGCCAGGTTTTGCGACTGCTAAGCACGTCGCCCCATGTTGTTGCATGTTGTAGTCTCCTTATGGTTGGAGTTCTCATTCTTCCGCCATTAAGTGCGGGTATTGTTGTCCAACCGGGATCCATCTCCGGGTCTTCCAATTCCTGGAATCTACCATATGTCGGTTCCTATTACTGTGTGATTGCTTCACAACTGCCAGATCGGGTTTTTCCCGAGTATGAGAGGACTTTTCTTCTCTCTGGCGTCCTTTCCCAAGTTATACAATGGGGTTTGCGGCGGGCGGGGCTGGTATTGTAGGTATCCGGTACTCACCGGTGGTGCCTAACTAGCATATCTCTAATGCTAACACTCAGCCCTTAGCCCTAAGCTTCTAATTCCTAACTCGGTATTCCTAAGCTCGGTATTTCTAGTCATCAGAGCGATACTTCGCTCTGATACCACTTTTTGTAACACCCCTACCATTAATACAATGCTTACCGTCCAATCTCCTTACACATCAGATACACGCAGCGGATACATACTTACATACAGTGGGTGATACAATGCCGTTAGTCACCCACGTGACTAACAAGGCTATCTTCTACATACAGCATCGGTCTGATGGACCGGAATCCTAAGTACTACACATCTATAATACATACTCCATCATCAATCAAATACAACAATGCTCCGTTTAATACTTACTCCTCCATAATCCATACAATATAATATACTTAACCGAGTCTACTAGGATCCTTATACAATTATAATGTCTCTTCCAAGTTCAAACACACTCACTAGGAGTATAATCTACCCATTCCTCACAACTACTTACTTTCTAAGTGCAAGGTTGCGCCGCCGGTCTCTTACCTTGGCCACATCCGCTTCGGGTACCTGCACACTAAAAACGTTCCCCCTAGGGGGTCAGCTTTCGCTGCGCATGATAACCGCATACCCCGCGTACTAGTGAGGGTACGCCGACCACTTGGTCGAATACATGCGATTGATTTCATTCAAACATACATGCATACATGCTCTTATACATAATATTACAATACATTACGCAAGGAATACATACATACACTTCAATACATACTCTTCAATACATACATGGTAAATCATACAAGCCATCAGATCTATACTTACCTTTCCGAAATCCACAGTACACAATACATGTACAATATATACGCAATACATACACAATCCACCATACTTGTTAGCTCATGTTGGTCCACCCGGGTTAATTGGGTGGAAATTACTCTTTACTCGTTCCACAGTACTTACGCATACATACTCATACTCATATATACTTACGGATCCATACTTACTTACTCTTACTCTTACTCATGTTAAGTCGTCGGGACCTCCGGCCCTGGGGACTACTCCGTCCCACCTCCGGGATTTACTTGACTCACCAATCCGGGATGCTACCCACTTAAGGGATTTGGGCCGCGGACCAGTTTAAGAGTCAGGAATTGCAGCCAACCTCTTGTGACTCCGCATCCTCACACGTGGCCGAAGCTATATCGGACTTCTACTCATTCCAATTTACTCACTTAATTTAGGAGTTAGGTAGTTAGGAATTAGTAGAAGTCAACATCCAACCACATACACAATACATTATTCATATACACATCCATACAAATACAATACAATATACAAGTACACTACAAGGTACAATTACACATCATCATCATTCTTATATTCATGAATTATACAAACTATTGTTCAAGACAAATATCAAGAACAATGTAAGCAAGCACAGTAGGTGCAATATAGTCCGATTCATGCATTTATCTTATTAGGTGATCAAATAAGCACACAAATCGGGGTAACCAGATTAGGATACAGGGCATGAAGAAATCATACCTTTCACCGTTGACTTTGGACTCACCGACTCCCTTCGGTGTTCAACTATTGAATCCTATCACATACATACAGTTGGATGGTTAATTATCCATAATTAACCTTACTTATTACTTTCCTAAAGTTTCCTAGTTTATACTTACTAACTCTTTGTTACTTAAATACATTTACTTAAGTTACTTACTTACAATTATTTTCTAAGCTTGTTTATAGCCTTAATGACCATTAAACATCATTAATTATGTCTTAATCATCTTATACAATCATTACCCATCCTTACCCTGCCTTAGAATAGCTTTAGAACACATTCTGGAGGGTTTTTAGTAGGGTCCGGGTTAGTGTCCAGGTTTACAAACCCGGACCATATTGTTTGGTCACTCTCGGGTGGAATTTGAGTGTGGTCGGGTTTAGGGCTGGGTTTACAAAACCCGGACCATGCAGTATAGTTTCTCTCGGGTGAAAATTTTGTGTGGTCCGGGTTTAGGGATTGGTTTGCAAACCCGGACCATTCCTTTGCAAATCTCGGGTGTATTTTTGGGGTGGTCCGGGTTAGTGTCCTGGTTTGCAAACCCGGACCATCCCTTTGTAAAAACCTTTCTGTCGAGTTTTCATGCTAGTCCGGGTTTGTGTGCTGGTTTGCAAACCCGGACTAGTTACAGTTATTGCAATTTATATGAGTTTTTCAACTTGTTTCAATTCCAAATTTCTACCACTCTCTTCCCCATTATTCCTACATATAATGTAGGGTGTTTGACCTTCATTAAGCAATCAAAACTAGCCTAATCCATCTCTATACCAATCTGTTACAAAACACCATTCACTGTCAAATTTTCTTCCCTGTTACACTTTTCTTCTTCCACAAATGCTACAGATTTTTCCTTAAACCTTTACCATTCACTACTCCATCTACCAATGTTTTTCCTAGCATTCTAAATCCATTACTTTGCCACTCTAGTTCTCCTCATCACCTAAACCCTCTTCAAATCTGTTTTCAAGGTACTAAACTACTCACTTAAACTCTCCAAATACACCTAGTTATCACCTAGATAGTTTTCTTCTCTTACATAACTAAGTCTTTAAATTTCCATACAAATTTGGGCAGAGGTTCCCTATATTTTTAACATTTCCCACATGCATTTCTTAGCTCAAACATTCATTCCAAACTTCCATATCAATTCAAACTATACAACACAATAAATTCCTACACATACTCATTCCTTTCCTCCAGATTTATACAAGCTTTTAAATGTCTTTTATAGCTTTAAAACATTTTGGTATTCCTCCACACTATACTACTACTCAATACCATTTACACTTAACAACTCATTTACTTGTTTTCAAAGGCTTCAAACTACAATTACCGTTCACATTAATATACTCATACTCTTCCTACTGTTACGGTGATGTCTAAACCATTGTTAAAACAACATACTTATACGCATACATACATCAAAACTGTACAGAGACTTCTCTTTACCTTGGGTTTCCTTGATTCCTTTTTCTTTCCCTCCTTCTCCTTTCTTGCTCCTCTTTCCTTCTTTGTTTTCTTGGTTTATTTAAGCAAGCTACACCATGTAACCAAGCACACACATACACACCAAAACTAGTGAATTTTCTATCTCACGTATTAAACCCTAACTTTGTGAGAAACCATTTAAACCACTTAGTAGGTCTTACCTTGAGCTTCTAATGGAGTTTTTTAGTAGAAAATGACAAGGCTTCAACTCCTCTTTGAAATGCCAAAATCGGCTAACAATGGCATAATAATACTCACGTGAGTTTTGGATTTGCAAGGGAAAATGGAAAAGAGTGAAGCTTTGGTCTTTTTCTTACCTTAGAACATGAAGAAGATGATAGGTCTTCTAATGGTGCTCTTTAAGCTCTTAACCGATAATACCCTCAAAAATAAAGTTGGTGGTTTTAGATTTTGAGGGGTGGAGAATGATCTCCTTGACGATATGAATTCAACGGTATGGTTTTTTGTAGCATTTGGTGGTGGTTTGAGGTTTCAAAAGGGGAGAGAAGATGGCTCTGTGGGTGGCTGCTTCAAATCACCATGGCTAACAGAGAGGATGAAGAGAGTGCTGGGCAGAAAAATAAAACGTGAGGGAGAGTTGTGAGGGAGGAGAGAGATTACCTTTTTGTTTTTTATTTATTTTGTCCTTTTGCAAATAAGGAGGGAATTAAGAGAGGGGTATGGCTAATAAGTCATCCGGCTGCACACCCTCCTCACATGGGTTTTTAAAACATTATTTGCAATAGTGGACACACTAACTTATTTAATTACACTCTCACCCCACAACTTCCCGTTTTGACAGTTTTTACTTTTTTCTCGTTTTATTGATTTTATTGGTCCAAGACCTTCACTAATATTTATTAATGACTATTTAGTTGACTAAAATTGTTACGAGTCTATTTGACCCGCTTAAAGTCACGTTTTCCCGGTTACCTCGAAAAACGCGCTTTAATGTTCGTTTGTGTTTTTAATCCATTTTAAGGATCCGTTTTCTTCGGGATTTGTTCCCTAATATTATTTAGGTCTTATTAAGCCCTTAGAATCCATATAATGCGTTAACCGAGGCCTCATACCTCCTATGGTTATTTAACGCTTATTTAGCGTTTTTCGCTTTTTAAGCATTTCTTCATTTCTTTGGATTTATTTTTCCTTACCAATATTACTTAGGCGTCATTAGGCCCTTAAATACATATTAGATAAATTTTAATCCCTATATTTAAGTTCGGGGTATTTCAGTTATACCCAAAATTTCAACCCCCCCGGAAGAGAGTCTCTACTAATAGGCTAGTAGCGAGGGTTCCCAGTTCGATCGGCACATTTCAGAGTGCTAGGGACAGCTTAGTCATCTCCAGGCGGCATTTTCGTAATTTTTCAAGGCTCCCTAAGCCCCCTATAGGCTTTCTCTCTCCTCCAAATAAGGGACAATCAATTCAAAAATGCTTTGAAATTGTATCCCATGATAGAGGATGACATTTAAAGAATAATGGCGTTGGAATTTTGATTTTTCGAATTTTTAATAATTTCCTAGCAATTTCTGATTGAATCTGACGAGAAATTGAATTTAAAAATATTCCAATATCCAAAAAATTCGATTCCACTTTAGAAAAATCTTAAATATCATCCTTTACCCATGTGTGATTTCATAATCAAATTCCTTTTGAAGCCCTTGAGCTAAACGTCGGTAATCTCGGTTTTTACCGGATTTTTCTATTTTAAGGAAGCCTATATAAGGAACCTTATCCCATGATCAAATCAGACCCTCAAGAACCCTAGACTCTCAAAGAAGGCAGCCGTCTCTTGCTCTTCACGTTTGAACCCCAGAGCCATGATCAAACACCGAAATCTCACCAAATCAACACCAAAACACATTTTTCAACTCCCACAACATCATCCATCATCAACCCTCACCAAAACAGCACCAAAACGTGAAGAACATCAAGAACAACAAGGAGTCAGAAGCTGGGTTCGAAGTTCTTCTGGATCCGCCATCAACGAGGCCTCCGAAGAATCCCGACGTGAAGAAACACCACGAATCTGAAGGTAAAACAGGTTATAACTCTACTTTTCTAACTCCCCACAACCTCATTAACTCTCTGTTAAATTTGGGCTCAAACCAACCCTTTTCGGCTTCTGTATAGCTAATTACTTTTTCTTCTGCCTTGTTACTTGTTTATCACGTTTCGTACATAATTCGACTTCAAACTGCGATCTTTCAATTACAAACATATTGTACATCTTTCAGGCTACACGTGCATAAATTTTGAGCCGAAAACACCTTCGGGAACCACCATAAAAACCCCCGTCTGTGGGTTGTCCGGGATCTCGGACCTATGGTCCGGGACCACGGACGGGTTGTCCGTGGCCACGGACACCCACGGACGGCGGCGGGATTTTAAAATTTTAAAAATTTAGGTTTTGCTAACTATGTCCGGGCCTACGGACATCCTGTCCGTGGCCCCGGACTTTTCAAATTTTTGTTTTCTGTTTAATTTGACTTTTATTTTCACATAGGTTAACTAGGGTCCGTGGTTACGGACATTAGGTCCGTGGCTACGGACGGAACAAAATTTGACCTAATTCTGCCTCCAAAACCCTAGTTTAGGTATTTCAACTCAACTTTCACTTTTATTTTCAGTCAAAAAATGTTAAAGAACACAAAAAAAGAAGCTCGCACACTTAGGTTAAAACGACTCGTAATAAGCCGTAATTAAACCAAGTAGAGGAAAGCGACCTAGAAGGGTAATGAAAGTAATTTGAACCCTAAATAAGTCGAATACCAAGCCCCCGAACCCGAACTCTACCTTTCCTAATTTACCCTAGGTTAAAATTAGGTGGCGACTCATAATAGGTTCCGGTGAGCTAGCTTAGGTTTTAATAATTATTGTTATATGACATAGTTATTAATCTTAGGTATAAGTGGACCTAAAACCCGGTTAGATCCTAATCAGCTTTAATCAACACAGGATAGGGTTTAAAATCGAGGCTCACAACAACATCAGTGAGATGCTGAACAAAATAGTGATCAAAACAAAAGAGAAGACACTCAAGGTGATTGTCAAGAGTGCTAGAAGCGAAGTAGCTAAGTCAAACATCGACATCTTGCAAAATTGTGAGCAAAGAAGAGGAAGAAAACACTCTAACCCGGTGCATGACAAGTCAACGTGTGAGCCTCGATTTTAAACCTTATCCTATGTGGATTAACTTGATTGGGATCTAATCGGGTTTTAGGTCCACTTATAGCCTAAGATTAATAACTATGTCATATAACAATATTATTAAAACCTAAGCTAGCTCACTGGAACCTATTATGAGTCGCCACCTAATTTTAACCTAGATCAAATTAGGAAAGGATTCGGGTTCGGGGGCTTGATATTCGACTTAATTAGGGTTCAATTACTTTCATTACCCTTCCTAGGTCGTTTTTCCTCTACTTGGTTCAATTACAGCTTTCTACAAAGTTGTTTTTAACCTAGGTGCGCGCTTCTGTTTTTTTTTTAACGTTTTTTGACAGAAAATTAAAGTGGAAATTAAAATTACCTAAACTAGGGTTTCGGAGGCAGAATTAGGTCAAATTTTGTTTCCGTCCGTAGCCACGGACCTAATGTCCAAGACCACGGACCCCAGTTAACCTATATGAAAAAAAAGTCGAATTAAACAGAAAATTGTAAAGTCCGGGGCCACGGACAGGTTGTCCGTGGGCCCGGACATTATCAGAAAACCAAATTTTTTAAAATTAAAAATCTCGCCGCCGTCCGTGGGCGTCCGGGCTTACGGACATGGAGTCCGGGACCCCGGACATGATGTCCGTGGGTGCGGACCGCCCTCGGACAGCGGCGTTGAGGCTGTTCCCGAAGGTGTTTTTGGCTCAAATTTTTATGGGTGAGTAGCCTGAAAGATGTACAAGACGTAGTAATTGAAAGTTTCAATTTGAATTCGAATTAAGCACGAAACTTGGTAAACAAGTTATTGGACAGAAGCTTAAACAAACAGCAATACAGAAGCGTACGAAGGTTAGTTTGAACCCAAAATTTGATAGAGTTAATAAGTCGTGGGGAATTGGAAAAGTAGAGTTGTAACCTGTTTTACCTTCGAATTCAAGATGATTCTTCACACCGGGATTCGTTGAGTGCTTCGTTGATGGCAGACCCGAAAGGATTTCGAACCAAGCTTCTGGTTGTTGGTTGTTCTTGCTGTTCTTCACGTTTTGTTGGTGTTTTTGTGGGTTTTGATGACTATTGGTGCTTTGGGGATTGAAAACGTGTTTAGATGGTGATTTCGGGGGATTTTTGGTATGATTTGGGTGGCCGGTGTGTTGAAAACGTGAGAAAGAGAGAGGAGGCTGTGTTTTCTGACTCTCTAGGGTTCTTGAGCATATGAGGTTCTGATTTTATCCAAAAACCTATCTTTATATAGACTTTCTTAAAGATAAAGAAAATCTAGTAAAAGTAAGATTTTTTGATATTTTAATTAAGTGACTTCCCAAGGAATTTTTGCTATGAAATTTTAACCACGTGTCAAGGATGGAAATTATGAATTTTCTGAAGTGGAATCGATTTTTTAAATGTTGGAATATTTTTAAATTGAATTTCTCGTCAGATTCAGTCAGAATTGCTAAAAATTATTGGAGATTCCAAAAATCAAAATTCCAACGCCATTATGCTTAGAATGTCATCCTCTATCATGGGTTAAAATATCAAAGCATTTCAAGCTGGTTGGGCATCCTTCGGAGGAGAGAGAAAGCTTATAGGAGGTCTTAGGAGCCTTAAAAAATTACGAAAACGCCCCAGAAAATGACGAAGCTGCTCCTCATGCCATGGAATGCGCCGTTCGAGCCGGAATCCCTCACTACTTGATTAAAATGCCCCTCACAACACCAGGACCTCGTAGACCCTAACCAGGGGGGGTCAAAATTTTGGGTATAACAGATTGCCCCCCGTCAACTAGACTTTGTAGTGGATGTGAAAAGTCTGGTTGATGCTTGAGTGATGCCCCAAAATTTTGGACCTCACGAAATTCTCCATGTTGTGCGAAACCGCGTTGATTGCGTGCAGCTATTCGGGGGCGCTGACTATCTAAGCACAAAAACCGCTGTCGAGCTATTCTAAGGTGCTGACTACCTATAAGTGAAAATGCGTCAAGCTATTCTAAGCGCTGACTACCTAGGTGACGAAAACGAATAATGTTAAGCGGTTCTAAGGCGTTGACTACCTATAATACATGAAATGATGCGATGCCAGCGATTCTAAGGCGTTGACTACCTATAAGTAAAATGAAGTAATGTCAAGCAATTCTAAGGCGTTGACTACCTATAATGATGATATGATGTCAAACTATTCTAAGGTGTTGACTGCCTGTGACGAATGAGATGATGTCAAGCTATTCTAAGGCGTTGACTACCTATAAGTAAAGTGAAATGAAGTAATGTCAAGCGATTCTAAGGCGTTGACAACCTAAAATATGGAAATGAGATGAAGTAATGTCAAGCGATTCTAAGGCGTTGACTACCTATAATGATGATAACTAGGTGGTATGCAAATGCAAGAATGCTGAAATGTTGATGATGCTAATGATGCTGATGATGTTGATGATGTTGATGATGCTGATGATAATGTTGATGATGCTGATGATGCTGATGATGCTCGGATGCTTCTGGGGACCGAAACCCGTGCCAATGCTCCTGGCTGGACCCAATGTGGACTTATTGCCATCGCCCCCAAGCCGGTGTGCAGGGATAACTCCTGGTAAAACCTTGGGGACTTATTGCCTTTGCCCACCATTCGTTGATCCCGAAAAAGTTGACATCGCAAAAGGAGGATTTATTGCCATCACCTCGCCAACTTTTCTGTCGCCGGGTCTTGTAACGCGCCTGGATAATGCAACTAGGTCTTATGACGAGCCTATATGAATGTGATGAATGCAATGTGTTTGATAAGAGCGGGTAAGCTAAAGGGTAACGCTAGGTCTTACTACGAGCCTGAGGGAATGCAACTAGGTCTTATGACGAGCCTAAGGGTTGGATCTAGGTCTTATGACGAGCCTAAGGGTATGCAACTAGGTCTTATGACGAGCCTAAAGGATGGAT
Organism: Limonium bicolor; assembly: GCA_023374045.1. Taxonomy (NCBI): domain Eukaryota; kingdom Viridiplantae; phylum Streptophyta; class Magnoliopsida; order Caryophyllales; family Plumbaginaceae; genus Limonium; species Limonium bicolor. The sequence goes on along the minus strand of CM041778.1, from coordinate 355,690,586 downwards.
CTAAGTGAAAGTGAGTAAAATGTATGATGGATCTACATGGATGTAGAAGGATTAGGGTTTATGTCAAATCTGGAGATGGTAGGGCTCAAGATGGGCCTACGGATGTTTGGGTGTGAAGGTAGGGCTTAGGACGGGCCTGTGGGATTTTGATGTGGAGGAGAAGGCTTAGGACGGGCCTGTGGGATGTTTGGATGGTTTGAACCTTCGGGTTCTGGACTTTAGGCCTCAATCGGTTCGTTGTTGCAATTGTTGGAACCAATAATTGCCCCCAGTATTCTTTCTTAAGGCAATCTGGTTAGAGTTCATGGCGATCGATCGGAACGATCGATTGCCCCCAGTATTTTCTTTGGCTGAATGCTAACAGAGAATTTGTTAGGATAAACTATATACAAAAGAACAAAATAATAAACTAATCCTACAACTCTACTACGGGTAGCAAAATAAAACCCGTCGGAGTATAGTGTAATATATTACGACCGAGAGTATCGTACCCAAGGGACTTATAGAAAACTAGTCCTAATCCGGGCAAAAGCCTATTCTATAATAACAAGGGGGGAATTGAAAATGTGATCCTAAACTAAATAAATAAATAAATAAACTAACTTTGATTTGGGAAGATTATCAATGCAAAAGGTTCGTATGACCAATGATCAAAGGTGGCAAGTCTCAAAGAGGATTAGGTCTCGCAAAAATGCATATGCCGGATGTGATGCCGGATCCTCGCTACCCGGCATATTCATGGCCTTGAACGTGCCGGATAACTTATACCCGGCATGCCATCCGGCATCGTACATTTTGTAAATAACACTTCCAGATTCGGTTCTGACAAGAGGAACTCAACATTCATACTTGCATCGTGCATAGCTAATGCCGCGAATACAACAGAATAATGGGAAATAAGAGATTAACCCTAAACCTTAGGTCTTGCTCCCGCTATGGCGCAGAAGACAACGTTAAAGATTACCTAAATCCTAATCTGTCCTATTCTAGTCTTGTGAACATCAAATAAGATTTAGAGATAAGAGAATGAATAGCTACTTCATTCTACTTGTAAGAAGATTGGAACTCGGGTTAAGAAACTTGAAAATTCCATAAATGATCATAAGAGTTTTACAAGGAAATCATCCCTAACCAAAACTAACAAGGATTCTGCATCCCATCCACACAACTACAAGAAGAGAATACAAAGAGGGAGAAGGAGATGTTAATAGCCTTAACCCTGACAAGGTCTTCTTCTTCTCTTGCGTGGATGGATCTGCAAACGTTCCTTGGACACCAACACTTGGAGTGGGCGGAAACTGAGATGTGAATGGAGTATAATATGGTGTTGAAGTGTGTCAAATTGCTGCCTTCCTCGGCCTATTTATAGGCATAAAATGTGTCGATGCCGGGCGTCGTGCCGGGTCCCCAATAGCCGGCACACGTGTTAAATGCGCCAAACTGCTAACGGTCGAAACCGTCGATGTCCCGTGCGAAACAGTGCATATGCCGGGTAGGACTTACCCGGCATCACATCCGGCAGCGGTTGGAAAACACGTGGATCACATGTGCTGTCGTATGGTCAATCGAGGCGATTTTACACTTATGCCGGATAACATTTACCCGGCATAACATCCGGCAAGGCTTCTTTCTGTTCTGTACTTATGCCGTGCAGAAACTACCCGGCATGGAGTCCGGCTTCAATTACTTTTGCCTAGAAAATCATTCCTTGCACAGAAAACTCATAAAAACATAAGATTGTACAAATATTATACTTTAACATATAATAAGCATAAATAACATAAATATAACTTTATTTAGATAAATATAATACTAAATCTAGTGCATAAAATATGATAAGTCTGCGGCTTATCAAGGCCCTACACTTACCTTTTGCTAGTCCTCGAGCAAAACAAGATTAGAAAAGACTAATTACTTATGCACAAAACAGATAAACTTTAGAATGAAATGTAGATAAATATTCTCAACTCTATGACTCTAATTCATAAGTATCACTTAATCTACCTTATTCTATCAAAACATACTAATGGGTATAAAACAAAGAATTTTTTTCAAAACCGATCAAAAGCTTTTGGGCTATTTTGCATAAGGGATTTTTGTATCTCTCCTTTTTCCGGTTTCCGGTTCCATCATTCAGCTCTATTTTTCAAGAGTTTCTGAATGTGGCCAAGACTCTCATCAATGGTTTTTATGAATCAGCCCTATTTTGCAAGGGTTTCTGAATCAACCATGATTTTTTTTGCATTGAAGAACGGGGAATTTAGGAGAAAAATAAAAGGAAAAACTCTCTTTTCTTGCTTTTATTCAGAGGCACTTTGTGCAACCTCTAGGAATATATTGCTTTTCCTTTGGAAGAAGATTTTTTTCTCTTTTTTTTTCTTCTTCTTCTTCTTTCTTTTGCACAAAACCCCTTTTGAGATTTTCACCCAAAAGATTTTTCACATTTTGAAAGAAAAGAATAACACCCAGAAGTATAATAAGGAAAGAATTAGGAGAAAGATCATATACTCATGTTAATAAAGAGAATCAAAGAGTTAAAAACAGGAATCTATAAGTCATTAGAAAACTTACCTCTTGAGAGAACAAGCTTTTAGTCATTCCTAATCTTATCTCAGTCAAAAACATGCAAAAAGTTTAGTAAAACATTGATAAACTTTAAACCTATGCATATTATTAACAAAAACTTATTTTTTTTAAGGGGGGTCCCTGCCTACACTTGGCAGGAACACTGCCCCAGTGTTCGAAAGAGAACAAAAAATGTTTTTTTTTTTATTTTTTTTTTTTTTAATAAGAAACTAAAATAACTAGGTTGAAAATATTGACGAAAACCAATCATATATATAAAAAAAGAAATTAAATGTAAGAAAGGCTCCCCTGTTTGACATTGAAGGTGTGAGGAGGACCCGCCCTACACTTAGCCTTTTAGGCTACTTGGCGTTATCTGAGATCTTGGGTAGAATGGTGACCGAATTCGCATGCTCCCGTGGATTTGTCTGTGTTTGGGACGGGAGTTGGCCTTGCTGTCTTGGTTGCATCAGAAGTTGCTGTAATTGCAACTGCAACGATTTGTGCTCCTTGCGAATGGTCGAGATCTCATTTTGAGTATCCTGGGTCTTGTTCATCAGGGCTGACATCATGTCACGAAGTTCTGCCATTTCAGCCTCTGATGATGATGTAGAATGGGATGGTCTGTATTGTCTTGGACCTCCCTGGTAGCCGGCTTGACTTTGGAAGTGCTGAGGGGGTTGATTCCCCTGTTGCCATGGCTGCCGATACCCTTGGTTACTCACGTAGTTGACTTCCTCAACACTCTGAAAGTCTGGAATGTCGGGGCTCGAAGCGTGTGGTCGTGTACTAACCACGTTCGCTTGTTGAGGAAGTTTGTTCATTGCTATTTGCTCCACCACTTTCTGTAAAGCGCTAACCTTCGTTGACGTCTGGGCGTTACTCTCCAATAACTGCTCATGACTTTGCATAAGTTTGTCAAATTTAGCATCGCCCTCTCCGACTTGATATAACCAGCGGTACTACCCCCTGGTTCCACCGGTGGCCCATTCTCTTATCTCTTCACAAAGAGATTCAACCCCACTAAGGAATTGATCTCCAGGTTTCTTCAATATGTCTGCACCAAGGGAGGATAGGATCATGGTCTTGCATTGATTGACCAATCCCTTGTAAAACAACTGAGATAGTTGTTCCTTGGTGAGGCCGTGGTGAGGACATGTGCGTTGCAACCCCTTGAATCTGTCCCAAGTCTCACAGATGTTCTCCGAGCTAGGTTGTCTGAAGTTGTAAATGTCGGCGATCATCTCCAGGGTGCGACTTGGGGGCATGAATTTGTCATAAAATTTGGTTGCCATGTCCTCCCATGTGGTGATGGTACTGGGGGATAGACTGTGGTACCATTTGCTGGCGTTCCCCGTAAGACTATGGGGGAAGAGAGCAAGTCTGGCGTATTGGAGGACATTGTTTGTGGAGGTTAGGCTATTGTGTGTTGCAAGAATTTGGTGATGTGAAGCAAAGCATCGTCCGGGTTTGTACCATCAAACATACCCAATTCCTTGATGCACCGTATTTGATGATATGGCTTAAGTTTTTGCCATTCATCGTATTCGTTTTGTGGAAGGAGAGGGAGGTCGATTGCGGGCTTTTGGCCTTGGTTGGAAGGCCTGTTTATATTTCGGACGGTAGGTGCTGCCATTGGTGTAGGATCTGCTTCTTGTAGGGTTCGTTGTTGCCTTAAAGTATGAAGCAGGGTTCTCTCGATCTCCGGATCAGGGTTGGCTAAATTGTCAGGAGTACTTGTTGACCGAAGAAGCATTCACTTGGATAACTTCAGGAGGAGCAAGAGAAAATGTTATAATATTTCGTACTAATAAAAAAATAATATAATGATATATTTAAATTATGAAGATACACGAATGAACAAATTTTCGGTTATGCCGGACAGTGCCGGGTGACTATTACCCGGCAATGGACTTCCTCCACTAATGCCGGGTGTGTACAAACCGGCATTCTACCCGGCGTGACCAAAAAAAAAAATCGAACATACTTAATTAAAAGAAAAAAGTAAGGGATATAAATAAATGTAAGAGTAAATAAGGGATTGTAGAGGATCATTACTAACTGTCCCTACTTATTTACGACTAATAATAGTGAGAGAATTTGAACATGCCGGGTGACGTGCCGGGTATAATCCGTCCGGCATAGGACTTCCTCCGAAATGCCGTGTGTAGGAAATCCGGCACAATACACGGCAAGTTCAAACTCGAAGTCTAAATTATGATATAGGGACTACTAGAAGAGGGAAATAATGAATGGGAGTAGCAAGACAACTTTAAATTGCCAAGAACTCCATACTGTAATAAATTTTGAAAACTTTGAACATGCCGGACGTAGTGCCGGGTAAAACGTATCCGGCATCAGACTTCCTCCGAGTTTGCCGGGTGACAGACGCCCGGCACCAAGCACGGCACATTCAAGTCTGCAAAACTAAGGGCGAAAATAAATTAAAGAATCAAAGAATCAAAGAATCAAAGAATAAAGAATAGGGCGTTTTACCGAATTTAGGACTTGGACTAATTCCAAGTCCCCGGCAACGGCGCCAATTTGCTAACAGAGAATTTGTTAGGATAAACTATATACAAAAGAACAAAATAATAACTAATCCTACAACTCTACTACGGGTAGCAAAATAAAACCCGGTCGGAGTATAGTGTAAATATATTACGACCGAGAGTATCGTACCCAAGGGACTTATAGAAAACTAGTCCTAATCCGGGCAAAAGCCTATTCTATAATAACAAGGGGGGAATTGAAAATGTGATCCTAAACTAAATAAATAAATAAATAAACTAACTTTGATTTGGGAAGATTATCAATGCAAAAGGTTCGTATGACCCATGATCAAAGGTGGCAAGTCTCAAAGAGGATTAGGTCTCGCAAAAATGCATATGCCGGATGTGATGCCGGATCCTCGCTACCCCGCATATTCATGGCCTTGAACGTGCCGGATAACTTATACCCGGCATGCCATCCGGCATCGTACATTTTGTAAATAACACTTCCAGATTCGGTTCTGACAAGAGGAACTCAACATTCATACTTGCATCGTGCATAGCTAATGCCGCGAATACAACAGAATAATGGGAAATAAGAGATTAACCCTAAACCTTAGGTCTTGCTCCCGATGGCGCAGAAGACAACGTTAAAGATTACCTAAATCCTAATCTGTCCTATTCTAGTCTTGTGAACATCAAATAAGATTTAGAGATAAGAGAATGAATAGCTACTTCATTCTACTTGTAAGAAGATTGGAACTCGGTTAAGAAACTTGAAAATTCCATAAATGATCATAAGAGTTTTACAAGGAAATCATCCCTAACCAAAACTAACAAGGATTCTGCATCCCCATCCACACAACTACAAGAAGAGAATACAAAGAGGGAGAAGGAGATGTTAATAGCCTTAACCCTGACAAGGTCTTCTTCTTCTCTTGCGTGGATGGATCTGCAAACGTTCCTTGGACACCAACACTTGGAGTGGGGCGGAAACTGAGATGTGAATGGAGTATAATATGGTGTTGAAGTGTGTCAAATTGCTGCCTTCCTCGGCCTATTTATAGGCATAAAATGTGTCGATGCCGGGCGTCGTGCCGGGTCCCCAATAGCCGGCACACGTGTTAAATGCGCCCAACTGCTAACGGTCGAAACCGTCGATGTCCCGTGCGAAACAGTGCATATGCCGGGTAGGACTTACCCGGCATCACATCCGGCAGCGGTTGGAAAACACGTGGATCACATGTGCTGTCGTATGGTCAATCGAGGCGATTTTTACACTTATGCCGGATAACATTTACCCGGCATAACATCCGGCAAGGCTTCTTTCTGTTCTGTACTTATGCCGTGCAGAAACTACCCGGCATGGAGTCCGGCTTCAATTAACTTTTTGCCTAGAAAATCATTCCTTGCACAGAAAACTCATAAAAACATAAGATTGTACAAATATTATACTTTAACATATAATAAGCATAAATAACATAATATAACTTTATTTAGATAAATATAATACTAAATCTAGTGCATAAAATATGATAAGTCTGCGGCTTATCACTGAACGTGCGAACAAGTCTCGTCCTCACAGGGTCAAGGCTTATGTTTTGATGTGGTGCTTCCTCCTAACCTACACTCGACGTGTTTGGTGTTTGCACTCGTTTCTCACTTACGGTCACAACTTCTCAACCATTGAATTTGACATTTGTTAGATTTACGTGTTCAACCTGTTACTTTCACTCGATTGGATACACAACTACTAAGTCGGAAGTCTTTTAAGCTTATAACGTGGCTATGGGGTGTGATGAATGATAACAGGACAATGGAGGAATGTTTAGGATATGTGGAGCTATAAGGGTGACCAAATCTGCAACTTGCACCGTCTCTCGGACTTGTCTTCTTTGCCTTGAAGTCGTTTGGCTACTTCGTGATGACTTCGCTTGTGAACTTGGGGCTTGGAACTTTGGATTGCTCCTTGCATCTTCTTTCTTTTTTCGATTTTGATTTCTTCGAGGCTTTTCAGGTTTGCCTTTCTTTAATCTCCTTTTCCTTCGGGTTTCTTGTGTTTCCCGGCTTTGAACTCTGAGGGCTGTTTTTGATGTTAGCTCATTTGGATCCTGTGTCACTTTGGGACCATTTGCGGATCGTTTCGTCATGCTGGTAGCAGTTTTGCTTCTTTGGACTTGTGAAGTTGTTGTTCGGAAGTCAGGCTCCTTGCTTCCTTTGGTCACCGGTCGGTTATTCATCATTGGCTGGCTTGTTTGTGGAGCTTGTAGTGTTGTAAATGAGGTCATATATGAAAAGCTCAGCGGGGGTGCCTAGGTGTAATGTCAGGGTTCACAAGCTTTTTGGCTGTGTGGTGCTGTACCTAGGTGCTTCGTCATCCCTAATAGTTGTGTACCCGTTCTTTGTTACCTTTCACAGGTTTAAGCGTAAATTTACAAATTATCTCCTTCGGTTGGAGTCATGCCGTTTACCTCACCTTTGAATGTGACCTCTCTAGAGTCGTGTAAATGACACGCTCTTTCGCTCTTGGTTTTACGCTCAAGGCACTCGCGAAGTGTACACTCAGAGACTTGTTTGCACACTTAAACAAGATAAATAAACATTAACGTCCCTTAACTCAGATTGCCCCCAGTATTGCTGTGGGGTTTCTTGACAGCCTTTTGAATACCCAGGTCATTTGTGGAGGGTGGTTGAGTGTGTAATGGTGAGTGGTGATGAGGTAATTCTGTGGAGGGTTGATGGTGACTTTGTGACAATAAAATTTTTGGCTTTATGTATTTGGTGAAATGTTGAGAAAGTGGAGTGGTGAGACACATGGGATGTAAATGATGAAGGTGGTGCTTGTATGCAGAGTGGTGGCTTTGTACAGAGGAATTCGTGGAAACAAAGGTTCTACCTTATAACACTTGCAGGTGGGTTCCATGAGACATCGTGCCTTTTTTCGAAAGATGCGAGAATGAATGTATAAGTACTAATTCGGACTTTTCATGAAAGCAAAACGAACATTTCTCTTATTAGTAGCAGACAAGTGTGACAACAAAATCCCTTATTGTTTAAACTATTTCAAAGAAAAGCAACGACCAACTAAGCTAACTAAGGAAAAAGGAAGCTATACCGAATGACTAAGGAAACAAACAGGGAAAACAAATAAAGATAACTAACTCCTAGCGATGTTCTGGCATGGAACTTCCGAAATGTTCTCCGCGCTTCGAGAACTGAAATCCCTGGTCAATAAAGTCTTGGCGGATCTTATGCCGCAAGGCCCGCAATGGTCAGGTCATGCGGCGAAGTTGATGGTAGCGGACAGAATTGGTTCGGATCCTTCCCCAATCGAGCAAGTCCTACCTTCGGGGCTTTGGTTGTAGCAGACTTCTCCTTCGAAGTTCCTCAAGCGCTTGACTTAGTGTCGGCCGATATAGTAAATTGTCTCAGATCAGAGTTTCTGTTGTGGTGACTCTACTGCTCTAACGTCCCAACTTGGTCCTCCTAACCACCCACTGGCGCCTTCTTCATGTGTCTAGTCCGTTTTCGGGTGCAACCTTGAATGCAAGTTGCTACCTGGTTGACCACTTCGGCTGCCTACTAGCTTTCTGGAATTTTGCAACAAGTTCCTCGACATTTCCCTGTGAACCCTGGGCCCAGATGGGGCCAGCTTCTGTATGATCATGAAGAGAGTTGAGAAGCCTGCCTGCTAGTTCGTCTTGAGCTTGACGTTCGGCCTCCAGGAGAGAACCTTTGCCTTCCAATTCTTCAATTACAGCAATATAGTTAGATTCCATGGCATCCCTGACAGCACCATGTCTCCGCTCCCTGGCAGCCATCATGGCTTCTAGTTCAGCTTGGCCATTCTCTCTTGCATTAGCGGCTCTATGAAAGTCCGTATCCCGAGAGTTAATCTTGTTTCTCAACTCTTCTACGGCTTCCTCCATGGCTTTTAGCCTAAGCTCTATCTCTGCCATTCTATCCTCTGGTGTAACTGACCTTCCTTTTCCCTCCATGCTTGTGATGACAGTTTACCTGTTTCAAAATGCCGTCAGAAAATAAAAGAGGACTGGACTGAAGTTCTAGGCCGAGAAGGAATACTTGGTAAGATGGTGTTCTAACTTCATACTTGTGTGGGTCGAGCAACTATGATTAGGCCTAAAAGATGACACCTAAATCTAGAATTTGGGCCTAAGCCCAAGTGGAAGTTTTTCTTAAACCAGAATGGGCCTTGAAATGAAGAGGCCCGATGGATTTTCACGGATTGCTTTAGGTGGATTTGTTTTTCACGGGCCTAGAACTAAGTTGATAATTCAAATTGGGCTGAAAGTGGGAAATCACCTAAGTCTAAACTTTTGGGCCTGAGCCCGAACAATCAATTCGTTCAAACCAAACAAGGCCTTTGGGCTACAAACAATAAGGCCGTAAATTCGGGTTGGGCTAGGTTGATGTAGGAGAAGCTCCTATCAATCTCTAGGCTGGGTAGTGGGCCGATCATACAAGCAAACAAGGCCCACACAAATTCAATATGTCCTCACTAGACGTTTAAATCAAACGGGTATGGATCGATCCGGAGAGGTGCTTGGGGTGCGGGCCCAGGTCACCACAAAGGAATAGGGCTTGCACGCTACTCTCTTTGGGCTTCCCCACTCTTTTCACATCACCTGAAGGTGTGCGTCTACGGTCGGGTCTTTGACTGACCAAACAAAGGGCTAGGTAAGGGCACTGCCAGGAAAACGCTTGGGGCTAAGGCCCAGGTATTAAGGGGGTGTGGTTAGACGACACCCTCCTCTTTTCCCCGCTTATTCACATCACCTTAAAGGTGTGAGTCCCTGACAAGGGACCCTCAAACGGGTCCCGGGGTGAAATCGGTTTATGTGGACCCTCGCTCTCATATGATGCAAAAGTACAGAAATTTAAATTGCGCACAAAAGTAAACAAACAATGTAATAAAGCCATAAATAAACATTTTCAAGTTAAGCCCTCTTTCTTAAAATTAAACAAGTAAATATTAAGAATCTTGTCCCCAGCGGAGTCGCCAGTCTGTGAGCCTCGATTTTAAACCCTATCCTATGTGGATTAACTTGATTGGGATCTAATCGGGTTTTAGGTCCACTTATAGCCTAAGATTAATAACTATGTCATAAACAATAATTATTAAACCTAAGCTAGCTCACTGGAACCTATTATGAGTCGCCACCTAATTTTAACCTAGATCAAATTAGGAAAGGAGAGTTCGGGTTCGGGGGCTTGATATTCGACTTAATTAGGGTTCAAATTACTTTCATTACCCTTCCTAGGTCGTTTTTCCTCTACTTGGTTCAATTACGGCTTTCTACAAAGTTGTTTTTAACCTAGGTGCGCGCTTTGTTTTTTTTTTTTTTAACGTTTTTTGACAGAAAATTAAAGTGGAAATTAAAATTACCTAAACTAGGGTTTCGGAGGCAGAATTAGGTCAAATTTTGTTTCCGTCCGTAGCCACGGACCTAATGTCCGAGACCACGGACCCGGTTAACCTATATGAAAATAAAATCGAATTAAAGAAAACAGAAAATTGTAAAGTCCGGGGCCACGGACAGGCTGTCCGTGGGCCCGGACATTATCAGAAAACCTAATTTTTTAAATTTAAAAATCCCGCCGCCGTCCGTGGGCGTCCGGGCTTACGGACATGGAGTCCGGGACCCGGACATGATGTCCGTGGGTGCGGACCGCCCTCGGACGGCGGCGGCGTTGAGGCTGTTCCCGAGGTGTTTTTGGCTCAAATTTTATGGGTGTGTAGCCTGAAAGATGTACAAGACGTTAGTGATTGAAAGTTTTCAATTTGAATTCGAATTAAGCACGAAACTTGGTAAACAAGTTATTGGACAGAAGCTTAAACAAACAGCAATACAGAAGCGTACGAAGGTTAGTTTGAACCCAAAATTTGACAGAGAGTTAATAAGGTCGTGGGGAATTGGAAAAGTAGAGTTGTAACCTGTTTTACCTTCGAATTCAAGATGATTCTTCACACCGGGATTCGTTGAGTGCTTCGTTGATGGCAGACCCGAAAGGATTTCAAACCAAGCTTCTGGTTGTTGGTTGTTCTTGCTGTTCTTCACGTTTTGGTGGTGTTTGTGGGGTTTTGATGACTATGGGTGCTTTGGGGATTGGAAAACGTGTTTAGATGGTGATTTCGGGGGATTTTCGGTATGATTTGGGTGGCCGGGTGTTGGAAAACGTGAGAGAGAGAGAGGGAGGCTGTGTTTTCTGATTCTCTAGGGTTCTTGAGCATATCAGGTTCTGATTTTATCCAAAAACCTATTCTTTATATAGACTTTCTTAAAGATAAAGAAAATCTAGTAAAAGTAAGATTTTTTGATATTTTAATTAAGTGACTTCCCAAAGGAATTTTGCTATGAAATTTTAACCACGTGTCAAGGATGGAAATTATGAATTTTCTGAAGTGGAATCGGATTTTTTAAATGTTGGAATATTTTTAAATTGAATTTCTCGTCAGATTCAGTCAGAAATTGCTAAAAAATTATTGGAGATTCGAAAAATCAAAATTCCTACGCCATTATGCTTAGAATGTCATCCTCTATCATGGGTTAAAATATCAAAGCATTTCAAGCTGGTTTGGGCATCCTTCGGAGGAGAGAGAAAGCTTATAGGAGGTCTTAGGAGCCTTAAAAATTACGAAACGCCCCAGAAAATGACGAAGCTGCTCCTCATGCCATGGAATGCGCCGTTCGAGCCGGAATCCCTCACTACTTGATTAAAATGCCCCTCACAACACCAGGACCTCGTAGACCCTAACCAAGGGGGTCAAAATTTTGGGTATAACACAACGGCAGGATGGGATACTGCAGATCAGGGAGTACTAAGCAACATAGCTAAAATTTATAAGCCATTAGGGTTGTGTCCTCCAAGCCACACATTAAATCAATGACTCAAGGCTCAATAGAGTACATAAACATGCATATGTCCTGAGTGTTCTGCCTATTAGAGGCCTAAGAAACACCTGAGAGACCGCTTAGCGATAGGCTAGATTTTGAAATGATCTCTCTATCTTTATGTAGTTTGTCTTTAAATTATTTGATGCATGACGCACTCACATGTTATCTGATTTTGTCTGACCTGTGTAGTTAACTCCCATGCTTTTTATTGAATGAAAAGGGGGAAAAGAATCCTTAGTTGATTATTGAACACTTGTCTATGAATTGTTTATTTCTACTAAAAGTGAAGTGTCTCTGTTTCTATTATAAATCGTACATCAAACAACAACAATGTCTTTGTAGGTTAAGCTGAAAAACCACTCATCTAACTCAGGCGAAATCTTCTTGGGGGAACCCTCTTCTGGATTTGAATTTTTTTAAAGCTTAGAATTTTGTTATTAACACTAAGTTAAATTTTGTTTCAGATTGGTTGCCTCATCCAAAGGGGGAATTGTTAGATCAAGTCCATTAAGATTTTGATGATAGAAAACCTTCCTTGTGGATTTAATATTTTGGTCAAGTGTTCCATGAAATAGGATTATCAATTCGCTTGTTTAAAAAGTGGATTCTTATTGTTTGATCGGTGCCCAACATGTTAGGCACATGTCCAGGATCACCCAGGGCGAAGCTCCAAGAAGAATCAACCTCACAACGGAACTAATTACATGGATGATGAGGTGGATAACTTGGAAGACATGATCATTACTTGGAAACTTCCTACAAAGTAACAGGAAGACTTGGCACCATCAAAGTCAAGTGGAGGGTACAACTTGCACCAACACTTGTCTTCCAGTATCAAATGAGAAGCATCCATGCAGATGTAACGACCCCCAAACTAGGCTAGTTCTAAGGCTGAAACATGTCGTAGGCTATACTAACTAGAAGCGTGCAAGGCTACTTGTCGAATCATAAGTAAACCCAGAGGAAATACTCATATTATAAATAGCAAAGGGTTTACAAATTGCCCCAAATCATAATGTCATATCCAAAGTAAGAAAAAGATCCGAAGGCTACAAACAATGTCAAAGAGCGTCAAAAGCTAAACTACTCAAATCTCCAAACAGAAAGAAGCAGAAAGTCTTCACTAGTCAATCTATAAAATGATTAGTAGGAAGGGGTGAGCAACCAGAACTCGGTAGGTAGCAAACTTCATCAACGAAGCATGCTCAAAACATTATAAGAAACATAATATAATATAGTATATACGTATACTGAAACCATTTAGCCTTTGCAAATCAGAAGGTCGTGTGCCAAATCTATCAAATGCACAGAAAACAGAGTAGAAACCAAAGCCACACTTAATAGGACAATTCAGAGAACTCAAAATAGAGTGGGACACTAGCTCAAAGCACACACATAAAGGTCAAAGACCAATGGATCATAAGATCCTCGACAACGCAGAAATGGTCCGAAGTCCATTGGACTTGTCGGTCCCAGAATACAAACGGAGAGAGTGCTCGTATAACAAAGTAGAAGGACGTTCTACGCAACATGCTACATGATAGCTCGACCCAACAATCCACGCTCAGTAGGCAAAGAAACTAGGTCCCAAAATAGAAATACACTTTCTAAACATAAATTTGTATTTACGCATACTTAACATAGCAAAATAGCTTATTTAATCATAGAGGATCACAACCCCACAATCAGAAGACAAAACAGAGGTCAGAAGGACATTTTAGTCAAATTCAGAAGGTTGTCCGGACTTGTGTTCGGGCTTGGAAGTCTGGACGTGAGCCAAGACTTAAACGGAGATGTATGGACTTGTGTTCGGGCTTGGAAGTCGAGACAAAAATTCGATGAAAACATTCGTAGTACGTCCGGACTTACGTCCGGGCTTGGAAATCCACACATAAGTTGAGACTTGAAAACATAGTTGTTTGGGCTTGGAAGTCTGGACAAAATTTCCGAAGAAAAATCCTTATGTGGTCTAGACTTGTGTCCTGGCTTTGAAGTTTAGATGAATTCCGACTCTTACCGCAGAACGTGTCCTCGCATGCTGATAAGTGGGAAATTTATCTATTTTTATATGTTTTAATATTTATTAATTTAAGCTCTAGTGTTATATTTCCCCACTTAAGTGCTTAATTATGTTAAATGTTAAGGTTATTCCTCACATGTGATTTATATGCTTATGCAGATGAAAATATAGAAGATAAAGTATTTTATTGTATAATCCGACAAAGAGACCAAAGAGGTTGCACAGGATATATATATATATATAATATATGCACTAACGTGGACTGAACAAATTGCATGGCATCAACTTTTATTATCAAAAATCAGCACCTAATGAATGGACGTGGATGATATTCATGATTGGGCTGCCGAGCATATCTGGGACCAATCTCGGCATTGAGTTTCTGGACGTGACAAGAGATGGGCCGCACACCATTTTCTACATTCACGTGGGCTATACGGGATGATGCTTCATTAATTACGTGACATGGACTTCATGATTATGGACATCATTTGCTATATTCACGTTGGTATATATTTATACATACATGGGCTTACTTTGGATGGTTGCCATATCTTGACGCGGAGCAGTACGAGAATACAATTGTATTCACTTTGACCGACAGCAGATATATTGTATTTTGACATAAGACGTTAAAAAGTAGGGGTGTTCACGGTAAGGTTAACCGCATATGCGGTTAATTGGGTAATACGGTTTTTAAAAATTCGATACCGTTACCATTCTATTTACATCGGTTAACCGTATTCAGATTAACCATTAAGAGCGGTACGGTAATTCAGGTTAACCGAAACCGGGTGTAGATTTTTTTTACGTAAATAACCTTGTGTAATGATAACAAACTAGATAAAAGTGAGTAAATAAAAACAATAAAAAAACTAGAAAGCACCAAGCATTTCATATCATGTGCAAGCATTAGTTTATATATGTAACATAACACAAATATTGAATCCACCATTATACAATGCTCAATCATCTAATAAATTCATTATATAATATATAACCTGCACATTTATAATCGCAATGACACAAACAATCCAAGAATATAGGCAAAATCAATTCACGTAGATTCGAACAACATAATTTACAATCTGCTTTATCAACTAAGTGATAGCAAAATACATCTCAAAAGATTTAACAAAATATAATTATAATATACACTATCTATAATGTTTACCTTGCTCTTCAATGCACATAATATATTATGTCATAGGTAAGGAGTGTCCTTTTTCTAGATTCTAGATTACCTTAGTTCAAGTATCAAAATATAAATTAAAGGATATATAAAGACTAGCACATAGCAAATAATATTAAAATAAAAAAACCAAAATTGAAGACTATATGTATATATAAATATATAGTTATATATATAACCGGTTAACCGCGGTTAACCACGGTATAAAAGTTACATACCGTTACCTAAACCGCATATATCTAATTATAACGGTACGGTTAACCGTACCACCAAAGACGGTACGGTTAACCGGTTAGACGGTACGGTATAAACAGGTTTCGGTAGGGTATTTTTTTGGGCACCCCTATTAAAAAGATGACGGCGGCAGCAGTAAGCCGTTCTGGAATACGAAAACAATTAAGCAAAAAACCCTAGCCGCGCAGGTAGACGATACACAAAACAGAAGAAGAAGGAAACAACAGACAGTTCTGACAGACCGGAGCAGAGAGAAGATAGAGACCGAATTCATCATCGTTCTCAAATTAGATGACATTTTCTAATCTCTTTATTATTGTTATTATAACTTCGGCTTCGATGTCTGAGTAGTTGCTAGAATTCTGGTTTACTATGGACAACTAATTTATTATTTTGCTTTTTGAGTTGTTAAATACAAGCTCTATACAGATTGTAGTTTTGTTCCTAGTTATTTATTGAATGTTCTTGCAATTAATCATTGCTTGAATTTATTTGGTATGAATTGCTTACAAGTGAGAACTGCGGAGTTCATTAGACCATAGGAATATTACCAGTGAAACTACATATGACAATTCCTGGGGATTAGGTGACTAGAAACCAAATGAACCGTTAATGCTACTAGTTGATTTGTAAATTCGTAACGAGAGTTAGGATATGGGAATTGCTAGTAAGGATCTATCTTGCGGGGGTACCGGTTTTAGATTAATTTAGATCTGAGGTTGCAATCTAGAATTTAGAAAACACTTAGGAAGTGAATTGATAAACTAGCAAGAAATAATAAACCAGATTCACCCTTTTAGATTATTAGAAAATCACTTTTAATTGTTTTATTTTTATTTTAGTTTATTTAATTTCTGCAATCAAATCCCAAGTTATCATTGTTATTTTTCCTTTGTTTATTAGTTAGATTAGGGTAGAGATTAAACTAGACACTGCCTTCTTGGTTCGATAACCTAGGGAATACTTTCTAGGAAAACTTGCTATGATAGACCAGTAGACTTGCTGATAATACGTTTTCACCCGTACAAGTTTTGGCGCCGCTGTCGGGGAGGCACGATTATTTAGTTTAGTCTTTATTCTATTTTTCTTTTTATTTATTTTGTTTAGTTTGTTTTAGTTTATTTTTGTTTTTATTTGTTTAATTATTATTATTCTGATTGATAATTAATTTAGTTTGTTTGGTTGTTTTGATTTTTATAGTTATTCTAGTTTTTATGATTTTATTTTAGTAGATTAGTTTATTTATTGTTCCATTTAATTTTGTTCTTATTAACTTTATTTGTGTTTGATTTCTTTAGTTCAATTTTATTTTATTTTATTTTTTTAAACTTGTTTATTTTTATTTTAGTTTTGTTTTTTTATAGGTTTTGGTTTAGTTTGATTTTGATTTTGTTTTTGTTTATTTTCATTTTGTTTTTATTTATTTTACTTTTATGTACATACTTTTATTTTCATTTTCTTCTTTATGTATATAATTTATTTTTCTTTTTATTTAGAGATACTTTGATTTGATGATTGGATATTACAATCCACGAGGATGTTGGCCTGGATATTACAACCAATGGGTTGTATGTGAAAGGTGTGGAGGAGAGACCAGAGTGTACTTATTGTCTAGTTGTTTCTTCTAGTTTGGAGTCTAAGAAGTTTTATATTGTCTAACCCTCGTGAAGCACGACCGTCTCCTGAACACTACTATCCTACATAAAGTTACAACCAGTGGGTTATCTGCCAGACGCGTGGAAGGAATCATGAGAGTTCACAATGTCAGGGTAATCTATCTAGTTTGGAAGCTGCAGTTGCAAATTTTAAATCGTCTTTCGAGTCACGTTCTGGTGGGCATGAGGCTTTTATGATGAAGATGAAGGAGCATCGAGAGACTAATGCTAGAATTTTAGGCCATCTAGTTGAAATATCCCCAAAGCTTGGATGTGAACCGATTCCTGAGGTCAAACAACCTGTTGCAGTAGCTTAGTGGAGTGATACGCAACTTGATCATTCGATCCCTGAAGTTGCAGACACACCTGAGGTTAGGGATGGCAATGGGTGACGGGTACCCGTTTCACCCAACCACCCGACCCGCAAAAACGGGTGAAAAACCTGAAATAAACGGGTGAAAAACGGGTGACGGGTGAAACGGGGTGCGGGTGACGGGTCGGGTGGTGAGATTTTTCACCCGGTCACCCGACCCGTTCACCCGATCCGTCACCCGTATGTACTTATATTAAATAAAAAAATATACTTATCTCATATTTATTGAGATAATTTAGAAATATTTTGGATAATATTTCATGTTTTAATTATGTTATTGATATTAGATGATGTGGTACATATTATTGAACAAATATGAATGATTTTTTTTAAAAAAAATTAAGCTTATATAAAGTGTTAAAAGCAAAAAAAAAATTACTAAAAATATATAAACGGGTGACAGGTTCACCCGTTTCACCTGCGGGTGACGGGTGAAACGGGTGACGGGTGATGAAGTTACGGGTGACGGGTCGGGTCGGGTGATACGGGTGAAAAACGGGTGACGGGTCAGGTGGAGCATCACACGACCCGAACCCGACCCGTTGCCATCCCTACCTGAGGTGGAGATCATGAAGAGACCAGAGCTAGATTTTGAACAAGTTAGTGTAGCTATAGAGTTTGAGGATAATTTAATTTGTGAAGTTACCCGGTCTATCCCTCTCCACCCGTACCTGAGCCAAAGAGTCTTCCAGTTGACCTCATTGCACCGGCTGATGAGCCATTAGAGCAGAGTTACCTCATTGACTTCAAGGAGCCCTTGAATCCTGTTGAAGTTGATTTTCCTATTGGTTCATCCTTTGAGCTTCCACCGAATGACAAGGATGTTTACATCCTTGAATTTGAGAATGAGGACCAGCCAAAGTGTGATATTCACATCAAGGATCAACCACCTCAACACAACCATCTGACACGTGATCGGTGGAGTTTACATTGTTATATTTGGAGTGTTGAGGTTTTATTTCCATTTGGTCGGGGACGTTCTATGAAGATATATGATGCCCACCCCGCTCACCCTTTGGCACCAACATCGACATTCATATTCGATCCTGGATGACCTCAAGGGTATAGTCTAGCCAAAGACATTAAAGAAGGACAGCTGGCTGGGAGGCAACCCAGCCGTCTAGACATGCAAATCCGAATGGAAGTCCAGACCCGGCAAAACCGTCGAAATCAACACCCGTCCTTATAGTCTGTTCAGCCATACAAGACCGACAGTCATCTGGACACGACACAAACTACCAAATTCAATGGCAGAAAACACCATGTTTGCACACAAATTCCCAATATAACTAAGTAGACAAAAAAATCATCAACCATAGGGTTTGCAGAGGTAAACAGTGGCAAAAAAAATTTAGAAACCATCAACAATCTAGTAAATATCACCAACCATACATAGACCTGGCAAAGGTGACCCGAACCAGAAAAACCGACCCAGTCCAACCCGATCCAAACCCGAATTTAAACCGAATGATGTGACCTGAAATTTGACCCGAAAATCTGAATCGAACCAAACCAAAACCGAATCAAACCGAAGTTTGATATACCCGAATCCACCCGTACCGAATTGACCCGAACTGAATTCACCCGAACCAAATTCACCCAAAACCACACATGAAACTAGACAAACTTCCATTATCCTTCTGTTTAAAATTAATATTAAAAATATTGTCATGCAATTTGATTATGTATAACCAATAAAACGTATAAACTTTTTAGTTAAGAAATATACTAACCACGATTAATGTGTAGATGTGGAAGAATAAAGATTACAAAACTTACATCTTATTTAAATAAAGATTACAATATCAAGCTTGGGAATGGTTTAAATGTGTATGTGTATATATCATCACATCACTACTTATGTTTCTTATTAATATCACAAAAGAATAAAGATTACAAAACTTACATCACATGTAAATATATTTGTATGAATAATTAAATTAAATTAGGGGTAAAAAAATTGACAAAATAAGAAGATAAAGGGACAACCCCTGGATGGGAGCAATAAGCTACTAGAGGACGCCTGCACGAGGCGCGCACACGAGACGGTGATCGGTGGCGCACACACAACATGAAGTCATGGACGCGAGGTGATGATAGGCGCATAAGGGCACATGCACAAGGTGGTGATGGATTGGCATGGGCACACGACGCTCGCTCGAGATGACGGACGCTGACGTAGGACACACACGGGGTGTGACGGGCGTGGGATGGCGGGAGGCACAGGCACAACGTCGGGCGTGAGGGGTGTGGGATAGACTCGACATCAAGTGCCAAATATTGACCACTGATTTCATCAAATTTTAAATTTATACTTGGTTGATACAATAATCTATAGTTAAAAAGTAAAATTAAAAATATTGTCATCCAATTTGTTATGTATAACTAACCAATACACAATAGCATCTTCATCAAGAGTAACACTATATTAAGAGAATTTGGATCCAAATATGAAAAACAATACAAGTTACAAAGGTTGCTTAAATTTGTACTTTAAAATTTTTGTCAACTAAGCATAATGCGGTAAGTCACCCGAATTTGACCCATAACCCAAAAAACCGAAAAATACAGAGGCTAACCCAAACCGAAAGCACCCGAACCCGAAACCAACCGAACCGAAATCACCCAATTTTAATTTTAACCAGATAACCCGACCCGATCCGAACCGAATAGTGAATATCTACGAATTGACCCGAATCGAACCGAACCAAACCCGAACCGAGTGACCCGAATTGCCAGGTCTAAAATACATAGAAGCAAAATGCCTAATTTCCTCATTGTGTTAACCACCCAATCGAATCCATTTACCACCTTACCTCGAATTCAAAAGATCTGAAGAAACCGCTGATCAGAAGGCTCCCTCCTCACCAGAATCCAACCCTACACTATAGTATTATTCTGCACCAAACAATTTTCCTACAAATAAAAAACACTCAACAAATTATATTTAATTACACGTTATTATATCAGTCCTGATTATGTTTAAATGCTTATGTTTTAATAGGATGTAGGTAATAATTTATATATAAACAACTTTAGAACCGGAGTCAATCTAAACTTTCCAGAACGATCTCACTGGTGATATACCCAACACTTTCCAGGGGCCACCTACGAAGTGCTAAATTGTTTTCCCCCCGTCAAAGATGCTGCAAATCCTCTCTTCCACTACCTCGTCCCTAATTCCCTCCTCCCTCCAGCTTCCCTCTACAAACAAATCTCACTCTTTTTCCCTTCGCCCTCTCTCTCTCTCTTTCTCTCTCCCGCGATGTCAGAGAATTACACTTTCGAATCATGCGATGTTGACTCCAGCGACGGGATAAATCTGCGAGCGCGTGTGTTCAAACCCAGTGGAGAGATCAAAGCCAATAGTGATCTGGGTATTTTTCTTGTGCATCCGTATTCGGTGCTTGGTGGTTGCCAGGGCCTTTTAAAGGTATAGCAGCTGGGTTGCAAACAGGGGTTTTATGACCGTGACCTTTGATATGAGAGGTGTTGGTAGGTCGAGTGGGAGGGCTTCACTTACTGGGTTTGCCGAGGTCAAGGATGTGATTTCTGTTACCAAATGGGCTTGCGACAAGCTCTCTGTCAGTAGGATTTTGCTCGTGGGTTCTTCTGCTGGTAAATCGTGTTGCCCATTCCTCCAATAAATGTAATAGTATGTGGTGCAGTGACTGCTGGCCTTGGATCAGCATAATTGCTTGGTTTTTCTATTCTTGTTTTTTGCTGGGATTTGGGTCATCAGATCTACCCACTCTGGGTGTAAATTGGTTGTCATCATAAAATGTTATGTGATGCATCTGATCACAATCGTAGCCATCTGTTTTAGAGATGCGAAAACGATGGTGCTTTCTCAGATGAACATTAGACTCTGTTCGTAATGCCTATAGAGTTCCTAACTTAGGTTATGTCCTTTGAATTTCAGAATCAACTTTCCATCCTATGTTTTTTAGTTTGATCTGTCGTGTCCTCAAAAAGAAAGTGATAGATAGCAATTATTTTATCGTTTAAGTTGTAAATTTCATGGTCTTGTTATTATAAACTTGAACATCAGTTGATTATGGCCAGAAAATATGAATGTGGTTGGATGTTAGACTGGAATCGTGTATGATTGATGAATTAGAAATGTTTGCGTCTACTGTTACATATCTAGTTTCGGTTGTTGCAAATCTGATTGCTTTTGTTTAGGTTCATTGTGAATAAACATCATCAAAACTGAAACTGGATTACTAAATTCTATGAGATTGACAGTACAGCTCTTCTAGTTATTTTGTTGTTTTGTCTGAATAAAAAGCCTGTTTTGTTTGTTCTGTCTTTTTGGAATAGATAGATAAATCATACTATATTGGTTTGGTCTGCCAAAATCTAATACCAGCATTCATCTTCTATAATGGGGATTACAAAACAGGTGCACCCATAGCAGGATCTGCAGTTGATCAAATAGTCCAAGTTGTCGGGTATGTCAGCATAGGCTATCCTTTCGGCTTAACTGCATCAATCCTTTTTGGAAGACATCACAGGCCATACTGAAGTCCCAGAAGCCGAAGCTCTTCATCATGGGGACTCGTGATGGCTTCACTAGCGTCAAGCAATTGAAGAACAAGCTGAGTGCTGCATCAGGCAGAAATGAACTCATCTGGTTGAAGGAGCAAGCCATTTTCAGATGGAAGGGCCGGATTTTGATGCCAAGATGGTCAATGTTATTGTTGGATTTGTTCATTCGTTGTAGGATGATGTTAATTGGGATACAAGGTAAGATTCACTAGATGTATGTTAGTTGTGTTGTATCATAGTGCGTTGTGATGTACCCTGGCCTGAATGACACGGTATGCATTACATAATGTTTCTCATGATTTTCCTTTCATCTCTCTAAATGGGAATCATACTTGATGTTCAATGTGGTCGCAGGATGTGCTAGAATTGTAGCCCAAACAACGATAACTAGCCATAGAATACCATCATAGAACCTTGACAATGAGATAAATTATACAAGGGATTAGAGTCCCAAAGTAAGGAAATAAATAATAGACTAAACTGCTTCCACTTGAAATACATTGTGGGAGGTGAATACAACCATCCAGGAAGCTACACTACCTAAACCATACCTAAAAGAAGACGCGACCTTAACTTATCATTCTAAACTGAAGCTAAAAATGATTGTACATTCCTTTGATCCCTAAAGTTACAGCTCATAATGTTTGCACCAAAAAGCTATCACATATCTATTCTCCACCATCTCGTTGCTTATCAGATGATGCCACTCTGCCTTCTCTAATAATCTTTTCACCATCTGGGCGATCCAGTCCACCTCTTCCTTCTCCACACATTTCATCAAACTGGCGTTTACGCCAAGTCCGTTCTTGATCAATAGACTGCCCTTGGGAGAACCGACGTTCACCATCTGATTTGTGCATTTATGTAAATAAGAGAAATATTGCAAAAAAAAAAAAACCAAAAAAATATAAACCGATTTTCCCTCCCTTCCTACGCAGCTATATTATTCTGCCAACACCCCAAATGGATCATAACAAGCCTGTGTTTCTTTTCACAAATAGAACTTCACAAAAAGGCAGAAACAAACGCGAAGAGCAAACTCTGCCAAATATAAATAACGCCAATTTTCCTAACCCCACTAGATTGGAAAGTCATTACAGAATTTACAACATTACTTCCTACAAAACTACAAAGGCGTGTACGTAACTAGGAATCAGGTAATTATTCCATTATCTTTTTGGTTTATACAACACAAGGACAGTCAGTTATTACCACTTTCACCATCAGATGCATCTTCAAGTCTGGCAATAGCATCCACCAATGCTTGTTCATGCTCCTATATCACAAAGTCAAAAACTTGTCAAAAACACCCACTGATGACACAGAGACATGCACAGCATAAAGAATCTTGAAATTACTTTCAGCGCATTCTTGGCTTTCTCAACTTCTGACGGATCAGGGTGGGCACCGATGAATAATTTTTCCACCTGTTTTAAATGCCAAAGCTTCAGCAACTCAACAAACAGAATGAAACATAGAAACCAAATTTCATCAATTTCAAAGATCAGGAACCAATCGGGACAAATTTGTCAGGCTTTGGAGCACTACTATATCCTATGGTTTCACCTGCGCAAACAAGAAACAAAACCAGAAGTGAGCCCAACCTATTTCAACCTAAATGTGAGTCTAATCTAACCCCAAAAGCCTAAATGAAAAATGCTGTCCTTCACCAAGTTCAAACCAAATTACTCACTCAAGGCCATTACTCAATTTAGGTCTGACCAGAAACTAAAAAATCACAATCTGGTGAACTGGCCATCATCTTGCTCATTCATTACTCGACCCCTATTGGGCATTCCTCTCATTTCCCCCATCTTATTCACTGATTCCCTATAATTTCTTTCAGTTCTTTAAATCTCGCCTCTCATATTTGTTGGAATGTTGGTTGAAAAGTTGGTTGGTTGGATCTGTGTCCCCAGGCAGATCAACAACCCCCCAGAGTTGGTCTACTTGAGAAAACACAGCTGCCATGCTCCCCCTAACTGGTAGTAAGAACAGGATCCAGCTATGTTTAAACCATTCTTTCGTACAAATTAGTTGCAGCATTGAGTTGAATTTTCACTTACCTCCTTGATAAGAGAGTCGGTATGAAGCAGTTGAATATCCCCATTAGGCTTCCTCCCAATACCATTCTGCGATGAGAACAGATCTTTTTGTGCTGACCCTTAGTACTTCCGCGACCTCTGCCACCAGGAGGAGCAGAGCCGCGCACCGTCGGTTTCTTAGCTCCACGCCCTACCCCACCATTGCGTCCACCTCTTTGAATGCTCCCAACATCCTCATCCTCCCACCTTAAGTCTTCAGGTGAACACTAAGGAAGAAGACCAAGCAAGATATTACTTCTGCTGTAAGTCCCTCATAGATGATCCGCATTAATGCATCAAATACCACACTTAAAAAAAAAAGCAAAACCAGGACACACACACAGTAGATACTCAGGGTAAAAGAGACAGCTAATTAGTGTGCATATGAAACATACAGACAGCTCTTACGGGAGAGAGAGGAAGAGCTGCTTTCCCAAATATATATCTAATGCTAGACAGAAAATTCACAAAGTATCAGTGATTATAGATGCAAACAAGCAGGTCCAAGTTTCATGTTTGATGATGCAGATGGAGGACTAAAGCAGTAAAACTTAATAGTGATGGCAGATGTTTCAGATCAAGGGCAAGGAAGAAAGGCCTGGGTGGTAAGAACTCTTTGTTCAGGTTTAAGAATTCTTCACATATGATTAAAGAAAAAAAAAAGCATAAAGGAAAGGGAAAGGGGATACTGGGTGGGGAAGGTGAGAATGTTTGTATGCTTTTTCTTTTGCCCAGATAGATTTGAAAGTTAGGATATGATAGTCTACTAAGACAGGTGGATTGGCGAAGTGTTTATTTTGTTTCTTGTTTACTTGGTCTACTGCTAAGCGGTACTAGCTTAGGCCACAAACTTAGAAAAGATGTTTCATCATGCATATCTCATATTCTTAACCTACTTTTTTATTCTTTTAAATTAAGGCCTAAAATCCCACACAATTTGTTTTTATCTTGACATGTACAACAAACAAATAAGATTCAAAGGACACTTGCAAAATTCAAAACAATTCATCTAGAAAGTTGCTTCTGAATCTTTAACTATAGGCAGATGCATGTTATGAACATCCTTTGCGTGAAGGGAGAGCCAGAAACCAGAAACCTCTTTTCCCTTAACGCCGTGTAAAATAATTGAAGGACACTGAATGAAGTAAAACACTAGCAGCTGTGTGGATGTACCTCTTTCAAATCCATCCATTCAAAAGCTTCATTTGCGGTACCCATGTAATATGTAAGAAGATGCAAACCCTGGAAGATATATATCATCATTAGTAAAAGGTCTATGAGAACACAACCATGCTACTTACTCATTTGAAGATAAAAGGTCATACGTTTAAGACTAAAGGAAGCTTACATAACATCTTTACCTTATTAGGATCATAATCAGTGATTACAGCCTCATAAAAAGTGTATCTTCTGGCCACCTTGTCCAAACTTTCCTGCCACAGATCCAAAGTGGCAGATGGAGTGCATTCGTTAGCTCCATAACTACCTGAAGCAGCATGATTAGAAACCAAAGCCCTCCCTGGGAGACTGGACGAATAATTCTGCATTGATGGTGTAAAACAGAAACAGCGATAATGAGAAATTAAGAAAAACAAGATTCTTGTTTTGTATAGATTTTTCAGTTGCTTTAAGTTACTTGTTTAGCCTTCTTATCTCTAGGTCCTGGTGGGGGACCTCGCTTTAAGGTTGAGGAAGATGGCTGCATAGATGAGTGCAAAACTGGGGAAGCCGCTACGGATGATGATGTCAGAGGCTGGGATGCTTTTTTCTTCTTGCGAGATACTGAGGTTGTTGGGCTCGGTACTTTATCATGAATGGTTTGTTGAACATTCATCATACCTAGTTGAATTAGGTTCCCTTTTCTCCATTCCCTGTCACATCATTAGAGGAGCAAAATTTAACATGGAAGCAAAACTGCGTTCAATATAAGCACGGAAATATGGGGGAATCAAAAAAATGTAAACTATTATATTACCAGACCTTATCCTTTTAATCATATCATCAGCGTTTACCCTGGATAGAAGCTCTCTATGTTCATCATCTGACACTCTCAACTCTTTTCTGAGCTCTGTTATCAAACTTTCCTTCTCCTGCCATGACAAACACATAATGACGTTCTAGTTAACTTTATTCCTAAATAGAACGATACAGGCAAAAAACAAAAAAGCCAATTACCCATGAAATGGCATCTGATTGAGCTTTGAAGGCACGCAAAACTGAGCTGTATGCTTCTTGTTCAATAAGATGAATTTGAGTTTCCATATCATTGTGCATTCTAGGAAGTTGAAGAGGACCAGACACAGCAGATCTTCCATTACCAGCAACATGACCTCTTGCAAATCTGTTTTGGTGAGATGGTGGAAGGTCATCATCAGTTCCTGTAACAAGTTCGTATCAGGTAAGGCGGTGATCTCTAAGAAAAGACCGAAAATTAACATAGGCTCAGCAGAAGGTATGAAACTGCGGCAATACAAGTTAGTGTTTTCTACGAAGGCAGAGAATAATACACAGCATGAAGAACTCCACCTTGAAACCATACTTTAATTAGAAAAAAAAGGACATTTGAAAGTCATGTAATCAAGCAGAGTCACCATTGATCTTCCTAATACAATATCAATAAGCAATAAATGCTAACCAAACAACTCAACCATAAGTATAAGTAATCCTAGCCACCAGCAAAACAGACAGGACAACAGCAAGAAGTTACTGACTTACTCAAGGATTCACATACCCTAAATAACCCACACACATATGAAGTTAACAAGATAAACCAGGCAGTCGGTCAAAAGTTTCGTACATTCATCAGAAAACTGACATCAACCTGTCTTTTTGTTAAATCACACATTGAGCATAAAAGTAATGTATAGTTGGTGTTTCATAGCAAGAACATTAGTTTTCATGCTTCATAAAACTGACCGTGAAAAAAGCAGACACAAAATCCAGGATTTTTATGTTCTAAACAAGTTCTCATATATCATTCCATGTTTGAGTTATACATAGAAGCATGGGCCGCATTTGACAATCCATTCAAATCAGCGATCAAAGGACCAAAAAAGGAAGATGCTCCACATCATACTGAACACCTAATATCAACACTTTCAAGATATAATTGGACACGTGAAACATCAATAGCATTAGATCTTTGCATGATAAGTTTAATATGAAAGGAAGATATCATACAGTAGAATAATCAACCTATCATCATTCTTCCATAAACACATGATACTAAAGATAACTACCTCAGAGCTTGTAACATAAAATCAATGTCTATACCTATCCGCTTAAATGAATTTAAACTCGTAAACTCAAAAGTGCAGGTTCCGTGGGGTATGGGAATAAAATCTTCACATCAGGGGTACCAACTTCATATCTTTTTGGATAATACCATGGTTGCAAAAAGTGCAGGGTTCATAGGGAAACAAGGGAAAGTCTCAGCATGCGGGTGCCAATCGAAGGGTCAACACCACTCAGGATGCAGAAAAAGAGAGGGGATCAGAATGTGAAGAGGCATCAATAAGGTGTATAATTGACAGGATTATACTCCTCGAATGAGATGTGAATTTCGCTTGTTAACCTCAACAGCACCTAGGCACCAACTGTGTAACCTTGCTGGCTTGCTCTCCCAGTCCTTAAGTGCCTTACAGTCCCAGATATGTTTTTAATAAAGATGAATAAAACTATCTCAGAAGGCATGGTAATATTACATTCTGTACTAAAGCGTCTGACAAGTGTGGTGAGTAGACACACATCCTTTACCATAAATTTCCTAGGACCCATAAACTCCAACATGATTGCTAAACAAAGGCCTACCTTCATTGCAGGCTTGATATCCATAATATCTAACTGACAAGACTGCAGTGAATAACATTAACAGTCATGCTTACTCATCTATGCAACCACCAAGAATTTGAATCATGCTCGTCTTTACAATCAAGGGTATCAATGTACAGACATCTAAGAGAGAAGTAAATCATTTAGCTGCTAGCTTTTAAAAAATAATGCGGAGTAACTACTTCACTCGGGCTCCTATGATCCCTGGAAAGCTACTTGAGACGATATTCAGCCAATAATTTCTCCTTTCAAACATAAAAGGGTACACCTAGCCGAAGGAGAAGTCCGGTTCACACATATGGAAACAGCAATTAGAAGTTACAAGTTATAGCCGTGCTTCTTGAAAAATCTCCACACCAAACAAAATTTCACTTATTTTCAACTTAACGTAACTGCAGAAGTGAGAATTCCACCCGAACAGAAAATTCTGAACAATAGATAAAAGTCGCGACGATAGTGCAAATGATTCGTAGCTCTACCAAGTACTCAAATGCAGAACAACTAATATTTATGAAAACCTAAACCCTAAAATACGAACTGGTCTGAAAAGAAACAACCCTCGACCACACAAAGAAGGAGGCTTCAAGAGATTCGATCGTTAAGTTTCTTACCACTGCTATCCGACACTTCATACACCATCGTAATCCAATCAAACAAAACGTCAGTTCAACAGCAGCAACTCGTCGAACCTTTGCAGGCAGAAAGACAAGGAAAAGAAGAGATCGATTGGGTCCGGATACAAGCTTGATGGCGAAAAACCACCAAACTGTAGAGTTTAATGGACAAGGAAAGGAATCTGGGAAGCCTCGAAAATCCTTTGGAGCTAGATCTCAAGTTCGAAACAAAGATTGACGTGTGAAATTGAAGAAAATCTGATTGAACGGGGGAAGAGCTGAAGGATCGTTCAGAAACACGGACTTGAAATGTAATTTTATATTTTATTTAAAATATTACTCCGTTAAGTTTTAATTCCGATATCCGAGTCAAATCATTGCTCCACATCCACAGTCAAAATATTTTTCCAAACTCTATTTTTCTAAAGCGGGTAGTTTTTTAGAGATGATAATATTTGTAAAAGTTAACGCAGATTACTTACCTGGGTCGTTGAAGTACTTTTGCTATTGATATTGTTAGCGATGATCTCCACTGCTCAACAAGTTTGGTAAGAAAAAAGCATCTTTGGAAATATGTTTTTAACAGCTCGCCTTAAGATTTTTGGGTGGAAATTCTTTCATGGGCATTTACGTTGTAAGGCTGTTATTGTATTTTGATGTAGTTGGTCACGGGTTGGGCGGGTCCGCGTCTAGGTCCCGGCTCAATCCATCTCGGTCTCCAAAGAGAAACTGGTTCTGGACTACTAATAACTGTTTCCGGTACCGGTTCAGTCCCATTTTTTTTAAGGTCGTAGCCGGTCCCAGACTATTTCCGGGTTTTTTATAATAGGTTTTATGTAGTTATGGTTAATTAATAGTATTGTAAAGTTATAATAAAAATGATAATATGTTCCTTTTATCCAACAAATTCATGTTCGGGTGAACCTATTAAAATTAAAAACAAATAAGTATTTTGTAAAATACACCATCAAGCGAAATATATGACTATGTAATAACTTTCACCAAATAGGGGAGACATTCTAACACCAACGCCCATGGTGGTTGATCCATGTTGAAAGTGGCTTCCAGCATCAGGTGGGTAAGACATTTGTTGATGACTAACGATATTATTGTTGTAGTCTGCATCAAATTAGAATCGATGGTTCAAAATTGGAGTCTCCTTTCCAGGTCTCATGCCATTTTTTGTGGTAGTAATCAAATGGAGCAAATATCGCTAAATACTATACTAGCAAAGAAAGGAAGGAAGATTGTGAGTCGTGTGGAAATATGGAGGATTTTAGGTTATATTTATAGAAGAATTGGGAAATATAGTTGTTAGAGGGAGCGCAAATAAAAAAAGAGTTGTTGAAGTTTGAATCTCGGGCCAGTCCTGAGCTGATCCCTGCTGAATAACACTATATTCCAAAAACGACCAGTCACGGGCTAGTCCCTGGTTGGACCTAATCAAGTCGTACTTCACGCGACCTGGGTCGATCCTAGTGCGGTCCCGGTCTTTTGGATAGTAAAACCGGACCTTTCACCTATTTTCCGGTCTAGTCCTGGTCCCTAGTCAACGGTCTTAACCGTTCTTTGACAGGGCTCGATCCCAAGCAGTCCCAAGCTGGTGTGTCCCAGTGGCCACCTCTATCTCGATGTGAAAATCTCTTTGATCATCTATGCTTTTGTGGTGTCGTTGAGTCTATGCTACATCTTTTCCTTTATTGCAAAGAAGTACCTTCTTTCTAGGCTAGTAGTGGGTTTTTACAGCCAAAGCATATTGATTTACATAGGGGTGTGGGATTGGTTTCTTGATGTGTGTTCACAATATAGTTTAATGGGTCTTTCTAAACTCACTTTGCTATTGTGGAAATTATGGTTTACGAGATGTCAAATGATCCATGGCAGGGCTCGAGGGATGGTGTGGGGATGGTTCCAAGCTAAAAGATTTCTTCAAACGGCTGGTTCAACTAGGATGGCTAGTGGCTTTGGCATACTTAGCAGTACATCGATTATGAAGAATGATGAGGATGTGTTTATTGATGGTAGCGTGGTTGGAGGTGAAAGTTATGGCTTGGGCGTGGTTGGCAGGCAGGTTGATGGAGCTATTTGTGCGGCCAGAATTAAGGGGTCACACTCTGTAACATCCCAACCATAAACTCCACACTTAACCATTAATTGCAGCGGAGAATATAACATAAACATTAACCAAAAAGGGGGCGGTGTTACACGCCGTTAGCCACCCACGTGGCTAACAAGGCTAAATCATACAAAATGTATCGGACTGATGGACAAAGATACCCGAGCATAAGTTACAACTTTTCAACATACTTTCAAACCACACTATACCGAGTGTTATAGTACAAAAATCACATTTCTAGTCTAGTTTCACTATAGTATATAACCACGAGTGTACAGGCACATCTCGGGTTCACTATCCAAAATAATCAAAAGAATTCCTTTTTTACTCCATGCTAGAGCGAGTCCGCTTCTTCGATCATTCTCCTGAAAAATAATGGTGGTGCCCCGAAGTGCTCAGCAACCCTTGGCTGGTATGATTAACGTGCAGCCCGTCGGCTACCGAGATACACTCAACTAATTCTCATAATAAACATGGAGTTCATTTTAACAAACAACAGACATAAATATAGCAACATTCATTGCATAATAACAACATACATACAACATAAACAGGAACAAATCGCTTGAAGAAACGAACCAAATACGAGTTAGCCAAATTGGTGAGCCTAGAGAATGATTTCATTCTCATGTTAAGCTCGTTACATAACATGTTACCGTTTTGTTTGTCGAACGTTTAACTTACCCCAAGATGTGTTGGATATAGTGATCCAAACACACCGTACACAAATTCCCCCTAGCCCCGAACTTAAGTCACGGTAGGAGAGCCATTTATTAGACCCGTGGGAGATTGTATTCCAAGAAGGAAAACAACCAAAACATGGTCAGCTCTAGTGTTAGCCTCTTGGGCTGTAGTACATTAGACGGATGGGGCATGTATTTCTTCACTGCGACACGTGGAATACATCATGCACCTTGCCCAGCTCAACAGGCAGATTCAGCCTGTAAGCAACCGGCCCACCCGCCCACCTCCGTCACAACATAAGGCCTCACATATTTCAGGCTCAACTTGCCCTTCTGGCCAAAACGAAATACGCCCTTCATAGGCGAGACTCACAGAAATATCTGGTCGCCCACAGCGAAGCTCTCAGTCTCGTCGCGCACATCGGCATATTTCTGCCTATCTTGAGCTGCCTTCATGTTTGCTCTAATCTAGCATACTTCTGCTTGTACTTGCTCCAGATACTCTGGCCCTAAAATGACCACCTCACTCGACTCATCCCAGTATAAAGGTGTGCGGCATGGTCTACTGTACAATGCCTGGAAAGGAGACATCTTGATCGACGCATGGTAACTATTGTTATAGCTAAACTCGATCAAGTGTAACTTATCAATCTAGCTGGTCTGAAAGTCTAGTGCACATGCGCGTAACATATCCTCAAGCGTCTGGATAGTGCGCTCACTCTGACCATCTGTCTGAGGGTTGAACGCTGTACTCAGCTTCAGCTCGGTACCAAGCGCTTCCCGTGTAGATCTCCAGTACCTCGAGAGGAATCTGTATCCCTATCAGACACAATAGTCTTCAGTACCCCATGATGCCGTAATCTCTTGGTCAAAGAGCTTTGCTAGCTTCGTCACTTTCCAAGTGTCCTTCATCGGAATCGGAACTCGGCCACTTTGGTCAGTCGGTCAACAACGACCCATATCATATTCAGACCTCCCCTCGTAGGTGGAAGCCCAACAACAAAGTCCATGGAAATATCATGGAACTTCCACTCTGGCACTGGCATCGGCTGAACCATGCCTCCAGGCCGTCGGTGCTCAAACTTGACCTTTTGGCAAGTGAGACACCTAACAACATAATCTGTCACATCTTTCTTCATCCCGGTCCACCAGAAATATCTCTTCATACTCTTGTACATCTTTGAAGCTCCGGGGTGAATAAAAGTAGAAGAACAATGTGACTCACTCAGTATGCGCTCCTTCAACTCAGCGCTACTTCGTGGAATGCAGAGTCGGCCATTCAGCCTGATCAGATCATCATCGTGAAGTTGGAAATCATACTTCTAACTCTCGAATGTGCCATCAATAAGCTTCTACCGGATCTCTTGCATATACTGGTCGGACATCTGAGCACTTCGCACCTCATCAACCAAGCTGGAGTGAGAGATTAGCGAATGGAGAGGGTGTGCTCAGCGACTCAAGGCATCAGCTACAACGCTTGCCTTCCCTTTTTTGTACTGAAGGTTGATGTCGTAGTCGTTTAGGAACTCAACCCATCTTCATTGCCTCATGTTCAACTCTTTCTGAGTGAACAAATATTTCAAACTCTTGTGATCTGAATAAATGGTCAAACTCACCCCATACAATGATGTCGCCATATCTTCAAGGCGAAGACAATGGCACCCAATTCTAGATCATGTGTAGGGTAGTTTTCTTCATGCTTCTTCAACTGTCGGGAGGCGTAAGCAACGACCTTCCCGTGTTGCATCAACACACACAACCCATTCCTCTACCTGATGCGTCGTAATATACCTCAAACCCTTCTGTACCGTCTGGAATAATCAGAACTGGTGCAGAAGTCAGAGCATCTTTGAGACTCTAAAAGGAACTCTCACAGTCATCTGTCCACTCAAATGGTGCATCCTTCTTCATCAAGGACGTCATCGGCTTCGAGACACTAGAGAAGTTCTTCACGAACCTCCTATAGTACCCTGCCAGACCGAGGAGCTCTGGATGTGAGTAACTGTCTTCGGCCTAGGCCAAGTGCGCACAACATCAATCTTGGCCGGATCCACAGTGATCCCGGCCTCAGAAATAACATGACCAAGAAAAGAGACTTGGTCAAGCCAAAACTCACACTTAGAGAACTTCGCATATAGCTGGTTCTCTATCAACGTCTGCAGTACACTCCTCAGGTGATTCTCATGGTCAACCTTCGACTTAAAATAAACAAGAATATCGTCGATGAAGACAACCACTGACTTGTCCAACTGATCTCGGAACAAGCGATTCATCAAGTCCAAAACTTTACCGGTGCATTAAATAGACCAAATGGTATGACTGTGAACTCATAATGACCATATCTGGTTCGGAATGCGGTCTTCTCAATGTCACCCTCTCGAATAGCAATCTGATGGTAACCCGATCGCAAGTCAATCTTGTACAACACGGATGCTCCCTTCAATTGATCAAATAAATCATCGATACGCGGCAATGGGTAACAATTCTTCACCGTAACAACATTCAGCTCTCTGTAATCGATGCAGAGGCTGAGACTACCATCCTTCTTCATCACAAAGAGGACTGGCGCTCCCCATGGTGAAACGCTCGGGCGTATAAATCCCTTGTCGAGTAGGTCTTGCAGCTGCTCTTTGAGCTCTGTCATCTCAGCTGGAGCCATACGGTAGGGCGCCTTCGCTAATCGGTCCAGTACCCGACACCAAATCAATCTCAAACTCAACTGCCCGTGCTGGCGCATGCCTGGTAGTTCCTTCGGGAAGACATCAGGAAACTTCGACCACGACTGGCACATCTAGGCTAAACTCTGGGTCTCTCTCTATTCCTGGACATAGCAAGGTATACATCATTCTTCCTTCGAATCTCATGATACATCGCCATGTGGA
Source organism: Limonium bicolor (assembly GCA_023374045.1). Lineage (NCBI taxonomy): Eukaryota > Viridiplantae > Streptophyta > Magnoliopsida > Caryophyllales > Plumbaginaceae > Limonium > Limonium bicolor. Next base: position 355,656,377 of record CM041778.1, on the reverse strand, counting down.
TATGATTGGGTCGAAGGCTCCCTGGTCTCTGGCGGTATGAAATGGTTAACCCAGTTGGACTTCCGAAGAAGTAGACAGTGCTCGACACATAAGATTCGGCCTTTTTGCCACTCCAACCATGGGGCATCCCCACAATCACGTCAAATCCGAGCCCCTCAAACTTTATCATGTCGATCGGGACTCTTTATTCTTAATTCGGCTAGTGGCATCTCTGTAATAACGGGTACATCTGATCCACTCCTTAGATGGGAAGTGACTAAAAAGTTAGGCATCTCCTCCGCGTCTAACCCTAGCCTCCTCGCAAATGAGAGCGAGATAAATGTATGTGAGGCTCTAGAGTCGAATAGAATCGACGCATCCACGCCATTTACTGGGAAGGTACCGGTGAGGATAGTGCCGCTTTTTGCCGGCCTCTACCTCAGTACACACACTCAGTGTACCTTTGCTGTCCAAGTGCATAGCCTAATTTATTTCATAAACTTTATAAGTACAATGGCAATAACACGGGTGGAATACTTAAGAAATCAACACTCTGCTTTATTCATTAAAACCATCCTTTACACCATGAGTTATATTACATTTTGACAACATAGTTTAACACATAAACATACTTAATGTACCACATGCTTAACGTACAATGGACTTCATAGGTCACATGATATACATGGCTTAAAACTGCCTAAGGTTAGGTTCAGCGTCCAGGTCTCATGTGTGTGGCATTTATTACTGGTGGAGGTGCCGTTATCATCTTGATCTTTTTGATACCGTGATATATCATCCTTGACTGTCCCCCATGATCAAGACATCTCATGACTTTAACTCTAACTTGTTTGCGAGTTTAGCATGCTTCTGCTCACCATAAGAACTCAACGCACTAGTACAAAAATAGGCCTATTGCAGCGGTTATTTTTGGGTCTATCGCAGTGGTTCTAGAACCGCTGTAATGAGGTGCGCCGTAATAGGGTATCGATCTACCTCGGCGGTTATTGAACCGCTGCAATAGGTAACCTATGGCAGCGGTTCCTGGCTAACAACCGCTGCCATAGGTGGTTTCAGGACAAAAAAACATACCTATTGCAGCGGTTGTTAGCTAGGAACCACTATCATAGGTGGTCTTAGGATAAAAAAATACACCTATTGCAGCGGTTGTTAGCTAGAAACCGCTGCCATAGGTATTTTTTTTTTAAAAAATTAGCTGCTTCATTCTTCTTTCCTCGCGCAGCCGTTCACGAGTTCATGGTCGAGTTCTCCTTTTCAGATTCAGCAAAACTTGTTCCTTGTTCGCCAGCGCAAGTTGTAAAATTACCGTGAGTATTATAGTGAAGAGGCGCACAACATGTTCCTTATTCACCCAATCCTGTTGCAAAATTACCGTGAGAAGAGAATATAGAGGCACAACCCTTGTTCCTGTTCACCAATCAGAGTTGCAAAATTACAGTGAAAAGGCGCAGATATGAGAAGAGAAAGAGGCATGCAATATATGTTCTTGTTCGCCAGCTTGGGTTGCAACATTACCGCTTGAGAATATATAATGGAGGCAGCAGAGCATCTGGTTCGCCAGTTAGGGTTGCAAAATTACCGAAGTAAAGATAAGTTTGAGCATATTACCATGAGGGAAGAGAAGAAGAATCAATGAGTTGAAGAAGAAGAGAGCGTCGAGCATGCGTACCTTGTTCGCCATTGACCTGAGTGAAGAGAAGAAGAGAGCGTAGTGTTGTTCCTTGTTCGCCGTAGCCAGAAGAGAGAGCGCATAGCATAATTAACGTGAGTTATCAAAGGAGAAACTTTTATATTAAATAAAAAGTCTATTGCAGTGGTTCCTAGTAACAACCGCTGCAATAGGCTAAAAAAATTGGGAAAATAAAAATTTTAAAAAGAATAACCGGGAAAAATTATTCTACTGCAGCGGTTTTATAGGAACCGCTGCGATAGATTGCTAATTTTGTTTTTTGAAAAATAGACCCCTACCACAGTGGTCCTAGCTAACAACCACTGCGGTAGGTGATCCGAAAATTTAAAACGTCCTATCACAGCGGTTCCTCTTACAACAGCTACAATAGGGGCGCCGCGGTAGGCCTATTTTGTACTAGTGGCGGTATCACCTATAGACAAGGACACCACGGGTACTTCCTTACTAAGAGACTCGGGTGTTTCATCCTTGTCTTGGTGTAAACCCAATCGTTCACCTTTTTGGTAGAATTGACGATACATAAATCTTCCTTGATACTCGGAATTGGATCCGATTCAACATGCTGAGCAATTCCTACGGCATGATTTACGACCGCAAGGAATTCCTCAGGTATACTCAGTATAGCTGCTGCATCTTCGGCTCGTGTGTCTTATATGACTTGGTGTAAGGGTTCCAATCCTTACCCATGCACATCATCTTCAATTTCATCTTTGATCCACTCAGGTACTCCGGTGTGTTAGAAACCTCCAGGTGCTGCTCCAAGTTCGCTGCATCGTCGATGATCTGGATTTGTGCTTCTGGTGTCAGGTATCCATTTAATAATATTATACCTGCTGGATAACCTGACACTGCTGCTCCGTCGGGAAATCGATAATGTCGATGGCGGTCTCTTCGGGGGTGTGCTGTGGGAAGGATTGGGTAACATATATTGAAAGCTCCTAAGTTTTAGAATTATCTAACTTGGGTAAGTTGTATGTCATACTTCAATTTATTGGTCATATAGTTGTATATCCTAATTTACTAACATCCATGCATGAAATGCGGAAGTGTAACACCCCTGTGGCTAATCCAACCATTAACTCCTAACCCATCTCATTTACCGTCATCAAGCAGCGGAATCAAACTACCAACGGCGGGTATTGTTAGTCACCCACGTGACTAACAAGGCCAAACTCAACACACAAATCCAATACAATATCGGTCTGATGGGTCATTATACCAAGTACACTATACAAACGTTACTTCCATTGCTTAATCAATCTCAACCAAATACAACTTCAATCCATATTATACAAATACAACCTCCATTCATTACTATACCGAGTTTTTACAATCATCAAGTTGCCGGTAACAATTTGGCTTACAATTCAACATTTCAAATAATTACAACCTTCACTAATTACTACCATGCTTACATAGCAACCTCGTCCTACTCTCGAACGGTGATCGGCTTCATTGTACATGGAAAATAAAAACGATGCCCCTAGGGGCTCAGCAAAATTGCTGCATATGAAATTCGCATACCCCGCGTACTAGCGAGGGTACGCTGACTATTTGGTTGAGAGCATGCGATTCATTTTATTTCAATCAACATGCATACAACATACATTATATGTACATTCACAAATCAAGGTTCGACATTGAACACAACACTAACCACACATCAAGGGGTTAGTTCAATATATTCTTTACTTAGGCTTGAAGGTTTCTACCTCAATATGCCTTACTCAATTGCTCATTGTCTTACCCACACTCTTGGGTACTCTACTCACAATCTCAACCAGTTCTACAATACTCAACTCAATTCTCCACTCAAACTCAAACTCTCAAGTCCCTCAAGTCACAACTCAATTCTCAATACTCACGTACTCAAATCAATACTCCAATACTCAAGTTCCCAAATCAATACTCAATACTCAAAGGCATCTTTTAAGTCTTAGCCACGACCTCCGGGCAGGGTCATACACAAGACCCACCACCGGCTTACAAATACAAAATGAGCTATGCAATTAGCTCCTCAAGTTCACAAATGTACAGTTCTCTACCGGACTACTCAAATTCCTAAACTCCACTCTCGGAGTCATTTCACAATCTCAAGGATTAGCCTAGAGGTATCTCTCTCGATAACATCTATTGGCTTAGGGAGTTCCTCAATGTCTAGTATTATAAGATTTAAGGCTTTACCCAACTTATCGAATACTCTCATGTTCGTGACATTGTTCATTTTAGTCGGTGCCTCTCATTGGGGTTCGACAATATCTATAAGGGGTTTGGTGATCCCTTACCATGTTTTACTTTACTCAAGGTTCATTTATTCTTGGACAATTATCAATCCTCTAGATAGAGGTTACTCATGTACTTCCACTATTATTTATTGTGTGGATTAAATCAATTCGGTTCTCTAGCCGTAACCGGGAGTTTACTACTCCTGTATACTTTCTCGCATTCAAGTGAGTTCATAGGTTTATGTTATCGTTTCTTGGTTCGATAGTTTCGTGGGTTTCCCCGTTTTATTATTTCGCACTTGACTCTTCCTACGAGTCACTACTCAAACAAGACTCAACTATGAGTCGCACTACAAGGCTCATTCACACTCAAGTAATTCATCCCCAATACACATTTCATGAATTAACAAACTTTAGTTCAAAATACAATCCAACCAACAACAATACAATACAAGCACTAATAGGTGCAAACAATCCGATTCGTGCATTTATCTTGTTAGGTGATCACACAATCAAACAAGCACACAAATCGGGTAACCAAGTTAGGATACAGAGCATGAGAAAATCATACCTTTCACCGGGTTAACTTTACCGGATGTTCTCACATTCCTCGGTTCACTAATTACATGTCAAATGGCTCAATTAATATTAAGGCGTTATGGTAGGTACTTAATTACTACTCCCGTACTTACCCTGTTATCCCGTTATTTCAGTTTAACTTAGTGTACTTAAACTCACAACTTTTTCAATCACTCCTCAAACTTGTTTACACTTCTTAGGACCTTTAAAGGTCACCAAACAACTCCTAAAAAACTCCTAAAACCAATACCATTCAATCCCCCATGTTTAGAACCCTTAAAAACACTTTCTAGGCATTTTTGGGGTGGTCCGGGACCTGGTCCGGTCCAAGGTCCCGGACCAATGCAGAGATCAACTTGCGGCCTGTTTTTACTTGTGGTCTGGGACTTGGTCCTGGACCTTGGTCCCAGACCAATGTAGATTTTCACTCTCGACATGATTTTTGATGCGGTTCGGGACTTGGTACATATCCTAAGTCCCGGACCCTGCTAAAAACTGCTATTAAGCTCATTTTTCAACCCCAAATCAACCCTTAATCCACTCCTAATCATTCCATAAACTTTCCACAAGTTTCTTACATAGTTAAACACCCTTAAACACTCCTTAACCCACCTCAAATCCTTGGTCACATTCACTACCCAAATCTTGTTCAAATTCACAAATCCAAATTCTCACATTTTGCATTTTGCACTCTTTTGCATTTCTAACTTCTTCTTGGCATCTTACACTTTGGTCTCTCTCATTTTGACCATTCCAAATCCTTCCTAGACAATGCATCTCTAAAACCCAAGTTCAACTCTCATTTTCCTAAGTCTTGCACACTAACTCATTTCTAGAATTTCTAGTCACCAAACCTCATTATGCTACAGATTTTCACCTCCCTCTTCCTAGTTCTCCAAATATCATACCAAGGTTATTACTCAACTCTAAACAACCCAATTGAACACCTAAGTTCTCTCACTTACCAAGCCACCTAAAAGCCCTTATTTTTTTCCGAAATTTTGCCATAAGTTCCCCATAACCTTACATATCTACATTCTTATATTCTCATCCAATTCAATCCTAATCTAGCCACACCCTTACAAGGGTCCTACCAGCACTCAATAATTCCATCAAAATTATCTAAACAACAATATAGCTCCAAATTCAAAAGCAATGGCACTTAGGCCCTTAAATCAACACAATTTCACAAATCTCTCTAAAATCAACTATACACATTCTCCCACGTAGATTTCAATACATAATTTGGGTTCATTATTTATTTACCCATCCTAAATCCTTAAGCAATTAAAACAAGCTTCAAGGTAGACTTCTTACCTTAATTCCATAAGTTTCTCTTTTGAATTCTCTTCTTGTTCTTCCTCTCCTCAATTCGGTCAAGTGGGAATGGAGTTGCCAAACTCCATCCCAACACCCAAGGAACACAAAATGCATTCAATTAATCCTCTAAACCCTTAGGAAACTCTAATTCAATTTAAGGGCTTAAACACAAGGTTAGGGTTTACTTTTGGATCTTTTTAAGAGGGGTTTCAAGCCTTGAATCAAAAGGGGGTTCCCACCACCATTTGAGGGTTGAAATGAAGCTCAAAATCAAGAAGAAAACAAGGCATTACAAGAGGGGAAAATCGGTCACCAAAGGAGAAGGAAGAAAAATGAGTTTTTCTTAGAGATTTTTACCTTAATGGAAAGAGGGGACTCCAAGCTTCCTTTTGATGTCATTTTCTCTTCAAATGGGGAAAAACCATGTATATGAAGTTCATCCTTTTGGAATTTTAAAAAGAGAGAATGATAGAGGATGATGAGAGGAAGAAGAATATGTGATTATTTTTGTGATTGGAACTTTAATGAGACTTGGGCAAGGCAAGGAAGTTGAGGTACCCATGGATGGCAGCAAGGGGGGAGGAAAGCTTCAGCCGGCTGGAAGGAGGAGAAAGAAGAAGGAAGGAAAGAGAGAGAGAGAGGAAAAGTGAAAGAGAGGGTAAAAAGTAGCTTTTCTACTTTTTGCTTTTTCATTTCCTTATTTAACAAGGGTCAATGGGGTCAAATAGAGAGGGGTGAGTCAGCCATAAAACAGGCCCCCTATTATATTGTAAGCTAGAGTGTTTTTCGTCTTTACATACATAAACGCTCATTTATTTACCCGGTTTTAGCACTATTCACTAACCGGGCCCGTTTTCCAGTATTTTCTTGTTTCTTTAATTTTAATGGCTATTAAGCTTCCTTAATGCTTAATTATAGTTATTTGATGAACTACAATTTTACGGGTTCATTTGACCACTTAAAGTCACGTTTTCGGGTTTTCTCGAAAAACGTGCGCTAAAGCTTTATTAGCGTTGTAATACATTATTTGGATCCGTTTTCTTCTGGAATTATTCTCATATATTATTTAGGCCTTATTAAGCCTTTAAAATCCATTTAATACTCTTGTATAGGTCATATTCCTCTTAGGGTCACTTAACGCTCAATTTAGCGTTTTTCGCTTTTTAAGCGTTTTTCTTGTTTCTTTTGGATTTATTCTCTTTACCAAAATTCATTAGGCACTAATAGGCCCTCAATATCGTATTAGAGTAATTTAATCACCCTAATTAAGTTCGGGGTATTTCAACCTACCCCCCTTAAAGAACTTTGCCCTCAAAGTTGGTGGATCTAAAATTGTTAGTCACCAAAATACTCAACACAAAGGTTATGAACTCTATATACCTGTCAGACTCCAAAGCCTAACTCAATGCATACCACACATCCAAACAACATGTCAAGCATGCATAGCAACCAAAATATCATTGTACAAAACTCTCAATGGGGGTCCATCCGCAGACAATTAGGCACTAAGTCCTCCCACATATCGAGTGATCCCTCAGGTACCGGTCACGTTTGAACACTTACGCTCTCTGGTTCACGGCCGTCATGACATTGAGCACTTACTCTTTCTGGCTCTACGGTCCTTTGGTTCTGATCAAATTCATTTGCACCTCTAGAGAATCCTTAGGCTCCAAAGTGGGTACTCTTCCCTAACCGGACTACACATATCCGGTGGCCCTTGGACAAATACAAAACACACACTACAAACGTCCTACCGGTCACTTAGTACCATTGCTCGTCCATTGTAATGGTTTCAAAACTATTCATCACTTCCACCGACTCACAACTAGCTTCACCTCCATGGTTTCAACCCGATACCGGTGCCTAGTCATGAAAGATCCACTAGCGCCCGTGGGAGTGGTTTCAAAACCGATCCTCATTCTTAAGTTTGAAGAAAATCATTTGTACCAAAACCAGTTTGGAAATTCATTTTGAAAACTCAATACATCTCCAAGTTCCAATTTATGTTAGTTTCACCTATTACTAGTGTGATTACTTGTGACCACTTATAAGGAGTTTCAAGAGTCATCCAACCCCAATGTGATCAGCATTGGTGTTGAACTATCTATCCACCCCACTTTGGTGTTCGGTTTCCCTTGATCGCTAGCAAACCAAGTTCCACCTCCCACCCTAATTCACCCAATCAAATAGTCAATCATTAACTTCATTTTCTATCTTCTTAATCTTTCTAGTCATAATCACCCATCAATACATTTACCAATTTATAAAATTCCCTGCTCATTTACTAATCATCTTATCAATTACTACTCAATTTATCTTAAATACTTCCCTAAGAAATTCAAAGTTAGTTCTCTAATTAGTTTTTCTATCCTCAAATCGTTCCCAAGTCAAGTCAATTTCTATCCTCAAATTATTCACAAGTACCATCAAATCAACTCAAGTCACCTAGGGGACTCAATTCCCTCTAGGCTCAACATCGGTTTCATACCGATTTATTCTCTCAACAATTCTCCCAACATACTCATATCTCAACATCGGTTTCATATCGGCTCACATCCTTATTATCCTCAATCGGGGTTCTCATTCCCCATGGAGTTTCTCTACTCCATTCCACTTCTAATCTCACAAATACTCAAGTTTACACAATGAGTGGGTACAAATGTTTACATAACATAGGTACCAATCATCAAAACAAATTCTTTTGCGTTATGCGCATTGTAGTTTACGCACTTTCACGTAAAACATACATTTCGCGGTTTTCGCCCTACCCCCCTAAAAAGGGATTACGCCCACGTAATCTACCATGTGTCAACATTGGACATAGGTCTAAGGCGTTTAGCCATCACGGAGTGGTTCAACTTCCATGCGGTCTATTACACAATGTATTAAGGTCAAAGGGTCTTAACCATATTGTTGGTTAGTCCCTGCACCAAGAATTCTCATCGGAGTTTATTTAACTCTTAACCGGGTTCGGTTCTTGCCTTAGAGGCTTCAAGGCGTTGATATTTAGCCATTCATACACTAGGTGTGTTAAACCTTAGAATTTTGGCCCACTAGCTTCTGCTGCGCGGCCCTGATAACCCCTTGGGTTTATTCGCCCCCTCTCTCGTTTCCTTAATGTGTTTATACCTACCCTTTTATCCCTTTTTATCTGGGAATAAGGTTTATCAATCAAACATGGTATTCCTTTACCGTACGCGAATTCAATGAACTTCGGATTTTCTATCCAGCTCTTTGGAAATCTACATACATACTGTTGTGTATTATAGCGATCATTCACTTGATTCCTCCGACTTATTGTCGGTTGAGGTTGAGCCGCTACTTTGTTGTAGTGCTTCCTCTGTTGTCAGTGGCTTCTGAATTATGCCAATTTATCTGATTCTGTACAAGTGTTCTTTACTTGCACGACCTTGCATTTTCCATGCATCGGTCTTTACGGCTTCATAAGTTTCTTTCTACTTTTACCACAATTGTCATCTTCCCAACTTCCTAGCTATCCCACTCAATCATTACTACACAAGCACAATACCAAAACAATCAGTCCTACAGAGTGCAGAGGCGTAAACTCTTTGCGGTAAATCACTTATGCGATTGCAATAGGAATGCCCATTGTTTCCTTGTTGCCCAGTCTGTCTACCATCTTGTATTTAATAACTCCATAGCCGTGTGTGATTTATTCACATGTATTGGTCGCTTGCTGCGCACCGTGTTCTTATTGGTTTTACAATATTGGTTTACATGACATCCGTTGTTGCTAGCTTCAGATCATGCATTTCCACCATTTATACAATGGTTCACCATTTATATTTCTGAGCTCCTTGAGCGTTATTTACTTATACTTCACGTTTCCACATACCGTGTTTCTTTTGAACTGGTTACTCCTTGGTTTCCAATAATTGCTATCAAAGCCTATTTCACATTGCTTGGCAATAATTGTATGCTCAAGCTCCACTACTTTAGTAGACATTCACCGCTCTCGCGGTCTCACATTGACGAGGGGTATCCCTGCTCGTTGGTTATTAAACTCCTTTACTGGTGTCATTCTTGACAACTCTCCATATGGTTCACAACGGGTTTTGCACCGTTGAATTATGTGTTGCAATGGGTTAATGGCATACTAGCCACGTTGCTTTAGAGCTCCGCTCATCTTAGGTTGTTTACAAGTATTGCTTCTCCTTATACCATCAAATGGTTTGAGGTAGCATTGGGTTCCATGGTAAGATCATCGCATTACGCTTCCGTTCATTGGAGGCCTTCAAGTAGTATTGGTATTGATTGATACCATTTGTTAATTTAGGGTATCCCCTAGTAAGTAGGGTCCCTTCGGTGCTCTAACCGATTGTTCGTTGTAATTCTTGTGTCTTCATCACGACATTGTTCTACACCCTTCAAGGATCGCTCCCGGGGGTGTTGCTTAGTTATGCCATTACCTTTGGCTAACATTATGAGAATGTTTAATTTATTATCCTACCATGCGGTTCTGGATTCGAATCTGTCCGTTTAGGGTTACAACGTCTCCCGTCCTTAGGTAGACCATTGATGATTTTCCTTATGTTCTTAATCGGTTGATAACCTCTTCGGTGATGATGGTATCCTCCGGTACCTTATATGATCACTCTGGGTATTTTACTTTGTTCTTTGAACATTGTGTGTTCATGATAGGCCTTTGCCTTTCCGGGTTTAGACGGGTATTCGCTCCGGCTATTTCATGCCTTTGCTTCAAGATTGCCGAAGACACACGCAATGTCTTTATTCAGTTGTTAGTGCTTCTCGCACTTCTCAACTCTTGATTATTCTCCTGAGGTGAGTTCTTGACTCCTTTAGCTTGTAAGCTTGTCTGAGTTCCTTCGATTATTTGAGGTATCCATTTGTTTCGCTTTGAATTTACCTTATGGTCCGTAGAACGGAGCTCACTACTTCTCGTGTTTCGTACACTACATGTATACATACATGGGGTACCTTATTGGTATGTTACCACTTACCCGACTAACTCACAAATGGTCGATCAGGCCCGCAAGCTCCTTCGGAGTGCGGTCATCCCACATCCCGTATTTGGGTACACTCGTAGTGCTCGTCACACGCCTAGGTGAAGTGTTCTATTGTCAACTCCTCTTGTATCAGTCTATGATACTCACCGTGATTTTTCTAGTTTGGTTTTAAAAATATGAGGTTTTAAAAGAAAAGTTTATGGTTTTGAAAGTAAAGTTCTAGGTTTTGAAATAAAATCTTGAGTTTGAAAGAAAATCTTCATGGCGTGGCCATGTTTGAGGTCTTTGACCAAGCACAGCTTCTCGCTGACTAGTATGTTTGTTAATAGGATGGTCAGGCTGTTAGGCCTTCCAGGGCTTCGTTGTTCAAGTTCTTAGGATTAGTTTTCCTCCATTTGCTTCCATTGTCATGGTGGTACTTAGTAAGTACTTGTTAGTCATCCAATGGTCTTCCAATTGTCTTGTTGTTGCTGCACTTGCCTTAGCAAGTGCACGGGTACGTCGGTTTTCAGGTTAACAAACACCGGTTACGGTGTTGTTTCCATCCAAATTTGGTGATTTTATTAGATCTTCCTTTGATCTTTTGATCTCAGTGATCAATCTCCTGAGTAGTCTCTCAGTGTTCTTGACAAGGTTGTCGATAATTCGGGTGCTTCCCGATCCTTGTGGTACTCCATGTACCTTGCTCCATAGCCCGTTCCCACATTTGGCGGTGGTTACCGAGGTTTATCGGATCCTTAGGGACTACGTGGTAGTCCTGTTAGTGTAAGCTTAATGATTACTCTTATAGCTGTCCGAACTATGTAATTTGGGTATTACCGCCCTTCGGCGTTGTAGGTTTGGAGTTTATCCAACCTTGACTAATTCCTTAGTCGGTTTTTTTACCGTTGACGATATTGTCATGCATTACAGTCCGTAGACTCTCTTGTCTCGGTTCTGTTACTTTGCTTTTCCGCTTCATTACATGGTTATGCTTCCCTTCTTTTGGCTATGCATGGTTCTCGCGACTACGAAGCACGTCGCCCCATGGTGCCGTAAATTTAGTTATCCTATCTTTAGGATCTTCAATCTTCTGTCGTTAAATGCGGTTATTTTGCTCCAACGGGAACCGTCTTCGGGATTTCCAGTTCTTGGAATCTACCGTATGACTGGTTCTTTCTCTCTACAAAGTTTATTTACAACTGCCAGATCGGGTTAACCCGAGTATGAGAGGTCTTTCCATCTCTCTGGCATTCTTCCCCCAAACTTTACAACGAGGGTTGCGGAGGGCGGGATTAGCTATGTAGGTATCCAGATCATACTGGAAGTTCCTATCTAGAGCACCTCACACGCTAACACTCAACCCTTAGCCCTAAGTCTCTAATTCCTAACTCGGTATTTTCCTAACCTCGGTATTTAGACCATTAGAGTGATACTTCGCTCTGATACCACTTTTTGTAACACCCCTGCCGCTAATCGAACCATTAACTCCTAACCCGTCTCATTTACCGTCATCAAGCAGCGGAATCAAACTACAAATGGGGTATTGCAATGCCGTTAGTCACCCACGTGACTAACAAGGCCAAACTCAACACAACAAATCCAATACAATATCGGTCTGATGGGTTATTATACCGAGTACACTATACAAACGTTACTTCCATTGCTTAATCAATCTCAACCAAATACAACTCCAATCCCATATTATACAAATACAACCTCCATTCATTACTATACTGAGTTTCTACAATCATCAAGTTGCCGGAAACAATCCGGCTTACAATTCAACATTTCAAATAATTACAACCTTCACTAATTACTACCCATGCTTACATAGCAACCCCTTCCTACTCTCGAACGGTGATCGGCTTCATTGTACATGGAAAATAAAAACGATGCCCCTAGGGGCTCAGCAAAATTGCAACATATGAAATTCGCATACCCCGCGTACTAGCGAGGGTACGCCGACTATTTGGCCGAGAGCATGCGATTCATTTTATTTCAATCAACATGCATACAACATACATTATATATGTACATTCACACAATCAAGGTTCGACATTGAACACAACACTAAACACATATCAAGGGGTTAGTTCAATATATTATTTACTTAGGCTTGAAGGTTTCTACCTCACTATGCCTTACTCAATTGCTCATTGTCTTACCCACTCTCTTGGGTACTCTTACTCACAATCTCAACAAGTTCTACAATACTCAACTCAATTCTCCACTCAAACTCAAACTCTCAAGTCCCTCAAGTCACAACTCAATTCTCAATACTCACGTACTCAAATCAATACTCCAATACTCAAGTTCCCAAATCAATACTCAATACTCAAAGGCATCTTTTAAGTCTTAGCCACGACCTCCGGGCAGGGTCATACACAAGACCCACCACCGGGCTTATAAATACAAAAGGATCTATGCATTTAGCTCCTCAAGTTCACAAATGTCCAGTTCTCTACCGGACTACTCAAATTCCCAAAACTCCACTCTCGGAGTCATTTCACAATCTCAAGGATTAGCCTAGAGGTATCTCTCTCGATAACATCTATTGGCTTAGAGAATTCCTCAATGTCAAGTATTCTAAGATTTAAGGCTTTACCCAACTTATTGAATACTCTCTTGTTCGTGACATTGTTCATTTTAGTCGGTGCCTCTCATTGGGGTTCGACTATATCTCTAAGGGGTTTGGTGATCCCTTACCATGTTTTACTTTACTCAAGGTTCATTTTTTTTTGGACAATTATCAATCCTCTAGATAGAGGTTACTCATGTACTTCCACTATTATTTATTTTGTGGATTAAATCAATTCGGTTCTCAAGCCGTTACCGGGAGTTTACTACTCCCGTATACTTTCTCGCATTCAAGTGATTTCATAGGTTTATGTTATTGTTTCTTGGTTCGATAGTTTCATGGGTTTCCCCGTTTTATTATTTCGCACTTGACTCTTCCTACTAGTAACTACTCAAACAAGACTCAACTATGAGTCGCACTACAAGGCTCATTCACACTTAAGCAATTCATCCCCAATACACATTTCATGAATTATACAAACTTTAGTTCAAAGTACAATCCAACCAACAACAATACAATACAAGCACTAATTGGTGCAAACAATCCGATTTGTGCATTTATCTTGTTAGGTGATCACACAATCAAACAAGCACACAAATCGGGTAACCAAGTTAGGATACAGAGCATGAGAAAATCATACCTTTCACCGGGGTTAACTTTACCGGGTGTTATCACGTTCCTTGGTTCACACTTGTTCCTCATGTCTTACTCTTGAACCACTAATTACATGTCAAATGGTTCAATTAATATTAAGGCGTTACGGTAGGTACATAATTACTACTCCTGTACTTACCCCGTTATCTCGTTATTTAGGTTTAACTTAGTGTACTTAAACTCACAACTTTTTCAATCACTCCTCAAACTTGTTTACACTTCTTAGGACCTTTAAAGGTCACCAAACAACTCCTAAACACCATTCAATCCCCCATGTTTAGAACCCTTAAAAACACTTTCTAGGCATTTTTGGGGGTGGTCCGGGACCTGGTCCGGACCCAAGGTCCCGGACCAATGCAGAGATCAACTTGCGGCCTGTTTTTACTTGTGGTCTGGGACTTGGTCCTGGACCTAGGTCCCGGACCAATGTAGATTTTCACTCTTGACATGATTTTTGATGCGGTTCGGGACTTGGTACATATCCTAAGTCCCGACCCTGCAAGAAACTGCTATAAAGGTCATTTTTCAACACCAAATCAACCCTTAATCCACCCCTAATCATTCCATAAACTTTCCACAGGTTTCCTACATAATTAAACACCCTTAAACACTCCTTAAACCACCTCAAATCCTTGGTCACATTCACTACCCAAATCTTGTTCAAATTCACAAATCCAAATTCTCACATTTGCATTTTGCACTCTTTTGCATTTCTAACTTCTTCTTGGCATCTTACACTTTGGTCTCTCTCATTTTTACCATTCCAAATCCTTCCTAGACAATGCATCTCTAAAACCCAAGTTCAACTCTCATTTTCCTAAGTCTTGCACACTAACTCATTTCTAGAATTTCTAAGTCACCAAACCTCATTATGCTACAGATTTTCACCTCCCTCTTCCTAGTTCTCCAAATATCATACCAAGGTTATTACTCAACTCTAAACAACCCAATTTAACACCTAAGTTCTCTCACTTACCAAGCCACCTAAAAGCCCTTATTTTCTACCAAAATTTCGCCAAACCTTCCCCATAACCTTACATATGTACATTCTTCTATTCTCATCCAATTCAATCCTAATCTAGCCACACCCTTACAAGGGTCCTACCAGCACTCAATAATTCCATCAAAATTATCCAAACAACAATATAGCTCCAAATTCAAAAGCAATGGCACTTGGGCCCTTAAATCAAACAAGTTCACAAATCTCTCTAAAATCAACTATACACATTCTCCCACGTAGATTTCAATTCATAATTTGGGTTCATTAATTTATTTACCCATCCCAAATCCTTAAGCAATTAAAACAAGCTTTAAGGTAGACTTCTTACCTTAATTCCACAAGTTAATCTTTTGAATTCTCCTCTTGCTCTTCCTCTCCTCAATTCGGTCAAGTGGGAATGGAGTTGCCAAACTCCATCCCAACACCCAAGGAACACAAAATGCATTCATTAATCCTCTAAACCCTTAGGAAACTCTAATTCAATTAAGGGCTTAAACACAAGGTTAGGGTTTACCTTTTGGAGCTTTTTAAGAGGGGTTTCAAGCCTTGAATCAAAAGGGGGTTCCCACCACCATTGGAGGGTTGAAATGAAGCTCAAAATCAAGAAGAAAACAAGGCATTACAAGAGGGGGAAAATCGGTCACCAAAGGAGAAGGAAGAAAAATGAGTTTTTCTTGGAGATTTTTACCTTAATGGAAAGAGGGGACTCCAAGCTTCCTTTTGATGTCATTTTCTTCAAATGGGGAAAAACCATGTAGATGAAGTTCATACTTTTGGAATTTTAAAAAGAGAGAATGATAGAGGATGATGAGAGAAGAAGAATATGTGATTATTTTTGTGATTAGAGCTTTAATGAGACTTGGGCAAGGCATGGAAGTTGAGGTAGCCATGAATGGCATCTTGAAATCGCCAGCAAGGGGGGGGGGGGGAGAAAGCTTCAGCCGGCTGGTAAGGAGGAGAAAGAAGAATGAAGAAGGAAAGAGAGAGAGAGGGGAAAAGTGTGGAGAGAGGGTAAAAAGTAGCTTTTCTACTTTTGGCTTTTTCATTTCCTTATTTAACAAGGGTCAATGGGGTCAAATAGAGAGGGGTGAGTCAGCCATAAAACCAGCCCCCTATTATATTGTAAGCTAGAGTGTTTTTCGTCTTTTACATAAAACGCTCATTTATTTACCCGGTTTTAGCACTATTCACTAACGGGCCCGTTTTCCAGAATTTTCTCGTTTCTTTAATTTTAATGGCTATTATGCTTCCATTAATGCTTAATTATAGTTATTTGATGAACTATAATTTTTACGGGTTCATTTGACCACTTAAAGTCACGTTTTTGGGTTTCTCGAAAAACGTGTGCTAAAGCTTTATTAGCGTTTTAATACATTATTTGGATCCGTTTTCTTCGGGAATTGTTCCCATATATTACTTAGGCCTTATTAAGCCTTTAAAATCAATTTAATACTCTTATCGAGGTCGTATTCCTCTTAGGGTCACTTAACGCTTAATTTAGCGTTTTTCGCTTTTTAAGCATTTTTCTTGTTTCTTTTGGATTTATTCTCTTTACTAAAATTCATTAGGCACTAATAGGCCCTCAATATCGTATTAGAGTAATTTAATCACCCTAATTAAGTTTGGGGTATTTCAGGAAGCAAGCAATTAATTCACTCAATTGTTTTAAGTAGTACCTAGTCTAGTAGAGGGTCCAACTCCCTCTGACCAATCAACCACATTAAGGGTGGCCTTGCCACCTCCCAATCCTGATCCCTTCTGGAAATTACGCTTCCCTTGATCTGGTGTGGGCTGGTTCTTCTCCTTTGGGCCGTCGGAGGTCGCTGCGGCTTTACCCTTACCCTTTCACTCGGGCTTGTAGCTTCTGTTGTTGGGGTTCTGGTAACACTTGAAGTCTCGATGTCCCATCTTCTTGGAGTAGAAGCACTGCACTTCCTTCCCCCTTGCAGTCTACGCTGGGGTGGTCTCCGTTGCACCACTTACAGTAGTAGTGGCGCCCAGATCCAGAGCCCGTACTAGATGCTATCACATCGTACTATTAGTACTCACTTAACAAGATTAATAATTCACGTTTAATTGTACTCGGGAAATAAGTTATTACCCTTTGGTGCATGAGAGTGCAGGGGCTTAGCCGCGACGGCATAGGTGAGCTGCAATGGCTCCTTGGTGGTAGTAGTCTGGGCTTGGCCCTTACCGCCCTGCTGCTGGCCCTTCTGGGACTGGTGGTAGGATTTGTTCTTCTTCCTCACCATACGCTTGTGAATTCTAGCCCTCACCCGTAGCCTTGCGCTTGTGCGCCTGCTCCTCGTCCCTCAGTCGGACAGTAATCTCCACCTTTGCAGCGGCATGATAGCACTCCTAAAGTTTAGGGTGTTAGTCATGCCCCGCAAGTCATACATACATTCACTTACAGTATAAACTTATTCACACACAAGCGGTATTCTAATTACCTACAAGGTGTTGTAGTCGGCAGGCCCCATGCCATAGCGTAGGCGGTGGCTGAGACCGCTGTAGAAACGGTTCACCAGAACCCGGTTAGAGTAACCCAGGTCCGATAACAGGTGGATAAGGTCGATGAAGGTGGTGTAGTAGTCATCAACCGACATCTTATCTCCCTGCCTCAGGCTATCCAGCTCCAGGCGTTTTCCTTGAACATGTACCGGGTAGTACTTGGCTCGCAGCAGAGTCGTGTACTCCCTTCATCTGAATGCAGGATCAGCCATTTTCTCGTCCCGCACCAACTTCCACCACTTCCTCGCCGAACCCTTAGGTAGTAAGTGGTAAGATGAACCTTGGCACCAGCAGGAACATCCAAGGTCTCGTAGGTGGTCTCCAACTCGGAGATGTACGCCTCCAACTTAGCAGGGTCGGTCTCCCCTTTGAATGACGAGGGTTGTAAATCCGCCAACGCTTTCACCCAGTTGGTTTCGCGTGGCTGTGGTTTTTGTTGTGGTTGGTTCTAACCTTTGGGCTGCGGCTGCCTTGCTGCAACGCAGCAACTAGCTGAGGAACCATCTGAGCCACTGCGGCTGTGACGACATCAGCCATCATCTGCGCCGTAGGATTTTCCTCTGGTTCTCCTCTACCGCGCCCGCAGCCTCGCCCGCGTCCACGACCTGACATCTGAATTTACATGAACACACATTAGCATTGTGCTTACAAACGTACCAGGTCAAATGATTGTAATGCCTTTTAGATGACAAGGTGAATCCACACTTAATTAGTGGTCAACCTTTATATTCTCACATAATAGTTCACTCTGTAACTATAGTTAGATTTCTAACTCGGTATACTCCTAAGCTCGGTAATCCGGTCATCAGAGCGAAGTATCGCTCTGATACCACTTTTTGTAACACCCTAACCGTAAACTCCACACTTAACCATTAATTGCAGCGGAAAATATAACTTAAACATTAACCAAAAGGGGGTGGTGTTACACGCCGTTAGCCACCGACGTGGCTAACAAGGCTAAATCATACAAAATGTATCGGTCTAATGGACAAAGATTTTCGAGCATAAGTGAAATACCCCAAACCTTGATATGTTGTTAAACATTTAAACTATGGTATGTAAAGGCTAAAAAGTGCCTTAGAAACATCAGTGAACAATTTAAACATAGTAAAATGCAATAAAGCACTAGGATACGGTTTGAGCAAAAACATGCTCTAAGCTAGGAGTGAACTTGGTTAGGACCCAAAGAACCTACCAAGACTAAATAATAGTCAATTATGATTTAACAAGGCAAATTAAGTCCTTAGGAAACTTTGGTAGACAATGAAACCAAACAAACACAAATAAATACCTTAAAGTCAATAAGAGCAAAAATGTGCTCTAAGCTTGGGATAAATTTGTATAAGACCTAATGGTCATACCTATACCTTATAAATATGTTAATGAACATATTAAATCAATTACCAAAGAAAACCAAGCTTGGAAACAAGTTAAAACACAAATGTGCTTTAAGGAGTCTTAAAGCACGTTTTTGAAAAATTTCTTGTAAATGAGTTTTGAATGGCTAAATGTCCATCATTACTCTTTAATTAACATGTGTACTATATAGTATCATATTTGGAAGTCTATATCAATGGGAAATCAAAAATTTCACATCTATGTGCCTTGTTTTAGTGAATAGTAACTTTAATAAGCTAGTTTGTAACATATGTTGTTATAAGTAATTAAATTGGTCAACAAAGACCTAAACACCCCTAGAATACTAATGGGGGCCGGGTTTTTATGAGGTGAGTCATCACCTTGTAAGTTAACAAAACAAATAACTAATGATAAAGCAAGTTACTATTTGCTTTATTACATAATATCTCTTAAAAAGGCAAACTTATCTTCATTCTCTCTTTCCTTCTTGCATTCCCACGGTTCCAACTCCATCTTCTTCCTCTCTTTCACGGTAATACTACACCACCACCATTAAACTCCATCTTTGATCTCTTGTAACTCCTAGCTCCATGGTCCAAATTCAATTTCAAGACCACCATTCTTCTAGTTGGAGCAAGCTCTACACTTCTATCTTTTCAAATCTTCAAAAGCCTCATTTCGGTGCCAAGGAGATTCACCATTGATGGAGCTTGAGCTCACCTTTTCACATATTATTGTTCTCCTTTGCTTCAAGGTAAGGAAACTCAAAGAAAAATGATGTTTCCTTCATGTTTTGTGTTGTCCGAAAATTCACCTCACAATGGTGTCTTTACCTTGCTTGTTTTAGCTTCATTTGAATCTTCCAAGGGCTAGGAGGAGTCCTCTCTTGATAATCATCAAGCTCTCTTTCCATTCAAAGGTAAAACAATTACCTTAATGTGTTAAGATAATATATGTAACTACTAACTAGGGTTTACAATGAGATGAAGCTTAAAGCTTGTATACTCATTACATTATTTGTATAATGTTTAGAAGTTGACAAGCAACCAAAAGCCTTGCCAATTTAGTCAAGGAAACAAGAAAGAAGTTTGTGAGGAAAAGAGGTGAATGTGCTAACCTAAGGTGGTTTAAAGTCTTAGGAGAAATGAGCTTATATTGCTTTGAAGAAGATGATTTAAGGAGCCAAGGGAAAATGACTTAGAAGAATGCTCTCAAGGGCTTAGTAAAAGGCATATGTATTGTTGAGTGTATTTGCAGGTCAAAGGCAAATACAATGTGGGAAATTCAGTGTTTATGATTTATGCATCTTAAGGGCCTAAGAGCCATGTTATTTAAGGGCCTAAGTGCCAAGCAATTAAGTTTATGCACTATATTGTGATGTAGTGTAAGTTTGGTGAAGTTTTGTGTGTGAGAAGGCTCTTGATGGATTTTAGGTGTCCTTGAATGAAATAAGGTAAAAAAAACCTAAGTGTTTGGATGTGAGTATATACAGAGAAGCTATGGCAAAATTTGGAAAATGTGTAAGAAGTTCTAAGTGTTTTAAATAAGTTTTGTGTGAACTAGGAAGTGTTAAAGGTGAACAAGTGTTTTACTAGGGAAGAAAACATGTATTAAGGTGATTTAGAGTGATACAAGGATTTAGGTATTATCTTGGAAGTTCTAGGAATTCAATGTGTGTTTTTGAGGAATGTATTAAAGTCTTGGAGAAGTTTGTTTAAGGTTTAGGTAATGTTGATATTCAAGGAATAAATGATGTTTAGGTAAGATGTGGACAAGGAGATTTAGTAGTAAGAAAGATGTTGAGAGATGATGCTAATAAGGTGTAGAGGAAACATCTTGGTATAGTGGTCATTATAGGTGAAATACCACTTAGAAAACCAAATGAAAAATGTACAAGTATTAAGAGATTTTGTAAGGAGTTTGGGGAATGATAAAGATAGTTTGGTGGGTGATTTAAGGAATTGAGTACATGGCTAAAGATGTGTTTGGAGTGCCCAAATGAGGTTAGGACATATTAGGATATATGAGGTGAAGTTTGGAGTTAAATGGGCAATGGAAAATAAGGGTCTGGGGCAGACCGACCTTGCGACCGAACTTGCCAAGGTCGGTCGAGCCCCGTTTACCCTGCGAGAATTGGTTTCTGGGATGGACCGACCTTGGGGACCGGACTTGCAAGGTCGGTCGGGCTTGAATTTTGTGTACGAATTAAGTTTCTGGAATCGACCGAACATGGGACCGGACTTGGCAAGTTCGGTCGGGCCTGAATTTTCAAAGGGAAGAAACTCTCGGGAATGGACCGAACATGCGATCGAACTTACAAGGTCGGTGTGGAGTAGGAGGATTTTTGACGGTAATGTGTTCTGGAATGGACCGACCTTGTGTAAGGTCGGTCGGGTCGGACCAAAAACATTGTTTAAGGTTATAGGATGATGGGGACTATTAAGTAATGATGTTATAAGATTGTTGAGGACATGTTAAGTGAGTTATAATGACATATAAGTATAGGGGGAAAGTTGTATTAAATGTAAAAGTAAAACAAGTTAAAATGTGAAGTTATATAACTAAATTAACGGGGATACGTTATAAGTATTAGACTTTTAACAATCATGTTACCCCGATGTTAATAAAAGTACATGTAATGTTATCAGTTGTCCGAGAATTGCTCGAGGAACATAAGTGGACATGATAAAGTGGACTCCGGTGACAGGTATGGTTTTCTCGCAACCTGTGTCCTACCGGATTACACCGGCTTGTATGCCAATGTGTTTTTTCTGTATGTTTGCCACGTTGTAAGATAAAACATGAAATGAGTTTACAGTAATTCATATATGTGGCGTGTTCAACTCCGATACCATTTAACCTCGGAAGTGTTACCTTAGCTAACTGAGTCTAGGACCACATGAGAGTTCGGTATTCGGACTAAACGACCTGAACCATGGGACGTTCTAACCACGACTATGCGTGTGTTAATTATGTGATATTTTTGTGTGTGTGTGTATGTAAGGACCTCTCTCGTATGTTTAACCCAGTAGTAATGTTGTATAATGTGTGAATGTGATAGACTCCATAGTGGGGTTCTAACTAATATCTAAAAGTAGGTATGTACTAACAGTGGTGAGGAATCCGGTTAGGCCGGTCGCGCGTTGTTTGGGAGTGGGTATCCTTTTTAGCCTTACCCTTCTCTCTGTTATGGTTGTTTCCCTCACGGGTTATGATCTCCATTAGCTTACTCCAAAGCTTAGCTATTCTGACTTATGATCGGTTTAGGGGGAACATGTGTTGTGCGGTGTGTTCGGGTCACCAAACCCGAGCCATCTTAACTTAAGTTACTCGTCGACGACTATTAGGACGGTAATGAGTGTTGATAACGAGCTTATCATGGGGGTGACATCATTCTCTAGGCTCACCAGTGAAATTAACAATGTTTGGGTCGGTTCCTAAGAGAACCGCTCCCGTTATGTTATGTGTTGTTGTTATAATGCAATTTCTATTGCGATGTTGTTATGTGCACGTTGAAACGTGAAAAGTGTTTTTATGTGATGTAAGTTATATGTTGTAAGATGTGGAGTATGTGGATCATGGATACGAATCCCAGTTTGTGATAAGAGGCGTTTAAGGATAACCCGATTAATGGGTAGTTGTCGTCTATTAAGGAAGTAGCTCCATTAGAGGAGAAACACTCTAGGAATAATGAATACCATGAGTGACTTATCAAATAAGGATGTATTATCCGTTTGTTGAGCCCATTGAGGCGAAATGTTATGTGTTGTGTGTTTACAGTTACATGCATGATTTAAATATAATCAACCGCATGCTAAGACGACATTTAGTTGTGCGTGGCCCGGTAGCATGTGGGCTGCGGGATTACCATACCAGCAAAGGTGCTGAGAGCCCCTTGGGGGCCACCCTTTCTCTTCTTTTCCTATTTCAGGTACAGAGAGCTGGAAGCCGTTCGAGAGTAGGACGGGGTAGTCGTTGTACATGGGTATTCATTTAAATTGTATATGTACTGTAGGAGTAGTAAGACCGAAATTGTTATCGGCATTAGTTTGTGAATACTCGGTACAGTTGGAAGGTGTATGTAGTTTCTATTGTTAATGGAAGGGTTAGTGATGTACAATTGCTCGGGAATCTAGTCCATCAGACCGGTACAATGTGGATGTAATAGCCTGTTAGCCACGTGGGTGGTTAACGGCGTGTAACACCAACGAGTTAAGTTATTTGATGAAGTATATTTTCCGCTGCAGATTGTTGTTATGTGTTGTTGGATGGGTGGTTACAATAAGTTACAACTTTTCAACATACTTTCAAACCACACTATTCCGAGTGTTATAGTACCAAAATCACATTTCTAGTCTAGTTTCACTATAGTATATAACCACGAGTGTACAGGCACATCTCGGGTTCACTATCCAAAATAATCAAAAGAATTTCTTTTACTCCATGCTAGAGCGAGTCCGCTTCTTCGATCATTCTCCTGAAAAATAATGGTGGGCCCCGAAGGGCTCAGCAACCCTTGACTGGTATGACTAACGTGCAGCCCGTCGGCTACCGGGATACACGCAACTAATTCTCATAATAAACATGGGGTTCATTTTAACAAACAACATACATAAATTTAGCAACTTTCATTGCATAACAACAACATACATAAACAACATAAACAGGAACGAATCGCTTGAGGAAATGAATTAAATAAGAGTTAGCCAAATGGTGAGCCTAGAGAATGATTTCATTCTCATGTTAAGCTAGTTACATAACATGTTACCGTTCTGTTTGTCGAACATTTAACTTACCCCAAGATGTGTTGGATATAGTGATCCAAAACACACTGTACACAAATTTCCCCTAGCCCCGAACTTAAGTCAAGGTAGGAGAGCCATTTATTAGACTCGTGGGAGATTGTATTCCAAGAAGGAAAACAACCAAAACATGGAGAGAGTTGAATCTGACCCAGATATCAACTCCCGTACATACACGCGTGACCGGACACCCGGATTTCTCACCCCCGGTTATACACTTGTTAGAAGTTCCATTTATGGAACTTAACATATCGTTTCAAACTGTAAGGTTCAAGCCCAGTTAGGCACACAAGGGAGGTAAGATACATTCAAACAATACAATTCACAATTAACACATGGATAGCCGTAGTTAGAACGTTCCGTAAGTTGGGACTTTAAACCGAATACCGTTCTCTTATGTGATCCTAACGTTGGCTAACTAACGAGGTTAGCACGTATTTGAGGTTAGACGGTATTGGAACATACGCGCCACATAAAACACTTACTGTAAACTCATTCATGCTTTAATCTTACAAGGTCGTAAACATCCAGAAAAACAAATAAACATATAAGCCGGTGTAAACGGTAGCAAACAAGTTGCAAGAAAACCATACCTTGGTCCTTGCTGCGTTCGTTGACCACCGAATGCAGCTCTTATACGTAATTAATCACGTCGGTTAATTACCATATTTAACTTTCGATTAGCTAGTTACTTCACATAATTATGTTGTATACTTTCACACTTTAACTTATACTTGTTCACCCTTCTAATGGTCATTATAAGTCACCAAACATGTCCTAAAAAATCATATAACAACAATACCTAACAATCCCCATCATTAGACACCATTACTAACCTTTAGAGTGAGTTGTAGGGTGGTCCGGGACTAGGTCCGGACCTATAGTCCCGGACCAGTTGTTTTCATAAGTTTCGGCCAGTTTTTAGTATAGGTCCGGGACTTTGTACTGGAGGTAGGTCCCGGACCAATCTTAAACTTCAATTTCGGCCTATTTTTGAGGGTGGTCCGAACTTAATGCAAGACTTAAGTCCCGGACCAATGTTATAGGCAGTTTTTCGGTGTTGGTTTGGGACCATTTCCTGGACCTAAGTCCCGGACCCTGCTACACTTATTTCAATTTTGACATTTTCAATGTTGTTCTAACTTGGTTTTCTTACCCATTTCTTCCCTAATCATTCCACATATAGTTAGCATGTTCTAACACTAATATAACACTTTAAACCATCCTAAATTCATTAACTAGACTCATTATTAATCTTTGATTAAATTCACACAATTCCCATTTTTTCCTATAACTTGTTCTTAGTTTTCCTAGGTTCTAAAGTTACAGATTTTACTCACAACTCTCATCCACTTAACTAGCTCACTACTAATGCATTATGGTACACCACTTACATCATTTTCACTCCAGTTTTAAACCAACGACATAACTCTCATCTAATCTAATTCCAAGTGGTTATTTACTCAAGTTGGTTTCCAAAGTCACCTAATTAATCCTAGGTTCTTTCCTCTCACAACACACTTAAGACACCTAATGTTCTACACAAATTTTGACATGGTTTCCCCACAACTTTAACATCCTCACACATTATTCAGCACACTTACATTAATCCAACCACCCTATTCATTCTAGGCACTTATAATACATTGATTTCCAACACTTTCACAACAATAACATCAAAATACATAAATCTTAAAAGATTGGCTCTTAGGCCCTTAAATAACATAAACTTAAACACTGAATTTCCACATATAGAGCTACCACCTGCATTAACACAATGCATCCAAGGCACTCTATTTTGCATAAACACAATTACAATCCCTAAGGTATTAAACTACATTAAGGTAAGCCATTTACCTTGAGTTTTTCAAGTCATTTTCCCTCCTCCTTTCCTCTTGTTCAAAACCTGTTACAAATGGAGTATTTGCTAATCTATAGACCAAGCCCAATGGAATAATAATGGTATTAAGAGGTTAATAAAGCTCTTGAAAACCTAGAATTAAGAGATCGTTTACGTATGAAATGGGAGAGAATTACCTTCTTTATTCCAAGGAGTAATTGGGCAATCAAAATAAACAAGCTCCAGCACTTCTTGAAGATAAACAAAGCTAGATTAGAATGAAGAGAAATAATGGAGTTCAACAACTGGGCAAAATCGGTTTCAAAGAAAAGCTAGAAGAAGAGGGGTTTTTCAAGCTTTTCTTACCTTAAGACAAACAAGGAGTTCACTAGCTCATGAAATGGAGTTCTTCATTCAAGAATGAGCTACCAGCCATGGAAGTGAAGTGAAGTTGAGAGTTTGAAGCTTTTGAGGGGTGGAAAAGAAGCTCCAAGATGAGGGGGAGTATTATGGTGTATTTATTTTTCTGTTTTGACTTTGTTTAGTGGTAGAACAAGAAGTAAGAGGAAGATTGAGCTGGTTGAGGGGTTAGGAAATTCCCATGGGAAAAGAATGAAGAAGGGGGAGAGTGCTGGTGAAGGAAGAAGAAAACCGAAGAGAGGAGAGTAGAGTGGAGAGAAAGGGAGAGAGAGGGAAATAAAGTAATACTTTATTTAATTGGGAAATTTCATAAATGCCACTATATTTTTGGCTAATTCATGAAATGACACTAAAAAAAGAAAGTAACAAAATGCCACTATAGATGGAAAAAGACAAAAAATACCCCTACTAGTAACAAAGTACTTTTAAAGTTTACAATATGCCCTAAGTGTTAAAAATTAACAAAAATATCAAAATACAATAAAAATATAAAAATTAAAAAATTTATAAAAATTAAACAAATTAAACAAATTTAAAAAATATAAAATTGTAAAAATTAAAAAAAATTAAAAAAAATTAAAAAAAATTAAAAAAAAAATTATCGAAAATTGATTACAAAAAGGTTTCAAAAAACCCATGTGGTTTCCACAATTTAAATCCAGCAATTTTAAATATTGATCAATTAAAGATTAATGATATCCAAAATTTGATGAAATTTTACATGGACATGCTATGTTATATTTTTGTTCAATAAATCCAAATTTAAGGTCATATATGACTCCAATGAAAATAAGTTCACGTCCCACAGATTTTAGCTTAAAAAGATTTCAAGTTTTACCAAAATATAATTAATATCGTGTAAAGTTTCAAAAAAATATCATTTAAATCTAAAATTATCAAATATTAGAAAATGGATGTAAAATTGTACATCAAGTAATTTAAAATCGTGGTGGGCTAATTTCGCCAAAGTCATATATTATTTTCCCATTTTTGAAAATTGTGAAATATCATTTATTAAAAAATAAATATTTCTTTTTCAAATTATTCAATACCATAAAAAATATTTCTATAATATACCAATTTTCTAATTTAGTGCCATAATTTATACCAAATAAGTACCATAATTTTATCATACATTTTGTAATTATTATTTTCTATAAATTTATATATTTATTTATTCAAAGTAAATAATTTTGTATATTTTTGATGAATTTTAAAACTAAAATTTCTAATATAAATAATTTGTTTGTGATAGAGCGAGTGCATATTATTATCTGAAAATATTTTATTCTACATTTCAAATAAGTTTTACTATTTAATATTTTATGTTATATATATATATATATATATATAATTCTCAGTCGCTCTATTTCCAATAAATTATTATATTTTGAAATTTTAGTTTTTAAATTTTATTAGTAATATAAAAAAATTATTTACTTTGAAGAAATAAATAATCTAAATTGATAGAAAATAATAATTAAAAAATGTATGATAAAAATTGTGGTACTTATTTGGTATAAATTATGGTACTAAATTGGTATAAATTATTTGTTTAGAAGTCAATATTCTTTTTGTGGTATTAAATAATTTTAAAAAATGAAATATTTATTTTTTAAATATATAATGATATTTTCATTTTAAATTTTTAAATTTTATAATTTCTATATATTTTTTTTAATTTTTATAATTTTATAAATTTTTATATTTTTATTATATTTTGAAATTTTTGTTAATTTTTGCACTTAGGGGCATATTGTGAACTTTAAAAGTACTTTGTTAACTAGTAAGGGTATTTTTGTCTTTTTTCCATCTATAGTGGCATTTCATGGACTTTTCAAAAAATATAGTGGCATTTCGTGACTTATTTTTTTAGTGGCATTTCATGAATTAGCCAAAAAAATAGTGGCATTTCATGAAATTTCCCTTATTAATTTGTCCTTTAGTGACTTAAAGCAAAACAGAGTATAAGAGGGGGAGGAGAAAAACGTGTACACTGCATAGAAAAGAGATTCAGATTTTTATTTTACAAAAGTAGAGAGGAGGGCACTTTGGTCATTTAACAAATACCACCCATAAAACCCGAACTGTCACTATTCACTAATCCGGGACCGTTTTCTGGATTTTTCTCGTTTTGTTAATTTTAATGGTTCTAGACCTTCATTAATGTTAATTATAGTTATATGATTAACTATAATTTTTACGAGTCCATTAAACCCGCTTAAAGTCACATTTTCCGGGTTTCTCGAAAAACGTGCTTTAAGTCTTCATTAGCGTTTTTAATCCACTATATGGATCCGTTTCCTTTGGGAATTTTTCCCACATGTTCTTAGTAATAACTAAGTCCTAGGAATCCATTTAGGACCATAGTTAAGGTTATATACCTCCCTTAATATAGAACACTCATTTTTACGTTTTGTGACTTTTACGCGTTTTCTTTTTGGTTTTATTTCTCTTTAGCCTCACTCATTTTATGATCTTACAATTTACCAAAATGTCACGAAACTTTTAATTTCATTTCTATCTTTGATAAACTCTAAGTCCAACCCTAAATTTCGGTAATTACCTAAAAGACCACACATTAACTTTTCTGCTTCCACAATATTTCCCTTATTTATGTTTTGACCCCTAAAGTGTTATACTTTGACAATTATGTCATAACTCCTATTTAGCCTATAGTATTAACTCTTATAATTTCTAACTTCCAACTCAATATTAATTCCCAAATTACAAAGCATGCCCTTCTTAAATTCGGCGGCTACAATAATTTTTCCATATTTACAATCTCACCCCACAAAGTTTATAATCTTTACATTTGTACTATATTTCCTATTTAATTTCATTTCTCATTATTTATCCTCAAACTTGGTCAACACTTTGACCTAGACTTCATTTGACCTCCATTTTCTCATTAACACCCAAAATTTTGTATATTTACGGTTTGAACCCCATATTTCTAGAATTTACATTTTACCCATAAAACTTCTTAAACTTACATTTTTCCATTTCTTTTCCAACCACGCCTATACTCTGGGCTTAAATATGTTCCAACACTCTAATTTATTTTATTTTCATTTAACAACCTTTACTTAGTCCAAAGTTTATTAATTCATTATATAAACTTTATAATTCATTTTTTAAGTCATTTTGTACTTAAATTCACCAAACAGTTTTCTATTTACTTAGATATTTCTCCTACGTCCTTATAATGTTTTCAATCACCAAATAACCCCCAATTTTTAGCATATAGCATTATATTTTATAATATATATGCTTTTATAACATTTTATATTACAAAAACCTTATAAATGCAAGCCTAAAAAATTGGCTATCATATAAACTTTAAGGTAGCTGAAAATAAACCAAAATACATATAAATTAAAGTTCAACCACGACTTTAATTTATTAACCCCATAGTTTTCAATAATTCCATTTTAACCCTTTTAACATAATGTTTTGTACATTAAACACCACTTAACTTAGCCAAATATTCCAATAATGTTAAGTTGACTTCTTAGTCAATTTTGAACATTTTCTCTTAGAACTTGGCCATGATTCCAACTCCAACAACAATCAACTTAATGATATAAAATCGACCATTACTTTGGGACTTACCTTTTTATGCCCAAATCAAATTTGTCCAAGCCTTCCTCTCGGCCCTAAATTCATTTAAGGGTATAGGATAAGTTTCTTGCAAAACCAGATTGATTAAAGATGGTTTAAAGCATTTAAGACATGGATTAGTGGCTTACTCTCTTAAGATAAGTTTTCCCTTGAAATCCTTGAACTTTTGGCCGCCCCTTAAGTTATAAAAAATCCACTTTGGCCACATAAGAGGAGAATGAAGCACAATGTTAAGGCCTTTAACACCATAACAAGTCAAAGGAATAATCGAAGTCCTAAGGCTCAAAATGAGTTCTAAGGTGAAACTTTACCTTAAAGCTGATGTAATTTTATTTTTCTCCTCCCAATATTTCATCCTTAATAAAAAAAATATTTGAAAGTGAATCAATAGGTGGAATCAAGTGTAGAACATGAAAATGAAAACACTTAAAAACTCTAATTTGGAAGGATTTACCTTAGGCAGAATTGATGGAGATTTTTAGCTCTTTTGAGTGTGGAGGATGAACACAATTTGAGTACGAAATAAGTGAAGAAAATGGGTTAGAATAAGGCCTCAAATTTGGCCATAAATTATTAAAGGGAACCTTGGAGCTTAAAGCACATTTTTACCTCTCTTTGTGGAGTTGAGCTTCTACTCCATTTTTAAGCTTTAGTGCCAAATTGTATCTTCAGATATTGTGGTTGGAATTTGAGTTTTGAGCAAATGGAAGGTGGATTTAAGCTCCCTTGGCTTATAGATGAAGAAGGAGAAGTTTTGAGTGGAAAGGGTGAGAAATCTTAAGCTACCATGCCAGCCATGGTTGAGTTCTTCAACAAACAGGGAGAAAGGAAAAATGAAGAACATGAGAGAGTGGGATGAACACGGCCAAGAACAAGAGATATGAGGGTGGATGGAGTCTGCTTTACTTGCATTAATGAATGAAATGGTGAGTCATAAAGCAAGTTAGGATATTTCCCTCCTTAAAGCTAGTTTCTGATGACTCATGGGTGACTATTCATTGTATTGCCGCCCAACATAGATATTTTAGTGGGTTTCAGTGAGTCATCATGTCTCCTTAATGTTAGAGACTTAATGTTATACAAATGGACTTATTCATGTGTTAGATTGTAACATGTGTTGTTACTTTGTTCTAAGGTGTATTCCTAGTGTATTCTTTGTGTTTTTTAGTATTTGGTATACTTTACTATTCATTATAACAATATATTGTATGTTACATATTTATCTTCCATGATTTGATCTTAAATCATGCATTAATGTATTATATGTTTACATTAACTTTAGGAGGTTGTTTTTCTCTTTATAATTGCTCTCTCTTTAGTCCATTATTTCATGTGGGGTCTAATGCCTATTTTGGACTATATATATTTATTTATATATGTGTGTGTTTAGAGGTTATATAAGTCTGTAATGAATAAAGGTTCATTAGTCTTTATTATTAAATGACTAACCTTTTTTAACATCTCATGTTTATTTAATTCCTTATTAATCAAGGTAATTAACATTTGGGTTATATCAACCTACCCCCTTAAAGGACTTTGTCCCGAAGTCTCGTTTCCTCAAACTAAATGATCCTAGGAATCAAGTTCCACTAAGTATCCACAAATCATTTCATCTTAAGGACATAGTCCCATAAATTCCACCACACTAGTATAATAGTGTATAAACTAACCAAGTATCATATACATACATAAACCAACCATGTGCAAGACAAGTGTACATAGATCAAGTACCCTAACCAAGATCATATGAGATACATCAATCAACCAAAATGCACATAACCAAGTATCATACATAAGATACATCAACAATACAAAAGTGTAACTCAAGTGCACATACAATCCAACCAACACCATGTGGTTGTAACAGTAACAAACACAAAAAGGCTCCCCCCCCCCCCCCCCCCCCCCCCAAAAAAAAATAGGGGTACGCCCACGTACCCTAGACTAGACCATCTAGTCAATAAACAAAGAAGGGTACTTTACCCTCATCTCATCTCCAACTCCCAAGTCGCCTCCTCAACCTCATGGTTTGACCAAAGAACCTTCACTAGTCTTACCGAGTTGTGGCGAGAGTTCTGGTCTTCGTATCAAGGATCCTCTGAGGAGTCTCGACATATCGTATAGTAGGCTCTAATGCCAGCCTCTCGGGCTGTAAGAAATGAGAAAGATAGGGCATGTACTTCTTGAGCCGGAGACATGAAAGACGTTGTGCACCTTTCCCAACTCTGTAGGCAAGTGCAATCTGTAAGCAACTGGGCCCACCGCTCCGTAACAGCATACGGTCCTACAAACTATGAGCTTAGCTTACCCTTCTGCCCAAATTGGAACACACCCTTCATCGACGATACTCGCAGAAATACCTGGTCGCCCACAGCGAACTCCAGGTCTCATCGGCATACGACTTCTGCCTATCCTTAGCAGCCTTCATGTTCTTCCTGATCTGCTGAACCTCTGACTGCACCTGCTCTAGGTACTCGGGTCCCACAATGACTGCCTCACTCGACTCATCCCAATACAAGGGTGTGGGCAAGCTCGGCCATACATGCCTGGAAAGGAGACATCTTGATCGAAGCATGATAGCTGTTGTTGTACGAGAACTCGATCAGATGTAACCTATCTATCCAACTGCCCTGAAAGTCCTAGGCACGAACTCTAAGCATGTCTTCTAGTGTCTAAATGGTCCTCTCTGTCTGACCATCAGTCTGTGGGTGAAACGCGGTGCTGAGCTTCAGCTCTGTGCCTAGCACTTCCGTGTCGTCGCCAATATCAAGAAAGTAACCTCGTATCCCTATCTGATACTATGGTCTTTGGAGCCCTATGGTGCCTCATAATCTCTCTTTCAAACAGCTCTGCAAGCTTCGGCACCTTCCAGGTGTCCATTATCAGAATGATCGGGTACCTTAGTAAGGCGATCAACTACGACCCAAATCATATTCAAACCTCCCCTAGTAGGTGAGAGTCTAACCATTAAGTCCATAGAAATATCGTAGAACTTCCACTTTAAGACTGGCATCGACTGTACCATATCCCAGGTCTTCTGTGCTCAAACTTCACCTTCTGATAGGTGAGGCATCACATGACAAAATCGGTCACATCTTTCTTCATCCCGCTCCACCAGAAGTAGCGCTTCATGTCCTTGTACATCTTTGAAGTTCCGGGGTGGACAAACATGGAAGAACTGTATGACTCATGTAGAATGCACTCCTTCAGATCGCCACTATCTCGTGGAATACATAACTGGCTATTCAGCCTGATCAGACCATCATCATGTAGTCTGAAGTCATACTTTTAACTCTCAAATGTCCCGTCTATCACTTCTGACTGATCACTCGCATCTACTGGTTACTCTGCGCTCTGCGCACCTCATCGATCAAGGTGGTGCCAACAACTAATGTGTGCAAGGAGTGTGCTCAGTGACTCAATGCATCAGCTACAACATTGGCCTTACCCTCTTGTATTGAAGGTAAATGTCGTAGTCCTTCAGGAACTCTACCCATCTCCTCTGCCTCATGTTCAACTCTTTTTGAGTGAAACACATATTTCAAGCTCTTGTGATCATAATAAACAGCTACATATCTTCAATGCGAATACTACTGCTCCAAGCACTAGATCATGTGTGGGATAGTTCTCCTTGTGCTTCTTCAGCTGGCGGGAGGCTTGGACGACTACCTTCCTGTGCTGCAAAAGTACACATCCCAACCCCATGCTTGATGCATCATAGTAGACTACATATCCCTCGGTGCCCTCGGGAATGGTCAAAATCGGTGCTGAGGTCAAAGCATCCTTCAATCTCTGGAAGGAACTCTCACAGTCGTCGGTCTATACAAAGGGTGCATCCTTATTCATCAAGTTCGTCATTGGCTTCGCCACCCTGGAGAAGTCCTTGACAATTCTCTGATAATATCCCGCTAGACCAAGGAAGCTCCAAATGTCGGTAACTGACTTTAGTCTAGGCCAGATGCGAACAACCTCTATCTTCGCTGGACCCACAACAATACCAGCGTCTGAGATGACATGCGAGAAAGGATACTCGATCAAGCCAAAACTCACACTTGGAGAACTTAGCATATAGCTGGTTCTCCCTCAAGATCTCCAATACTCATCTCAGGTGGCTCTCGTGCTCAACCCTCAACCTCGAGTGGATAAGAATGTCATCGATGATGACCACAACTGACTTGGTCCAGCTGCTCTCATCAAGCGGTTCATCGAATCCATGACTTCGCCAGAGCGTTTGACAAGCCGAACAACATCAATGTAAACTCGTAGTGACTGTACCTCATCCGGAATGCCATTTTCTCTATATCTACTCCCTGATGGCACTGACTTGATGGTATCCTGATCTCAGATCAATCTTGGAGAATATCGATGTTCCCCTCAACTGATCAAATAGGTCGTCAATGCGTGGTAATGGTACTTGTTCTTCACAGTCACTACATTCAACTCTTTGTAGTCGATGCACAATCAGAGGGTGTCATCCTTCTTCTTCACAAAGAGTACGGGTGCGCCCCAAGGAGAGACACTAGGGCGTACAAAGCCCTTGTCTAGTAAATCTCATAGTTGCTCCTTCAGCTCCTTCATTTCAGCTGGTGCCATACGGTATAGTGCCTTTGCTATCGGTCCCGTACCCGGTATAAGGTGAATGGTGAACTCTACCTCACGTGCTGGTGGCATGCCAGGAAGTTTCCTAGGAAAGAGATCGAGAAACTTCAACACCACAAACACATTTGGACTGAACTCTGGGTCTTGCTCCATATCCTGAACATAATAGAGGTACACCTCACTCTACTTCCCGATCTCCTTGAACATAGCCTTAGTGGAAATAATCTTTCAAAGGCTCTCTAGGACTCTGGTGGTAAGACAAGTGGTCCCAAATGGACTCCTGAGCAACAATCGGTGCTCATACAAAGAATGCTGCCTTTGTGCCGTCCCAACCAGTCCATCCTAACTATCACGTCAAAGCCTAGGCCTCTGAACTTGATCAAATCCATAGGAAAGTCCTCATTCATAATGCGGATGGTGGCTCCTTGATAGAAACGTGTGCATCATACCCTCTCCTTAGATGGAAGAGAGTGACTACGAAATTGGGCAGCTCAATAGCGTCTAGCCCCAACTTCTCCGCAAGTGCAAGAGATACAAAGGTATGTGAGGCTCCGGAGTCAAATAATACTGATGCGGTGACTCCATTAACCGGCAAGGTACCTGAGATAATCTTGTGTGTTATTCTTTTACTCTTAGGTATTGATTAGGATTTAATCACTCTTAATTCGATTAATACCTATGAGGATAGTGCCGCTTTCGCTAGCATGTGCCTCTGTCAGAATGCTAAGGTTTCCCTCCTTCTTGAGCTTACAACCTAATTTATAAACTTAATAAGTACTGATGGTACAAAACGAGTCCAAAACAATCATCATGATATTATTAATCCATTTTTTACATAAAGATTCTCATTACACATGCTTAAGGAAATACATGGCTAATACTGTATAAAGGTTAAGTTCAAGCGTCCCAGTCTCATGTGAGTGGAATTAACAACTGCCGAGGGTGCTGTGTTCGGTTTGATCTTCTTTATGCCATGGTATAACATTCTTGACTTTCCACCATGATTAGAACGTCTCCAGACTTGAGTGTGAAATACCCCAAATTTAAATGTGTTAATAAATTATGTAATTATGATATCTAAGGCTAATTAAGTTCTTAAGAACATTGGTGAAGAAATAAAAACCAAAAAGAAAACGCGTAAAAGTCACAAAACGTAAAAATGAGTGTTCTATAATTAAGGGAGGTATATAACCTTAACTATGGTCCTAAATGGATTCCTAGGACTTAGTTAGTTACTAAGAACATGTGGGAAAAATTCCCAAAGGAAACGGATCCATATAGTGGATTAAAAACGCTAATGAAGACTTAAAGCACGTTTTTCGAGAAACCCGGAAAATGTGACTTTAAGCGGGTTTAATGGACTCGTAAAAATTATAGTTAATCATATAACTATAATTAAACATTAATGAAGGTCTAGAACCATTAAAATTAACAAAACGAGAAAAATCCAGAAAACGGTCCGGATTAGTGAATAGTGACAGTTCGGGTTTTATGGGTGGTATTTGTTAAATGACCAAAGTGCCCTCCTCTCTACTTTTGTAAAATAAAAATCTGAATCTCTTTTCTATGCAGTGTACACATTTTTCTCCTCCCCCCTTATACTCTGTTTTGCTTTAAGTCACTAAAGGACAAATAATAAGGGAAATTTCATGAAATGCCACTATTTTTTTGGCTAATTCATGAAATGCCACTAAAAAAATAAAGTCACGAAATGCCACTATATTTTTTGAAAAGTCCATGAAATGCCACTATAGATGGAAAAAGACAAAAATACCCTTACTAGTTAACAAAGTACTTTTAAAGTTCACAATATGCCCCTAAGTGCTAAAAATTAACAAAAATTTCAAAATATATATAAAAATATAAAAAATTTATAAAAATTATAAAAATTAAAAAAAATATATAGAAATTATAAAATTTTAAAAATTTTAAAAATGAAAATATCATTATATATTTAAAAAATAAATATTTCATTTTTTAAAATTTATTCAATACCACAAAAAGAATATTGACTTCTAAACAAATAATTTATACCAATTTAGTACCATAATATACCAAATAAGTACCACAATTTTTATCATACATTTTTTAATTATATTTTCTATCAATTTAGATTATTTATTCTTCAAAGTAAATAATTTTTTTATATTACTAATAAAATTTAAAAACTAAAATTTCAAAATATAATAATTTATTGGAAATAGAGCGACTGAGAATATATATATATATATATATAACATAAAATATTAAATAGTAAAACTTATTTGAAATGTAGAATAAAACATTTTCAGAATAATAATATGCACTCGCTCTATCACAAACAAATTATTATATTTAGAAATTTTAGTTTTTAAATTCATCAAAAATATAAAAAATTATTTACTTTGAAGAAATAAATAATATAAATTTATAGAAAATAATAATTACAAAATGTATGATAAAAATTATGGTACTTATTTGGTATAAATTATGGCACTAAATTGGTAGAAAAATTGGTATAATTATTTTTTTAGAACTCAATATTATTTTTATGGTATTGAATAAATTTGAAAAAATGAAATATTTATTTTAAATATTTATGATATTTTTCATTTTTTCAATTTTCAAATTTTTAATTTTTAATTTTTTAATTTTTTTTAATTTTTTTTAATTTTTTTAAATTTTACAATTTTATTTTTTAAATTTGTTTAATTTGTTTAATTTTTATAAATATTTTTAATTTTTTATATTTTTATTGTATTTTGATATTTTGTTAATTTTAACACTTGGCATATTGTAAACTTTAAAAGTACTTTGTTAACTAGTAGGGGTATTTTTGTCTTTTTCCATCTATAGTGGCATTTCGTTACTTTCTTTTTTTAGTGTCATTTCATGAATTAGCCAAAAATATAGTGGCATTTAATGAAATTTCCCAATTAATAAAGTATATATTACTTTATTTCCCTCTCTCTCCCATTTCTACTCCCTCTCTTACGGTTTTCTTTCCTTCACCAGCACTCTCCCCTGCTTCATTCTTTTCCCATGGGAATTTTCCAACCCCCAACCAGCTCAATCTCTTCCTTGTTCTACCACTAAACAAAGTCAAAACAGAAAAATAAATACACCATAATACTCCCCTCATCTTGGAGCTTCTTTTACCCCTCAAAAGCTTCAAACTCTCAACTTCACTTCCATGGCTGTAGCTCATTCTTGAATGAAGAACTCCATTTCATGAGCTAGTGAACTCCTTGTTTGTCTTAAGGTAAGAAAAGCTTGAAAAACCTCTTCTTCTAGCTTTTCTTTGAAACCGATTTTGCCCAGTGTTGAACTCCATTATTTCTCTTCATTCTAGCTTTGTTTATCTTCAAGAAGTGCTGGAGCTTGTTTATTTTGATTGCCCAATTACTCCCTTGGAATAAAGAAGGTAATTCTCTCCATTTCAATACGTAAACGATCTCTTAATTCTAGGTTATTTCAAGAGCTTTATTAACCTCTTAATACTCATTATTATTCCATTGGGCTTGGTCTATAGATTAGCAAATACTCCATTTGTAACAGGTTTTTGAACAAGAGGAAAGGAGGAGGAGGGAAAATGACTTGAAAAACTCAAGGTAAATGGCTTACCTTAATGTAGTTTAATACCTTAGGGATTGTAATTGTGTTTATGCAAAATAGAGTGCCTTGGATGCATTGTGTTAATGCAGGTGGTAGCTCTATATGTGGAAATTCAGTGTTTAAGTTTATGTTATTTAAGGGCCTAAGAGCCAATCTTTTAAGATTATGTATTTTGATGTTATTGTTGTGAAAGTGTTGGAAATCAATGTATTATAAGTGCCTAGAATGAATAGGGTGGTTGGATTAATGTAAGTGTGCTGAATAATGTGTGAGGATGTTAAAGTTGTGGGGAAACCATGTCAAAATTTGTGTAGAACATTAGGTGTCTTAAGTGTGTTGTGAGAGGAAAGAACCTAGAATTAATTAGGTGACTTTGGAAACCAACTTGAGTAAATAACCACTTGGAAATTAGATTAGATGAGAGTTATGTCGTTGGTTTAAAACTGGAGTGAAAATGATGTAAGTGGGTGTACCAATAATGCATTAGTAGTGAGCTAGTTAAGTGGATGAGAGTTGTGAGTAAAATCTGTAACTTTAGAACCTAGGAAAACTAAGAACAAGTTCTAGGAAAAAATGGGAAATTGTGTGAATTTAATCAAAGATTAGATAATGAGTCTAGTTAATGAATTTAGGATGGTTTAAAGTGTTATATTAGTGTTAGAACATGCTAACTATATGTGGAATGATTAGGGAAAGAAATGGGTAAGAAAACCAAGTTAGAACAACAATTGAAAATGTCAAAATTGAAATAAGTGTAGCAGGGTCCGGGACTTAGGTCCAGGAAATGGTCCCAAACCAACACCGAAAAACTGCCTATAACATTGGTCCGGGACTTAAGTCTTGCATTAAGTTTCGGACCACCCTCAAAAATAGGCCGAAATTGAAGTTTAAGATTGGTCCGGGACCTACCTCCAGTACAAAGTCCCGGACCTATACTAAAAACTGGCCGAAACTTATGAAAACAACTGGTCCGGGACTATAGGTCGGACCTAGTCCCGGACCACCCTACAACTCACTCTAAAGGTTAGTAATGGTGTCTAATGATGGGGATTGTTAGGTATTGTTGTTATATGATTTTTTAGGACATGTTTGGTGACTTATAATGACCATTAGAAGGGTGAACAAGTATAGTTAAAGTAAAGTGAAAGTATACAACATAATTATGTGAAGTAACTAGCTAATCGAAAGTTAAATATGGTAATTAACCGACGTGATTAATTACGTATAAGAGCTGCATTCGGTGGTCAACGAACGCAGCAAGGACCAAGGTATGGTTTTCTTGCAACTTGTTTGCTACCGGTTACACCGGTTATATGTTTATTTGTTTTTCTGGATGTTTACGACCTTGTAAGATTAAAGCATGAATGAGTTTACAGTAAGTGTTTTATGTGGCGCGTATGTTCCAATACCGTCTAACTCAAATACGTGCTAACCTCGTTAGTTAGCCAACGTTAGGATCACATAAGAGAACGGTATTCGGTTTTAACGTCCCAACTTACGGAACGTTCTAACTACGGCTATCCATGTGTTAATTGTGAATTGTATTGTTTGAATGTATCTTACCTCCCTTGTGTGCCTAACTGGGCTTGAACACTTACAGTTTGAAACGATATGTTAAGTTCCATAAATGGAACTTCTAACAAGTGTATAACCGGGGGTGAGAAATCCGGTGTCCGGTCACGCGTGTATGTACGGGAGTCGATATCTGGGTCAGATTCAACTCTCTCCATGTTTTGGTTGTTTTCCTTCTTGGAATACAATCTCCCACGAGTCTAATAAATGGCTCTCCTACCTTGACTTAAGTTCGGGGCTAGGGGAAATTTGTGTACAGTGTGTTTGGATCACTATATCAAAACATCTTGGGGTAAGTTAAATGTTCGACAAACAGAACGGTAACATGTTATGTAACTAGCTTAACATGAGAATGAAATCATTCTCTAGGCTCACCAATTTGGCTAACTCTTATTTAATTCATTTCCTCAAGCGATTCGTTCCTGTT
The DNA here is from genome assembly GCA_023374045.1 of Limonium bicolor. NCBI lineage: Eukaryota > Viridiplantae > Streptophyta > Magnoliopsida > Caryophyllales > Plumbaginaceae > Limonium > Limonium bicolor. The sequence continues at coordinate 355,616,613 of CM041778.1, read as the reverse complement.
TATGTTGTATGTATGTTGTTGTTATGCAATGAAAGTTGCTAAATTTATTGTGTTGTTTGTTAAAATGAACCCCATGTTTATTATGAGAATTAGTTGCGTGTATCTAGAGGTGATCATCGGGCGGCGGGCCGGGTTCGGGCCGGGCCAGAGAGGTTTTTTGGGCCCGTCGGGCCTACTCATGGAGACCGGGCCCGGTTTTTTATATCTTCGGGCCGGGCGGGCTAGGCCCGGTTTTTTTCCAGCTCTGCCGGTGCCCGGCCCGCCCGGCCCGGTATTTACTTATTTTTATTTTTAACATAAAATATTAAAAAATATATATATTTAATTTCAAAATCATTATTATATATATAAATTTGAGTAAAATTTTATATTATATGATATTTAATATAATTTTGATATAGGTATTATATCAAATAATATAAGATATACATTATTTATATATATTTTTTAAAAATAATAAATAATATGAAAACGGGCCGGGCGGGCTTGCCCGCGGGCTTGAAAATTTGCCGCGGCCGGCCCGGTTTTTATTCGGGCCCATTTTTTTGTCCAAGCCCGCCCGAACAGCCCGTCGGGTTCCGGCTCACCGGGCTTTTTCCGGGCCGGGCGGGTCGGGTCACCGGCCGGACAGGTTTTGAGCACCTTACGTGTATCCCGGTAGCCGACGGGCTGCACGTTAGTCATACCAGTCAAGGGTTGCTGAGCCCTTCGGGGCCACCATTATTTTTCAGGAGAATGATCGAAGAAGCGGACTCGCTCTAGCATGGAGTAAAAGAAATTCTTTTGATTATTTTGGATAGTGAACCCGAGATGTGCCTGTACACTCGTGGTTATATACTATAGTGAAACTAGACTAGAAATGTGATTTTGGTACTATAACACTCGGAATAGTGTGGTTTGAAAGTATGTTGAAAAGTTGTAACTTATTGTAACACCCCATCCAACAACACATAACAACAATCTGCAGCGGAAAATATACTTCATCAAATAACTTAACTCGTTGGTGTTACACGCCGTTAACCACCCACGTGGCTAACAAGGCTATTACATCCACATTGTACCGGTCTGATGGACTAGATTCCCGAGCAATTGTACATCACTAACCCTTCCATTAACAATAGAAACTACATACACCTTCCAACTGTACCGAGTATTCACAAACTAATGCCGATAACAATTCGGTCTTACTACTCCTACAGTACATATACAATTTAAATGACTACCCATGTACAACGACTACCCCGTCCTACTCTCGAACGGCTTCCAGCTCTCTGTACCTGAAATAGGAAAAGAAGAGAAAGGGTGGCCCCCAAGGGGCTCAGCACCTTTGCTGGTATGGTAATCCCGCAGCCCACATGCTACGGGCCACGCACAACTAAATGTCGTCTTAGCATGCGGTTGATTATATTTAAATCATGCATGTAACTGTAAACACACACACATAACATTTCGCCTCAATGGGCTCAACAAACGGATAATACATCCTTATTTGATAAGTCACTCATGGTATTCATTATTCCTAGAGTGTTTCTCCTCTAATGGAGCTACTCCTTAATAGACGACAACTACCCATTAATCGGGTTATCCTTAAACGCCTCTTATCACAAACTGGGATTCGTATCCATGATCCCATACTCCACATCTTACAACATATAACTTACATCACATAAAAACACTTTTCACGTTTCAACGTGCACATAACAACATCGCAATAGAAATTGCATTATAACAACAACACATAACATAACGGGAGCGGTTCTCTTAGGAACCGACCCAAACATTGTTAATTCACTGGTGAGCCTAGAGAATGATGTCACCCCCATGATAAGCTCGTTATACAACACTCATTACCGTCCTAATAGTCGGACGAGTAACTTAAGTTAAGATGGCTCGGGTTTGGTGACCCGAACACACCGCACAAAACATGTTCCCCCTAAACCGATCATAAGTCAGAATAGCTAAGCTTTGGAGTAAGCTAATGGGAGATCATAACCCGTGAGGGAAAAAACCATAACAGAGAGAAGGGTAAGGCTAAAAAGGATACCCACTCCCAAACAACGCGCGACCGGCCTAACCGGATTCCTCACCACTGTTAGTACATACCTACTTTTAGATATTAGTTAGAACCCCACTATGGGAGTCTATCACATTCACACATTATACAACATTACTACTGGGTTAAACATACGAGAGAGGTCCTTACATACACACCACACACAAATATCACATAATTAACACACGCATAGCCGTGGTTAGAACGTCCCATGGTTCAGGTCGTTAGTCCGAATACCGAACTCTCATGTGGTCCTAGACTCAGTTAGCTAAGGTTAACACTTCCGAGGTTAAATGGTATCGGAGTTGAACACGCCACATATATGAATTACTGTAAACTCATTTCATGTTTTATCTTACAACGTGGCAAACATACAGAAAAACACATTGGCATACAAGCCGGTGTAATCCGGTAGGACACAGGTTGCGAGAAAACCATACCTGTCACCGGAGTCCACTTTATCATGTCCATTATGTTCCTCGAGCAATTCTCGGACAACTGATAACATTACATGTACTTTTATTAACATCGGGGTAACATGATTGTTAAAAGTCTAATACTTATAACGTATCCCGTTAATCTTTAGTTATATAACTTCACATTTTAACTTGTTTTTACTTTTACATTTTAATACAACTTTTCCCCCACTATATTGTCATTATAACTCACTTAACATGTCCTCAACAATCTTATAACATCATTACTAATAGTCCCATCATCCTATAACCTTAAACAATGTTTTGGTCCGACCGACCTTACCGACCGACCTTACACAAGGTCGGTCCATTCCAGAACACATTACCGTCAAAAATTCCTACTCCGACCGACCTTGTAAGTTCGATCGCATGTTCGGTCCATTCCCGAGAGTTTCTTCCCTTTGAAAATCAGGCCCGACCGAACTTGCCAAGTCGGTCCCATGTTCGGTCGATTCCAGAAACTTAATTCGTACACAAAATTCAAGCCCGACCGACCTTGCAAGTCCGGTCCCCAAGGTCGGTCCATCCCAGAAACCAATTCTCGCAGGGTAAACGGGGCTCGACCGACCTTGGCAAGTTCGGTCGCAAGGTCAGTCTGCCCCAGACCCTTATTTTCCATTGCCCATTTAACTCCAAACTTCACCTCATATATCCTAATATGTCCTAACCTCATTTGGGCACTCCAAACACATCTTTAGCCATGTACTCAATTCCTTAAATCACCCACCAAAACTATCTTTACCATTCCCCAAACTCCTTACAAAATCTCTAATACTTGTACATTTTTCATTTGGTTTTCTAAGTGGTATTTCACCTATAATGACCAATATACCAAGATGTTCCTCTACACCTTAGCATCATCTCTCAACATCTTTTCTTACTACTAAATCTCCTTGTCCACATCTTACCTAACATCATTTATTCCTTGAATATCAACATTACCTAAACCTTAAACAAACTTCTCCAAGACTTTAAACATTCCAAAAACACACATTGAATTCCTAGAACTTCCAAGATAATACCTAAATCCTTGTATCACTCTAAATCACCTTAATACATGTTTTCTTCCCTAGTAAAAACACTTGTTCACCTTTAACACTTCCTAGTTCACCAAAACTTATTTAAAACACTTAGAACTTCTTACACATTTTCCAAATTTTGCCATAGCTTCTCTTGTATATACTCACATCCAAACACTTAGGTTTTTTTTACCTTATTTCATTCAAGGACACCTAAAATCCATCAAGAGCCTTCTCACACACAAAACTTCACCAAACTTACACTACATCACAATATAGTGCATAAACTTAATTGCTTGGCACTTAGGCCCTTAAATAACATGGCTCTTAGGCCCTTAAGATGCATACATCATAAACACTGAATTTCCCACATTGTATTGCCTTTGACCTGCAAATACACTCAACAATACATATGCCTTTTACTAAGCCCTTGAGAGCATTCTTCTAAGTCATTTTCCCTTGGCTCCTTAAATCATCTTCATAAGCAATATAAGCTCATTTCTCCAAGACTTTAAACCACCTTAGGTTAGCACATTCACCTCTTTTCCTCACAAACTTCTTTCTTGTTTCCTTGACTAAATTGGCAAGGCTTTGGTTGCTTGTCAACTTCTAAACACTATACAAATAATGTAATGAGTATACAAGCTTTAAGCTTCATCTCATTGTAAACCCTAGTTAGTAGTTACATATATTATCTAAACATTAAGGTAATTGTTTTACCTTTGAATGGAAAGAGAGCTTGAATGAGTATCAAGAGAGGACTCCTCCTAGCCTTGGAAGATTCAAATGAAGCTAAAACAAGCAAGGTAAAGACACCATTGTGAGGTGAATTTTCGGACAACAAAAACATGAAGGAAACATCATTTTTCTTTGAGTTTCCTTACCTTGAAGCAAAGGAGAACAATAATATGTGAAAAGGTGAGCTCAAGCTCCATCAATGGTGAATCTCCTTGGCACCGAAATGAGGCTTTTGAAGATTTGAAAAAGATAGAAGTGTAGAGCTTGCTCCAACTAGAAGAATGGTGGTCTTGAAATTGAATTTGGACCATGGAGCTAGGAGTTACAAGAGATCAAAGATGGAGTTTAATGGTGGTGGTGTAGTATTACCGTGAAAGAGAGGAAGAAGATGGAGTTGGAACCGTGGGAATGCAAGAAGGAAAGAGAGAATGAAGATAAGTTTGCCTTTTTAAGAGATATTATGTAATAAAGCAAATAGTAACTTGCTTTATCATTAGTTATTTGTTTTGTTAACTTACAAGGTGATGACTCACCTCATAAAAACTGGCCCCATTAGTATTCTAGGGTGTTAGGTCTTTGTTGACCAATTTAATTACTTATAACAACATATGTTACAAACTAGCTTATTAAAGTTACTATTCACTAAAACAAGGCACATAGATGTGAAATTTTTGATTCCCATTGATATAGACTTCCAAATGTGATACTATATAGTACACATGTTAATTAAAGAGTAATGATGGACATTTAGCCATTCAAAACTCATTTACAAGAAATTTTTTCAAAAACGTGCTTTAAGACTCCTTAAAGCACATTTTGTGTTTTAACTTGTTTCCAAGCTTGGTTTTCTTTGGTAATTGATTTAATATGTTCATTAACATATTTATAAGGTATAGGTATGACCATTAGGTCTTATACAAATTTATCCCAAGCTTAGAGCACATTTTTGCTCTTATTGACTTTAAGGTATTTATTTGTGTTTTGTTTGGTTTCATTGTCTACCAAAGTTTACTAAGGACTTAATTTGCCTTGTTAAATCATAATTGACTATTATTTAGTCTTGGTAGGTTCTTTGGGTCCTAACCAAGTTCACTCCTAGCTTAGAGCATGTTTTTGCTCAAACCGTATCCTAGTGCTTTATTGCATTTTACTATGGTTTAAATTGTTCACTGATGTTCTAAGGCACTTTTTAGCCTTTACATACCATAGTTTAAATGTTTAACAACATATCAAGGTTTGGGGTATTTCACTTATGCTCGAAAATCTTTGTCCATTAGACCGATACATTTTGTATGATTTAGCCTTTTAGCCACGTCGGTGGCTAACGGCGTGTAACACCACCCCCTTTTGGTTAATGTTTAAGTTATATTTTCCGCTGCAATTAATGGTTAAGTGTGGAGTTTACGGTTAGGGGTGTTACAAAAAGTGGTATCAGAGCGATACTTCGCTCTGATGACCGGATTACCGAGCTTAGGAGTATACCGAGTTAGAAATCTAACTATAGTTACAAGAGTGAACTATTATGTGAGAATATAAAGGTTGACCACTAATTAAGTGTGGATTCACCTTGTCATCTAAAAGGCATTACAATCATTTGACCTGGGTACGTTGTAAGCACAATGCTAATGTGTGTTCATGTAAATTCAGATGTCAGGTCGTGGGACGCGCGGGCGAGGCTGCGGGCGCGGTAGAGGAGAACCAGAGGAAAATCCTACGGCGCAGATGATGGCTGATGTCGTCACAGCCGCAGTGGCTCAGATGGTTCCTCAGCTAGTTGCTGCGTTGCAGCAAGGGCAGCCGCAGCCCAAAGGTTAGAACCAACCACAACAATAACACAGCCACGCGAAACCAACTGGGTGAAAGCGTTGGTGGATTTACAACCCTCGTCATTCAAAGGGGAGACCGACCCTGCTAAGTTGGAGGCGTACATCTCCGAGTTGGAGACCGCCTACGAGACCTTGGATGTTCCTGCTGGTGCCAAGGTTCATCTTACCACTTACTACTGTTGGGATAAAACTACACTATAATAAATATAGAATTATAACAAACTAATAGGCAAGTGTACCTATTCGTAGTAGTAAAACAAGTGTCGTATCCACAAGGAGATTGTTCAATTATCCTAGTTTGGTAGTTAATTAAAAACTGTAAAAGGGGTTTAGCCGGAGGCAAGCTTGATTTGTTGTTGGATTATTAAAGAAATAATTAAAACAGTAAAAACAGTGTGTGTAATAAGTGGATGGAAAATGTGCTAAGGAAGGTGAAATCGCCCAATTATAAACTCAGATAATAAATATAATCCTAGTTTGCTCCTATTTGTCTGTTAAGAATTTTATCTTGTGGCCTTTCTAAATCATAGATAAGGACAGCTCTTAATTAATTCATTAAACTTCTTACAATCAGAAAAAGTCTAAAATCATTAATTAGCTTTAAGTGAGAATTCTTTTTATAACAGCGATGGATTTATCTGCTAATCAAGGAGATAATATCTAACGTTTGTCTCTCTTTGTGGTCTATTCTCTAATTTTACAAAATCATTGAAATTAGAGAAACCGTAAATGAGTAAAAATGATCAGTTCTTAAACATTTAATAATAGAGAGAGACAAAACAAATATTTATAAGCAAACTCGGTATTATAAATACGTGAGTATTTTGGGTTAAACACCCATCCTAAGCACAATTATGAGATTACTCAGACATTGACAGAAATAAAAACAGAGTAGAGACTGAAATATTCATTACTCAGGAACTGCCCGCGAATAACGGGTCTGCACTCGCCTGCCTCTTTTCTCTCTTTGTAAATTACTGCTTCTGTTTGAGTACGTACGTGAATGTGGTGAAATGGTGAAAAATAAATAAAAGATGGAGAATTGTGGTGTTACGGGAGGAATTAAAATGGAAGAGAATGGAGTGTGGAGCTGTTTGTGTGATTTCCTCAGCCTCTGGTCGTACGTGGTGTGTTTTATGCAGTTATGGTGGTGGGTTTATATAGAGGTTTGGATCCGTACGAATTTGATTGCAGATGAAGAAGAGCATTGATTGCTTCATATTGCTTCCTTCATTGATTGCAGGGGACAGAGCGTGGCAGAGTAGATGGATAAGTTGCAGAGGGGACGAGTTGCAGAAGTCGGCGAAGGCAAGTTGCAGACGGCGCGCGAGAAGAAGAAAACTGTTCGCGTCTCAGATCTGGAATTTTACACGCGTCCGCGTGGTGTCCTCCTGCTTGTCCGCCTCGTTTGTAGGCGGTTGCATTGTGCTTGTCCGCCTGCGGTTACCGCCTCAAAACAAGGCGGTTGTAATTGTTTCTTGCGCGCGCGAGTTCTTACTCACGTCCGCCTCCAAAACCGCCTCCATACCATGCGGTTGCAATATATGTTGACCTAATTTCCTTCCAACTTTGACCGGCTCTAGATTCTTCGTTTGGACTCCGTTTTCTGAGCCGTCGTTTGCGTCTACGCGTTCGTCTCTTTGTCTACTTCACTCCCGGCTTGGTTTTCCTCATGTTAAACCAATAATTTTGTGAGATAAACAATAAAACATAAACTAGAGGAAAACTAACCGAAGTGGAGAAATGAGCAAGAAAAGTGCTAATATTATATATGAAATACACCTATAAATCATGCTCATTTGGACACTTATCACACCCCCACACTTATCTTTTTGCTTGTCCTCAAGCAAAACTACGTACCCAAGTAGGGAATGCTCAATACTAACAAATATTATTATGAAGGGTAGGATAAAGAAGTCAATAGTACATGATCTTAAACTTTTAGAGGAGTGTGATCCATCACCTACTGGTGGCATAGGGTACTCAGGGCAAAAATAAAAATTAGAGTTTCGGGGTATGATCCGGAGTACTTCAATGCTTCTTGATTTAAGGTGACTTTGAGAACTTTTACCATGGCCAACTTCTCTAATAATGGGCATTTGAGGGAGAAAACAAAAGGAAAAATAGATTTATGCATTTGTTTCACTTTTGCATAAGAGATGAGAAGATAATATGTAGGCATCAAGCCCTTATTTAAGAACACTCAACTTCTTGTTGGTTACCAATGGTGTCTCGCAGTCCCTTATTTATTATATATTTTTCTTTTTGTTTTTTTGACAGAGAAGCACCCCTTAGAATCCCTAAGAAAGAAGACAGAAAGGAACCCCTGAGTAATAAAAAATCCAAACCATTCAGATCATTTGGTCACACCGCATAAAAATGCTTGCGGAAATAGTAAGTTCCTAAATTCCCTAAGCTCCTATCTAAATCTCTAATCGAATCCCTACTCTACTGCTAGGCCTTTGTGCTTCATCGAGTTACCTTGTTACTGAGTGCTCGAGCTTTGAGAGAGAGAGAATCGCGCAGATAATGCAACAGTATGTAATTTCGAATGTGAGAACGTATGTTTATTGTGGGGTTGAACCCCTATTTATAGTGTTTTACATTGTCAAATCGAGAGTTGCCAGCCTGTCCTTCTTTTTAATTGCCAGGCTGGCATTTACATATAAGTGGGATATTTAATTACCCATCCGGCCGGATCACACTCTGATCCGGTCGATATCCTTTGTTCTAAGCTGTTCCTTCCAGGCACATGGAACCGGATGCTCTATTCTTCCTTATTCTCGTACTTTTCCCTCTCATCAGTCCCACAAGTTCTACTTTTGATTATATTAACGTAAAAAGTAGAACTTCCTCTTTCAGCGTGTGCTTTTGTTGCCTTTTTTATTCTGACGCTATGGCTTTTTGCTCTTCCGGCTGAGGCCTTTTATTCTTCCGGCTATCATTCCCCTTAGTCCCACAAGTTCTCTTTCCTTTTCTTTGTTCTAAAAAAAAGGAAAAAGAACTTTCTTTTTTAATTGTGCTCTTGCCCGTGCCTGACCCGTGCCTGCGCCTTTCGATGTAGAATTTGCAGAGCCGTTTTTGTGTCAGCGCCTGTTTCCAGGAAGGTGCAGGATCTCCCTTTAATTTTATCAACTGGGCGGGAATCGTTTTTTTCAAAGCTCTAGCTTCGAACTCTTTCAGATATCTTCTTTCCTTGTTTGCCCAGACTCCGTCGCCTCTCCTTGCATCCTTTTTTCGGATCTTTCACTCTTTCGCTTCGCTCTTGCTCTCCGCTTTCTTGTTCCGATGGCGTCGTCTAGCTCGAAGAAGAAGAACAAGGCAGCTGCGAATTTCGTCCCTGCTAGAGAGGCGATTCAAGGTACCTTTTCACCCCAAGGGTTTCGCCCGACTTATCTGAAATCTACCGCGCCTTTCTCGGCCGACCGAGAACCTTCTCCATCCTCCCTGGATACCTCCTCCCTTCTCTTGTTGAAAGACGTCGAAGTCCCACTGGGTACTTGCATCTTCCTTCCTTCCGACGACTCACATCCCCACGATGATTTCGGGCTTGGATATGCCGTTTACGCGGACTTTTTCTCTCGCGGCCTGACCGTACCCCCTCATCCATTCGTTCTAGGTTTCCTGATTCGGCGCTGCTGCATGCTTGCTCACCTACACCGAAGGCAATTTCTTACCTCCATGCCTATGTTCTCCTCTGTGAGGAGAGCAAAATTCGGGTAGAAGCGACCGAATTCGCCCAATTTACACCACAAGGGACGATCCTGATAGCCTGACTATCAAGGCGAAGGCCGGCTTTTCTCTCTTCGATTATAAGAAAGCGTCTTCCGGGTGGAACTCTCGATGGTTCGTCATTGTCCCACCACCAGGCGATTTTTGGGAGTTCCCTACTGCCCCTCGATCCCGAAAGGCCAATTCAGCTGTCCTCCTTCCCCAGCGCAAGAAACGCCTATCTCGAAAATCCTGAGGGTGATAAGCAAAAAACAGCCTACGGTCTCCGTATTTTTTACCCCGGCGCGCCTGGAATCATTGAAGAAATATCACAGTAAGTCTTATTTGGTCAGTTTTATCTAAATTTTACCTTTGACCTGTTTCTTACTTTTCATCGTTCCGGCAGATTTCTTTTCTAGAGGAGATAAGGTGGGCCCTTCAATAGCTGGAATTTTGTCGGCTTCAAGATGGGAGATGAGCAAGTTGATTATTACGCATCTGTTGATGCGGCTGTTGATGTGGCCACAAGGCTTCTTGGGAATGCTACCCCTCCAAGAAGAGGCAAAGGGGTAATGAAGACAAGGACCATTCTGGTCAGAAGAAAAAGAGGATTACTGGGTCTCCAGCCCGTTCAAGCGGTGATTTGCCAGGTACTTGGTACGTGAGTCCAGGGTCTGGGCATCGCGTTTTCTCCCTCTTACTCCTGATTCAGGCCAGGGGTCTGCCTCTCGTTCAGGGCAGGGGTCTGGTCACCCAACCCCCATTTGTGAATTGTTTCCTGACTTGGCAGGGTATTTCTCTTCCGATCCGGCCCATGGTGCTATCTTGGAAGATACTAACCCACGTATTGTTCTCTCTTATTTGAAGGAAACTCTTGCCTTTCCTTTTTGTTCATTCTATGCTGACCCTTTCTTTCTCAGGCTCTCAAGGCGCACCCATCACCGTTACTGACAACGAGGTTGCTCGCGGTCCGGCCCACCCTTCTCCTGCTGTTCCAGCTTCCGGTACTCAAAGACTCCGGAAGAAAAAACCGCGTCAAAGCCGAAGGCTGTTCTAGCGGAGGCTTCTGAGACTGAAAGTGACCGTGGGACTATTGGCACCTCAGTCCCACAAGACATCCTGGGGTCGGTGATTCAGCATCTGAGGGGGTGAAGGAGTACCGAGCTGTGCCCGAGAACCCAGAGCTCCGAAGTAAGCAGAGGGAAGACAGGCAAAGGGAGGCCATTGCCGCCCCCTCTTCTTCTCCAGGGGAGGATGTTGCTGCTCCCTCCTCCTCTCCACCTCCCCTGCTCAGGAGGGCTTTACCGGCCCTTCTCAGAAGGAGGGATGGTTTTACTACCGTGGGCAACCTTTGCGCAAGATCCCCTTCGACGTTGCTCGATATACGACGCCTGGAAGGAAGCAATAAGACTTTCTGACCATCCGGATGGGATCTTCGCTCCTCCATCCATTGTTACCGCCACCAAGGAAAAACTGAGAGCTGGGGTTGGAGCAGCCGATGCTATCATGCGTCATTCCATTCCCACGGGAGATGTCTTCAATCTGATGTGGCAAAGCATTTTTCGAGTAAGCGCCGCCTTCCTCCCATCCTCCCATGCCTTTCTGATATATTTTTTTAAGTTTTATGTTCTGTTGTTTTTTTTTGTAGGTTATGTCTATGGCTCAAAGCGCTGAAGTTCAGACTCGGGATCTTCAGTTTGACCTGCAACGTGAAAAAAGTCGGGCCGATAATACTGAAGCCGAGTTAAAGCAAACCCGTTCTAACCATGATAGCTACATGGATATTGTAAACTATGAGATTGACCGCAAGGTGAAAGATAGGACAGACACTTTGAACAAGGAATTGCGGTCATCTCGCCATGAATGTGTTCGTCTTCGAGACGAATACGAATCAAAGTTAAAGAATTTGCGGGAAGAGATGTTTGCTCTGAGAAACCAGAGCCTCCACACAGAGGGTATCCTGAAGCAGGTACTCCACAAACCTTCCGGTGAAAAGAATGTCTTGATACCAGAGCATACTTTGTCTGACTTGGAAGTTTTGTTGCGGCAGGTACAAGCTGCTCACAAAAGGGACGTAGATTCCTTACTTCAGACAAGGCTTACTTTGCGGGTGTGAATGTTGCCCTTGAGAAAGAAATTAAATCCCTTGAGGCGGACAAAAAAGCTTTGACTGAGCAGAATGAGGCTTTGGTGGGAGACAAAGCCCAACTTATTCAAGAGCTCACCGCATTGACCGAGGAAAAGAATGCTCTGGATGAGCAAACTCGAATTGCTTTTGACCAAGAGAAGCAGTTTTTGGTGGATGAGAACACGACTCTTTCTGAGGGTAAAGCTGCTTTTGCGGCCGAGAAGGCTTCTCTGGAGGGAAAGGTGAAAACCTTAGAGGAGGCCAAGCAGCTCTTGACGGATGAAAACACAGCTCTTCTTCAGGCAAAGCTGCTCTTGCGGCCGAGAAAGCTTCTCTGGAGGGGAAGGTGAAAGCTTTAGAGGAGGCCATGGCCCTCCGCCAACCCGAAAGTGCTAAGGTTCCGGCCAAGGGTGAGTCTTACTGGTCTTTTTCCGCCGCTTTTATCTTTATGCCTTATTCTTACTGACTCCGCTTTCCTTTCCCCCTCTTCTTTTTAAAAACAGATCCTGAAAGTCTTTTAAGACATGTCGAGAAGCTCAGCGATCGTATTGATAAGCTGAATGAGGAGCTTTCTGCCGCGGGTTCTGACCGCGATCTTTACCGAGCTCAGGTGTTGCAGCTTGAGGGGGATGTTGCCAAACATACAGCCTACGCCCGTCAGGCCCAAGAAGAGTTGAAGAAACAAGGAACTGTTATTGCCCATCTAAAAAAGGCTTTCGGTTCTCAGAGCCGGAAGATTACCAACATTTGTCGTCAAGCCATCTCCAAGTACTTCCTGAAGAGGGGGGAAGTACTGGATGACGATCTGTATAATGAGCTGGAGTTTGACAATGTTGCCCGGAAGAGCAACTTTCTTGAAGACTTTGAGAAGTTTGGTCGTATCCCTGGTGAGACAGTCTTTGGGCCTGGTCAAGCTTCTTTCCTTCCCCCGATAGCGGCCTGCGCCAGGAGGTTGCGGGCTTTCGTCAAGCTGCTGGAAAATCTAACTCTGCAGAGAGTGTTTCCAAAGAGTCCGCTGTAAAGAAGCCTGCTAAGGAATAGATGCTTTTTAGATAGCAATTTGTTAGCACAGGAATCTTGTATATTTGTATTTTGGATTACTATTTTTGGTGATGTTTGGCGTTTTACCATTTCTTTTGCATCCCTTAAATGTTTTAAGTAACTTCCTTACGAGTTAGTTTCATATCATTTGGCTTTATCCGGAGCGACCGGATTTCCAAATGCTTTGTAGATCTCCCCTTTGTTTATATGGAAGATCATTATGCCTTTGCTCTAAGCTTTTTTACGAAATAATAAATTCCTAGTTTTTATAGGCATGCTGGGGGTGGTACATTTCAAGGCATGATAGCCTGTAGGCACACTGGCCGGATGGTACATTTCAAGGCATGATAGCCTGTAGGCACACTGGCCGGATGGTACATTTCAAGGCATGATAGCCTGTAGGCACACTGGCCGGATGGTACATTTCAAGGCATGATAGCTGTAGGCACACTGGCCGGATGGTACATTTCAAGGCATGATAGCCTGTAGGCACACTGGCCGGATGGTACATTTCAAGGCATGATAGCCTGTAGGCACACTGGCCGGATGGTACATTTCAAGGCATGATAGCCTGTAGGCACACTGGCCGGATGGTACATTTCAAGGCATGATAGCCTGTAGGCACACTGGCGGACATTTCAAGGCATGATAGCCTGTAGGCACACTGGCCGGATGGTACATTTCAAGGCATGATAGCCTGTAGGCACACTGGCCGGATGGTACATTAAAAATTTGCTTTAAAGGAATACCTCATTTTATTACTTTTTGTAAGAAACGTTTTTATACATAAAACTTTTTGAGGCACTCGGCATGCCATGAGTGAGGCAACTCGTATCCTTCACTATTTTTCAAACGATATGAAGCTTGCCCTGTTCGCCGTTGTACTATAAATGGTCCCTCCCATTGGGGCTCTAGCTTCTTTGGTTGCTTTACCTCTCGAAGGACCAGTTCACCTGGAGCAAAGCCTCTTTCCCTTGTTTTCTGGTTAAAATATCTTTCCACTTTCGCTTTATCCCTTTCCATCCGGACTTGGGCCATAGTCCTGGTTTCTTCAAGCAGGTCAAGGCCGTCTTTCACCCCTTCATTGTTGTTTTCTTCATTAAAGGATTCCCATCTAATCGATGGGACTATAACTTCAGCCGGAACGATTGCTTCCAGACCGTAGGTCAGTCTATATGGAGTTTCCCCTGTTGGGCCCTTTTCGGTTGTCCTGTAGGACCAGAGAACCTGAGGTAGCAACTCTGCCCATCTCCCTTTTTGCTGTCCAACTTCTTTTTATAGCTTTGACAATTTGTCCATTCGCATTTTCTACCTGGCCGTTTGCTTGTGGATGGGCGACCGATGCGAATCTCAGGTCAATCTTCCATTCTTCACAGAATTCCCGGAAGCTTTTACAGTTGAACTGAGTTCCATTGTCTGTATTATTATTTTTGGGATCCCAAATCTGCAGACTACATACTTCCAGATGAAATCTTGTGACTTTCTTGCGGTAATGGATACTGTTGGCATGGCTTCCACCCATTTGGTGAAGTAATCAATGGCCACATAAATGAATTTATATCTTCCGGGGATGCTTCCGGAAAAGGTCCAAAGGTCCAACGATATCCAATCCCCACATGGCAAATGGGATCGGGGACATATGGCTCTCAGTGTGGATGGGGGGCTATGTATTTTGTGGCCGTGTTCCTGACATTTTATGCATTTCCGTATGTATTCTTTTGAAATTCCCTCATCCTCGGCCAATAGTACCCCAGCCTTAGGATCTTGTGGACTATTGCCCTCTCTCCTTGGTGGTTCCCACAGGTCCCCTCATGTAGCTCCTCCATGAGCCTTACTCCTTCTTCTATGGTAACACACTAGTGCTGTGCTGGCCTCGCGAATGATCTTTTGTAGAGCTGTCCTTGTTCTAAAAAGAAAGATGCAGCCCTTCGCCTTGTTTTGCCGCCTCCTTCTCATCTTGTGGCAAGTTTCCGCTTTGTATGTACTCAACAATGGGTGCCATCCAAGACTTGGCTATTGCGTCTGATTCAATGGTGCATACTCGGATCTCCTTCAGACTTGAGTTTGCCTTTATTCCATCCAGACTTTACTGGGCATTCTTTCGGCCATACTGGCCAGTTTAGCTAACGCATCGGCCTCTATGTTTTCTGCTCGAGGAAGATGTCTTAACTCACATCTCTGAAAGTTTGCCTTCGTCTCTTGGACTTTGGCCAGGTATTTTCCAAGCTTCTCCTCCTTGACTTCGTAGATGTTATCGTTTTGTCGCGCCACTAGCATTGAGTCTGAGTATATTTCTAACTCTGCATAACAAACAAAGAGGTAAGTCCCACTCTTCCCCTTTAGGGGGCATGTATAAAAAATTCCTATAGACACAAATGAGAACCCTGTTTTATTAGAAAAAACCTGTTGCCCCTAAGGCAGTGGCGACCTCCAATCCCTGTATGAGGGCTTCATATTCTGCTTCATTATTTGTTACTTCAAATTCCAGCCGGAACGCAAAGTTAAGAGTTCTTCCATCCGGCGTTTGGACCACTATTCCGGCCCCCGCTCCAGTCTTGCATCGAGCTCCGTCAACTAGGATAACGTACGGGTTGGTTGTTTCTCTTTGTTCTTGGGCAAGGTTGTTTCGGTTATGAAGTCCGCCAAGGCCTGTGCTTTTATGGCTGTTCGAGGAAGGAAGTGGATTTCGTACTGGGTGAGCTCGACGGTCCAACTAACCATTCGCCCGGATGCGTTTGGGTTGTTTGCTATCTGTTTCAGTGGCCAATTTGTTCTAACGAATATTCGGTGTGACTGAAAATAAGGCCGAAGCTTCGGGATGCAACGACTAATGCAAACAATATTTTTTCAACGTTGGTGTAGCGGCTTTCCGCTGGAGTTAGGATTTTTCCGGTGTAGTACACTGGTATCTCTTTTTTCTCCTCCTCCATTATTAACACAGCTGCTATTGCCCAATCTGTGGCAGAGAGGTAGAGATACAAGTCTTGACCAGGTGCCGGGACACCCAGCTTGGGCAACTCTTTGAGCATCTCTTTGATCCTGTCAAAGGCGTCTATACACTCTCGACTCCACTGGAATTTCTTGTTTTTTCGTAAAATGCTGAAAAATGGTATTGACTTTTCTTGGAGTTTTGAGCAGAATCTTGCTAAAGCCGTGAGCCTTCCGTTCAATGCTTGCACATCTTTAATGTTCTTTGGTGGTGACAGATCGAGGATTGCCTGAGTTTTTTCGGGATCCACTTCAATCCCTCTTTGCCCACGAATAAAGCCTAAGAACTTCCCCTTTGTAACTCCAAATACGCATTTTCCGGATTCAGCTTGATTTGGAATCTGTCTAGGGTGTCAAAGGTTTCTTTTAAATCTTCCATGTGTTGTACCCAGGAATTACTTCTTACCACGATATCATCGACATATGCCTCTACATTCCGGGCTAACTGTTGTTTGAACACTTTGTCTATCATTCTTTGGAAGGTTGCACCCGCATTTTTAATCCAAAAGGCATCACCTTGTAGCAAAAGGTTCCGGCCGAGGTAATAAAAGATGTTTTTTCTGAATCTCCTCATTCATTCTTATTTGATTATATCCTGAAAACGCATCCAAGAAACTTAAGACAGAGCTTTGAGCCGTTGAAGCAACCAGTCTATCTATCGATGGTAGTGGGTAAAAGTCTTTAGGACATGCTTTGTTCAAGTCTGTGAAGTCCACACACATTCTCCATTTGCCATTTGACTTTTTAACCATCACAACATTAGCCAACCACTTGGGATAGGACACCTCCCTGATGAATCCGGCTTTAAGCAGTTTTTGCACTTCAGCACGTGCCGCAAAGTCTCTTTCCTCTCCTATTATTCTTCTTCTTTGCCGGATGGCTGGGTGCTTTGGATCCACTCGCAGGTCATGCTGGATAACGCTTGGATCTACTCCTGGCATTTCGTCCGTGCTCCAGGCGAAAGTTACCCTTCTTTTTTCCAGGAATCTCATCAGGTGAGTTTGCTCCCCACTGCCGAACGCATTTCCTATTTTAAAAAATTTAGAAGGGTCAGTTTTTAAGTGTACCTCTCGTGGTGACTCTTTAGAGGTTCCACAGTCTTCTGCCCTTTGATCCGGCTCTGGCGGGAGAGGGAGCTTTCCCTTGAATTCCTTTTCCGACCCCACCGTTTTGACCATCTCTTCTTCCGGCATTCCCTCCATGATGCGTACTTCGCATACCCGAGCCATCTTTTGACTTCCACTAATGGTCACCGCCTTTCCAGACCTGGTTAGATACTTCATTTTCAGGTGGTGAGTGCTGCATATTGCTTTGAAAGCATTAATCCCTGGCCTGCCAAGATACATATTGTATCCGGAAAGTCCCGGTACAATGAAAGCTGTGAGCTTTTCAGTTCTTCGCTCGTCTCCCAATCCCAATGTTAAGGTGAAGTCTATGCTCCCTGAAGACTTGGTAGAAACGCCCCAACGAAGCCTCCAAGGACCGCCGAATATGGTTTAATTACTTTCTGGAATCTCCAATTTTTAACTGCCTCGGCCGATATGACATTCGCTCCAGCCCCGCTGTCTATCAGGATTCCTTCCATCATCCTGTCATTTACTTGCGCCCGAATGACCAGTGGATCATTGTGAGGGTAAACACCCCTTCTTCGTCTTCGTCTGTAAAGAAAATCTGGGGAAGATTCTCTCGCTTGGCAATTTTTCTTTCCGGTAGCTCTTGATGTACCGCATGAATATGTCTTTTTCTCTCGCTTGGGGTCAACGGTCCTACCTCTGAAAAGAGACCTGAGAATTTGCTTAAGAGAAAAAGTTTATTAGATTTTTATTACCGGAAGATTCCGGGGGATTTTTACAACATAGGTCTTTTCTAAAAAGAAAAGAAAAAGTTCAATTACACCGCCCTTGCTTTATTGTTGGCGTGACTGGGTTTACCTAACATCAGAGAAACGAAAAACTTCTCCACCTTCTTACAAACCTGAGATCATACCGACTGATTTGCCGTGATTAAGCTCAGGGTGGATCTCTTCTTCCCGGTGATTTCGAGAGGTGGACTGATTTTGCCTGCCATATTGCTTCTGCTGGCCTGCCATCTGCTTTCCTTTGCTCTTCTTGTCCTCTTCGATGATCCTCAACTCTTTGGCCAGAGTGGCGCAGTTTGCGGTTCTGTGACTTTTGCAGCCATGGTACTCACAGAAGGCTACCGGAATCTCCCCTGGATAAGGCTTCTTTGGTGGAGGCAGATATCCTTCTTTGACCGCCGCCGCATACCTGCCTGGATCAATCTGGACGGCAACTCGGGCGTTCTGAAACTGAGGCGCCTGGGATGGAGCTTTGTAGTAAGGCTTGTATCTTGAGCTTCCTCCCGATGAAACTTCCTGATATGTTGCCGGAAGAGCCATTCCCATTCGATCCTCCTTTCTTGTCGTTAACCGCTTTGAAGCTATTTGCTAAATCTCTGGCCTTATTTTCCGCCACCTCTGACTTTAGAAACTCATGAATCATTTCGGCTAGCTCTCCATGGGTTTTTGGGGCTTTTGTCGCGATCTTCCCGGCGAGCCTTGGCTGTGCTAGCCCGTTTCCGAAAGCCTTGATTAGGATCTTTTCATCAATGTCATCGATTTCTGCTACCTGCTTATGAAACCTCTCGCTGAATTCTTTCACCGTCTCCCCTTCCTCTGTTTGAGATCCATTAGTTCTTCTATCTTCTTCTTGATCTTCTTGCTTGCGGCAAAGTATTGCTGAAACTCCTCAGTCAATTGCTTAAAACTTGAGATCGACTGCGGGGGTCTTGTTGAGATCCAACCGAGCGCTCTTTTGGATAATGTTCCCGAAAACAAATTGCAGAGGGCGAGGAGAACTTATCCCCTGTGTGTTCATTGCGAACATAAACTTCTGAACGTGAAGAGCAGGGTCCCCCGTTCCATCATACTTTTCAATGCAGGTGCAACGAAGTGAGGAGGAAGCTTTGCCTTCCTGATTTTCTCGGAGAAGGGGTAGAGAGTCATGTCGATCGAATCATCTTCCTCAGTCTCGTCGCTGATGATCAGAGTTTTCTCTAGCTGCTCTTTCTTCCGGCTGTTGCTCGCCTCGGAGTCGCGATTTTGAGCGATTCAAGCGCCTCAGTCATGTCCTCCCATTTCTTCTGGTATTCTACATCTCGCTGCATCAGCTCTGCTGCAGAACTTCATTCCCCTCACTATCCTTTCGTCGATGGTTCTGACTAAGCTTTTCAGCATCTCCTCCAACGCTTGCTTGGAGATCATGTTTTCAGCTTCTGTTCTGTTGTTTTCGGTTGTTTTTACGTTATCGGTCTCGCCCTCAGGTCGGGGTGTCTTCCTTGTTCTTGGAGCCATCCTTGCACGCGTACTTTCCTTGCTTTTTCCTGCAAAAGACACAACCTCAAAAGTTTCAAAGCTTCGTTGTTTCGCTCAAAATCAGGTTACCTCCGGTGGACTCGTGGTTGCCAAGAAAGATCTTGAGCCATTCGTTTCCCACAGACGGCGCCAAATGAAATAGTAAGTTCCTAAATTCCCTAAGCTCCTATCTAAATCTCTAATCGAATCCCTACTCTACTGCTAGGCCTTTGTGCTTCATCGAGTTACCTTGTTACTGAGTGCTCGAGCTTTGAGAGAGAGAGAATCGCGCAGATAATGCAACAGTATGTAATTTCGAATGTGAGAACGTATGTTCTATTGTGGGGTTGAACCCCTATTTATAGTGTTTACATTGTCAAATCGAGAGTTGCCAGCCTGTCCTTCTTTTTAATTGCCAGGCTGGCATTTACATATAAGTGGGATATTTAATTACCCATCCGGCCGGATCACACTCTGATCCGGTCGATATCCTTTGTTCTAAGCTGTTCCTTCCAGGCACATGGACCGGATGCTCTATTCTTCCTTATTCTCGTACTTTTCCCTCTTCATGATTTGACTTGTATTTTCTGTTTGAGCCTTGGATATGATTTTGACCACTGATTTGCTCTGAAAATGTGTTTCAGTTTCTGACTTCGGTTTGGCCTTTCGTATTTTGCTAGTCTAGGTTTAAGACTTCCATTTCAGCTCTGAATTCTGTTTTTGTTATGTTTAAGGCCTTGTGCTTTGGTGTTCGTCTGCAATACCTTTCTTTCTGATTTGGGACCTAGTTTTGTGCCTTCGAGTCTTAGATGGTTGGGTCAAGCTATCCTGTGGCATGCTACGTAGACGTCATTTCTGTATATGTTGGCCATGCCCATTTCTGTTATGGGGGTCAACGGGCCCTTTATTCTTCGGGCCATTTCTACGTTGTCGACAGATCTTGAGTATCCATGGGTCTCCGATCCTTTCTATGAATGTGTGTGCTCGGTACTAGTGTCCCGCCTATGTTTGTAAATTGCTCTGCTTCGTCTGTTCTGTCTGCTTTTGATTTGTGACATACTGCTATGTGCTTTCTGTCTCCTTAAAGCCTATGATTTGTTAAGTGCTCTGTTTTAGTTGCTCTGCCTGTTTCTGATTTCTGAGTTGCTGCTGTGTGGTTTCCGTCTTCTGAAGCTTCTGGTTATTAAGCTTCTATTTCTGACTTCTTTTGCTAAGGCCTTAGTTTCTGATTTCGCTAAGTGTTCGTATAAGTATATATGTATGTTCAGTATGTGTTTTGAGCATGCTCAGCTGATGAAGTTTATCACCTGCTGAGCTATAGTTTGGCCCGCCCATATTTCTGTCTGATTTGCAGGTTTTAGCTTCAGTTTGGAGTTTCGGCATCTGCTTATACTTTTGGCTTTCAGATTTTGTATTCAGTTTGTTCAGCTTTAGGGCCCTTTTGTACTTGGCTTTTGTCATGTATTTCGGTTTAGCTTTCGCTTTGTATTTGTAAAGACAAGTTTTGGTCTTACTTGTTAATATATGAGTATTTGGTTCTGTTTGGGAATTCGCTATTGTAGTCTTGCGTGTCTTAGGTAATAAGCGCGCGACGTGTAATGATGTCTCAACTAGGGTGATTTTGGGGTCGTTATAGAAAAGGGGCTTTGCAATGACCCCAAATGAACGGGAAAAGTATGATTGACAAATCATGAGTTTCTTCATGATTGACCTCATCAATTTTCACTTTCCATCTAAATCAGGTCATTTTTTAATCAATATAGACAATCTCAATAAAATAAACAAGCAAACTATGCTGCATACACCCACTTTCACTTTCAAAATTGAGGTGAAGCTCACACACTCACTAACTGACTCGAGTAAAACGGTATTAAGGGAAGTGCAACCCGAACAAGTTGAGTTGTTTATAGAAGAAAAACCCACTGAAAAGTTTAGTTAAATTAAAAGATGAGCTCCATTACAAGAAAGTTGTTCGTTTATAATTTCGATTCATTCCCTTCTTAGAAAACAAAAAGATAGATAATTCAGAGTAGCCAATGTTGGATAACGAAAAAATGGAGCTCACAACAAATTGAAGGTAAAACATGGTTGTGGATTTTGCACAGAAGAATTAGGATTAAAATGAAGACTAAGAACTTTACTGACTGTATCATATAGCAGTTTTGAGATTGGAGGTAAACATAGACTGAAACATCAAAAATCTAATCGTAAAGCATCATAATTTAAATCTGACCGTCACAATTTGAACCTAAGGATGGAACATAAGTTTATTGACACCAGAGAATTTAAATAAATAGGTTGGGAGTACCAAGGAAATTATTAAAATGTTGAGACTTACGGGAAGTACTCTTGAGGCCAAAGTGGCTACTACTAAAACTAGTAAAAAAATCAGAAGAAATTAAAAGAAACCTCAATACGTTACAATCCGAAAATGAAATTGCATAAATACTTCGCAACTACAGTATATCTTTAGCAAATTATTCACAATAAAACGGGAGCGAACACAAATATAAGCTAAGAAATCAAGTAGGGAATAATAATTGTGAACCTTAATTACAATCAAAGAATGAGATCGATTCTCAAGTTCCCATCAGCTTGTAGATTCTCAGCAATTTCTCATAGTGCAATATGTTTCTTGCAAGCACACAAGAACACAAGTTAGGGTTTGGAATTTAAAAAAAAAGAAGAAGAAAAGAACCATCACCGATTGCAAACACAATGGGAAATGAGATGGAGACTTCAGAACAATGGGAGCAGCAGATTCACAAGACATTCTTCTTAGAGGCTTCATCAAACAAAATTCTGAATATGCGAGGCTTTGTCAGAGTGTTTGCGAGATTGTTTTAGGTATGAGGTGAACTGGGGTTATAATTGAGAGCTTTAGGGCCCATTCAAAATCAGGCTTATGGGCCTTTATGTAATTTTATGGACCTTTACCATAAATCTTTGACCGACATTGACCAACAAATCACCCCATAATAAAGCTCCGGAATGGCTTTATCTAAACGCGGGTGAAGCTGCGTTTACGCAAATTCCCAGCCACTCTCATATGCGAAAGGACCCTTATCCCCTGACTGTACCTCAGTAATGGGGAATTCAATTTCTTCATCTCCAATCTTTCATTCACCATCATACTTGTTCTACTTCTCCATGGCTTGTTAGCACTAACTGTCGACAAGCATTGAATGCTCAAGCCTTCAAAGCCAGATTGGATATTCCTACCACATCAAATTGTTGTAGATTCAATGATAAATTGTTGGTGGCTTCTCTCTTTCTTCTATGTGTGCTGGTGAGTGTTCAAACGTTGCGGCTTTCTTTATCTTCTTGTCATTTGTGGTTGATAAACATTTATGGCTCTATGGAACAGGTACACGAAACCTAGTTCACAAAATTTGAAGAAATTAAGCTCAACGAAGGAGCTTCAGCGATTCAGGTGCAACCTTTAACCACTATTTGCATTGCGCTAATAACTCAACACATTGTAAATGTAGTTTGAATTTTGTTCTATGCTTCTTCCTGTGTGTTTGTGTTTGCGTTAATGCTATAACATAATAACATTGTTTTGTCTATAATTGAGACATGTGTTTTGTTTGACTGGTTAGCCTTCCCCGCCATTCCTGGGTTGTAACCACAATTTATGTTGTCTGTCTAGATGTTGTTATTACTATTTTTCACATAGCTGATGGATAAATAAAATCATAAAGAAAAAGAGAAGGACGGTGAAGGGAAGGGTACAAACAATAGGGAAACCCAGTGTAGAAAGCCAAAAATGAATGGAATGTCGAGGATGTTGAGTTACTAGTTGAGTTACTTATAGAAGAGGCGAGAATTCAGATTGGAAAGGTATGATTAGTAGTGGGTTTAACTCATAAATGGACTAACGTCACCTAATAGTTCCATGACCCGAGGTCTTGTAAGCCTTCTGTTGACAAATATCAGTGCAAGAACAAGGGTGACACACTTAAATCAGGTTGGCGCATATGGAAATATTTATAGCATAACAAGATTGGGTTGGGTCATGATGCAATAACCAACTATGTCCCTTATGCACTTGAGTGGGTTGAACGTCAGGAACTGGTTATTTTTTTTTGTCAATTTTCTCTTACAGATATGCAATACAAAATCACATTTCTTTTGTAACCTATTTTCTCTCTTTTGTTAAACGTAGGAGAATGAGGGTATAGCCAGACTGGTAAATTCCAAATGACCTCGTCTTCTTGTTAATGACATGATTAGTTAGTGGTCAGGCATATGCCACTAAAGATTTGTGTCTTACACCTGGTGGTGAACTCCAAAGTCAGCTGAGGGAAAGATTTGCATGCCAATATAAACAGGGTTCATAACCAACATTCATCGAACTCTGATGAGAAAACTGACCAATTTAGGATGTCATCGGTTCATGTCACTTACTCAGACCGTTTCACTACAGCTGAAACACAGTCAATGGACGTTTCTATTGCTACTCAGGAGACAGACAACTTTGGTATAGTAGGATCAACCATGAATCGTGTGAATGCACCATCTCATAATGTTCTTGATGAGGACTACACTCCAATATTTGATTACCCTAGAGATACGGCAAAAGCTGCAGCAAGTAACCTTATAAATTCTTTCCAAATCCAATATACTGGTGGTCTAGTAGGTTCATCTACTGGGTTTATACCCAATGAACCAAATCCTGCTGTCGTAGTCCAAGGTAGCATTGCCAATTGTGATCTAACACAACAGGTAGAGCAACCCTTAGTTAGACTAGATTCTCACTCCTATAGTACTACCCACCAGAGTGGGATGAGTTGATGGAAGCTACTATAGTAATGGGGTAGAACATGGGTTCAGGAAACACAAGCTACAACAAAAAAGGGATGGGCATAAGGGAAATGTTAAGTCTAGAGGTAGCAAAGGTCAAAGTAATGTCATTGTTGAGCAACTAACAGATTTGAAGGGTGGTTCGAATGACAAACTGAATAACGCAACTGACATGATTTTAGAGATAAAGTAACAAGTAGCCATGATTGATGGTGTGATTTCAGTTAATGAAGCCTCAACAAGGCTTAAACACATGTCTAGTCTGTTAAGGAGGGAAATTGTTTATGCCATGTATGTGTTGGCTAATCGTAGTCATAGGGTAGTGTTGATGGCGTTAGAAGATGATGAAGTTGCTGAGTGGGCTAGGATGGTTTATCCGACAAGGTATGGAGAATAAATAGTGGATACTACATCTTTGCAGGACTTTTGGTTTCTAAGAAACTGTTACTCTAGTGTTTGAGGGTCTAACCTAATCAGGAAACTTTTTGGTTATTTTTTAGACTATTTGTGATGTACTACAACCTACTTGTACTATATTAGGTAATTTGCTTGTTTGCAAAGATGTTCATTTTGGAAGTTTTATTTTGGCCCATATATCGGTGATGTATGATAGGTTAATGCTATTTCTGGAACTGAAGATTAACATAGTACGATGCGGTGTAGGTTTGTGATAATTTTATATTTTGTCATACAAAATTTGGAAATTACCTTGATAACCCTTGTTTATCGGCCTTGGTAGGTTTAATGCCCATATACACAAAATATGGAAGATATGGAGAGGAAGCGACACATCACACATATTGTAAGAGAAAGGTTAAAGGCTAACTTCGGAGATTATGTGCAATTCTACATTTTGCAGGCTATTGAGGAATACCAAGCAAAGTACATTCACATTCTTGCTAAAAACAGTAAAATGCATATCAGGAAGTACTACAAGGTAGATCAAAAGGGAATGAGAAAAAGACACATTTGTTATTTCTGCAAACGTGGGGGTTTAATAGATCAATTGTATCTTATTTAAAGGAGGTAAAATATACATACAACATTTCATTAGCAAACCATGTATAAGACATGTTAGTTGGAATTCGTAGGCCTAACTACCAGTTGATGGCAGAACAGGAAGGAAACAACCGAGATGCAAACAGTTAATAAGTTGAGACTTATTAACAAACTAAGTGCGCATGAGTTTAGGTTTGCAACTATAATGATTGAAAATTATGATTACCATGATCTTTTTTATTGTTTGTCTGATGATGAATCGGTTATGTTGTACGCTTAAAAATGGAGGGGGGGGGGGTATGTACACATACCATGATAGACAATTTTGTTTATATACTCTTTGTTGTGTGAGTTTATTTGAATGTGGCACATTAGAAATTACAATGATCTACTTCTTTGGTTTTATTACTAGAGAAGAGTTCTTGTACTGCGTTGGACTTCATAGGGTTATAGAGATAATTTCAGAAGATGAAGACAATTATTGCAATTACTAAATGCAATCCAGTTAAACTTATTGGAATTGCATGGTGATGCCATACGCTTAATTTTGATTGTATGTTTAGATATTACTCCGTCCCTTCTCATACCTCTATGCACACATCTGCTATGACCGGTAAGAAATGCTTGATACTATTGAACGGTCACGTTGTCCGGTGTTTTAATGTTCTACCTATGAACCGTGACACGTTTTATAATACAAGTACGGTGTAAACAACAAAACGAATACATCAGTGAAAGAATGTATGACATGGTTCTTACAAACTTTGAGCCACCAATGTGTAAATAGAGATTATATGGAAAGGTTCCAGCACTCTGGATCCACAATCAGTGATACATTAGAAGTTGTCGGTAGACTAGGTAAGGACATTATTAGACCGGTGGACAGGTCGTCCGTGGAAGTCCCTAAACAAATAATGGATTCCAGCAAGTACTCCCAACATTCAAGGTTATATATTGTTATGTTCTACATCTCATCGTAGGATTGCGTTGGTGCGCTTGATGGATGTCATGTGGAATTAACTGTACTGGAGAAAGATAGAATTCGGTTCATTAACCGTAAAGGAGTTACGACTATGAATGTGTTAACCATTTGTGACTTCCACTACAAGAAAAAAGGCTAGTTTGCTACCGGAGTTTGGCAGTGGGTAAACCCTTGGTGGCTGTCACACCGTCACTACTCTTTTTTCTGGTAGCAATTTTGTCACTGCTCTTTCGTCGTTCTCTACTAAATCCATATATGTGTGCGGCCTGACCATACCCTTGGCGCACACATCAGGAATCGATCCTACAACGTGTGGGCTGGATAAATATTACCTTAACCATTGGACCATGATAGTTATTCACAACATATATACATACTACATGTATATATTGAATGCTTGATACTCTAAATATAAATGAAATTTTTCGCCGAGATATGATCGAACATTGGATATGTAAAAATTAATAAAATAGATGTTGGTCTGACTATGCCACATTGATACTTTATTTACATAATACATTAACTTTGTACTGTCAAAATAATAAAAATAAAAGTATATGTTGGCTTAAAATTGTATAAAATTAAAAAATAAACATATATATATATATAATATATATATCATTTACTAAAACTATAAACACTTATAAATTCTATATATAGGTTGTATTTATTTTGCAAATTTTAACCAACACGTCAACTCATTTAAATTGTTATTGTTTTTTGTATTTTTATATTTTTTAATTTATGTGATTTTTTGTAATTAAAAGAATTATATAGTTTGTATAAAAATACAGAAAATTAATATATTATATATATATCTATATATATTTATCATTTACCAATTTAAATTATTTTGACAGCTAATTTATATTAATTTTGTAAAATTTAACCAACATTTTTACTAGTTTAAATTGTTATTACATGTACTCTATTTTAAATTTATTAATACATGTGATACTTTGAAAAATAAAAATATTATATATATATATATATCAAAAATTTATTATGTTACATATATCTTATATGATAAATAAATTCTTGTAGTGGTATGTAGTTTTAATTAATTTTCACGAATTAGAAAAATTTGTTTACTTAAAGTTCTTTTTAAAATTTTGATAGCTAAAATGTAAGAAGTAAAATATACTAAAGGTACTATATTGAAAAAACTATAAAAAATAAAATATTTATATAAGAAGATAACATATCCACTATGACAGTAGCAATATATGTTACTATTCTGAATTATGTAGTAGTCACACGTTTAAGTTATAAGACAATAATATTTTCATTAACGCTTAAGAATATTAGCTATCATTTCTTATATTCAAGCACAATATCAACTGAAATTTCATCAGCATTATTAGTCGGTAGCAATTTTGAAACTTAAGATAGTAGCACTTTAGCTACTTGTTAAAAATATTTGCTATCATAGCGAAAATAGTAGCACAATAGTAACCGTAATCAAATGTTAGTAGCAATTTCATAATTTCGCTTACCTACATGGTCATAGCAACTTTTAAAATAGTAGATAGTTAGCTATTGATTATAATCTTTTTGCTACCGTTGCTCAAATAGTAGCGTAATACCTACCATGATTGAATTAACATCAACCAAGTAGTAGAAATTCATTAATTTAGCTACTAATATTGGTAGCAAAATTACTTTTACCAAAACTATGGGAATGAAAGATAAAATAACTACTATTGATGGTATCAATCTTGTAAGGCGGTAGAATTTTAGCTACTGGCTAAAAGTTTAGCTACCGTTGCCGTTGTGGTAGCACAAAAGCAACCACTTTGTTAATAACATCCCAATCAGTAGCAATTTTCCAATTTATTTTTTGGAATAAATGATGTATATATAAATGGTAAAGAGTTACATAAAAGTTAGATACATAGAAGATCTATATATCTAACAACTATAAGGGGCCATCACAACTAAGGGGAGGGTGGATTTACAAAAGCCTCCCTAGCAATGAACAAAAACAGCGTAGCGCTGACAAAAATTCCCAAGGATAATTGCCACAATACAAAGCACCAGGATGTACAAAAAAGACGTCAACCATACAAGGAGCTTCTAGGAGTAAAGTATCCTATCAAGCCAATCAAAGTCTGTGCTGGATATTTTCATCTTCGTCCAAATGATAGCTTTCATGGCCGCCTTGATGTAAGAAATTATGAGAGAGGGGTCTCTTGCTTGGCTGGTCATGGCACGTTTGCATCTTTCTATCCAGATATGATAGACAATGTTAGCAACAACCTCTCTTTTCACCAGATCAATCAGATTGAGCCTTTTACAATAGCGGTTGATCCAGTATGAGCAGCTGCGAAGGCTTCTTCGGTTAGTAGGGATACCCAACCAGTCACAAATGGTCCGCCAAACCCTGCTAGAGTACCTACAATTGAAAAATAGATGGTCGCTAGTCTCTTGAGCACACTCATAGAGTCAGCACCTGTTAGCAAGACAAATGCCCCATGATTGGAGCTTATCACAGGTTTTAAGTCCACCTTTAAGGGGTATAAATTTGGATTTGGGGACAAGTATTCCAGCAGACATTATACCAGGGAAAAGGCTCAGAAGGGGTAGAGACATCATTATAGAACGAGATGACCATTGGACGGGTAGGATAGGAGTAGAAAAGTGAATAGGCGTCCTTCGATGACCCACATTGCAATTTTCCAATTTAGATACCAATTTATGTGTAGTAGCAATTCATCGGTAGTTAAAACATCTTTTTCTTGTAGTGAATTCAACATGCTTTTTATATTTGTGTGCAGGATGGGAAGGATCTGCACACAACACTATAATGTATCTTAACTCTATCAACGACATCTGGTTACAGTTCTCACACCCACCTACAGGTAATATGAGACGTAATGAATTTATCCAAATTAGTAAACATTGAAACTATCTTGTTCTACATGTTTAACCCTTGCTTATCTTGGCGATAAAGGCTACCCCAACATAGAAAGGTTTAATGACACCTCATACTAGAGTTTTGTATCATCAAGCTAAGTTTAGAGCTGAGAACATGCATGGGAGTAAAGAGCGATTCAATGAGTTGCATTCTTTGCTCCGCTTCATAATTGAAAGCTCGCTTGGTGTTTTAAGTCCTGCTGGCAAATATTGTTTAAAATTCCTATCTATCCCCTTTTGAAACAGATGAAGATTGTCAACGCATGTTGTGTGGTGCATAATTACACACGGTTAAGTCAATTTGGTGATCCATTCTTCAAGATAGTCAACCATTCACTAGATTTATCCCATGTTATGATGAGTTTGATGAAACTGAACACACAACATTACCTAGGAGTACTAATGACAACGAAGGAAGAGAAATGGGAGATCTGAAGGAAGGTGGAGCAACTTGTTGGTAGCAGCAAGATGATGAATGTGTTTTTGTTGTTGTTGAACTGATATAACTATCATTTTGGCAAAAATATATTTAGTTTGTCTTATTAATAGTTTTTTTATTTGTGAAAGTACTGCAACAGATTTGTTTAAAATATGATGGGCTAAGGATCCCTCCTTCCTCCCCATCGTCAGCGATATTTGGAAGGTTTCCATCAGCGGTAGCAGAACGTTTTCTATTATAAAAAGACTTCGCCTCCTCAAAGTTAAACTCTCTACTCTTCACATATCGAGGAATTCAACTCTCTCTCCCTTAAACCCAATCCATTAGAGAGGAGCTCAGTGACACCCAACTAAGTCTTGATAGGGACCCATGGAACTCCACTCTATCTCCAAAGAGAAATCCTGCAACATGCTCTTCGCGTTCGCAACCACCAAGAGCTTATCTTCCTTCGTCAACTCTCTAAGATCCGCTGGCTCAAGCTGGCTGACACAACTCTGCTTTCTTCCATAGAGCCATCAAGGCTAGACGGAACAAAACTTCATAGCCTCTATTACCAAAAATCTAGGGCTGGAGCTCTCTGCCCCCAATGACATCGCTAACGTCTTATTTCCCACTTCAAAGGCATCATGGGCACTAGGACTCCTCCATCGGGCTCCCTCTTTGATTTCAACCTTGACAATTCCAGAACTCTCGCCCTATCCAACCGGTCTCCCTTCTCAGGGATGTGGACAATGCGGATATCAAGGCCGCCCTTTTCTCCATTGGGGATGACAAAGCTCCAGGCCCTGATGGATACTCCTCCAAATTTTAAAACGTGTGGCCCATAATAGGCAAGGATCTCAGTTGGCCATTAAAAGCTTCTTCCATAACGGTACTTTGCTTAAGGAGATCAACTCGACCCTCATCACCCTAATCCCTAAAACTGATTATGCGTTCACTCCTAGTGACTATAGAACCCTCTCCTGCTGTATACTATCTACAAAATCATTAGCAAAATCCTAGCTGCTCGGCTTAAAGCGGTCCTCCCTGATATTGTCAAAGAGAGCCAGGGGCCTTCATAAAAGGGCGCCTTATTTCGGACAACATTCAAATGTGCTCCTGCTTAATGAAACACTACCAAAGAGCCCATATCTCTCCCCGATGTATGAAGAAGATGGAGATCAGAAAGGCCTTGGATACAGTCGATTGACTCTTCCTGCACGACACTATGTCTTACCTAAACTTCCCTCCCGTCTTCATCAACTGGATTATGCAATATGTTTCCACCCCTTCATACTCCATTAATCTGAATGGCTCCCTTAAAGGACTTTTCAAAGGTGAAGGGGCTTGCGCCAAGGGGACCCCTCTCCCATACCTCTTTGTCCTAGTCATGGACATGTTTCCCCGTCTTCTTGACCATTGCAAATCCCTTAACGTTTCTCACATGTTTTTCGCTGACGACGCTCTACTATTTTGTATAGGAGACCATACCTCCACCTCTCTTATGCTCAGAAAGGTTAATCTCTTCTCTGAAGTCTCAGGCCTTAAAACTTAATCCCTCCAAATGTGACATCTTTCTAGGAGGGTCTGCCCCGCTGCAGAAACTCTATCCTCTCCTCCACAGGTTTGAATCTGGGATCCTTCCCATTCCACTACTTAGGTATCCCCATCTCTGCCAGAAAGCCCAAAAACCTCTGACTTTGCCCCACTGATCGATGACGTTCAAAGGGCCATATCCTCTTGGGGTGGTAAAACATCTCTCCTTTGTGGGGCACCTCACTCTAATCCAAAGCACCCTATTTGGTATCATTGGCTTCTGGGCCACGGCAATAGCTATTCCCAAGATTGTTATCCAATGCCTAGTTAGGAAGTTTCGCTCCTTTCTCTGGTCCGGGGACACTACAGCAATCCCTCTCTGCAAGTGGCATGGAGCTCCGTTTGCCTTGATAAGCGAAATGGGGGGCTTGAGATTAAGGATGTCTTTAAGTGGAATATGTGCTTTCTCCTTAAGACTATCTCTGCTATAATCAACACCTCTGAGAGACTTTAGATCCAATGGATCCATAGTGTCTACCTGGGAAATTCCAGCATCTGGGTCAGCACTCCCAAGGGAGATGACCCGTGGATCTGGAAGTCCATTCTTAGGGCTAGAGATTGGTGGATCAAAACAGTGTGGCTCTACCCAGGATGTCTTGTCTCTTTTCCCTCCTACCCTCCCCGTCTCCATGTTAACACCGTTTACCAAGATGTTTCATCCCCTACCAGGTACTTTCCCTGGTATAAAATCTATTGGAAGACATGGCCGCCCTCTAAAGCTAAATTCATTTTGTGGTTCCCCTTAAAGGTAGACTTAAGACCTGTGATAATTGCAATCGTGGGCCATTAGCCTAGCTAACAGATGCTGGCTGTGTAAGCTAACTCTAGAGACAAGTGGACACCTCTTTTTTTTTTTGCACGACTACTTATAGATATGGTGGACTATCTACGATTGGCTGGGGATCCCCACCAATAGATCAAGCCTCCGCAGCTGCACTTTCTGGCTATCCCACTACTACAAGAGGGAAAGACCCAAAGACTCCGCCAGACGTGCTGTCATTGCAAATGTCGTCTACTTCATATGGATCGAAAGATGCAGGAGAGCCATGACGGGTCAGGCTAGAGACCCTACCCTCATCATTGCGGACGTGAAGGCTACGACCAAAGCCTCCATCTGGACTAAAGTCTATTCCCTAAACGAGATAGTGTCTGGTTTAACCAGATCCTAGAGTCCTAAAAGTTGTCTCCTAATCTGAATAGTTTCCCCCTTTTTTGGTTATGATGTATTAAGTCGGCCCGCCGCCACCTTTTTGAAACTTGGTGCCCCTTTTGATATGTATATCCTTGGGTATCTGATATATAGGGCCCATATGTATCTTCTTTTGTAAAACTCTATTAGTCATTCATTTATATTTCACCTTTTATTCAAAATAATAAAATATGATGGGCATTTATCGATACTTTGAATGGTATTAGGTTTGTAATTCATGGTCATTTTTTTATTTCGAAGTCAACAGTGCATAAGCACGAGTTTAATTTCATGATTTACACATATCCCACACAATAATCACGTTTTTTTTTTATCATGGGGTGCTACCGAAGTAGCAGGATACAGAATACCAAAACTGGTATGAGAACAGCTGATAAAAAACCAGCCAAGGTGGACATCACAACCTGACAGACAGAAAAAAACCAGAAACGCATTACAGTAGAGATTTTAGCATTGTGCAGTTGATGAGAGTTCCCATACGTCCCTGCAGTCCGTCCCACTGATATTCCACTCCAAAATTTGTAGTTTAGTTGAAGTAGCCACAGCATTCCAGTCAATCTCCTTCTGCTCAAACAAGAATTTGTTACGGGCCTGCCAAATGTTGTATGTTGCATGTAGAAAAGTAGACCTCCAAGCTTTCCTAGATCTGGCATTTGGTGCACTACTCCACCAGTAAATCAACTTTGCTGAACATCATTTTGCAAAATTAATTCCACACCCCACCATTTACACAGCAGAACCCACAGAGGGCGAGAGCCCAAGCAAAACAGAAACAAATGGACAGCAGTTTCCATGACCCTGTTACATAAAGGACACATGGCTTCATTGATTGATGCCAGATTCATTAAAAAGTTTCTCTCGAGTAATCAGTCCATTATTAACCAACAGCCAATTGAATATTCAACTCGCGGAGGGGCTGCTCTGCTCCAAATGAATTTATGCCAGCTTGGAGGAGCAGTGACATTCTGTGATACAATGCTCTCGTAGCAGCTTTTCACAGTAAAGGCTTTACCCTTACCTGTAATCCATCCCAGCCTATCCGCATCAGAAGTGGTCAAGAAATCAACCTGATTGATCTGGTTTAACATTTGGTGAACCTCCTCAACTTCATACACAAAAGTTCCCTGCGCCAGCTCAATTGCCAATCCCAAGTTGACCCAGTCCAAGCGCCCATTTCATTTATTCGCGCTGTTTTAGGTTGCTTGCCAGAAACAGCCTGGGAAATCTATCCCGAAGGAGAAAATCCCGGCCCAGGCGTCAAGCCAGAATCTGGTTTTATCTCCATTACTCACCAGCCATCGGAGGTTACATGATAGGACTTCCTGAATTCGAGCACCCCAGGATCCGATAGTCACAATGGCATTCCAGGCGCCTCTACGCCTTTGTCCTGTCCAACTCACATCTGAATTGGCAGTTCAATACTAATGCCATAGATGCTAGCAATGCATTTACGCCACAGCTTTGTTTCGTCGTCTTGGTATTTCCACCACCATTTTAACATAAGTGCCGCATTCTTGGCTTCCAGATCACATAGACTAAGACCTCCCAATGTTTTTGGTTTAGTTAAGCAGCTCCACCTGATGGGAGCAATCCTTTTACTACCCCCATGATTCCACAGAAACTTTCTTTGTAGGCTGTTAATCTGCTTGATGACCTCTTTGGGCATGCGGAACATGCTCATATAGTAAACGGGGATGCTTTCCAAACTGACCTCATAAGGACAAGTCTCCCGGCCCGGGATAATGACGAAGCTTTCCAGCTGGCAAGCTTCTTTTCTACCTTCTGAACCACTGGTTTCCATGTACTGGTCAGACGGGGGTTGGCCCCAAGCGGGAGGCCCAAGTACTCCGTTGGTAAGTCTCCGAATTGGCAGCCCAGAATATCAGTAACCAGTGATTTATCATTCTCATCCAGATTTACTCCAAACACCTTGGACTTCATCCAATTTATCTCAAGCCCAGACATATCAGCAAAGAGCGTAACCACATACTTAATAGATTCAAGTTCCCTTTTCCGGAATCCCGAAAATAACAGTGTCATCCGCGAATTGTAAATGTGACATCCTTATGTCATGGACCCCCACTGCAATACCTTGCCTATCTCCCTGCTGTACCGCCAAGTCTAGCATCCAGCTTAGCGCCTCAGCTGCAAGAATGAAGAGTAAGGGGGACAGCGGGTCCCCTTGACGCAGCCC
Organism: Limonium bicolor; assembly: GCA_023374045.1. Lineage (NCBI taxonomy): Eukaryota > Viridiplantae > Streptophyta > Magnoliopsida > Caryophyllales > Plumbaginaceae > Limonium > Limonium bicolor. The sequence continues at coordinate 355,582,160 of CM041778.1, read as the reverse complement.
CCTCCTTGGCTTGAACGTCGGGGTCGGAGACCCATTCACCAAGACCGCGATTCGGGGGGTAGTGATGCAGGTGCTAATCCATTCCTTCCAACAGCCGGGAAATTATACAAGTCTAGCATCTTCATAATAAAACTCCAACTCAAACTGTCATACGCTTTACGGAAATCGATCTTGAGAATAAAGCCTTTTTTCCTTCGCGATTTGAGCCAATAGATTATTTCATTTGCCACCAATGGCCCTTCCATGATATGCCTTCCTTTCATAAAAGCTGTTTGGGTCTCACCCACCAGTTGGTTTATAACAGAGCTTAATCTGTTTGCTAAGAGTTTGGCAATGACTTTATATATACATCCAATAACACTTATTGGGCGAAAATCGTCAAGCTCAGAAGCATTTGGTTTTTGGGAATAATTGTGATCCACGTAGTATTAATACCTTCCGCCATGAAATTATCAGCAAAGAATTTTCTGACTTCCCCGGTAAAATCCTCTTCCCACACATCCCACATGTTCTTGATCGCATTGAAATTAAAACCGTCATAGCCCGGGGCCTTTGAGCCTTCACAATCCCATACCGCCCTCTTGATCTCCTCATCCGTTGGTCTTCTCACTATCAATAGCTGATCTCCTTGAGATAGTTTCGGCCTGCTGCCTGCGAACGAAGAATTTCCCGAAGCAAAATCCACCCGGTACAGCTCTTTGAAATACCTCCTTATCTCAGACTTATCATTCCTGGGTTGCATGATAATCTCCCATCTATAATCAGCGCAGAAATTCTATTGTTGTTCCGATTGATTGTGGCCTTGCGGTGGAAATACTTAGTGTTACGGTCTCCCGCTCTAATATGCTTTTCTCTTGACATCTGATGCCAATACCGCTCCTCCATCTGGAGAGTTTTCCCCATCTCCTGTCTAACTTCACCTCTTTTCTGGATACTTAATTCACTGGCCCCGTTAGTTTCATCAGTCTGGTCCAAACGTTTTAACTCTTCTGTCTGTCGCTCCAGCAGGGAATTAATTTTCCCAAACACTTCCGTGTTCCACTTTCTCAGTATGGGTTTCAATGCTTTAGTTTCTGATGCACTGTCTCCCTGCCAATTTTTGCCATTCCTCTCGAAAAAAGGAACTAAATTTTTCGTCCTCCAGCCAGACATCCAAAAACCGAAACGGTCTGGGGCCCCAGTCAACATCTTGGATCTGCACCCACATAAATCTATGATCTGATAATTTCCACGGTTGACCTCTTAGAACTGTATGTGGGAATTCCACAAGCCACTCATTGGAGCAAAAAGCTCTATCAATCCTGCTCATGAGTCCTGTTCTCACCCAGGTATATTTACACCCCTTTAAGTCCAATTCTACTATCTCCATGTTTGCAATCCAGTTATTGAAATCACGCATGGAGTTGGTCACCACTGCTGCCGATCCACCTTTCTTTCCTCACCTCTCTTACCTCATTAAAGTCTCCTACGATCAGAACTGGACAAGTAATAGATGCCTTGAGGTCGCTCAATCTTGATATACTTCACGTCTACCTTCGGCCGTGGTGGGGTTATAAACAAATATTATCACCCCTTGAAATTGATTTTGTTTCAGCTGTACCTCCATTGCTATCCACCTATTTCCTTTTGCCTTTTCGCAGGCAGTTATCTCATTGGGTGACCAAGCAATTATAAGCCCACCGGAGTGCCCTGTTGCATATACTTCAGTCCACTCAGTTGACTTACCTGCACCCCAGAGATTTCGCTTTTTGGCAAGGATTAGTGTGATGGGTCTCCAAGAGCCCTATCATCGCTGCTTGCGTCTTCTTCAGTTCTTTCTTCACAAGAGCCCATTTCTCCGCTCTTTTGTTCCTCTGATGTTGTGGAATGCTATTCCCTGGACCATTGCCGTTTCCTTTCCTACCCTTCTGTTGGTTTTTGAGGATTCGATCAATATTCGCTAGGGACTTAGCAGGGAAGGGGGATGTGATTCTCAATCTTTGGCCATACTTAAAACACCTCCTAGCCTCCGCAGAGATAATTTGTTTACGATTCGTAACTTTTCTACCTTGCCGCGGGGGATTTGGCGTCGGTTTGCCTGATGCCTTTTGTGGGGACAGAAGTACGTTTAAATGAATTCCCTCCAGAGTCTCGCCGTTTACTGGGGTGGGATATCCATTATTGGGCACATTAACATAGCCCACGCATATGGACGGGGAGTCAGACGCTGTTTGTGAACATTGGGCCTCAGCAGTCCGTTCTTGCATATCATTAACAGCTGGCTCCGACGTTTGGTTTGCAGACTGATCTGAACCAATCGGGCTCATGCGCCCATTCTGTTCCTCCTCATTACTACTTTCATCCCAACCTTTACTACTGGTGTCCCCCTCACCAGACTCCCCTACGTGGCCCGTTCCTGCTTTCCTCAAGCCATCATTTATTTTCCTTTTGGTGAAACATGACTGTTCGTTACATCTTCTATAATAATTCGGTCCCCAGAATTTATTTCTTGCGAGCATCCTTGTATGTTCCCCATGTAAAAAGAACCTTCCTTCGACAAGTACCACATAATCACTCTACACATCCCAATGAAAAGTTCTGTCTCTTTCTTGCCCCAGACGTGAGGAGCACATACGTTATGCGCTTCGCCGGTCGGCGCCAGTTTAGCCGCCCCGGGAATATCAACCTCCGCCACTTTCGCCGACGCCGTCGGGTCGGATCCTTCCTTCTGCCCTTACTGACCCAGCTCTTGCTCCCAAGTCCTCTGTCCAGACTTCAATAACACCAACTGTGGATCTCATATTATCAAACAGTATATCCACTTCTTCGTTAATGATTTTGGGGGTGTTAGTCTCCAGTTTGACGAAAAACTCCAGGCTTTCTGGTAATATATTCATGTCTGTTTCGATCTCTATTATCTCCCCAAAGCCCGACAACACAGCTCTGACTGAATCCTCGGACCACGCTTGCGGTGGGAGTCCTCTAATTGCCACGCTTACTATACGGTTACTTTGCGCACCACCATCTTCCCAGCACCCAATCTCCCATAGATTCTTGTTCCATTTACCATTTTGCATAAAGCGCTCTTGATCTCCTTTCGAGTAGAAAACAACCAAGAAGTCGTAGGCTGAAGAGCTCACTATATGCTCAAACCTTTCATTCCCGGCAAGACCCTCCTTAACTCCTTCAATCGTGGTTTTTAGTTTCGATCTTACTTTAATGCTTCTGTCCATGCACGGAATTAAAACCCCAGACGGTGTTAGCTTTACGAGGTCATCCTTGGAACCCTTATCCACAAGAACTGTTACTGGCTGTGGAGGTCGGGGTTGAGGCATCTCCTGGTTCTCGGTACCTGTTTGTCTTATCTCCGGGGGAACGAAGTTGAGTATGAGAAGTGGGTAGGGGGCTTCTTCTTTCGCAAAGGCCTAGCAAAAGGGTGCTCAGTCTTCTCCCATCAACCCATTGTCCGTTGGTAGCATAAATGGCTTGGTCAGCTGTTGAAAGCATTCAAACTCAACGAACGCATATCTCGAGTTTGTGGCTATGCGCCTTCTGGCTGGTCGAGTCAGGCCCACGATTCTCCCATGGGGTGCGAAAGTCTTCCACAATGTCCCTAGCGTCGTGTTGTCTTGAATGTTGTCCACAAACACCGTTTTGAACCCTGGGAGGGGGTCGAGACGAACTAGGCCCTGCATTACTACCGGTCAGAAGCTTGTTTCAGAGGGGCTGGTAGGCTGTGTTGGTTGACGGGGAAGATGTTGTGTGCAGGAGGACGTAGAAAATTGGGTGCTTTTCGGCCTGACGACGGAGACGAGACAGTGACTGGCTGTTTAGGTGGTTACACGGTGGCTGAAAACACGCGACATACTGGGAGGGGGGTTTCTGGGGCGTGGGAGGAGAGAGGTGGGAGGGTTTCATTGTAAGATTTATCACAAGATAGGATTGTAAAGTATTTATCACACAACTAATCACGTGGTCACTAACTTTGATATACTTTGTTTTTCATGTTTGATAGTCTGTGGCGGTGATCAGTAACAAATCCAGTACGTAGCCTGAAATGTAAGCAGCAATGATATTATTTCAACACTTCAATATCAGCTAAAAAGTTGGTTTCCATTGATCACAGTAGTACATAATAACCAACACAAACATACAAAGACGTTACTAATTTCACATAACCGTCGACTACCACCCAATAGTTCAAATCCTAAAACACTGAATTGTCTAACCAGAAAGACGAGAGCATATCATTAAGCAGGATGTTCATTAACCAAAAAACAGATGTTACCACCCAGCATTAGTACATAATGTAGACCGCTTTAAGAGTACATAAAGCCTTAAAATGATAACTACCACCACAACAGTGTAGAAAACGAACACCCACAAGTTTGTTTTCTTCAAAAAAAGTTCTCCGCATCATCACCTACTTGGACGCCCTTATTCTTTTATAGAAATCAACTTCATCTTCATCTGATGATGGCCAATCATAGCGCGAAGGTGATGCAGCCCTTTTGCGGTTATTGTTGTTGGTAGTAGAGGGATCCTCACTGTTACTCAACTTTGGAATCTTGGAGGGAGTTGTCTTAGGGATGTTCTTTTGTCATCTTCACGACCAGTCCACTTCCATTCTACTACACGACGACCAGTCCTCTTCATTTGTACTACACGAGCTGCAACAGATGAGTGTTTGGGGTCTGTGTCAATGTTAATGATTGAGCTGATATCAATCACAGGAGACTTTCCATGGGACTCTACACTTTTCTGGACTTCCATTTGTGTGATAAGTAGTGATAGCTGAAGAAAGAGTAGGAAATGATTAGTGATCATGAAACAAGGAGAAGGTTTATATAGTAATCCTAGGGGTTCTGGATAGATACATTTACTTTCCTTGGGAAGTGGAATATATTTAATTAGTTGTTGAGGGGGTTTCACTACCATCATTCAAAACGACAGGCATGCATTTAGTAAGGAGTGCAATACATAGTTAATGCAATAACCTGCAGTTTCCAATTACTGTTAACAATGTCATTAAATAAACAACAGTCTTTTTTTTTAAAACAACAGTCATAAGTAAATGTCACAAGAAATAAAAAGCTAATGGACTATAAACCTAGTGACACGTTACCTGTTGGCCACTTATCAACTATCAACGTCAGAAAATCCACACCAAAGATTCTCCAAACCCTGCAGCTCATTGATTATTTCGTATACGCAGTAATACTATCATTACCTCCACTGCACAAGATATATAAAGCATGCAATTGTGTCATAACTGTCAATACATGCAGATCAACAACATTAAACATCAACAAAAGGATTAACAACATTCGGTTACAGAGGCGACTTTAGGTGTTCACTGTAGATAAATGCAGTATCTTGCACGATAATCATGTACTAACAAACAACAAAAACCTAAAAACTTGAAAATGAAAGTTGATGATAATACGCAGTTGTAGTCTAGATTACATGATGCCAAACAATTACTTGAAAAACGACAGGACATTCAGTGCAACAACAAACCCAATCAAAATCACTATACGCCCATCATCCCATTTTAGCTCTAACACTTTTGTCACGACCCGAAAATCACCCGAGTTGAAATAGGTCGCTGACACGCCGCGTATTTCACCACAACTAGAAGCACGCAAGGCTACTAATTAAGGGCATCCACAATGGTAGGGAGTTTCTTATCTCATTTTCATGTGCCATGTCAACAAAATATATATTTAATTGTATAAGCAACTCTCTTATCTACAGTGGTAGAGTTCCTTAACATATTCTTCCCTCCTCTCCGTAATTTTTATTTAGCATTCTTTTAGGATTTTTTATATTTTCTTATTAATGTTATAGTGTTACAGCCAATAGCGATAGTTTGTAGAGCGTTGCTTAATTAAGCAACGAGGAGAGAGAATACGTGTGGATTCCACACCACTACAGAAGCATTTTTATTTTTTTAGGGTGGAATCGTGGATGCCCTAACTAAATAGTTTTCTAAACCATCCAAAATTTGAGAAGTATACTAAAATATGTTATTATTGCGTAAAAATAACCAATCTATCATATGTTATTATTGTGTTAAAAAAATAGCCATTATCTCAAAATGATAAAATTTAATACCCCAGACCTAATAATGGTGATTAAATTACTCTAATATGATTATTAAAGGCCTAATGGTGCCTAAAGAGTATTGGTAAAGGAAATAAAACCAAAAGAAAAGAGAAAACGCTTGAAAAGCGAAAAACGCTAAAATGCGCGTTAAATGAGTATAAGAGATATATGATCTCGAGAGAGGGTCCGAGATGGATTCCTAAGGCTTAGTTAGGCCTAATAAGTATACGGAATGATTCCCGAAGAAAACGGATCCAAATAATGGATTAAAACGCTAACGGAGTTTAAAGCACGTTTTTCGAGAAAACCGCGAAACGTGACTTTAAGTGGTCAAACGGACCCGTAAAAATTATAGTTGATTAAATAACTATAATTAAGTATTAATGGAAGCTTAGTAACCATTAAAAATAATTAAACGAGAAAATCCCGGAAAACGGACCCGGTAAGTGAATAGTGTCATAACCGGGAGATAAAACGCGTTTAATTCGAAAAACGGGGAAAACGACCCGGGCTTAATTAATGTGGGCCGGTTTTTAATTAGTGTGTACACACCATTAATAGCTTGCTAGCTATTTAGAAAAAAAAGACAAGTAAATAAGTAAAGCAAATAGTGAAATAGTTAAAAGTAACATAAATACACTCTCTCACCTACCTTTCTTTCTTTATTCTCACGTAGCCCAGCCCCTGGCTACCTTCTTCTTCTTCCTCCTCTGTTAATATTCCCGATTGAAGAAGAAGCTCACCACCTCCATCTTCAATCTCATCTAACTTACTCATTTCTCCACCGAATCGCACAAAAATTGCACCGTTAGATTCGTATCGGCGAGGGCTACATTTTCCACCCCTCAAAATCTTGATTCCTCCATCTTCACTTCCATGGATGTTGGAGCTTTTGGAGCTTCAAGAGCTGATTTTAGCTCTCCTCCACCTCCTTAATGTCTTGAGGTAATAATTAGTAAGAGCTTTGGCCATTTCAAGCTTGTTTTTGCCATTAGGGGAAATTTTCCTCACGTTGAAAATCTTCTCCCGTTTCAGCCGTGAACACCTTGACCTTGTGGAGTGTTGGAAATGCTCCATTTGATTGCCAAGCTCTCCTTTTGGATACTCTAAGGTAATATCTAAGCTAGAGCCTAAAAACTAGTGCTTGAAATACTAGTTTTTGAGTGGAGGATTTGAATTAATTAGGTTGTTATGTGTGTATGGGGATATGATTGTAGTTGGCAATCTATGCTCCTTGTTTGGTGTGAAAACAAGAAGAGAAAGATGGAGAAAAGGAAGAGGAAGAAGAGAAAGGAAAAAAAACAGAAAACAAACAAGGTAAAAACTCACCTTGAGTTGGTTTATCTTCTTGCAAAACAAATTTTTGTAAGTGGTGTGGATGATCTTGTATTAGTGTAGTTGAGATACTACAATTTAATGATGAATGAAGCTGTTTTAATGTTGCTTATGTGTGGGAATTAAGCTTGAGTCCAAACTAGTGCATATGTGTGAACAAGTGGAATTTGGTGTATTGTGGTTGTTGATGCTTGATGAAACAGGAGTGAAGATGGTGTATGAGTTGATTTAAGTGTGGGGAATAAGCTAAAGAAGTATCCAAGTGCTGTCAAAATTTGTTTAGGAGTTTATGGACTTGAGTGTTTTATTAAAGGAAGGAGCTAGGTGTGTTAAGGAGATCCAAGTGGGTGGTTAATGATTTGGAAACCAAACTAAGGAGAAGTGTGTAGGAGGAGTATAAATAATGTCAATTGAAGTGCTAGGAATGGCATTAGTGGGTGAAGTTTGAATGTTGAGAAGAGAGTGCCCAATCTGTTACAAGAGCTTTGGAAAACAAGAAAACTAGTTATAAAAGTGTAAGTGATTTTGAGTAAGAGTTTGGGTAGGGTTTCACCTATGATTTGAAGAGTTTTAGAGCATGTTTTAAGGTGATTAAACATGTGGAAAACTTGTGGAAAGTTTATGGAAAGATTAAGGGTGGTTTAAGGATTGATTTGGAGTGGAAAAATCAAGTTTGGAGCAGGTTTTAGCAGGGTCCGGGACTTGGTCCTTGGACAAAGTCCCGACCACACTTAAAAAACGGTCGAGAGTTGCAGCACACCCCTGGTCCGGGACTATACTCCAGGACAAGGTCCCGGACCATAGTCTAAAATCAGCCGAGAGTTAGGAAGACAATTGGTCCGGGACTTTAGGTAAGGACCAAGTCCCGGACCACCCCCAGAAACCTACAGAGAGTGTTTTTAAGGGTTTAAATGGTGGGGGTTTGAATGTTAATGATGTTATAAGATGTTAAGGCCTGTTTGGTGACATGTAAAGGCCCTAGGAAGTGTAAGAAAGTGTTGGGAGTGATTGAGAAGTGAGAACTTTAATTAACAAGAGTAAAACCGAGATAACGGGACAACGGGGTAAATACGGGAATAGCATTTTATTATGTACCGTATGAGCTTAGTATTAATAATAATGTTTGAAACATTATCAGAGAATCGTGCGTGACCCGAGCATGGTGAGATGACACGGTAAAAGTAAAAACCCCGGTGAAAGGTATGATTTTCTCATGCCCCGTATGCTAACCGAGTTACTCTGATTTGTGTGTTGTGTGTGCCGGCTTAATCAAGATTAAAGCATGAAAATAATCCCTTGTTTGATTATGTATGCCTTGATGTATGTTGAATGAGCTAACATACTTGTATGCCGGTGTGGTCTAACTTAGTGCATAGACCGACTCTTAGTGAGTACTGATTGACTAGAAACCCGTTGAGCGGGTAGTCACATAACCAATGGTATATGCAACACACACAAGCTATCGATTAAAGTATAACGATAACAAACATATGAACTCCCTAAAATGCGAGGAGATGTACGGGTTGAGTATATACCCGATAACGGTTAGAGAACCTTATTGAAACAATCCACGAAATAAATATGAGTGGAGAGATAAATGACCTCCATCGAGAGGATTGAAGTTAGTCCAATAATGTAGACATATAAGAAAGGTAAAAGAGACCTAAGGGACTATGTGACTCCCTTGAGATACGGTCGACCTCTTATATGAGGATTTTACCCGGTATAAGAAAATATCCTAATGTATAAGCATATGATTGTGAGGGTAACACTTAAACCTAAGATTACCCGAATTCAAGTAAAGTTCCCAAAGTCATTAGAAACATCGAGAATGATGCTTCTAGACTAATATACATGATATTACTATAACTCCGAGAGAGGAGTGTATGGGAACGAGAGTAGTCCGAGAGTAGTCGGACCTAAGTAAAAGAGATAGGAACCAAGAGAGAGTTCCGTGAGCTAGTTGAACCTTCCCACCATGCTAGACCCAGAGTAGGGTCGAAACCGGGGAAGTAAGACTATGCTAGAGAGCCATGAGTTTTGGCTTAAGTATGTAATAAGAGTAACAAGCGTGACGTAGGAGACCTGTAGTGTCTCGAGAATCTACGAGAGCTTGAGTATGAATAACCCAAGAATGTGGGTGAGATAATGAGTATAAATAACCCGAGAGAAAGGGGTGAGTATATGTATGAGTAACCCGAGAGAATGGGTAAGCATAAGAATGAGTAGCCCAAGAGAATGGGTGTGTATACGAATAAGTAACCCGAGAGAGCGGGTGAGGTATTGAATAAGTAAGCAAGGCATAGTGAGGAATAACCCTCAATGCCTAAGAGTAACCAGTTACCACTAACAACATTGTTATGTTAGTTAGGAATCGTGTTCCGTGATTGGATGTAGATTCCTTGTGTGATATACATATATATTGTATTGCCATGATGCATGTTGTTTGATTAAAATGAACTCCATGTATATCCGACCCAAAGTAGTCGGCGTACCGCGGTTAGCACGCGGTATATGCGAATTTCATGCGCAGCGTAAGCTGACCCCCTAGGGGGAACGTTTTTAGTGTGCAGGTACTTGAAGCTGACCACCGTTCGAGAGAGTAGGACGGGGACTGCTGTGAGCATGGGTAGTTAAATTGTAATTACTTATGCGTTTGAATGAGGTGTAAGTCCGAGTATGTTATCGGCATCCGTATATTGTAGACTCGGTATAGTAGAGATATGAATTGAGTATTGTATTGGTATGAAGTACTCGGTTGTTCCAGTTCATCAGACCGTTACGGTATGTAAGAAAGGCCTGGTTAGCCACATGGGTGGCTAACGGCGTTGTTTCACCCCTCGTTGTAATTAGAGTTCCGCTGCGTGAGTAGGAGTAATTAGTAACAGTTTAAGAGGTAATGACGAGATTAACGGTTGGGGTGTTACATAAAACTTAATATCACGATTCAGTAGTCATACACTTCATATAAAGGCTTAACTAAAGGTTGACTAAAGCAGTAACACATCAAAAGCAGCCAACAACTTCATGTAGTAACCGCAGCTTCAAAACTCACTAATATGCAAAATGAAATTTGTTGGGGAGTGAACAACCACACATTCAGTAAGCAATAAACCTTATAAACAAGCAGTAGTCAAAAAACTTATAAAATCTAAGGTGTGAATCAGTGCACAATAATTTATACAGTTTTATAAATAAGTGTAATACGTAGTAAAGAGCAAGTACACAAATATATACGAATTTGCTTAAATTGTTCAAAAAAGGTTCCGCGGACAGAAAACATAAATATCAAACTGATATCATAACCAAGTCTAAAATTTGTTAAAGGAAACCATAGCTCAGACCAACCTACATGGGATATAATGTCAACAACGTTAATACCTCACTAATTAACTTACCTCACAGTGACGTGCTTGAAAACTAAAGTGACATCTCCACAGAGGATATCGAATACTAAAATCTGCAGGTGTTAGTCCGTAAACTAACCTAAACAATCCAAAGATTATTTAACTAATCATAGCACGCTACGGGATAACTTACCCGGTTATCCACGGTTCATGTTCGAAGAGCAATTCACTATGGTTCCAAAAAAATTAATCATACAAATAGACACATAAAGTTCTTGTACATATGAGTATATGCACACGTGGCTAAAGCTGGTAAAATTTCAATACACATATAGTTATATGATACATTAGATTTAATACGCAACACAGATACATAAAGATAGTAATAATAATAATTGATCATAAATTAATATGCGGACAAAATTTTACAAACTATATATACGTCTGTGTATATATATATTTATATAAAAATAACATCCTGTATCATCATGATAAAAATGGTAATCAGTTGATGATAGTGAAATCTTCAATACAAAGAAGATGTCTGTGATCAACATCGTAGCATTTAAAAATATAATAATAATGTCATACTTGGTATAGAGAAAGCACACCACTAAATCGAAAGTTTTTTTATCAATCATATCAAAGTTTTCATCCAGAAAGAATAATAATAATTGATCAGAAATTAATATGCGGACAAAATTTTACAAGTATATATATATATTCATATAAAAATAACATCTTGTATCATCATGATAAAAACGGTAATCAGTTGATTAAACTGATAGTGAAATCTTCAATACAAAGAAGATGCCTATGATCATCATCGTAGCATTTAAAAATATAATAATAATGTCATACTTGGTATAGAGAAAGCACAACACTAAATCGGAAGTTTTTTTATCAATCATATCAAAGTTTTCATCCAGAAAGAATAATAATCTGAAAACACATTATCAAAACTCATTTAAATGACGAAGGCATAGTATATAAAATATTATAGTTGGGGTGACTATTACCCATTTACGAAATTTATTACTTACCTTCACAGTCAAATAAGCAATGTATAGTTCGGGAAATCTGAAATTGTTAATCTTCAAATGTAATCGGCAATTGTCGAGAAAAGGGTTGGTATCACTTGAAAAAAATGAATGACCAAGAAGTGCAGCTTCAGTCTAGAGGGTAGAAGAAAAGATCGATCACCACCGCATGGTTGTAGAGGGTGTATTTGTTATTCCTTATCCTCCGCAGTAAAATGCTGGAAGGATGTAGCCACTTTAAAGGTCACATCATGTTATGATTATTAACATATGTACACTTGCTTAGTTAATGTACTCACATTTCACCATTTAGAATTATATGCTTAAGTAAAACGAACGGAAGACAATCATTTAATAATATATATGTGTATATATATATCAATCTTGTTATATGTATATACGGCTAGTATTAATATATTTTTAAGTAACAAATATATGATTATACTCGGGATACTATATATATATAACATAGCATTTAAAAATATAATAATATCATACTTGGCATAGAGAAAGTACACCGTTAAATTGGAAGTTTTCTTCAAACAATCATATGAAAAATTGTTATCGAAAAGAATAATGATCTTAAACTACTTCATCTGAACTTATTTCCAAAGATGAATGCATAATATACAAAATATTGTAGTTGGGGCGACTATTACCCATTTACAAAATTTGTTACTTACTCATAACTCAGGCGGAGATTCACACCGCATTTAGAATTTGGCCTCCAACGACACATGCTACTCATCATTCATGAATTCTTGTTTCCTATTATGTATGACAGAAAGATGTACCAGATAGATTACAAATGAAGAGAATACGAACTAGTTAATTAATAAACGAAATTAAACTAGTTGAATAAATTGCAGAAAACCAGAGTTAGAATGATAAGTGGTTTATTAAAAAAGGTGGAATTATGAATGGTTAAAATTGATTTATTAAATAAAGTCAAGAATATTGAAAAATAAATCTGGTTTACTAAAGTTGTCCTATTTATTGTTGTAAAATCAATAATCGTATTTAAATTATATAAAGTATGATAATGATGTTAGAAACAAACGAATACACCAAATTAATCAGGAAAACCCATGTTATGACATTAAAAATCACAACTAATGTATTTATAAAACAAGTTATTCTATTAAAACGAATTCCATTTATTAAAAACCATATAATATGCTCGAAATGCAGTTCAAAAATTTAGGGGTATTACAACTTTCTTCTCAGCCGTGTTGAAACTAAGGGTTTCCTTACTTTATTTCTTCATTAGGGAAGTGATATTTGCCTTTATTATGGCTAGTTCCGTTGTATTGGCCTAGAGCAAGTGAACAACAGTACTCAAATCAGGGATTTAGGCGGGGTTGTCATCTAGGTAAGGAGTTGGAGCTTCGACATGTCGGGCGGTACCAAGAAGAAGGTTGACGATGTCCTACCACAGTTTGTAACACTCCTATTAAACAAAAATGCAGCGAAAACTAAAATACTACGGCGCTTACAGATCATTGGGTTCCAAACACCCGGCACCAAACCTCACCAATTACAACTTATAAAATTACGAAAGCTACGGTCTGAACCTCGAGAAAACTTAACGTAAACATAATAGTAATAAAATACATTAACTCTCCACAAAACCTAATCCCATCCCAATCACTCATTCTCTTCGTGGCCACCTGTATAACAACTCGTACCTGCAAGATGAAACCAAGCAGCCCACCCCGAGAGGGGTGAGTCAGTTCCCAGGAATGGAACTGGTACGATTCTCCAAAACAAACTCATAAACATAACTCTTTAATAAATAATAACTTGAAGACAAACACTTAAAACAACACAGAGGAACAAGGCACTTTAAAATCACCAAGTCAAGATAACAAGTTGAGAAAAGAGATAAATAACAGAAAGATAAAGTTAGTCAATTAAAAGAAATCACACCATAAGTTAGTGAACATCCATTGCTTGTGTTAGATTCAGTTCCAACTAGGAGTAGAAAGACCCAAGTAGTCACAAGGACTAGGAATGAAAGAAGAGATTCAAGAACCCATAACTCAAGAGTGGAATAAAACCCATTGGGAGAGATGGCCCCCACCGCTAGTCAGTTGTCACAAGGACGAGGTAAACAGACCTCCGCTGTCAGTTGTCCATATGGACGAGGTATAGTAGACCTCCGTTGCCACCGACCCGTTCTCAGTCATCGGTGAAAAGTGTGTGCACCACTTAATAGAAAGAATCCATACTCAGTACCAAGATTGACATTTTCCCATATTCCTACTAGATTATTAACTGCACAAGGGCAATACCAAAACACTCAGTCTTACAGAGTGCAGAGGCGTAAACCCTCAACAATTAATATCTAATAGAGAGAATCCATTCCCAATAAGGCTGACCAAACTCGACTCATGGATGAAACAATACCCATAGTCCAAAGGGAGAATTTACCAATACCAGATATTTTCCTAAATTCCCAGTTACCCCACTAGATCATTAACTGCACAAGTGTAATACCAAAACACTCAGTCCTACAGAGTGCAGAAGAGTAAACCCTAGGCAGTTAAGATCTAATGAAACAACTAGATAGGAGGAACCAATAACCATGTAAGCTTCACATTCAAGGCTCAGTTAGTCACATCAAGCTGAGTTAGTCACACAACAGTTTCCTTTTGAAATCCATTCAAGATCAGTTGGCATTTTCCAAAACATTCCATAAAGTCCGTTAGCAAAGTCTCTGAGTACGAGAAATCGTACCTGGTATGTGAAGAAGCAGTAACTAACTCGAATGAGTGATCCCCCACTAATAACCTATAACTACGGTGTTTTAAGTATTGATTAGTTAAGGAACTTGTAAACTAAACATCTTCTATTCTCACTGAATTATAGTTTCAGGTTACCATTATTCTCTCACAAAGATTTGGGCCAGATTTTGTTAATTAAATCTTTTGTTAGGCCCATTTCATTTAATCTGGAATGATTTAGGATTTATCCCGAGAGTGGCCCAAACTCTCGTTGAATTGTTTAAGTGGGCTTTTTGGAGTTCATGGACTTAGGCCCAGTAGGATGGCCCAAGTCCGCGTTTACCTTTTCGTTAGTTGATTAAACTTCCTAAAAAAAAAGAGTTTGTGAGGTTTCGAACGTGCAACCTCGATTTAAGTTTAGGTTTGACTTGACCATTTACGCCATTGAATTTGTATGTCTTGAGGGTACATTTAATTTTATTTCAATCACCTACTCTTAGTCATAGGGTTAACTTAATTAAGCTCTTAAGTTATAGTGGATTAATTTTACTTTAATACATGACTAAGGTTTAGGATCTATATTTCTCCTAATAGTCCACTTATACGTCACATTAACATTTAATGTTTTGATTGTTGCGTATGAACTAGGTTTACTCGAATATGTCCACTCTTATTACATTTCCCATAGGTATGTATTTCCTTTATTTATTTTAATGTGTATGCATGTACATGTATTAGAATTTATTTAAGTCATCCTTTATGTAGCTTATTGTATTTAAATTATTTCTATTAACTTCTACATATATCTACATTCAATATATGTTTTATAAAGTATTTTCTTTTGTTTCATTTCAGTATATTAGCTTCAATAGTATTTAATTAATATAAGTGTAAATTAATTTAACTCCTTGTTTTAACCTAAGTTACTATTTTATTTCTTCTATATATATGTATATATAATTTTTATTTCACTTAAAAGTTTACACCCAAAAATATTCATTAGCACTCTGTATTAAATATTAGTTTAGTCTTATTATATTTTCCCAACATATAAGGATCTTAATCAACTATACTTTAATTTTTGGTTACATTAAAAACCATATATTATAATATATCTTAGGAAAAATTCAGAATTACAATTTTTAGACCTATTTCCTCTTGTCTAAAAATTCCCAAATTTAATATATAGTAACTATGATATTTTAGACATATTATAAAATTTTATTTCATTAAAATATCTTGAGTAATTATCTAAATAAATCCAAAATACTCAGAACTTACAAAAATTATAACTTACGTTTAATAACTCAAAACCCATATTAATTTACATCAAAATAAACTAGATTTTATAAGGAATCTATGGTTAAAATTTCGTGTCAAAATACATTAGGGATGGCCATTAAATAAATTCAACAAGTTAGGGTATTATTCTGGGTTTATTATTAACTTAAAACTTCTACGTTTTGATCGCGGCCGTCCGTCCCATCTAACTACCATCGGACGGCCCTGGAGCGTCGAGTTCATCAGCGAAAAGGGTTTGAATGTCGAGTACGAATTCGATGTTTTCTCAAAATCTACAGAACCAAATCTTCTGTTTCTTGTTTCATTAAACTCGAAATTCAACAACGATTCTAGTGGTACCAATTTTACGACCTATGGTGCACGAAATCGAAAAATCGATTCTGGGTTCAAAGTTAGGGTTTTATGTCAGTTCGAATTTTGATTTGCCAAATTCTCTTAGTATAGCGCATAATAGACGAAATTGAAATGTGGGTTTGACCGGTAATGAAATTTCGAAAGACAAAAACGGGACAATTAGATCGGAAACTCACCGGAATTGCGCCAACGAAGATATCGAGTTCGGTTTTGTCTGGAAATTTCGACCTTTACGAGTGTTCGGGTAGCCAACTTTGCAACTATATAAATTACCACCGATCGATTTAGGTGCGTGTTATTTGGCTCAATCAAAGAGGAGATATAGATCTACAGATTGATAGCAAGACTTAATCTACTTTGCAATATACAGAAAGAAATCTAAACCGAAAATTACGAGTTTATACCTTGTTTTCTCTATGATTTTGATGTGCGTGACAAAACGGGAAACTTTAACGCTTCGTTCTTGCACACGGTTGGGAATTAGCCTTGGGTGTCAACATAAGAGTTTGTCGAGGGATTAGGGATCTACACAACAAGCTAAAGACACGAATTTTGGCTGAGAGACGAAAAGTTATGACGAGACGAAGTTACCTTACGATTCGGTTTTTCTGGAAATCTGGGTTGCCGGTTTCAGGGAGGCTACTTCAGATCGAATTTGCCGTCAATGATGAAGGAGTTAGGTTGTGTATGAGTTATGGTTGGAAAGAGAAATTGTAGGAGAATAGAATGGAGAAGACGCACTCCAAAAATTCTCAAAGACGAGGAGATATCGGTGTCACAATTGGGCAAAGTTCTGAAGGTTGCTAGAAGACTTAGCCGAATTTTTAGCGGAATCCGGCGAGGGTTGATGTGGCACGCTTCCCGAGCCGTGGATCAGCAGGATTTGGACACTCAGCTTTCTTCAAATTTTGGCTCAAACGTCATTTCCCCAATAACTTTGGCTAGATGATCTGTTTTACGTTCTTTTTATCAATCTTTCTTGGTTTTCCATAAACTTTTTATTGGTATAGGTTTAATGGGGCTGGTTTGACCATTCTCAAAATCAACCCTAGCAAGGCTTAAGAATCTTTATGGTTTCCATGATTTTTATGATTACTTTTATGATTCAAATTAATGTTCCAATTATTTCTAAAATTTTATAATATACATGGAGTGTTTAGAAACTTTTCCAAGATTTATTGACTTATAAATCTTTTATTAAATTCATAATACTATATAATAACATATAATAATTTAATGTTTAATGGGATTCTTGTTAAATAGAAGAAATCCCATAATTTAAGTTCATAATTCCAATATAATTTAATATTCATAATTCCATACAATAAGTTAATATTTAATAGTATTATTTATGGTTTAATAAAAGAAATCCCTTAAATTAATTTAGGGGTATTTTAGTATATCCCCCTTAAAAGAAACTTCGCCTCGAAGTTAAGAAATTAACTAGACAATAATGATTCCAACGAAATTTCCATACCAATCCAATCTCTATTTTCCATCATTACCATTTCCCAATGAATTCCACTCAAGATTACTCACATCAAACTGAAACCAAGATATACCAAGACATTTCATGATAAAAATCAAAAGTCACATACTATGTCATAATGTAAAAACCAAGTACATACATAAACCTCCCACTCTGCTAATAATGCAACAAGGCATAATCTGGATGAGGTACGAAGAAAGAGTATGCATATAACCCCCTTAAAAAGAGCTAAGGTTACCCCTCGTACCGCTACTAATGAGAACCACAAAAGGATAGGAAAACAATGCGAATAGATGTGGGTACTTCACTCTCATGGAGTCCTCAGTCCCTCCCAAGTAGCTTCCTCAACCCCATGATGCTCCCAATAACTTCACTAGTTTGACTGATCTGCTCTAGTTTCTCAGACCTTCGTGTCCAGATTTGAATTGGATCTCCTCATACCTCAGTTGTAGGCTCATCTCCAACCTCTCTGGCGGCAGCACGGGGAAGGGTCAGGCATATACTTCTTCACTGAGATACATGGAATACGTCATGTACCTTCCCTAACTCCGCCGGTAGATCTAGTCTGTAAGCTGCTGGGCCCACTCGCTCCGTAATCCTGTACGAACCGCAACTTAGGGCTTAGCATCCCTCTCATCCCAAATCTGAAGATAACCTCTCATCGGATACACCTATAAAAGACCATGTCACTGACCTGGAATTCGAGCTCTCTGGTACGCGATCCCCATAAGATTTCTGTCTAGACTGTGCTGCTTTCATGGCTGCTGAATAACTCTGACGTCATCATGCAGTTCTGAATGTACTCTGGCCCAATCAGATTGCCTCAGTAAGGTCACTCCATGACAAAGGAGTCCGGCACGGCCTGCCATACAGAGCCTGGAACGGTGCCATGCCGATCTATAGTGGAGGAGTTATTGTAGAGAACTCCACCAGGTGTAGACGTTCTGCCCAACTCCCCTGATAGTCCAGAGTGACCGCTCCCATATCCTCCAGCGTCTGAATCTTCCTCATCGGTCTGCCCATCAGTCTGAGGGTGAAAAGGCTGTGCTAAGCTGTAGCTTCGTACCAAACGTCTCCTGCACCGACGCCAAAATCTACTGAGGAAACGTGGTGTCACGATCGGAGACGATCGTCTTCGTACCCCATGGTACCGGATGTGCTCTGTGGTGAACCCTCAGCCATTTGGGCACCTTCCATTGTTTCTTGATAGGTATACCTAAACTTGGCTGTCTTGGTCAACATATTGACTACACCCATATGCATTCAGTCCCCTCTAACTGGAGGGAGACCGACCACAAATCCATACTAAGATCGTCAAACTTTCCAGCACGTACTGGTAATGGCTGAAATCTGGCCTCCTGGCGACTATCTCAACTCACACCTTCTGACAGGTTGGCATCGGGAGATGAAATCTGCTACATCCCTCTTCATCCCGCTCCACCAGAATAATTGCTTCTAATCCTTGTACATCTCGGTGGCTCTAGGGTGTACTGATAATGTAGAGGAATGAGGCTCAGAGAGAATCCTGGTCTGAAGTTCTGTCGCATCCTTAGGAACGTAGAGTCTGCCTCTGACTCGAAGGTGTCCCACGCTGTCTAGCTCGTAGTCATACTTCAGACCATTAGTCAAACCATCCGCTAACTTCTACCTGATGCCCTGTAGATATACATCACTATCCTGGGCTGTATATACCTCCTCAGCTATCGTGGTCGTCTCTATCAAGGCAAGAAGTGAATATGCTATTCTGCTCAGAGCATCTGCCACTACATTTCATTTCCCTTCCGTGTATTGGAGGTTGATGTCATAATCAGCTAGTAGCTCGACCCATCGTCGTTGTCTCAGGTTCAGCTCCTTCTATCCAGATGTACTTCAGACTCTTATGGTCTGTCATAATTCGGACTGTGGCTCCATACAGGTAGTGTCGCCAGATCTTCAAGGCGAAGACTATGGCGAGGAGCTCAAGGTCGTGTGTGGGGTAATTTTCTTCATGCTTCTTCAGCTGTCGAGAAGTATACGCTACTACTCTGCCATTCTGCATCAGTACTCCACCAATCCCTCTGCCTGAAGCATCACAATACACCTCGTATCCCTCGTTCCCTTCAGGGATTATTAACACTGGAGCTGTGGTCAAGGCGTCCTTCAGCGCCTGAAAGGAGACCTCACAAGCCTCTGTCCATACAAACGGGCTATCCTTCTTCATTAGAGAGGTTAAGGGCTTGGCTAGTCTGAAGAAGTCCTTCACAAAGCGTCTATAGTAGCCAGCCAACCCAAGGAAACTCCGGATCTCTGTCACAGTGCGGGGTCTATGCCAGCTCTTCACCGCCTCAATCTTAGCTGGGTCTACTGAAACTCCCTCAGCTGAGATCACATGACCAAGGAATGACACCTTGTCCAGCCATAATTCACACTTGCTGAACTTGGCATATAGTTTTTTCTCTCTCAGAGTCTCCAAGACTGTCCTCAAATGCTGCTCATGTTCTTCTCTACTCTTAGAGAAGATCAAGATGTCGTCTATGAACACGACCACTGACTTATCTAACTGGGCTTGAAAGACTCTCTACATCAGGTCCATGAATCTCGCTGGTGCATTGGTCAGTCCAAACGGCATCACTGTGAATTCGTAGTGGCTGTATCTGGTCCGGAAGGCTGTCTTCTCTATATCTGACTCAGCTACAGCTATCTGATGATATCCGGAACGCAGATCAATCTTAGAGAATACCTTAGCTCCCCTTAGTTGGTCGAACAAGTCATCGATCCTGGGCAGTGGGTACTTGTTCTTGATCATGACATTGTTCAGCTCCCTGTAGTTGATAAAGAGTCTCATGCTCCCGTCCTTCTTCTTGACGAACAACACTGGAGCACCCCAATGTAAGACACTGGGTCTGATGAAACCCTTATCTAGTAGCTCTTGCATTTGTTTCTTTAACTCAAGCATCTCTACAGGGCCCATCCTATAGGGAGCCTTGGCAATCGGTCCCGTGCCAGGTATGAGGTCGATGTTGAATTCAACCTCTCTCAATGGTGGCAGTCCAGGTAGCTCCACTGGAAAAACGTCGGGGTACTCCGACACAATGGGTACATCGCTCTTGAACTTTGGGTCCATCCTCAGATCCTGGGCATAACAGTAATAGGCGGTAGCGCCCTTGGACACCTCCTTCATCAGGGATAAAGCCGATACAACCTTCACAGTCGGCTGTTTAGGCTGCATTCGGTATGACACTGTGATCCCTGTAGCCGACTTCAGGAGGATGCGATGCTCTGCACAGTGTAGTCTACCTCTGTACCACTGTAGCGTGTCCATGCCCACAATTATGTCAAATCCCATGCCAGGGAAGACAATGGCATCAAGAAGGAAGTCTGCTCCCTTGATGTGTATGCTCAGATTCTTGCACTACTTACTGCACTTGATCAACTCTCTGGATGGCAGCAAGACTGAGTAGTCATGGATATCCTCTGTGGGAGCATTGATCTTATCATGAAACGCTTGGGATATGAAGGAATGAGAGGCTCCAGAATCAAATAGGACGGTGGCCTCCACTCCATTAATTAGGAACGTACCTGAAATTATAGAGTAGATTTTAATATTACTAGGCAACTTTTCCAAGGTGGCTAATCAGGATGAATTGTTTATACCTGTGATGACCATTCCATTGCTCTTTGCTTGAGCCTGATTCAACACATTCAACCTGGCTAGGTCTTCTTGAGCAACTTAAAGTTTACAATGCTGAAATTGTAAAGTACAAGGCTAGGTCTGTCTAAAGGTTAGGTTTATACCGCCCGGTTTCATGTGGGTTTAGTTAATGATGGGTGTGGGGGCTGTGTTGGGCTTGATTCTCTTGACCCCATGGTAGATAAGTCTAGCCGCCCCACCAAAAATCAGTACATCACCTGACTTCAGGAGGATCTTGGTAGCAAGGTCCATCCTCCTCTGGTCACCAAATAGGAACTCCACGTCGTCTCCAAGTGATATGGACACCACTGGAACTCCTCTGGTGATGGACTCTTGCGATTCGTCCTTGTCTTGGTGCATCCCTAGCTTACCCTCTTTTCCATAGAAGTTGATGATGCACACGTCTGAGGTTAGGTCTAGGACGGGCTCATCCTCCAATTCTTGTGTTGCCTTAACTGCAGCTCTAATGATAGTCTGCAGTTCCTCCGGGATTGGTGGCACCTCCACCTCTTCATAGCTCTTGGTGGTGTGGTTCCACTTCTTACCTAGGCACATGATCTTCACCTTCATGGTTGAACTATTCTTGAAGATAGGGGTGTAAAAGTTTCCTCCTTTAACACCTAACTCCTTGATCTTGAGGATTAATGCATATTGAACTGCTGAAGTCAAGTACTCTCGTAGTAAAATCATCCTGGGTCTCAATACCTCACACTTCTCTGGTGGGTGTGGTTTGACTTCAAAGGGGATGGTGGGTGTGGAAATAGGCAATATAGGAAAGCAAATATTGAAAGCTGAATAAAACAATGATTATTATTAAGCAGTTTAAGATAAGGTTCACAACTGGCAATGAAATGTACGCAACAAAAGAGGGATTTATAGTTCATCCCGTTTACATTGAGAAGGAAAACTAGCGGGTGGAATATAAAGAAGGTAAAATCTAAGCTTCTTCGCTAGGGAAGTAGTCCTCACCAGGTGAACTCTGGTCATCACTTGCTGCCTCGACACGGTCCACCAGGTTGAGAGTCGGTGCCTTGCCCGACCTTTAAGGGTAGTTCTGTCTCGGCCTCTATGAATAGTTCTGGACAGGGCGGTTGGTAGATGGTCCAGCACCTCCTGAGCCACCTCTACCTCCTCCTCCATTAGTCTTAGTAGCTGGGGCTCTAGTCGCTGACCCGGTACGTGGCTTGTAGTCCCTGGAATCCGGGTTTGAGAAGCACTCGAAGGATCTGTGCCCCTTCCTGCCACAGTAGTGACACGTCACCAGGGTTCCGTCACCCTCCTTGCCTGGGTGGTCCCGCTCGCACTTCCTGCAGAAGTACCTTCTTACAGGTTGGTTTCCTGTTTCAGTTCAAGGTTAGTAATGTAGCAAAATGTAACCACATTGGAGATTCTGATTTATCTCACCCCTAAGTGGCTGGGAGCGGAGAGGCTTAGCATCAGCATGATAAGAGACGATGGCTTTCTCGTTCCCTCCCTTGAAATTTTTTTCCTTCTTTTCATGATTCTGGAAGAGTTTCCTTCATTCCCTCTTCCACCATCTCCCTTCCTCTTGCCTAGCACCGAGTCCTGGTAGGCAATGGTGGTCTCACAGTCATTCGCATCATCAACTAGTTCCTGTCGTGACAATATGTGTTAGTGGGGAAATCTTTGCTTACCAGAAATTCTAAATCATGTTCCATACCTGTAAGGTCATCCCTCTGGTGGAACCGATCATAGTCATGATCCTGAAGTACAAGCCAGTATGGAATTTGTCCACCAGATACCTTGGAGCGTAAGCACCCTCTCCAATAACAGAAAGTAACTCCACAAATCTATTATAATATTCAGCAACAGAGGAAGTCCCTTACTTCAGCTGCTCAAACTTACTCCTCATCCTCTTCTGTAGGTAGGATGGATAGAACTTGGCTCTCAGGGCCACCAGGAAGGCTGGGAAGTCGAAGTCCGCCTGGGCAGTCAGCTCAGCTCTGGCGGTCTGCCACCATCGATGCGCGGGTCCCTGGAAGAAGTAGGCCGCTATGTCCACCTGGTGATTCGCTGGAACATGTAGAGAGGTGAACGCTTTCTACATCTCGTCGATGTACTTCTCCAAGGCCTTCGGTTCTGGCTGGCCTTCGTAGACTAGGGGACGAAGGTCGTTGACTGCCTTCAGCCAATTGAACACCCGGGGACCGTTAGGTGGTGGCGGTGGTGGTTGTTGAACTTGAGCCTGCTGCTGAGCCAGTGCAGCCGTCACAATCTGCACTATGACCTCTGGGGTGACAGCGTCAGGTCCATAGCCTCCTGAGGGACCTGCTCCTCTTCCTCCTCTTTGTGACATTTTAGCTGGTGATGACGGGTTTTTATTACTTAGGGCTGTGTTGTTGATTCTAGATATTCTACGTAGTAAAGTATGAATTATTTATAGCGTCCAAGGGACGGTTCGTAGGTATGTGAAGTAAAGTGTAAGTAGTAAAGTAAGTATGGGGTAAGGGTCACACGCCTTTCTGGAATGCTCACTTCCCAATTCTACCCCAGTTCCCGAGTTTTAAGTGCACCTATAATCTAAGTATTTCGCTCGGCTTGTTTTCTCAGGTTCAGAGCGTAACTACGCTCTGATACCAATTTCTGTAACGCCCCTATTAAACAAAAATGCAGCGGAAACTAAAATACTACGGCGTTTATAGATCATCGGGTTCCAAACACCCGACACCAAACCTCACCAATTACAACTTATAAAATTACAAAAGCTACGGTCTGAACCTCGAGAAAACTTAGCGTAAACATAATAGTAATAAAATACATTAACTCTTCACAAAACCTAATCCCATCCCAATCACTCATTCTCTTCGTGGCCACCTGTATAACAACTCGTACCTGCAAGATGAAACCAAGCAGCCCACCCCGAGAGGGGTGAGTCAGTTCCCTAGAATGGAACTGGTACGATTCTTCAAAACAAACTCATAAACATAAATCTTTAATAAATAATAACTTGAAGACAAACACTTAAAACAACACAGAGGAACAAGGCACTTTAAAATTACCAAGTCAAGATAACAAGTTGAGAAAAGAGATAAATAACAGAAAGATAAAGTTAGTCAATTAAAATAAATCACACCATAAGTTAGTGAACATCCATTGCGTGTGTTAGATTCAGTTCTAACTAGGAGTAGAAAGACCCAAGTAGTCACATGGACTAGGAATGAAAGAAGAGATTCAAGAACCCATAACTCAAGAGTGGAATAAAACCCATTGGGAGAGATGGCCCCCATCGCCAGTCAGTTGTCACAAGGATGAGGTAAACAGACCTCCGCTGTCAGTTGTCCATATGGACGAGGTATAGCAGACCTCCGCTGCCACCGACTCGTTCCCAGTCATCGGTGAAAAGTGTGTGCACCACTTAATAGAAAGAATCCATACTTAGTACCAAGATTGACATTTTCCCATATTCCCACTAGATTATTAACTGCACAAGGGCACTACCAAAACACTCAATCCTATAGAGTGCAGAGGCGTAAACCCTCAACAATTAGTATCTAATAAAAAGAATCCATTCCCAATAAGACTGACCAAACTCGACTCATGGATGAAACAATACCCATAGTCCAAAGGGAGAATTTACCAATACTAGATATTTTCCTATATTCCCAGTTACCCCACTAGATCATTAACTGCACAAGTGCAATACCAAAACACTCAGTCCTACAGAGTGCAGAAGCGTAAACCCTAGGCAGTTAAGATCTAATGAAACAACTAGATAGAAGGAATCAATAACCATGTAAGCTTCACATTCAAGGCTTAGTTAGTCACATCAAGCTGAGTTAGTCACACAACAGTTTCCTTTTGAAATCCATTCAAGATCAGTTGGCATTTTCCAAAACATTCCATAAAGTCCGTTAGCAAAGTCTCTGAGTACGAGAAATCGTACCTGGTATGTGAAGAAATAGTAACTAACTCGAATGAGTGATACCCCACTAATAACCTATAATTAAGGTGTTCCAAGTATTGATTAGTTAAGGAACTTGTAAACTAAACATCTTCTATTCTCACTGATTTATAGTTTCAGGTTACCATTATTCTCTCACAAAGATTTGGGCCAGATTTTGTTAATTAAATCTTTTGTTAGGCCCATTTCATTTAATGTGGAATGATTTAGGATTTATCTCGAGAGTGGCCCAAACTCTCGTTGAATTGTTTAAGTGGGCTTTTTGGAGTTCATGGACTTAGGCCCACTAGGATGGCCCAAGTCCGCGTTTACCTTTTCATTAGTTGATTAAACTTTCTAAAAAAAAGAGTTTGTGAGGTTTCGAACGTGCAACCTCGATTTAAGTTTAGGTTTGACTTGACCATTTATGCCATTGAGTTTGTATGTCTTGAGGGTACATTTAATTTTATTTCAATCACCTACTCTTAGTCATAGGGTTAACTTAATTAAGCTCTTAAGTTATAGTGGATTAATTTTATTTTAATACATGACTAAGGTTTAGGATCTATATTTCTCCTAACAGTCCACTTATACGTCACATTAACATTTAATGTTTTGATTGTTGCGTATGAACTAGGTTTACTCGAATATGTCCCCTCTTATTACCTTTCCCGAAGGTATGTATTTCCTTTATTTATTTTAATGTGTATGCTTGTACATGTATTAGAATTTATTTAAGTCATCCTTTATGTAGCTTATTGTATTTAAATTATTTCTTTTAACTTCTACATATATCTACATTCAATATATGTTTTATAAAGTATTTTCTTTTGTTTCATTTCAGTATATTAGCTTCTATAATATTTAATTAATATAAGTGTAAATTAATTTAACTCCTTGTTTTAACCTAAGTTACTATTTTATTTCTTTTATATATATATGTATATATATAATTTTTATTTCACTTAAAAGTTTACACCCAAAAATATTCATTAGCACTCTGTATTAAATATTAGTTTAGTCTTATTATATTTTTCCCAACATATAAGGTTCTTTAATCAACTATACTTTAATTTTTGGTTACATTAAAAACCATATATTATAATATATCTTAGGGAAAATCTAGAATTACAATTTTTAGACCTATTTCCTCTTGTCTAAAAATTCCCAAATTTAATATATAGTAACTATGATATTTTAGACATATTATAAATTTTGTATTTCATTAAAATATCTTGAGTAATTATCTAAATAAATCCAAAATACTCAGAACTTACAAAAATTATAACTTACAAAATATCTTGAACAATCCACAACCTAATTGTTCATAAACTCATAAGTATTGATGGTATAATGCAAGTAGGAAAAATTGGTAACCAACACTGCTTTTATTAATAAACCATTCATCATACATATTGTGCCTCTAGTACACATTGCTAATGTATTACATGGCATTACAAGGTTAATACTTTCTAAAGGTGATGTTCAGGCGTCCTGGTTTCATGTGCGTGGCATTGATTATTGTCGATGGTGCCATATTCAACTTAATCTTCTTGATATCGTGATACAACATTATCGACTTTCCACCCATGATCAAGACATTTCCTGACTTAAGTATCATATTCTCTGCGAGGTCCGCATGCTGCTGCTCGCTATACAAAAATTCGGTGTCATCTCTAATGGACCAAGACACTACGGATACTCCTTGTTCAAGAGATTCCGCTATCTCATCCTTATCTTGGTGTAACCCAAGTCGTCCTCCTTCTTGATAGAAGTTAATGATGCAAAGATCTGCTTCAAGTGCAGGAATTGGATCAGCATCAAGTTGTTGTGCAATTTCTACGGCTTATGTAATAACCGTCTGAAATTCTTTAGGTGTCTCTGGTGGTGTTGCTCCGTCTTCTGCTCGCGTCTTTTTGGTATGATTTGGTGTAAGGATTCCAGTCCTTTCCCAAGCACATCATTTTCAGCTTCATCTTCGCTCCACCGGGAAATTCGGGTGTGTGAAATCCTCCTGGACCCACTCTTAGCTTGCTGCAACGTCGGATGATGGAAATTTGCTCTTTGGGTGTCAGGTATCCCTTTAATAATATCATACCTGGTCGGATGACCTGACATTGTTCGTTGGTGATGTGGTGAGTGATGATGTTGATATCTTCAAGGTTCAGGTTGTTTGATGGTATTGGATAGCAGATATCAAATTTTCCTAAGGTTGTAAGGTTCATATACCATGAGTTCTAGGTCAACTAGCTCAATTCATGCTCTAATTTATACTTTAAATTCTACAGATTCATGTATTCACTCAAGCAGGCAATCAATACTTTAGACATGCTCTCAAAGATTAAAGGTATGTGAAGGTACCAAAATCGGACTTCGTACCGGTCCCATCTGAGCGGTCAATGATATGCAAGGCTGGCTGCCTCTGTGGTGCACCCTTCTGAGCACCTCAGGACCCCTGTCCCTGCGAGGTCTGCTGGGCCTGAGCATCACCAGACGCAACCTCCTTGCCCTCTTGCTGCTTGTAGCCCTAGTTGTTACCCTTGGATTTGGTGGGGCACTCATAAGATCGGTGGCCCATCTTCTGACAGCTGAAGCATCTCACCTCCCGACCCTGGCAATCTGTTCCGGGTGGTCATTCTTGCAGTACTTGCAGCTGTAGGCACGGCCGTCATTGTTCCTACCCGAGCTGGAACCAAAACCTGTAGCTTTAAGAGTTAGCATTGTTCGGTGTGCTAATAATAATCTCACTTATGTACGGATTTAAATTCGGAGTCTTACCCTTAGGCGGGTGAGATCTCAGTGGCTTTGCAGCCACCGGTGCAGTATAGGCAAGCTGCAGTGGCTCAGCTGCCTTGCCCTTCTCAGCATGGGCACTGCTCTCTCCGGGGGTACTCTTTTGTGGCGGGTGGGTGTACTTCCCCTTCTTCTTCTTCCAGCCCGTGTTCTGATTTAGAACCGTTACCCTTGCCGCTACCCTTGTGCTTGAGCGCGTTCTCCTCGTCCCTCAGCTGGACGGTAATCTCAACACGAGATGCGGCATGGTAACACTCCTGATAATTTTATGTTAGATGGTATTCTTGTGTATTAAGGCATTAATTTATATTGACTACGACACTAAGGTTTTAATTTGATGTTTACCTGAAGAGAGGTAAGCCGTGTATACCCCATGCCATACCGGAGGCGATGGCTCAATCAGCCATAGAAGCGGTCGACCAAGACCTGGCCGGTATACCCTAGGTCGGGTAGCAGTCGGAGGATAGAAGTGAAAGTGGTGTAGTATTCATCAACGGTCATCTTATCTGTCATCTTCAAGGCATCAAGCTCTAGCCGCTTCTGTAATACTCCGTATTTTGTTTTCAGATTTTATAACATTCCGGTTATATTTTGTTTCTTATGTTATGTGGTGCTTTGGTTAGCTATTGGGACATCGGAGTCCTTTTATTAAAAGGCGAAAGCAAGGTGGTCGTTTCCCCTCTCTTTTATTTTGGTAAGACTTTATTAAGGAAAGATAAGTCATTTATTTCTATTTACAATTCCCGATCAGTTTACAAGCCCGCTCGTTCATTCTCTCGACAGTTTGAGCACCTTCTTCCTCTTCCTTTCCATTGGTGTGCTTCTGATTTTTGTGTGGATCTCTGCTGAGTTTTGGCGTTTTCTGCTGTTGCTGTTCAGATTGTTTTCCTCTGCAAATCAGGTAGGTCCGCTAGTGAATTCGGTGGTTTTATTACTGTTTTGGGAGGAGCAGTTTTCTGATTTTGCATTCTGATTTTGGGGGTTGTTCTCTGCAAATTCAGTGGTGCTTTGGGCGTCTTCTCTGCTGCATTTCGTTCGGCTGATTGTTGACAACGTTGGACAGAAGCTCCTTGATAAGTGAGAAATACATGGACATTTAAGGGTTTAGTCTACCTTATATTTACATACTTTCAGGATAATATTACTCACTTATCGTATGTTTTTCCTAAGATTATGTTTTGATATGAACTGATACATTTTATGTATCAAATGCAGTAAAAAGTCTTGGAATCACATAGTTTATTTCACAAGCTTTCCAACGCAACAAACGGCGAGTGAAACGGACTTATAACGAAGAATCTGGAGCCGGTCGAAGTTTACAGGACGAGACTACGAAAACACACATGTCCGCTTTGCGGACGCAAACTCGGACAAAACAAACACACACGTCCGCTCTACGGACTCAAACTCGGACGCGGCAACAGAGTGTGTCCGTATGCGGACACAAACGCGGACGTCTCACGTCCTAATTTGTGTCCGTACGCGGACTCCCACGTGGACGCGTGTAAATGCAACCCAGATCCAGAATTCGACGCGACTGAATTCGTTCGGCGCTGTCTTCTCCATTTGCTTCCTCCTTTGCGGCGCCTACAGACAACAATCCATCTACCCCTTCAACATTATCAGGCACCTCCCTTATCTTCTTAACCCACTAGCAAGCTCCAGCCTGTCTTCTTCCCCTTCCTCTCCTCTATATAAACCCTCTACTTCTTCATCAGAAAAAACGATCGTTCACCATCGTACACAACTCACGCTCACTTCTAAATCACACTTCCTCCATCCAAATTCCAGTTCCCATCCATATATCCACATATCCACTTCATTTCCATCATTTCCCATCTCCAAATAAGCCTAAGGTGTTAATTTTCCAGTTTTCCAGAGGAAGAAGACGATCTGCGCAAACCAGGTTGCGTCCTAATTTGTGTCCGCGTTTGTGTCCGCGTGGCCCCACACGGACAGGACCAACTTTTGCCTGTTTGTTCGTTATTCTTCGTTCTACGTGTTTATTATTGTTTTAAGGTCGGCATAATCATGGAGATAAGTCCGGAAGTGAAATACTCTCCCTAATAGAGTTTTTCTCTCCTTAAACTCTACTCTGTTTTAATGTCTATCTTATTTGTTATGTCTGTTTTTATAATTATGTGTGAGTAATAAACTTAGCCTCCCGGGTTGGGAAGAAACCTATTTTATTAAACTGTGTTACGTAGACTTTCTAATATAATCTGTTCAAGCAATATTTGATTCTCCTCCTTAATGCGCTTTAATCTTTAGGCCAATTATTAAAGTGATATTTGTAGTTTCTTGTTAAAATGCAGTGCTGAGACAAGATTCTAGACAAAAGAAGTCAAAACGGGTTAACGACTAAAAGCGAGTTTTCGCCTATAGGTTAACTAGTCACCAATAGGAATTGTTACTAATGCGATTAATTTATTAATAACTTGAACAAGGGATTGCAATTGTTGTTTAAATTAATCAAGGTTTATTAGACAGGAAACGGACAATAAACTAATTAAGATTCCTGAGCTTATTGCTAAAGTGGTGAAAGTCTATAGTAATATAATTGAGTAAAATAGGTGAGCCGAACAACCCGGGATGCTTCCTTAAAAACAAAAGAGTTTTATAAACTGATATTATTAATCTGTTTTAATTAATTGTTCTTTTTACTGTTTTGTTTACATTAAGTTCTAAACCACAATTTCTCTCAAAAAATGATAAGTTCTGTTCAGTAGTCTAATTAGAATTCTCAGTTAATTTACACTATCAGTTAAACCACAGCAAGGTCCCCAAGAGTTCGACACCCCATAATTCCACTATTCCGCAAAACGAATAGGTACACTGCCTAAGTGGTAGAAGTTGTAACACACTTTTACTCCAACAAGTTTTTGGCGCCGTTGCTGGGGACCTCCGGCACGGTTAACTGGCAGTTTTTAATTTTATTGAGTTTTGTGTTTAGCTTTTACTGCTCTTTAATTTTTATTTCTATTATTTTTGTTGTTAATTAACAATCTAACTATCTAACTTTGGACATCTAACTACGGACATCGGACTTCGGACATCTAATTTCATACATCTAATTACTAACTCTTCATTATATTGTCATTTATTTTTCAGTCATTTAATTTCCATTGTCCTTTAAATTTCTGTCATTAACTACTAACTTATAATTTCTGTCCTTAACTACTAACTTATAATTTCTGTCAGTTAAAGTTTCTGTCATTTAATTTCAGTAACTAACTTATAATTTCCAGTATACTAACTACTAACTTCAAATTTCCAGTATACTAACTACTAACTTCAAATTTCCAGTCAGTTAATTTCTGTCTTTAAGATTCCCCTGTCCTTTTTCTTTATTTTTCACTTTAGTTACTCTCTAAAAAAAATATATATATAATATATAGTTCTTTGTTCTATTAATTGCTTCTTTCTAACTTTGTTATTTAATTTTCTCTAGTTTATCTTAACCTTTTAATTATTTCTTTTGTTTCTTTTTTTTTCCAACTGCAAGTTATTTCTATATATGCATCGTACTCGATCTGCAGGTAGTCCTCAAAACGATTTTGAACCTGAGATTGAAAGATTTCTCCACAGAGAAAGACGGCAACAACGTGTAGAGATGGCAACTCGACAAACTCTTTGCGAATACCAGCAACCGTCAGTTGAAGGAAGGCCTTCTGCTATTATCCTTCCTCAGGTCACTCAGGCTGAACTAGATGCCTGGCAATTCAAAACCAGTTTCATTACCACACTCTACCACTAGGGCCAATACAGCGGGCTAGATTCAGACGATGCTCCACACCATATATCTGCATTTCTTGATTTTTGTAACACTTTTAACAAAACAGGAAATCTAAACGAGCGCATCCGTCTGCAATTGTTCCCCTATTCCTTGAAAGATGGCGCCTCCAGGTGGCTGAGAAGTTTACAACCCAGCATCCATCACAGTTGGGCCGAATTAGCAACAAATTTCTGGCGAAATACTATCCCCCGTCCAAACAAGAGAAAAAATTGCTGAGATCACAAACTTCTGTCAAGAACCAGGTGAATCTCTTTATGATTCGTGGGATAGATTCAAAGAATTACAAATATTATGCCCACATCACGGTATGAGTAGCCAGGAGCTTGTTTTATCATTCTTTAGAGGCTTAAATGATTCTAACAAATTGTTGCTAAGTTCCTCATCTGGAGGAAATTTTATGAAAATGACCGGAGAAGAAGCAGTTGAACTACTGGACCAGATGACCGCCAGTACCAGACAATGGTGTAAAAAAAGGGGAGGTGAAGTAAAAAGAAACCGGTATCTACAGTATTCCCCCGCAGGATCATGTGTCTGCTCAACTAGCTGCACTCACAAAAGTTGTGGAAAAACTAACTCTTAGTCAACCACAACAAAAAGCTGTGAAAACAGTAGCCACTTCCCCATATCTGACTCCCTGTTGCGAAAACTGTGGAGGAGCTCATGAAACCACAGACTGTGATGGTTCAGGTTGCAACAGGACCCTTGAGAGGTAAGTCTGATTAACAACAGACCACCAAATCCTTATCCGAACTCCTACAACCAAAACAATTGGAGGAGCAATCAACAACCATGGAGGAATTATGACCCACAGTCGAGTAACCAAGGTTTTAACCAAAACCGACAACCGCAGTACAACCGACAACAGGAACAGCCAACCAACTCACAAGGAGATATGGGCGAGCTGAAGGCATGATGAATCAGCTTCTAAACAAGGTCAGGCGATAAATTCAAAATTTTCTGAGATAGAAGCCAAAGTTGCTGATCAGGCTACTATAACCACAAATTTAGAAACAGATAGGTCAGATTTCCCAACAGTTGGCTCAAAGACCAGCAGGGTCACTCCCGAGCCAGACTGATCCAAATCCCAGGGAGCATGCAAAATCAATAACCCTAAGAAGCGGGAAAGAGCTGGTATCCATACCCTGAAGCTGAGAAGGAATCTGATGAACAAAAATCCTCAACCTGACAAAAACGTAACAATTCCCAAGGAGAAGGAGTCTCCTGCATCCCTTACTATTAAACCGTCACAGGTTTCATATGATATTCCAATCCCATTTCCTGATAGATTAAAGAAAAGAATTTGGACGACAATTTGGAAAATTTCTTAACATTTTTAAGAAATTAACTATTAATATTCCTTTTTCTGATGCCTTAACACAAATGCCTATTTATGCAAAATTTATGAAAGATATCTTGTCTAACAGGCGATCTTTACAGGAAAATGACACGGTGAAACTAACCGAAAGAGTTTCTGCTAGTACTCTTAAAGAAGCTACCACCAAGTTGGGGATCCAGGTCTCCCTATCATTCCTTGCGCAATTGAAGACATAAATTGTGGTAACGGGTTATGCGATTTAGGCGCAAGTATTAACTTAATGCCTTTATCTATATTCAAGAAATTAGGCATAGGTCAATGCTCTCCTACTCCTGTGTAGCTACAACTAGCTGATCGTTCCATAATCCACCCTAAAGGAAAAGTCGAAGATTTAGTGGTTTATGTTGGCAAATTTATTTTCCCTGCTGATTTTATTGTTATAGACATTGAGGAAGATAAAGATGTCCCACTAATCTTAGGTAGACCTTTTATGAGAACTGCAAGAACTTTAATTGATGTTGAAGGAGGAAAAATAATTTTAAGACTTCATGATGAGCAGGTAGTTTTTGATACGACTCGGAACATGAAGCATCCTTCTGATACACAAAAATGTTTTTCTATTGACACTATTGACTCTTTAGTACAGGAGACGTTCCTCAGCAAAGATGAAGAAACAATTTTAGAAAGATGTCTAATGGCATCTTGTGAAGCTGAGACGAAAATCCTGATATTGCTCTCATGGCTGAAGAGTTAAACAAGCATAAGCCATATTCCTTCCTACCAACAAAGATTCGAGCCAGTAGAAAGAAACGCAGATAGACCCAAGCCATCCATCGAAAAAGCACCTACAGTCGAAATGAAACCTCTTCCCCCTCATTTAAAATACGCTTTTCTAAAAGAGCCATCTGATTTACCAGTTATTATCTCCTCTAAATTATCAGATGAGCAGGAGAAGCAACTCTTAGGTGTGCTCCGCAAACATACGACCGCTATCGGTTGGTCGATAGCGGATATCAAAGGAATAAGCCCATCTCTGTGCTCTCATCGAATTTACATGGAAGATGATTTCAGGGCATTAGCACAACCACAGAGGCGTCTCAACCCCGTTCTTAAAGAGGTGGTCAAGAAAGAGGTAATAAAACTACTTGACGCTGGATTAATTTATCCAATTTCAGATAGCAAGTGGGTGAGCCCAGTGCAGGTGGTGCCCCAAAAGGGAGGAATAACTGTAGTTCCCAACGAGAAAGGTGAGTTGATTCCTCAACGCACTACTACCGGTTGGAGGGTTTGTATAGACTATAGGAAATTGAATACTGCCACACGTAAGGATCATTTTCCCTTGCCCTTTATTGACCAAATGCTGGAAAGGTTAGCAGGTCAGGACTATTATTGTTTCTAGATGGCTATTCAGGATACTTTCAGATCCCAATTGCTCTAGAAGATCAGGATAAAACTACTTTTACCTGTCCTTATGGAACATATGCTTATAAAAGAATGCCGTTTGGATTATGTAATGCACCAGCTACCTTTCAACGGTGCATGATGGCTATTTTCTCTGACTATATTGAAAAATGCATAGAAGTCTTTATGGATGACTTCTCTGTTTTGGTTCACATTTGACACTTGCCTGGAGAATCTTGATCTTATTTTGGCCAGGTGTGAAGACACAAATCTAGTCCTGAACTGGGAGAAATGTCACTTCATGGTTCGAGAAGGGATCGTGCTAGGACATAACGTGTCTTCAAAAGGTATTGAGGTGGACCGCGCTAAAATTGAGGTAATAGAAAAACTCCCACCTCCTACTACTGTCAGAGGTATCCGAAGTTTTCTTGGACATGCTGGTTTTTACAGAAGGTTCATTAAAAACTTTTCCAAGATTTCAAAGCCTCTATGTACTCTACTGACTAAAGATGCTAAATTTCATTTTTCTGATGAATGTTTAGCAGCTTTTAATTTGTTGAAAGAAAAACTTGTCTCTGCTCCTATTGTGGTATCACCCGACTGGTCACAACCTTTTGAAATCATGTGTGACGCCAGTGATTATGCGGTGGGTGCTGTTTTGTGCCAAAAATGGATAAAATTCTGAGAGTCATTTATTATGCAAGCCGTACTCTTAATGATGCTCAGAAAAATTATGAAAAAAAAAAACCAAAAAATTGGCTGCAGTCATCTTTGCTTTGGATAAATTCCGTCCATATTTATTGGGTAGTAAGGTTATCATTCATACTGACCATTCTGCCCTCAAGTACTTATTTGCCAAAGCAGATGCAAAACCAAGGTTGATAAGATGGATACTTCTTCTACAAGAATTCGACATCAAGATAAGAGATAAGAGAGGTATCCAGAATGTCGTGGCAGACCACTTGTCAAGGATGGAAGGACCAGAAGACGACAGGCCCATCAATGAGTTTTTCCCGGACGAGGCAGTTTTCACAATCCAAACGGCAACAGACCCTTGGTTTGCCGATATTGCCAATTATCTGGCTACAAAGATCATCCCAGCTGATATGACTTATCAGCAGAGAAAAAAGTTCTTTTCTATTGTCAAACATTATTTATGGGATGATCCATTTCTTTTCAAAATCTGTGCAGATGGTATTATCAGGAGATGTGTCCCAGAGACGGAGATCAGAAATATCCTTCTCCATTGTCATTCTAGAGAAACCGGCGGACATCACGGTGCAACCCGTACAGCTGCAAAGGTACTTGAATCCGGTTTCTATTGGAACACCCTTCACAAAGACTGTCACGCTTTTGTGTCTACTTGTGATCGGTGTCAAAGGCAAGGTAATATTTCTCGCCGTAATGAACTACCCTTGAACAATATGCTAGAAGTCGAATTGTTTGATGTTTGGGGGATTGATTTTATGGGACCCTTCCCAAATTCTTTTGGAAATTTATATATCTTAGTAGCAGTCGATTATGTCTCTAAATGGGCGGAAGCCCTTGCTTGCTCTAGTAATGATGGTAAAGTTGTGATGAAGTTCATAAAGAAGAACATTTTCAGTCGATTCGGTGTTCCTAGAGCAATAATCAGCGATGGTGGATCTCACTTCTGCAATCGCCAGTTTGATGCTCTCCTGAAGAAATATGGAGTCCGATATAAGGTTGCTCTACCATACCATCCTCAAACGAATGGTCAGACAGAGATAACAAATAGAGAACTGAAATGGATTCTGCAGAAGACGGTGAGCTCTTCTCGAAAGGATTGGTCCATTAAATTAGATGATGCACTCTGGGCATACCGTACCGATTTCAAAACACCTATCGGCGTGTCTCCCTACAATCTAGTTTTTTGGAAGGCATGTCACTTGCCTGTGGAATTAGAGCATAAATCTTATTGGGCTCTAAAGGTGTTGAACTTCGATCTACAACAAGCCGGTGAAAGAAGAAAGTTCCAGTTGACGGAACTGGAAGAACTAAGGTACAACTCATATGAAAATGCGGTGATTTATAAAGAGAAGACCAAGCGTTGGCATGATAAGATGATTGCCAAACGAGACTTCAAAGTGGGAGATCACGTCCTTCTCTATAATTCCAGACTTAAGTTCTTCCCAGGTAAGTTAAAATCCTTCTGGTCTGGACCATTTAAAATAATATCCACCTCTCCTTATGGAGCGGTGGAATTGGACAATAAGAAGGGTGGATCGTTTAAAGTCAATGGAGCTCAAATAAAATTGTATATGGGAAACACGTTGTATAACGAAGAAGCTTCTGGCTTTTTCTCAAAGAACCAGTTACAACTTAAATCACTACGGTCTAGCCAAAGACCTTAAAGATGGGCAGCTTGGTAGGAGGCACCCTACTATCTATCTTTTTAATCTGTATTGTGTTTATATTTTGTATTTTATTTTATGAAAAAAAAAGAAAAAAAAAGAGTGAAATAAAATGAGAGAAGAGAGAACGAGGAGAATTGATTTGAGTTCTTCTGGCTGTTTAGAATATTTATTTCAGGAACATCTTGCGCATTCTTACAGCAGAACTCAAGTGTGGGGGAGCAACACTACATATTCTGCATAACTCTAGGGAGTACACTATCCATACCTTGCTCTTTAAATTTAAATATCTCTTATTACCATGCTTTTTGATCATTACCGAGGTAGTTTGCATGCCCTGTTATTTTAATTCTTTATATGCAATGAGGGCATTGCTTTGGTTCAAGTGTGGGGGAGATATAATAATCAAAAGCTTGCTCTTAAGTTTGTCTCTTTTTCGACACTGTGTTTGAATTTGTTAAATGATTAATAATCAAAGAATGAGCCATAGAGGGAGTAACGCCAGTGTTACCAGGTTTAAAGGGTACATACAAACAAAAAAACACTCTGTTCCTTACTCAATGCAAACAATTCTGAGGAAATTATCATTTGAATTTTGTTTTGACTTTGAGCCTGGATTTGATTTGGAAAGAAATGGTGGAAAAAGAACAAGGCAAGGTACTCCTCTGATCCAAACAGGCATATTCTGATCCTAAACAGGCCTCTTCCACTCGGTTATTAAGTTCTTAGGGGTGCTTCAACACCCGGCTACCTAAGGTACTCGGTATCTGGGATAGTAGACCCAAAACCGCTACAAGGGTGGAGAGAAAAGCCTGAGGTAAAAGAAAAATGAACTTCAAAATTGAAGTATCTATGCATTCTGTACCAAAATGATAAAAACTTCTACATTATGGATCATGAGTATGTGGCATTGAAAGGTATAATGGAATAAGATTTTACTTCATGCCCCTTGTCGTTCAAGGAAATATGAAAGAAAATGGTGGATTGGCTCAGGGTTAAAAGCAGAATTCTCATGGTACTACTTCTCTTTCTTTTGTAGGACTTCAAAGTTATTCTCAGAAATAGAGAAATATATCTAATAAATTTAATGTTATTAGTACCCTTTTAAAAATCTGAAAAGATTGGCAATTACCTCTTCTGTGCTCTCCTTACTTGATTATTGTTTGTTTAACTTGTTTAAATATTATGTCAGAAAGATTTACTTGAGGACAAGTAAAATATAAGTGTGGGGGAGTTTGATAAGTGAGAAATACATAGACATTTAAGGGTTTAGTCTACCTTATATTTACTTACTTTCAGGATAATATTACTCACTTATCGTATGTTTTTCCTAAGATTATGTTTTGATATGAACTGATACATTTTATGTATCGAATGCAGTAAAAAGTCTTGGAATCACATAGTTTATTTCACAAGCTTTCCAACGCAACAAACGGCGAGTAAAACGGACTTATAACGAAGAATCTGGAGCCGGTCGAAGTTTGCAGGACGAGACTACGAAAACACACATGTCCGCTTTGCGGACGCAAACTCGGACAGAACAAACACACACGTCCGCTCTGCGGACTCAAACTCGGACGCGACAACAGAGTGTGTCCGTATGCGGACACAAACGCGGACGTCTCACGTCCTAATTTGTGTCCGTACGCGGACTCCCACGCGGACGCGTGTAAATGCAACCCAGATCCAGAATTCGACGCGACTGAATTCGTTCGGTGATAAGCCGCAGACTTATCATATTTTATGCATTAGATTTAGTATTATATTTATCTAAATAAAGTTATATATGTGTTGTTTATGTTATATTATGTATTAAAGTATATTATTTGTACAGTCTTATGTTTTTGTGAGTTTTCTGTGCAAGGAATGATTTTCTAGGCAAAAGTTCAGTTGAAGCCGGACTCCATGCCGGGTAGTTTCTGCACGGCATAAGCATAGAACAGAAAAGAGGCCTTTCCGGACCTAATGCCGGGTAAATTCTATCCGGCATAAGTAAAGAGTCGCCACGGTTGACCAAGCGATAGCAGTTATTGACCGTTGGTGAAAAGGATGCTGCCGGGTGTGATGCTGGGTATATCCTACCCGGCATATGCACTGTTTCGCGCGGAATTGACGGTTCTGACCGTTAACAGTTGGGCGCATTTATCACGTGTGCCGGCTATTGGTGATCCGGCACGACGCCCAGCAACGACACATTTGATGCCTATAAATAGGCCGAGGAAGGCAACAATTGAACACACTTCAACATACCAAATCACGCCATTCACTTCTCTATTTCCGCCCACATTCCATCTGTTGGTGTCCAAGAGTTTCTACGGATCCATCCACGAAGAAGAAGAGAAGATTATCTTTTCGGGTTAAGGCTTTTGATTAATCTCCTTCTCCCACATGTATTTCTTCTTTAATTGGAGTGGATGGTGAAGTAGGATCCTTGTTAGGCTTTGGCTAGGGATGAATTCCTTCTATGTAAACACTATGATTATCTCAATATAATTTCAAGCGTTCATTAAGATATTGGTTCTTATTGCAAGGGAATTAGTTGATCCCTCATTCCCTTTGTGCAAATCCTACTTGAGGAAGAAAAGCCCAAGAGTAGGATAGGTTAGACTAATCTTAGTGGTCTTTGATGTTTTCATCTATGATTTAGGGTTAGCATAAGAGATTTCGAATTAACCCATATTCCCCCATTTCCTTGTTCATTTCGTGGCATGATATATGCTCGATTTGTTAATAGGGATGAGTTTCTTGTTGTCAGACCCGAAGCAAGAGAATGGTTTTCACACACGAACGTGCCGGGTGCACTGCCGGGTCTCCTGTGTCCGGCACATTCAACGTCTTTGAATGTGCCGTGCATCTGGTGTCCGGCAGGATATCCGGCGCTTTCAAGTTGTTTGGTTAAGTTCGAGTTTTGAAGTTCATTGCGTGATCATACTGTTACTTGGTGATTTAATCCCGAATCTAGGACAAATTATTAGTAAGTTAGTTTATTTTCTTAGTTTAGAATCAACCTTTACTTTTCCCCCCTTGTCTTAGAATAGGTATTACCGGATTAGGACTAATTTTCTATAAGTCCCTTGGGTACGATACTCTCGGTCGTAATATATTTACACTATACTCCGACCGGGTTTTATTTTGCTACCCGTAGTAGAGTTGTAGGATTAGTTTAATATTTTATTCTTTTTATGTATATAGTTTATCCTAACAACTTCTCGTTAGCATTCGGTGCTGTCTTCTCCATTTGCTTCCTCCTTTGCGGCGCCTACAGACAACAATCCATCTACCCCTTCAACATTATCAGGCACCTCCCTTATCTTCTTAACCCACTAGCAAGCTCCAGCCTGTCTTCTTCCCCTTCCTCTCCTCTATATAAACCCTCTACTTCTTCATCAGAAAAAACGATCGTTCACCATCGTACACAACTCACACTCACTTCTAAATCACACTTCCTCCATCCAAATTCCAGTTCCCATCCATATATCCACATATCCACTTCATTTCCATCATTTCCCATCTCCAAATAAGCCTAAGGTGTTAATTTTCCAGTTTTCCAGAGGAAGAAGACGATCTGCGCAAACCAGGCTGCGTCCTAATTTGTGTCCGCGCTTGTGTCCGCGTGGCCCCACACGGACAGGACCAACTTTTGCCTGTTTGTTTGTTATTCTTCGTTCTACGTGTTTATTATTGTTTTAAGGTCGGCATAATCATGGAGATAAGTCCGGAAGTGAAATAACTCTCCCTAATAGAGTTCTTTCTCTCCTTAAACTCTACTCTGTTTTAATGTCTATCTTATTTGTTATGTCTGTTTTTATAATTATGTGTGAGTAATAAACTTAGCCTCCCGGGTTGGGA
This sequence comes from Limonium bicolor, assembly GCA_023374045.1. Lineage (NCBI taxonomy): Eukaryota > Viridiplantae > Streptophyta > Magnoliopsida > Caryophyllales > Plumbaginaceae > Limonium > Limonium bicolor. Next base: position 355,541,380 of record CM041778.1, on the reverse strand, counting down.
AGAAGCCTATTTTATTAAACTGTGTTACGTAGACTTTCTAATATAATCTGTTCAAGCAATATTTGATTCTCCTCCTTAATGCGCTTTAATCTTTAGGCCAATTATTAAAGTGATATTTGTAGTTTATTGTTAAAATGCAGTGCTGAGACAAGATTCTAGACAAAAGAAGTCAAAACGGGTTAACGACTAGAAGCGAGTTTTCGCCTATAGGTTAACTAGTCTCCAATAGGAATTGTTACTAATGCGATTAATTTATTAATAACTTGAACAAGGGATTGCACTTGTTGTTTAAATTAATCGCATTAGTAACAATTCCTATTGGAGACTAGTTAACCTATAGGCAAAAACTCGCTTCTAGTCGTTAACCCGTTTTGACTTCTTTTGTCTAGAATCTTGTCTCAGCACTACATTTTAACAAGAAACTACAAATATCACTTTAATAATTGGCCTAAAGATTAAAGCGCATTAAGGAGGAGAATCAAATATTGCTTGAACAGATTATATTAGAAAGCCTACGTAACACAGTTTAATAAAATTGGCTTCTTCCCAACCCGGGAGGCTAAGTTTATTACTCACACATAATTATAAAAACAGACATAACAAATAAGATAGACATTAAAACAGAGTAGAGTTTAAGGAGAGAAAGAACTCTATTAGGGAGAGTTATTTCACTTCCGGACTTATCTCCATGATTATGCCGACCTTAAAACAATAATAAACACGTAGAACGAAGAATAACGAACAAACAGGCAAAAGTTGGTCCTGTCCATGTGGGGCCACGCGGACACAAACGCGGACACAAATTAGGACGCAGCCTGGTTTGCGCAGATCGTCTTCTTCCTCTGGAAAACTGGAAAATTAACACCTTAGGCTTATTTGGAGATGGGAAATGATGGAAATGAAGTGGATATGTGGATATATGGATGGGAACTGGAATTTGGATGGAGGAAGTGTGATTTAGAAGTGAGCGTGAGTTGTGTACGATGGTGAACGATCGTTTTTTCTGATGAAGAAGTAGAGGGTTTATATAGAGGAGAGGAAGGGGAAGAAGACAGGCTGGAGCTTGCTAGTGGGTTAAGAAGATAAGGGAGGTGCCTGATAATGTTGAAGGGGTAGATGGATTGTTGTCTGTAGGTGCCGCAAAGGAGGAAGCAAATGGAGAAGACAGCGCCGAACGAATTCAGTCGCGTCGAATTCTGGATCTGGGTTGCATTTACATGCGTCCGCGTGGGAGTCCGCGTACGGACCCAAATTAGGACGTGAGACGTCCGCGTTTGTGTCCGCATACGGACACACTCTGTTGCCACGTCCGAGTTTGAGTCCGCAGAGCGGACGTGTTTGTTTGTTCTGTCCGAGTTTGCGTCCGCAAAGCGGACATGTGTGTTTTCGTAGTCTCGTCCTGCAAACTTCGACCGGCTCCAGATTCTTCGTTATAAGTCTGTTTCACTCGCCGTTTGTTGCGTTGGAAAGCTTGTGAAATAAACTATGTGATTCCAAGACTTTTTACTGCATTTGATACATAAAATGTATCAGTTCATATCAAAACATAATCTTAGGAAAAACATACGATAAGTGAGTAATATTATCCTGAAAGTAAGTAAATATAAGGTAGACTAAACCCTTAAATGTCTATGTATTTCTCACTTATCAAACTCCCCCACACTTATCTTTTGCTTGTCCTCAAGCAAATCTTTCTGACATAATATTTAAACAAGTTAAACAAACAATAATCAAGTAAGGAGAGCACAGAAGTGGTAATTGCCAATCTTTTCAGATTTTTAAAAGGGTACTAATAACATTAAATTTATTAGATATATTTCTCTATTTCTGAGAATAACTCTGAAGTCCTACAAAAGAAAGAGAAGTAGTACCATGAGAATTCTGCTTTTAACCCTTAGCCAATCCACCATTTTCTTTCACATTTCCTTGAACGACAAGGGGCATGAAGTAAAATCTTATTCCATTATACCTTTCAATGCCACATACTCATGATCCATAATGTAGAAGTTTTTATCATTTTGGTACAGAATGCATAGATACTTCAATTTTGAAGTTCATTTTTCTTTTACCTCAGGCTTTTCTCTCCACCCTTGTAGCGGTTTTGGGTCTACTATCCCAGATACCGAGTACCTTAGGTAGCCGGGTGATGAAGCACCCCTAAGAACTTAATAACCGAGTGGAAGAGGCCTGTTTAGGATCAGAATATGCCTGTTTGGATCAGAGGAGTACGTTGCCTTGTTCTTTTTCCACCATTTCTTTCCAAATCAAATCCAGGCTCAAAGTCAAAACAAAATTCAAATGATAATTTCCTCAGAATTGTTTGCTTGAGTAAGGAGCAGAGTGTTTTTTTTTTGTATGTACCCTTTAAACCTGGTAACACTGGCATTACTCCCTCTATGGCTCCTTCTTTGATTATTAATCATTTAACAAATTCAAACACAGTGTCGAAAAAGAGACAAACTTAAGAGCAAGCTTTTCATTATTGCTGCTCTGCGAATTGATGTAAGTGGGGGATGGAATCGGGGTAGTTTACTCACCCTCGAGGACTGTTTTATTCCAGTTTTTCTGAGTTGGAATTGTGTTGTGATTGTGTGATTCCACTTCGGTTTTGCGTTGTTAATCGAATGGCTAAACCCCCGAGGGTACTGATTTACAAATTTGTGGATTCTGTGTGAGTTGTGATGATTTTTGGCTGTTTTCTGCGCGTTTGTTCATTCTGGATTTTGACTGTTTTGCGCCGTCCGAACTACGGTCCAAACATGGAAGTTCGGATAGTTCGTCGGCGCGCTTCTGTTTTCTGAATTTCGAAGCGTCCGAACTTCGGTCCGAGCTTCGAAGTTCGGACACTATGTTTTTCTGCGACGTCTGCTTCTCGGCTTCTGTCCGAACTTGCAAGGTCGAACGCAAGTTCGGACATGCCTCTGTTTTTGGCATAACTCCTCCGTTTTAGCTCCGTTTTGAGTTCCGTTTGCGGGGTTGGATTCCCCTATTAGTGTATAAGCGTTATATGCTGTTTATATGCATTTTCATGCGCTTAAGATCTGTTTTGGTGAACTTTTGTTTTGGGACCTAGTTACGTTGCTTTTGAGCCTTGGATAGTCAGGTCGGGTTGTCCCGTAGCATGCTGCGTAGGAATTCCTTCTAATTACGCTCCTTAGGGTCTCCCTTAGGGCATTATGTGACCGACGTGTCGTTAGCTGTATCTACGGCTTCTGTTGTGGATCTTCGGATCCATAGAACGATATGTGAGTCCTTCTGTTGTGAGCGTGTTTAGTGTCCCACTCTCGTATCTGATTCTGAAAGTCCGACCATGGTTTGATGTGTTGTTTTGGCTCTATTTTCTGATTCGTGGTTCTGATCCGTCTGTTTACAAGTGATTACGCTCCCTCTATTTATTCAAAATTTGCTTAGTGTTTGAGTGGGCTTCCTTGAGGAAGTCTCTGCTTGCTGGGCTGTTTAGCACAACCACTTATTATGTTGCAGGATGAGATCGTGGGATATCTCTCTTTATCCCCTTCTGGAGCTTGTTCTTTCCTTTATGTTTACTGACCTTGTTCCGTTTGCGCTTTAGACGTTTTGGATTCTCTTGTAGCCTTTGGGCCTTACTTTGGATACTTGAATTTATGAATACGTTTGGATATTGTAAGTTCACGATCTTTGTTAAAGCTTTGTTTCGATTTGGGGTTTGATTTACGTTAGAGCCTTGCGACGTTAGGTAATAGACTCACGTCGTGTAACGGCCCTAACTCCTAGGCCGGTTTTGGGGTCGTTACATTTAGTGGTATCAGAGCCAGGTTGCTTGTTTTTTTTTGTGGTTGTGGGGTTCTGTCTGCATACGGGAGTGTGAAATGTTGCTGTATGATGTTGAGGTTTCTAATCAATTTTGGTGTTTGTATATCGGTATGCCTCCCCGACGTTCCAGTGCGATGGTACTTCTTCAGGCGATTGCTCCCAAGGGGCATCGCAGAGATTGTGCAGCAGGTGGGACCCAGGTGTTGCAGACCGTTAGGGGCCACGCTGGCTGCAGCAGGAGCGGTAACGCGGGGAAAATAATGTGAAGGCGCTTCAGGAGTTCCTGAAGCTGAAGCGCCTTCTTTCGATGCTGGCAACCCACAGAAAGGCGAGCCACTGGATCACTACGATTGAGGACCTTCTGCGGGTCGTGGGTTGTGAGGAGGATCAGAGTTGGGATTCACAGCGTTATGTTCCAGTCTGAGGCGAAAGGAGTGGTGGAAGTCAGTTGAGGGGAAGTACCCCCACCCATGGACTTGTGAGTAGTTTAAAGGCTGCTTTCAACCAGCAGTTTTACCCGATGTCTTCAGCGATCAGAAGATGTGGAGTATGGGAGACCACCAGACGAGGAGATGTTAGTCGATGAGTATGTACGTAAGTTCATCTCCCTCTCTAAGTTTGTGTCTGAGCCGGATGATAATCGAAAGGCTAGGAAGTTTGAGGCTGGATTGAGAGGCGACATTCAAGCTGCTGTGGCACCTTTCCGCCACAAGACCTTCAGGGATGTGGCATTGGTTGTAGAGGCTGAGCTGCAGGCTAGGCAGCGGTATGAGAAGAAGGACCAGAGGCCCAATAAAGGCAAGGATCAGAAGAGGAAGGGTCGTGTGGAGGAGCGTGATAGGCAGGAGCAGACTTCTTCTCAGAAGAAGAAGTACAGAGGTGATCGAGGATCTTCTTCATCTGCATCGCCTGCTGTGGAGAACTGTGCTGAGTGTGACCGCTTTCATCCAGGACGAGAGTGCTACAAGAAGTCCGGGGCGTGCTTCAAATGTGGTTCGCTAGACCATCGCATTACCCAGTGTCCACAGGCTAGAGGTGGAGGTAGCAGTGGTGGTTCTGAGAGTCGTGGTGCTGGTTCAGGGTCCGGGCAGAAGACTGACCAGAAGAAGTCCTAGAACCAGGCAGGTGTGTATGCGCTAGCTGGTGAGCATGACCGCGGTTCAGACCGGGTGGTATCAGGTATCCTTCAGATCTCTTCTCAGCCAGTTTTCTGTTTGATTGATTCAGGAGCTACCCACTCCTTTGTGTCTGCTGATTTGGTGGGTAGTCTCGGGTTGTCTGTTGTGCCTTGTGATGTGGATTTATGCATTTCAAGCCCGTTGAGTGGCGTGCCAGCTTGTGTGCTTAGTTCTGTGTGCAAGTCTAGTCCAGTAGTGATTATGGATAGGACCTTGCCTGCTGATTTGATTCCTATGAGTATGTCCTGCTTCGATGTGATTTTGGGCATGGATTGGCTAGCAGAGCATCATGCCCATATAGACTGTGCGGCTAGGAGGGTCGTCTTTGATAGACCGGGTGAGCCCGTTTCGCTTTTGTGGGTAATTATGTACCTTGTTCGCCGGTTTTGGTATCTACCATGCAGACAACTAGCTTCCTGAGGAAGGGCTGCCAGGGTTTTCTCTGCTATATACCAGAGGTTCGAGAGGGAGCTCGTTTGGAGGAGATTCCCATTGTGTGTGAGTTTCCTGAGGTGTTTCAAGACGATGTGCCAGGGTTGCCGCCTGATCGTGAGGTAGAGTTCTCTATCGAGTTAGCGCCAGGGACTCAGCCTATTTCGAAGGCCCCTTATCGTATGAGCCTGGCGGAGCTTAAGGAGATGAAGGTGCAGCTGCAGGATCTTCTGGATAAGGGCTTTATTCGCCCTAGTGTGTCTCCATGGGGAGCACCAGTGTTGTTTGTGAAGAAGAAGGATGGCTCCTTCAGATTGAGTATCGACTACGAGAGTTGAACAATGTTACCATCAAGAATCGGTACCCTCTTCCCCGCATTGATGACCTCTTCGACCAGTTAGCGGGAGCGACAATTTTCTCGAAGATCGACTTGCGTTCTGGTTATCATCAGCTGAAGATTAAGGCCGAGGATGTGCCTAAGTCTGCTTTTAGGACCCGGTATGGGCATTATGAGTTCTTGGTCATGCCTTTTGGTTTGACCAATGCCCCGTCGTTCTTCATGGATATGATGAACAGAGTTTTTAAGCCTTTCTTGGATCCTTTCATGGTTGTGTTTATTGACGATATTTTGGTGTATTCCAAGAGTGTTGAGGAGCACAGGAGCACTTGAGGATGGTTCTGCGGACGCTGAAGGAGAAGGAGTTATATGCCAAGCTGAAGAAGTGAGAATTCTGGCTGGATAGGGTTGTATTCCTTGGCCACGTGGTCTCAAAGGATGGTATTTCAGTGGACCTAGAGAAGATTAGGGCGATCATGGAGTGGGCGAAGCCCACTAGTGTTTCCGAGGTGCGGAGTTTCTTGGGATTGGCTGGGTATTATAGGAAGTTCGTGGAGGGCTTCTCTAAGATCGTGTCTCCCTTGACTCGCCTTCTTAGGAAGGAGGTCAAGTTTGAGTGGAGCGAGGCGTGTCAGGAGAGTTTCCAGAAGCTGAAGAAGAGATTGACTTCGGCTCCGATATTGGTGTTGCCTTCTGGTACATATGGCTTTAAGGTGTTCTGTGACGCTTCCGACAGAGGGCTTGGTTGTGTTTTTTGTAGCAGGGTAAGGTGGTAGCGTATGGGTCACGTCAGCTGAAGCCGTACGAGAAGAATTATCCAACCCATGATTTAGAGTTAGCTGTTGTGGCCTTCGCCTTGAAGATTTGGCGGCATTATCTTGTATGGGGTGACATGTAAGGTCTACACAGATCACAAGAGTCTTAAATATCTGTTCACGTAGAAGGAACTAAATTTGAGACAGCGGCATTGGTTGGAGCTTTTTCACGATTACGACCTGGAGATTCTCTACCATCCAGGTAGAACGAATGTGGTGGCGAATGCGTTGAGCCGTAGGGGTGCTCCAGGGCTTGTTTGTTCGATGTCAAGGATTCAGAGGTCTGCTCTTGATCTTCAGCACATGGGAATTTGGGTGGTCCGGTCTGACAGAGCTGGGATGATTGTTTTGATTCAAGTCCAGTCTACTTTGATTGAGCGGATTAGAGATGGTCAGAGGGCTGATGCTGAGTTGTGTAAGATTCGGGAGAGGTTGGTAGATGATCAGGAGTCAGAGTTCTCTGTGTCTAGCGACGGCTGTTTACGCTTTAGAGGTCGAGTCTGTGTGCCTAGTGGAGGCGATCTTAGGCGTGAGATTATACAGGAGGCTCATGGAGCTCCTTATTCTGTTCACCCAGGAGGGGTGAAGATGTACCGGGACCTCAGAGAGTCCTTCTGGTGGGCGAATATGAAGAGAGAGATTTATGATTTTATAGCTCGTTGCCAGACCTGTCAGCAGGTGAAGGCTGAGCACCGGCGGCTTGCGGGTCTTCTGCAGCCCCTTCCCGTTCCTGAGTGGAAATGTGAGAGTGTTGGTATGGATTTTATTGTGGGGCTTCCTAGGACATCTTCTGGGTATGATGCGCTATGGGTGATTGTGGACCGGTTGACGAAGTCAGCTCATTTCTTGCCTGTGAGGAAGACCTTCAGCCTTGAGCGTCTGGCTCGATTGTATGTGGATGAGATTGTGAGGCTGCATGGTGTGCCGGCGATGATCGTTTCGGACAGGGATTCGAGATTTGTATCTTGCTTCTGGCGTAGCCTGCATAAAGCTTTAGAGACGAATTTGGCCTTCAGTTCAGCATATCATCCTCAGACCGATGGGCAGACAGAGAGGACGAACTAGATTTTGGAGGATATGTTGAGAGCTTGTGTGCTAGACTTCGAAGGGAGCTGGGATCAGCATGTGACTCTGATTGAATTCGCCTACAATAATAGTTTTCAATCGAGTATTGGGATGACCTCATTCGAAGCATTGTATGGTAGGCGCTGTAGATCTCCCATTTGTTGGGATGATCTGTGAGAGAGGATGATTGTGGGTCCTGAGTTGGTACAGAGAGCTGTGGACAAGGTCAGGACTATTAGGGAGCGTCTGGTGGTTGCTCAGAGCCGGCAAAAGAGTTATGCAGACCAGAGGCGTCGTCCGCATGAGTTTCAGGTTGGGGATCATGTATATCTGAAGATTTCTCCAGTTCGGGGCGTTGTTCGGTTTGGTAAGAGGGGCAAGCTGAGCCTTCGATTCGTAGGACCTTTCGAGGTGCTTGAGAGGGTTGGGCCGGTAGCTTACAGATTGGCGTTGCCACCAGCTTTAGCAAGAGTCCATGATGTGTTCCATGTGTCGATGCTGAGGAAGTATCTTCACGATCCTAGCCATGTGATTGATTATGGTCAGCTTCGACTCCGGGATGATTTCACGTACGAGGCCGCTCCAGTTCGTATTTTGGCTCGTGATGTTCGGCGGCTCCGTAGTAAGACACTGCCTATGGTTAAGGTTCAGTGGACGGATCAGTCCGAGCGAGAGGCGACATGGGAACTCGAGGAGGAGCTGCGTGCCAAGTTCCCTTCTCTCTTTGAGCAGTGAGGTATGTTGAATTTCGAGGACGAAATTCCTTTTAGGGGGGGTGATGTAATACACCGTATTTCATTTTCAGATTTTATAACATTCCGGTTCTATTTTGTTTCTTATGTTATGTGGTGCTTTGGTTAGCTATTGGGACATCGGAGTCCTTTTATTAAAAGGCGAGGGCAAGGTGGTCGTTTCCCCTTTCTTTTATTTTGGTAAGACTTTATTAAGGAAAGATAAGTCATTTATTTCTATTTACAATTCCCGATCAGTTTACAAGCCCGCTCGTTCATTCTCTCGACAGTTTGAGCGCCTTCTTCCTCTTTCTCTCCATTGGTGTGCTTCTGATTATTGTGTGGATCTCTGCTGAGTTTGGAAGTTTTCTGCTGCTGCTGTTCAGATTGTTTTCCTCTACAAATCAGGTAGGTCCGCTAGTGAATTCAGTGGTTTTATTGCTGTTTTGGGAGGAGCAGTTTTTTTATTTTGCATTCTAATTTTGGGGGTTGTTCTCTACGAATTCAGTGGTGCTTTGGGCGTCTTCTCTGATGCATTTCGTTCGGCTGATTGTTGACAACGTTGGACAGAAGCTGCTCTGCGAATTGATGTAAGTGGGGGATGGAATCGGGGTAGTTTACTCACCTTCGGGGACTGTTTTATTCTAGTTTTTCTGAGTTGGAATTGTGTTGTGATTGTGTGATTCCACTTCGGTTTTGCGTTGTTAATCGAATGGCTAAGCCCGAGGGTACTGATTTACAATTCTGTGGATTCTGTGTGAGCTGTGATGATTTTTGGCTGTTTTCTGCGCGTCTGTTCGTTCTAGATTTCGACTGTTTTGCTCCGTCCGAACTTCGGTCCGAACATGGAAGTTCGGACAGTTCGTCGGCGCGCTTCTGTTTTCTGAATTTCGAAGCGTCCGAACTTCAGTCTGAGCTTCGAAGTTCGGACACTGTGTTTTTCTGCGACGTCTGCTTCTCGGCTTCTGTCCGAACTTGCAAGGTCGGACGCAAGTTCGGACATGCCTCCGTTTTTGGCATAACTCCTCTGTTTTAGCTCCGTTTTGAGTTCCGTTTGCGGGGTTGGATTCCCCTATTTGTGTATAAGCGTCTTATGCTGTTTATATGAATTTTCATGCGCTTAAGATCTGTTTTGGTGAACTTTAGTTTTGGGACATAGTTATGTTGCTTCTGAGCCTTGGATAGTCGGGTCGGGCTGTCCCGTAGCATGCTGCGCAGGAATTCCTTCTGATTACGCTCCTTAGGGTCTCCTTTAGGGCATTATGTGACCGACGGGTCTGTTAGCTGTCTCTACGGCTTCTGTTGTGGGATCTTCGGATCCATAGAACAATACGTGAGTCCTTCTGTTGTGTTAGCGTGTTTCTAGTGTCCCACCTCTCTGTATCTGATTCTGAAAGTCCAACCATGGTTTGATGTGGTGTTTTGCTCTGTTTTTTGATTCGTGGTTCTGATCCGTCTGTTTACAAGTGATTACGCCTCCCTCTATTTATTCAAACTTCTGCTTCTGTTTTGAGTGGGCTTCCTTGAGGAAGTCTTCTGCTTGCTGGGCTGTTTAGCTCACCCCTTTACTTATGTTACAGGATGAGCTCGTGGGATCTTCTCTCTTTATCCCCTTCTGGAGCTGTTCTTTCCTTTATGTTTTACTAGACTCTTGTTCCGTTTACGCTTTAGACGTTTTGGATTCACTTGTAGCCTTTGGGCCTTACTTTGGATACTTGAATTTATGAATACATTTGGATATTGTAAGTTTCGCGATCTTTATTAAAGCTTTGTTTCTGTTTGGGGTTTGATTTGCATTAGGGCCTTGCGACGTTGGGTAATAGACTCACGGCGTGTAACGGCCCTAACTCCTAGGCCGGTTTTAGGGTCGTTACAACTTCTTCGTCTTGACATGCTCCGGGTAGTACTTGGATCGGAGGAGTGCAGTGAAGGCATCTCAATCGAATGCGGGGTCGGCGACGTACTCGCCCTTGACTAGCTTCCACCAGTCCATGGCAGCACCCTTCAGGTAATAGGTGGCTATCCTCACCCTCACTCCAGTAGGAGCCTCAAGGGTCTCGAAGGTTGTCTCCATCTCGAAGATGTAAGCCTCTAGCTTAGCCGGGTCGCTCTCGCCCCTGAAGCATGACAGGTCAAAGATCAGCTACAGCCTTTACCCAATTTGGTTCTCGGGGTTGAGGTGGGTCGGGCTGTTGTTGGTTTTGTTGGGTTTGCTGGGTCTGTTGTACAGCCGCTATCACCTGAGGTAGCATCTGTGCTACTGCGGTAGCGACGATCTCAACTATCGTCTGCGTGTCGGGCTCCTCAGCAGACTCTCCACGGCCTCGGCCTCTCCCTGACATCTAAACAAGCAACGATGTACATTAGGTTATGTGACCACAAGGTCTTGGGTTAAAGGGATTGTATCGTCTTTTCAGATGCAAAAAGGGACTTCGTAATCATTAACGGTTAGTTAAGGTTAGGTTTCTACTTTTCCATTGCTACACGGGTTGTAATCCTAACTCGGTAACCACTATGCTCGGTAATACTAGTCATCAGAGCGTAACTACGCTCTGATACCACTTTTTATAATACCCCTACCGCTAATCCTCTGATTATCATCTAATCATCTCGGTCGTTAAACTAATCACAGTGGAAATTCTCATACTACGGCTGGTGATACAATACCGTTAGCTGCCCATGTGACTAACAAGGTCTAAAACTTCAAATAGTAATGGTATAATGAATAAAAAATACCAAGCTAACTTAAAAAAATTCCATAACATCTCCTACCACAATTTATTACCGAGTATCTAAGTGCATAATTCAATTACATCAATCCTCAAGTCTAACAAGGTTTACATAATCCTTAATCCAAAATAATAAGTGTACTACATAGTACACCGGCTACTCAAAAAGGGCTACAAGCCCGTGTACAACCCAGTACACCATTCAAAGTTCACTAACTAACAAAAATCATAGCATCCCGGTCTCAACTCGACCATCAACAATCTCGGGTACCTGAAAAATAAACATTGGCCCCAAAGGGGCTCAGCACAACTTGCTAGCACGAAATTCGCCTACGCCGCGTGCTAACGGGGGTACGCGACTATTTGGTCGCATACATGGAGTTCATTTTAAATTAAGTAACATGCTAATAAGAACAACATCATTATCATGCAAGTTTCACTCATGCATCGAGCATAACACAAGTAATGGAAAACAATTCACAATTCAAACATTCAATGGTCTCCAAGGCCTTGAGATTCTCTTCTCAAGTTCTAGGCTCGTCTCAAGTTAGTTAATTCATCATCCGTGTTTGTTGTAAAATCAAGTGAATAAAGACTGAAAACAAAGAAGAAAAACGAAAGAGAGGAACAAGGTTGAGGAAACTCGTTTTAGGGTTTTGTATTCGTTAGTGTAAGAGCTGCTTACTTACAACCCTAAAACTCCCATCTAATATAGACGAACTCATCTCAAAAAGAAAACCCGATATGGGCCCGAAGCCCAAACCGTACTATACCGCGGGGGGCTTTGCCCCCCGCACTCCCTAACGGTCCAAGCGGGGGCTTTGCCCCCCGCACCCCCCAGCGGTCCGCAGGATGGGGGGGCTACGCCCCCCCAAACCTCCCCCCCGAATGATAGACCCCCCTGTAATTGTAAACCCAACCCACAATAGATTTTAAGTCAATTACAATAATCTTCACCTTGACGAAAAATCTCCGCTAGCTTTACAAAAACAAGAATAAACTACTAGCTGGGGAGGGGGATTTTTGATTTCTTAGCACTTGAGCTAAGTTCAAACAATGTCTGAACTTCTCTGTGGTGACTGGCTTTGTCAACATATCAGCAGCATTCTCTGAAGTATGAACCTTATCTTACAAGATCTCACCTGAAGCAACCAGCTCCCTAATCTTGTGAAACCTGACATCAATGTGCTTCGTCCTGGCATGGTAAACTTGGTTCTTAGCCAAGTGTATAGCACTTTGACTGTCACAAAGTAACTGAACTCCACCTTGCTCAACACCCAACTCAGTCACAAGTCCTCGAACCCATAGTGCTTCCTTAGCTGCTTCTCCTAATGCCATGTATTCAGCTTCAGTGGTAGACAACGCAACAACAGACTGTTGCACAGATCTCCAACATATGGGGCCTCCTGAAAGAGTAAATACAAACCCTGTAGTAGACCTCCTGTTATCCAGATCACCAGCATAGTCTGAATCCACATACCCCACAACTGCTGAACCTACCTCCTGGACTCCAAACATAAGTCCATAGTCAGTTGTACCCTTCAAATACCTGAGAATCCATTTCACTGCAGCCCAGTGATCTCTCCCGAGATTAGACATGTACTTGCTCACTTGACTAACAGCTTGAGCCAAGTCAGGTCGCGTGTAAACCATAGCATACATCAAGCATCCAACTGCACTCGCATAGGGAACTCGGGCCATATCTGCAACCTTCTCCTCAGTGTTTGGGCACTGAGATAATGAAAGTCTAAAGTGATTCGCCAGAGGTGTACTTACAAATTTGCCATTTGTCATGTCAAACCTGTCAATCACCTTCTTTATGTAACTCCTCTGAGACAACCACAATCTCTTGGAGTTCCTGTCCCTGCAAATCTCCATCCCAAGGATCCTTTTAGCAGCACCTAGATCCTTCATATCAAACTCTCTTCCCAGAAGGATCTTCAACTCGTCAACATCTTTCTTATTCCTCCCAGCAATAAGCATATCATCAACATACAATAGTAGAAACATGGGAGTGCCATCTTCAGTATGCTTAACATAAACACAGCAGTCATACTCACATCGCTTGTAGCCAATCTGCAACATGTAAGAATCAAAACGTTTATACCACTGCCTTGGAGCTTGCTTCAAGCCATATAAGGATTTCTTCAGTCTACACACAAGATGCTCCTCTCTAGGCTGAATGAACCCTTCAGGCTGCTGCATATAGATTTCTTCCTCCAAATATCCATGGAGAAATGTTGTTTTCACATCCATCTGCTCGAGATGCATATTGTTGGAAGAGATAGCAACTACTTCTTACCACTTAGGCAGTGTACCTATCGTTTTGCGGAATAGTGGAAATGTGGGTTGTCGTACTCTTGGGGACCTCGCTGTGGATAACTGATAGTGTAGTAAATTGACTGAGATTTCTATTAAACAGATTTTATCTTTTTTAGGGAGAATGATTAAAAGCTAACTCATAAGACAAAAATAATTAATCAAAACAGAAAAGAAATAGAAATTGTAAATCTTTTTGGTTTTAAAGAAGCATCCCGGGTTACTCTGCTTACCTATTTTATTTAATCATATTAATATAACTTTCCCACTTTAGCAAATAAACTCAAGAATCTTAATTAGTTTACTGACCGTTCCCTGTCTAATAAACCCTGATTAAGTTAAACAACAAGCGCAAATCTTGCTCAAGTCATAAATAAATTAATCGCATTATTAATAATCCCTATTGGAATTAGATTAACCTATACGGCGAGAAACTCGCTTCTAGTCGTTAACCCATTTGACTTCTTATGTCTAGAACCTTGTCTCAGCACTGCATTTTAACAAAGAACTACAAATATCACTTTAATAATTATACAAGAGAATTAAAGCGCATTAAGGATAAGAATCAAAATACTGCTTAGATAAATTATACTGGAAAGCTTACATAACACAATTATATAAAATAGGCTCGCTTCCTAACCCGGGAAGCTAGATTTATTAATCACACATAATTATACAGTAAAACATAAGAAATAAGATAGACCGAACCAACGAAGAAGAACGAACAGATAATCGATTCCTTCGTTGGTTCTCTGGAAACTAACAGCATAAGGCTGATGAAGAAAGAAAATAAAATGGAGAAGTGGGGGATAAGAAGATGGAATGGATCGTAGGTGTGAGCGATGGGTTGTGGAAGAGATTGAATGATTTATTTCATGCAGAGGTACTGGATTTATATAGAAGGAAGGAGGAGGAAGAGGACAGAGGGAACACCGCGTGAGGAAATTAAGGAATGGATTGGGGTGGCAGAACGCGTGAGGAACTGTCGGCAGGCGCCTGATATTGCTGCTCGGGTAGATGGATAAGTTGCAGGCGCCGCGAAGAAGATAAACAGCACCGAATTCTGTCGCTGCAGACGTGTAATCGTGAGTGGTTAAACTGGTGTAAAATTAAAAGAAAAGAAATTAAAACTCAAATTAAACGTCGGGCTACAAACAAATCCCGGTCGTGGTAGTATAGAAAAGTGTAAGCGACTGGATTATCGAACCGTGGGACTTATAGTGAAATAAGTAGTACGTAAGCGTGTCACAAGGGGGGGGGATTAATTGACTTGTTTCTGAAAAGTAAATAACAAATTAATTTAGTGAAGTGAAGATGAATTAAACGGAACTTCGGGTTCAGGTTAATATGATCTGATTAATTGTATTATCTCTACCGGTTTAATAAAATAGTTTGGCAAGATTCCTGTAATTTTCTTAAGGTCCGATGAAAACTCATAAGAACTCGTTTACCTGTAATGCAAGGTCCGATGAAAACTCAAGCAAAAAGCGTGTAAACGGCAGAGGAGTGTGAGGAATTTTATTCTTGCAACATGTATTAACTTAAACGATGAAAATAAGTTCTTACAGTTTTACGGCTTAATTAACCCATCTGTTTCTAACCGATGAAATTAAAAACAGACTTAGTAAGGCTTTTTAATAAATCGATGAAATTTATTAAAAAGGGAGAGAAACAAAACTTTAATCGTAACAAACTGAATTTAATTTAACCGGTAGAAATATATTACACAGCTAACAAACCATAATTAAAACCCTCACCCGGAGTAAATCCTCCTTAGCCTGACATATTAACTGGTAATAAGTCAGACAGAGGTTGGACGTAATAACAATATGAGATGCGTGGATGGTGAATGGAGAAAATGAAGGGGAAGAAGAGTGGGAGCATACGTAGGATTTTTGTAAGTGAAATGAGAGATTTTGAGTGTTGAGTTTCGGGGTAGAACGTATGTATTTGGTTGAAGGTGTAGGTGTTTTATAGAAGAAGGGAAGAAGAAGACTGCAGTGGAAGAGCATTGAATGCTCATTAATTGCAGGGGACAAACTGAAGACGTGTGAGAGAATTTAAGATAGGTGGTGCGGAGTAGATGGATAACTTGCAGAAGTAAGTCGACGGGCGAACAAGCAAGTCGACAGGCGAAGAAGGAAGTCGACGGGCGAAGAAGCGCGCGCTGAATTTATCACGTCCGCATGGTTTCCGCTTCCATGTTCCGCCTGATACAGGCGGTTGCAAATGTTGGTGTCCGCCCTACGTCCGCCCCATAACAGGCGGTTTGCAAGTTGGTGTCCGCCTCACGTCCGCCCCATAACAGGCGGTTGCAAGCCTTGATGTCCGCCTCACGTCCGCCCCATAACAGGCGGTTGCAAGCCTTTGATGTCCGCCTCACGTCCGCCCCATAACACCGGTTGCAAGCCTTGACCGCCTCGTCCGCCCCATAACAGCGGTTGTAGCTTGTGGTCGACTTAATTTCTTCAAACTTTGACTGGCTCTAGATTCTTCGTTTGGACTTCCGTTTTTGAGCCGTTTGCGTCTATGCGTTCGTCTCTTCGTCTACTTTCTTTACTCCCATCTGGTTTTCCTCATGTTAAACCAATACATTTGTGAGATAAACATAAAACATAAACTAGGGAAAACTAACCGAAGTGAGAATGAGCAAGAAAAGTGCTAATATTATATATGAAATACACCTATAAACATGCTCATTTGGACACTTAAACACCCCCCACAACTTATCTTTTTTTGCTTGTCCTCAAGCAAAACCATGTACCTAAGTAAGTAAGGAAAATGCTCAATACTAACAAATATTATGATTCAGGGTAGGATAAAAACATGATCTTTTTAACTATTGAGGAGTGTGAAAATCAACTGCTGGTGGCAGTTTGTGCTTCAGGTAAAAATAAAATATAGAGTTTTCGGGGTATGATCTAAGGTACTTTCATGTTTCTTTTGTTTAGGTGACTCTGAGAACTTTTACCATGGCCAACTTCTCTCAAGACATGGGCATTGAGGAGAAAACAAAGGAAAAATAGATTATGCATTTGTTTCACTTTTGCATAAGGGATGAGAAAAATGTAGGCATCACGCCTTTGTATTTAAGAACACTCAACTCTCTTTTGTTGGTTACCAATGGTGGTCTCACAAGTCCCTTGTTTTTTTTATTTTTTCTCTTCTTTTTTTAACAGAGAAGCAACCCCTTAGCAATCCCTAAAGAGAAGACAGAAAGAAACCCTGAGCAATAAATCCAAAATTTAGATGCATTGGTCCCACCGCATATAATGCTCCTCAAAAGTAATCAAATGAAAATTTTAAAATTTGTACCATTTATCCCACAATTCATAATAGTATTGTTTTTAAAGAGAACAACCTGCATTAGCAGGGTACATAATTTTTATTTTTGAACAAATGCAAGATAAGCAGAGAGATTTAAACAATTTAAGCACAAAATGCCCTAAAAAGGCTCTTCCCCCACACTTAAGCTTAAGCAATGCCCTCATTGCGTAGATGGAATAAAATTAATAGGGCATGCAATTAATTAAGGAAAGAGTGTACTCCCCAGAATTCGTAGAGTGTGTAGAGCTCCCCCACACTTGAGTGCAGCTGTGGAATGTCATGAAATGAACCTGTAAAGAATATTCTACACAGCCAGAAGAACTCAAGTAAAACCTGCATTTTATTATACATAAAAGGGAAATATAGTACAAAAAGGAAAACAACATTAAATTAAAGGAAAGAAAAAGATAGATAGTGGGTTGCCTCCCACCAAGCTGCCCGGGTTTAACGTCTCTAGCTAGACGTATTTGACCAAGCTTTAGGTTGGAGAAGAGTTTGAGGGCGAGGTATCTGAACTGCTGTGTTAGAAGTTTGTACACTTTT
The DNA here is from genome assembly GCA_023374045.1 of Limonium bicolor. Taxonomy (NCBI): domain Eukaryota; kingdom Viridiplantae; phylum Streptophyta; class Magnoliopsida; order Caryophyllales; family Plumbaginaceae; genus Limonium; species Limonium bicolor. Next base: position 355,524,112 of record CM041778.1, on the reverse strand, counting down.
GTAAACTTAGATGTAGAGGTGTTGTCTGCTGTTCCTTTGGGGTGGAGGCTTCCTCGTATTCCTGTAAGAAAGAAATGGAACAGAGCATTATTATTTTCAAGAATTCCGGCATACCTTTTTAGACGGGATCCATTGACTTGAAGCTTCTCCTTTTTGATTCTGGAGTTCGTAAACACCAAAAGGAGTGGTTCCAACAACTTGGAATGGGCCAGTCCAGTGAGACTTGAGTTTTCCAGGAAATAGTCTCAATCTGGAATTATAAAGCAGCACCCGTCGCCAACCTTAAAGTCGCGTTTGTGGATCATTGGTCATGATGTTTCTTGGTGCGTCCTTGTATATTGTCGCACTACGGTATGCCTGATCTCTTAACTCCTCGAGTTCAGAGAGTTGAAACTTCCGCTTTTCTCCTGCGGCTTCTAAATCGAAGTTTAGGGCCTTGAGTGCCCAATATGCCTTATGCTCCAGCTCTACAGGTAGGTGACATGATTTCCCATAAACAAGCTTAAAAGGAGACATCCCGATGGGAGTCTTGAATGCAGTGCGGTAAGCCCAAAGCGCATCATCTAGCTTAAGTGCCCAATCCTTTCGTGATGAGTTAACCGTTTTCTGGAGAATCCATTTTAACTCACGGTTCGAAACTTCTGCTTGGCCGTTTGTCTGGGGGTGATAAGGTAGAGCTACCTTGTGACGTACCCCGTACTTACCCATAAGCGCTTCAAATGAACGGTTGCAGAAGTGAGATCCTCCGTCACTGATGATAATTCTAGGCAAGCCAAAACGCGTAAAGATGTGCTTCTTAAGGAATCTGGTTACTGTCTTTGCATCAGCATGATGACAGGGTATGGCTTCTACCCATTTCGACACGTAATCCACTGCCACTAAAACATATTGGTGGCCCTGCGAGGAAGGGAACGGTCCCATAAATCAATGCCCCAACAATCAAAGAGCTCCACTTCTAGTATTCCCTGTTGTGGCATTTCATGTCTCCTGGATGTGTTACCCATTCTCTGACAATTATCACATTGTTTGCAGAATTGGTAACATCTTTATGAAGGGTCGGCCAATAAAATCCTGAGGCCAGGATCTTAGCAGCGGTCCTTGTGGGTCCATGGTGACCTCCGGCTTCCCGTGAGTGACAAAAATGTATGACGCTGAAACCTCATCTTCCGGGAGACACCGGCGAATCAACCCATCAGCACAACTCGGAACAAATACGGATCTCCCAGAAATAATGCTTTGAGTCAGAAAGAACTTTCTTTCTTCGGGGGTAGGATAAATCATAGGGTACTGTTCCGGAGACTAAATAATTGGCCAGGTCCGCATACCATGGCTCTTGTACTTTGGTGATTGAAAGACAGTCTCATCGGGGAAGAATTCGTTGATAGGTACACTATCCGTAGGAGTTACCAATCTGGAGAGATGGTCAGCGACGACATTCAACTTTCCGCTCTTGTCTTTGACTTCGATGTCAAACTCTTGTAGAAGAAGAATCCAGCGCAATAAGCGAGGCTTGGCTTCTTGTTTTGCAAATAGGTATTTGAGAGCGGAGTGGTCTGTGTGCACTATGACTTTGCTTCCCCATAAGTACGATCTGAACTTATCAAGGGAGAAAACTATAGCCAGAAGTTCTTTTTCAGTGGTCGTATAGTTTTTCTGGGCGTCGTTTAGTGTCCTGCTGGCATAAGCAACCACTCTCAAAATTTTCTCTTTTTTCTGGCATAGAGCTGCCCCCACGGCGTAGTCACTTGCGTCACACATGATCTCAAACGGAAGAGACCAGTCAGGTGGTATGACAACAGGTGCTGATACCAATTTTTGTGTTATAGTTTTGAAAGCAGCTGAACACCTTTCATCAAATGAAACGGGGCATCTTTCTGTAGCAGGTCGGTCAATGGTTTGCTGATTTTTGAGAAGTCTTTTATAAACCGCCGATAAAATCCTGCATGCCCGAGAAACGCTCGGATGTCTTTAACAGTAGTTGGTGCTGGTAATTTCTCGATAACCTCTACCTTGGCTTTCCACCTCTATTCCTTCTGCCGATATTTTATGTCCAAGGACAATCCCGTCCTTGACCATAAAATGACATTTCTCCCAGTTTAAAACGAGATTTGTATCCTCACACCGTCTAGGATCAAATCAAGTTGTGCCAAGCATTTATCGAAACTAGAGCCATAGACCGAGAAGTCATCCATAAAGACTTCTATGCTCTGTTCGATGAAATCAGCGAATATTGCTTGCATGCATCTCTGGAAGGTAGCAGGGGCATTACATAGACCGAAGGGCATTCGTCTGTGCAAAGGTACCGTAAGGACAAGTGAAGGTTGTCTTGTCCTGGTCCTCTGGTGCGATTGGATTTGGAAATACCCTGAGAACCCATCTAAAAAGCAGTAGTACTCTTGCCCTGCTAGTCGTTCCAACATCTGATCGATAAAGGGGAGAGGGAAATGATCCTTCCTGGTCGCCAAGTTTAAGCGCCTGTAGTCGATACACATGCGCCAACCTGTGATCTTTCTTTGAGGGATAGCCTCTCCCTTATCATTAATAACAACTTCGATGCCCCCCTTCTTTGGGACAACTTGAACAGGACTGACCCATGGACTGTCAGAAATTGGATAAATGATGTTCGCATCTAGGAGTTTCAGAACCTCCTTTCTAACTACCTCCTTGAGGTTAGGGTTTAGCCGGCGTTGGGGTTGCCTGATAGACTTGTAGTTTTCCTCCATATAGATGTGGTGCGTGCAATAGGAGGGGTCAATTCCTTTTATATCAGCAATAGTCCACCCGATCGTCGTTCTGTGTTTCTTCAATACCTCGAGTAGCCTTGTTTCCTCCCCGGAATTCAGAGAAGAGGAAATTATGACAGGCAAATGGTCATCTTCAGCTAAGAAGGCATACTTGAGTTTAGAAGGTAGCTCTTTAAGCTCGAGCTCTGGTGGTTGTTCTATTGATGGAATTGATTTTTGAGGTTTCCTGTCGAGTTCTTCGATTGGTGGCCGGTAAGCTAGATAACCAGTTTTTCCTTTTTCTACATGCCAGCATGGCGTTAACTTCCGGATCCTCCACCTTCTTCTAGAGAAGTAAGTAATACTTGCTCTAGTGGTTCAGTTCAGCTTTGGGATGGAGGATAGGGAATACATATCCTCATCTGTAGAAAAATCGCCATCTTCCTCCTCATCATCTGTTAATCCCACTGTCTTAGCATGAGGAGAAAAGTTAGAGCTTTTCTTCATCATTTTCTGCATGTCGAATTCGATTGTTTCGTCCTCGTACCGCAGAGTGATTTTCCCATCGTGGACGTCAATGATGGCTTTGGCAGTACTTAGAAACGGTCGACCTAGAATCAAGGGAACCTCAACATCGTCATCCATTTCTAGAATGACGAAGTCAGCTGGAAAGATAAAGCGAGACACTCCAACTACCAGATCCCGGACTATGCCCATGGGCTTGATCTCTGATCTGTCTGCTAGTTGGAGTTTGAAAGGAACCGGTTGCATTTCTCCTCCTTTTACTTTCAAGAAGGTGGCGTATGGCATGATATTAATGCTGGCTCCTAGGTCGCATAGACCGCTTCCACAGTCCACCCCACCAATAAAACACGGGATTACGGGATTTCCCGGATCTGTTTGTTTGGGGGGAAGTGCTCGAAGAAGGGCTGCAGAGCATTCTTCTGTGAGGTGCACTGTTTCTTTCCCAGGTTTCTTCTTTTTCTTTGTCAAGAGATCCTTTAGAAATTTGGCGTAATTAGGCATCTCTTGCAAAGCATCAAGTATAGGTATGTCGAGAGTCAGTTTCTTGAAAATGCTCAAGAATTTGGAGAACTGCTCATCTAGGTGTTTCTTTTTCATCTGTTGGGAAATGGGAGTTCACTGTTTTTATGAGTGGAAGTTGGGATGTCGATTGTAACTCGAGATGGAGGTGGAGTTGCAGGAGTAGGAACTTGGATTTCTGAGGGAGGTGAAGCTGGTTTGGTAGTTTCTTCAACATTGATATAGGCCTCTTCATGATTTTCTTTTTCTTTTCCTTTTCTGGTGGCAAGTTCCCTTCCACTCCTTAAGGAGACTGCACACAAGTTTGTTGATTGAAATGTGCCATCGTCTATAAGGATTGAATTCGCTTGTTCTTTGGATTGGGGTTAGTCTGTGAAGGGAATTGACCAGGTGGCCTTTGTTGAGTGAGTAACTGTTGAATCTGAGATTGCAAGGCTTTTTGGTCTTTGCGCAGAGCTGCGACCTCTTCTTGCGTATCTCGGGATTTACCCATCATCGCCTTAAACATCTCTTGCATTTGAGACATATCAGACTCAGGATTCGAAGGAGGTTGAGTCGGTCGACTCGATGAAGCTTCATTGCCATAAGGCTGTTGTTGATATTGCCTTTGGCCTCCTTGGAAATTGGACTGAGGTCTGTAATTTTGAGATGGTTGAAGGGTATGTGGGTTTTGGATATTTTCTGTGTTTGAGTAGCGAAGGTTGGATTGCATGTTACGTTGCCAAGGTTGTCTGTACCTTGATTGTTGGTGATGTAGTTTGCCTCCTCTGCTGCTTTTAATTCTTGTAGCTGGGGGCATTGTTCGTAGTCATGAGGCCCACCACATTGTACAAGAAATAACAGGAGATGATTGGGACAAGGTGCATAGCCTGGAGGGGTTGTAGATGATCGGGAAATCATCGACTTAGCTTGCTGGGGGTAGGAATTCATAGCCATCTGCTCAACCACTTTTTGCAGAGTACTGACTTTTGTTGCCTGCTGAGCATTGCTTCCATGAGTTGCTCATGGCTTTTCATCAATTGATCGAACTTGTTATCACTTTCCCCAACATGATAAACCTGGAGTACCGCTCCTTGATCCACCGGAGGCCCAGTCTCTGATTTCTTCACAGAGAGACTCCATGCTATTCAGGAATTGTGCTCCTGGCTTTTTCAGAATATCGGCCCCTAAGAGGATAATACCATTGTTCTGCACGGACCGATCAAGCCTTTGTAGAACAATTGTGATACTTGTTCTTTCGTCAGACCATGGTGAGGACAAGTAAGTAGTAGTCCTTTGAAACGATCCCAAGTTTCACAAATATTTTCCGACCCAGGTTGCTTGAAATTATAGATTTCAGCAATCATCTCCAATGTTCGGCTCGGGGGTAGGAATTTGTCGTAGAACTTGGTGGCCATGTCGTCCCAGGTACCGATGGTACTTGGTGTCAGGCTATGATACCACTTGCTCGCACTTCCCGTCAGGCTGTGAGGGAATAATGACAATCTTGCATGAGTACTGCGTCGGTCGCAGTAAGACTGTTGGCATGTTGCAAGAATTTTGTAACATGTAACAGGGCTTCGTCTGGACTGGTGCCATCAAACATGCCCAACTCTTTCACACATCTGATTTGATGATATGGCTTCAGCTTCTGCCACTCATCGTATTCGGATGGGCTAAGGTGAGGAAGGATGATAGCAGGCTGTTGTCCTTGGTTAGACGGCCTGTTGATATTTCGAACTGTCGCTGGTGTAGATGCCATGTCAGTTTCCGGGTCAGATTTTATCACTGTGGTAATGTTTTTGAGTTCGTCTCTGCCTTAGGGTGCGCAGAAAGGTTCTCTCGATCTCTGGATTGTAACCAACCGTGTGATTAATATATTTTCTGGGAGCTGTTACCTGGTAAAAGGCATTCACCACTCAAAACAGAGAAAAGAACTGTTATGTTTAGAAAAATAAAATGTTAGGAATTAGTTGACAGAAATTTTAAGTTAGTAGTTAGAGACAATGGAAAGAAATGACAGAAAATTGAAATGACAATGGAAAGAAATGACAGAGAATTAAAGTTAGTAGTTAGTATACTGGAAATTGAAGAACAATGGAAATTAAATGTTAAGGACAATGGAAATTAAATGTTAAGGACAATAATAATAAGAGTTAGTAATTAGATGTCAGAAGTCAGATCCGAAGTCAGATGTCCAGTCAGATCAGATCCAACAATTAGATTAATAAGTTAATATTCAGATTATTTAATATAACAGGTGAATTAACCGGGGCTTAGGGACTAGAATAAATCAAGTCCCCGGCAACGGCGCCATTTTGCAGACGTGTAATCGTGAGTGGTTAAACTGGTGTAAAATTAAAAGAAAAGAAATTAAAACTCAAATTAAACGTCGGGCTGCAAACAAATCCCGGTCGTGGTAGTATAGAAAAGTGTAAGCGACCGGATTATCGAACCGTGGGACTTATAGTGAAATAAGTAGTACCTAAGCGTGTCACAAGAGGGGGGATTAATTGACTTGTTTCTGAAAAGTAAATAACAGATTAATTTAGTGAAGTGAAGATGAATTAAACGGAACTTCGGGTTCAGGTTAATATGATCTGATTAATTGTGTTATCTCTACCGGTTTAATAAAATAGTTTGGCAAGATTCCTGTAATTTTCTTAAGGTCCGATGAAAACTCATAAGAACTCGTTTACCTGTAATGCAAGGTCCGATGAAAACTCAAGCAAAAAGCGTGTAAACGGCAGAGGAGTGTGAGGAATTTTATTCTTGCAACATGTATTAACTTAAACGATGAAAATAAGTTCTTACAGTTTTACGGCTTAATTAACCCATCTGTTTCTAACCAATGAAATTAAAAACAGACTTAGTAAGGCTTTTTAATAAATCGATGAAATTTATTAAAAAGGGAGAGAAACAAAACTTTAATCGTAACAAACTGAATTTAATTTAACCGGTAGAAATATATTACACAGCTAACAAACCATAATTAAAACCCTCACCCGGAGTAAAATCCTCCTTAGCCTGACATATTAACTGGTAATAAGTTAGACAGAGGTTGGACGTAATAACAATATGAGATGCGTGGATGGTGAATGGAGAAAATGAAGGGGAAGAAGAGTGGGAGCATACGTAGGATTTTTGTAAGTGAAATGAGAGATTTTGAGTGTTGAGTTTCGGGGTAGAACGTATGTATTTGGTTGAAGGTGCGTGTGTTTATATAGAAGAAGGGAAGAGGCAAATCTGTAGTGGAAGAGCATTGAATGCTCATTAATTGCAGGGGACAAACTGAAGACGTGTGAGAGAATTAAGATAGGTGGTGCGGATCGTAGATGGATAACTTGCAGAAGTAAGTCGGCGGGCGAAGAAGCAAGTCGACAGGCGAAGAAGGAAGTCGACGGGCGAAGAAGAAAACTGGCGCGCTGAATTTTAGTCACGTCCGCATGTTGTCCGCTTCCATGTCCGCCTGATAACAGGCGTTGCAAATGTTGGTGTCCGCCTCACGTCCGCCCCATAACAGGCGGTTGCAAGTGTTGGTGTCCGCCTCACGTCCGCCCCATAACAGGCGGTTGCAAGTGTTGGTGTCCGCCTCACGTCCGCCCCATAACAGGCGGATGCAAGTGTTGGTGTCCGCCTCACGTCCGCCCCATAACAGGCGGTTGCAAGACTTGACCGCCCTGGCGTCCGCATGTTCTTATGCGGTTGTAGCTTGTGGTCGACTTAATTTCTTCAAACTTTGACTGGCTCTAGATTCTTCGTTTGGACTCCGTTTTTCGAGCCGTTTGCGTCTATGCGTTCGTCTCTTCGTCTACTTTACTCCCAGCTTGGTTTTCCTCATGTTAAACCAATAAATTTGTGAGATAAACAATAAAACATAAACTAGAGGAAAAACAACCGAAGTGGAGAAATGAGCAAGAAAAGTGCTAATTTATATATGAAATACACCTATAAAACATGCTCATTTGGACACTTATCAGTCGCGTTAAAATCTGGATCTGGGTGCATTTTTAGACACGTCCGCCCCCTTGTCCGCCCTTCGTTACGCGGACAACACTCTGTCCGCCCAGTTTTATGCGGACGTCTATCACGTCCGCCCCCTGTCCGCCTAAGGTTATGCGGACATCACTCCGTCCACGCTTGTGTCCACCTTTCTTTAGGTGGACGTCTCATGTCCCTGTCCACGCTTGTGTCCACCTTTCTTTAGGCGGACGTCTCACGTCCCTGTCCACGCTTGTGTCCACCTTTCTTTAGGCGGACGTCTCACGTCCCTGTCCACGCTTGTGTCCACCCATATATGGGCGGACGCAAAGGTGGACGTGTATATTTCCTTTGTAAAATTCGATAGGCTCCAGATTCTTCGTTTTAACTCCGTTTCACTCGCCGTTTGTCGCATTGGAAAGCTTGTGAAGTAAACTATGTGATTCCAAGACTTTTTACTACATTTGATACATAAAATGTATCAGTTCATAACAAAGCATAAATCTTAGGAAAAACATATGATAAGTGAGTAATATTATATTGAAAGTAAGTAAATATAAGGTAGATTGAACCCTTAAATGTCTATGTATTTCTCACTTATCAAACTCCCCCACACTTATCTTTTGCTTGTCCTCAAGCAAATCTTTCTGACATAATGATTAAACAAGTTAAACATACAATAATCAAGTAAGGAGAGCACAAAAAAGGTAATTGCCAATCTTTTCAGATTTTTAAAAGGGTACTAATAACATTAATTTTATTAGATATATTTCTCTATTTCTGAGAATAACTCTGAAATCCTACAAAAGAAAGAGAAGCAGTACCATGAGAATTCTGCTTTTAACCCTGAGCCAATCCACCATTTTCTTTCACATTTCCTTGAACGACAAGGGGCATGAAGTAAAATCTTATTCCATTATACCTTTCAATGCCACAAACTCATGATCCATAATGACGATTTTTTTTCATTTTGGTACAGAATGCACAGATACTTCAATTTTGAAGTTCATTTTTCTTTTACCTCAGACTTTTCTCTCCACCCTTGTAGCGGTTTTGGGTCTACTATCCCAAATACCAAGTACCTTAGGTAATTGGGTGATGAAGCACCCCTAAGAACTTAATAGCCGAGTGGACGAGGCCTGTTTAGGATCAGAATATGCCTGTTTGGATCAGAGGAGTACCTTGCCTTGTTCTTTTTCCACCATTTCTTTACAAATCAAATCCAGGCTCAAAGTCAAAACAAAATTCAAATGATAATTTCCTCAGAATTTAGCATTGAGTAAGGAGCAGAGTAATAATAAATTTTTTTTGTGTGTACCCTTTAAACCTGTTAATACCAGCATTACTCCCACTATGGCTCCTTCTTTGATTATTAATCACTTAACAAATTTAAACACAGTGTCGAAAAAGAGACAAACTTAAGAGCAAGCTTTTGATTATTATATCTCCCCCACACTTGAACCAAAGCAATGCCCTCATTGCATAAGAAGAATTAAAATAACAGGGCACGCAAACTATCTTGGTAATGATCTCAAAGCATGGTAATAGGAAATTTTTTAAAAAATAAAGAGCAGTGTATGGATAGTGTACTCCCCAGAGTTTTGCAGAGTGTTTAGACAGAGCTCCCCCACACTTGAGTTCAGCTGTAGAAATGTGCAAGATGTTCCTGTAATAAATATTCTAAACAGCCAAAAGAACTCAAGTTAATTCTCCTCGTTCTCTCTCCTTTCTTTTTTATTTATAAAAACATATATAGGAATAATATGAAAGACAAAATATAAAACAAAAATAGTAGGGAAATAATATTTAACCACTGGGTTGCCTCCCAGTAAGCTGCCCGTATTTATAGTCTTTGGCTAGACTCCCGCTCCGTTATCCTGGATCAAAAATAAAAGTAGACAACAGCTTTGCCAGGAAAACGAAGTTAGCAGTAATTAAACGCAAACCACCTGGATCAAAACAGAACGTTAACTCGGCAAATAAAATAGGAAAATGAATACTCCACAAAACCTGGTGTTTGAGGAGGTACTGCCGGTAACGTAGTTCTACTAGGAGACCAGGTGGTGATGATTTTTCTTCCTCAAATTGGAGGATATAAACATCCTCCTCTTGTTGTTGAGGCTTATGGAGGCAGGGTGAGAGTTTATGAGAGACTGGTGGTAGCGCTTTCTCCTCAGATTTGAGAATATATATATCCTCTTCCGGTTGATGAGGCTCACACAAAATATCTTCAGCTTTTAATTGCTCCTCTTGTGCTGGGGATGGAGATGGAGAGAATTGTAACTCTCAGACATTTGCTCCAACTCAGCGTCGGAGAAAAATGTCCTGATAAGTTTCTTATCTCCTCATCAGAACTCGTAGCTTCAATAATATCTGGCTCGAATCGATCTTCACTCATTGGACTCACCACTGGGATTTCTTCTAGCAGCTTGGTCTGTCTCGGGAAAAATTCGTCTGGCCCTTGTGTAGATTGCTGTTCATTCTGATTGAAGTAGTCATATCCCAACTGAGCTTCTTGGTACTGTGTATTAGCCTGGTCGACTTCCCACCAGTACGGCTCTCGATTTGATTGTTGAGGTGGTTGATAATCCTTGATCAACCTTTGATAGGAGGACATCTCCTCTTGCATGTGAGTCCATTCCAAATTGATCAACAATCTCTTCACCTCATCGTCGCCGCTCTCCATAATCAGTAACTATCCTACAAAAAACAAAAATAAAAATACCAAGTAGAATAGAACTAAAAATAGAAAATAAGCATAAAAACAGAAATTAACTAAATAGAAAAACAAATATGAAACAAAACAGAGATAAAATAAACTTGCTAAAATAAAAAAAAGTAAGTAAAATGAAATAAAATAAAGCGAAAACAAAATAAAATAAAACCATATATAAACAAAAAATTAAACAGAAATCTCAATAAAATTAAAAAAACCATCAATTAACCGTGCCGGAGGTCCCCGGCAACGGCGCCAAAAACTTGTTGGAAGAGATAGCAACTACTTCTTACCACTTAGGCAGTGTACCTATCGTTTTGTGGAATAGTGGAAATGTGGGTTGTCGTACTCTTGGGGACCTCGCTGTGGATAACTGATGGTGTAGTAAATTGACTGAGATTTCTATTAAACAGATTTTATCTTTTTTAGGGAGAATGATTAAAAGCTAACTCATAAGACAAAAATAATTAATCAAAACAGAAAAGAAATAGAAATTGTAAATCTTTTGGTTTTAAAGAAGCATCCCGGGTTACTCTGCTTACCTATTTTATTTAATCATATTAATATAACTTTCCCACTTTAGCAAATAAACTCAAGAATCTTAATTAGTTTACTGACCGTTCCCTGTCTAATAAACCCTGATTAAGTTAAACAACAAGCGCAAATCTTGCTCAAGTCATAAATAAATTAATCGCATTATTAATAATCCCTATTGGAGTTAGATTAACCTATACGGCGAGAAACTCGCTTCTAGTCGTTAACCCATTTGACTTCTTATGTCTAGAACCTTGTCTCAGCACTGCATTTTAACAAAGAACTACAAATATCACTTTAATAATTGTACAAGAGAATTAAAGCGCATTAAGGATAAGAATCAAAATACTGCTTAGATAAATTATACTGGAAAGCATACATAACACAATTATATAAAATAGGCTCGCTTCCTAACCCGGGAAGCTAGATTTATTAATCACACATAATTATACAGTAAAACATAAGAAATAAGATAGACCGAACCAACGAAGAAGAACGAACAGATAATCGATTCCTTCGTTGGTTCTCTGGAAACTAACAGCATAAGGCTGATGAAGAAAGAAAATAAAATGGAGAAGTGGGGGATAAGAAGATGGAATGGATCGTAGGTGTGAGCGATGGGTTGTGGAAGAGATTGAATGATTTATTTGATGCAGGGGTACTGGGTTTATATAGAAGGAAGGAGGAGGAAGAGGACAGAGGGAACACCGTGTGAGGAAATTAAGGAATGGATTGGGGTGGCAGAACGCGTGAGGAACTGTCGGCAGGCGCCTGATATTGCTGCTCGGGTAGATGGATAAGTTGCAGGCGCCGCGAAGAAGATAAACAGCACCGAATTCTGTCGCGTTAAAATCTGGATTTGGGTGCATTTTTAGACACGTCCGCCCCCTTGTCCGCCCTTCGTTACGCGGACACACTCTGTCCACCCCTTGTCTGCCCAGTTTTATGCGGACGTCTATCACGTCCGCCCCCTGTCCGCCTAAGGTTATGCGGACATCACTCCGTCCACGCTTGTGTCCACCTTTCTTTAGGCGGACGTCTCACGTCCCTGTCCACGCTTGTGTCCACCTTTCTTTAGGCGGACGTCTCACGTCCTTGTCCACGCTTGTGTCCACCCATATATGGGCGGACGCAAACAAGGACGCAAAGGTGGACGTGTATATTTCCTTTGTAAAATTCGATAGGCTCCAGATTCTTCGTTTTAACTCCGTTTCACTAGCCGTTTGTCGCATTGGAAAGCTTGTGAAGTAAACTATGTGATTCCAAGACTTTTTACTGCATTTGATACATAAAATGTATCAGTTCATAACAAAACATAAATCTTAGGAAAAACATACGATAAGTGAGTAATATTATATTGAAAGTAAGTAAATATAAGGTAGATTGAACCCTTAAATATCTATGTATTTCTCACTTATCACATATCCCAGCTAGCCACCAAAGCTAACACAACTCTGATAGAGGTATGCCTAACAACAGGAGAGAAGATCTCATCATAATCAACTCCTTTCTGCTGAGAGTAGCCCTTTGCTACTAGTCTGGCCTTATATCTCACCCCTTCTTTTTCTGATGCCCCAAGTTTCTTCTTAAAAACCCACTTGCATCCAACTGGCTTCTTGCCTTTTGGGAGAGGAACAAGATCCCATGTCTGATTCTTTCTTAGACTCTCAGCCTCCTCCACCATGGCACCCAACCATTCTTCTTTCTCTTGGCTAGATATAGCCTCTCGAAAACTGGATGGATCATCTGAACCAACTACAAGAGCATAGTTGACCACTTCTTCATAGCCGAATCTCTAAGGTGGCTTAACGACACGTTTCTGTCTGCCAGAAACTAGAGACTCCACCTGCTGATGATTCTGATCTGTCTGCTTATCTGCTTTAGCTTCTGAACTAGTGGTAGTCTCACTAAAACTGTCCCCCAGATCTGTTATGGGACCAACATTAGTCTCAATTGTAGTAGTCGGTTCCTGATCTAACTTTGCCTGTTGTAGCATATACTGCTCATCAAAAGCAACATCTCGACTGAGGACCTTCTTCTTAGCCACGGGATCCCATAACTTGAAACCTTTCACACCTTTCTCAAACCCCAGAAAGATGCACCTCTTGGACTTGGAGTCCAACTTGGATCGTTCATCACTAGGGATCAGAACATAAGCAGGACAACCAAATATCTTCAAATTAGATAAATCAATGTCTACTCCATTCCATACCTCTTCAATGACCTTCTTCTCAAGGGAGCTCCTTGGTGATCTATTAATGAGATAGACTGCCATGTTTACTGCTTCTGCCCAGAACTGCTTTGGGAGCCCTGCATTCAGCCTTAGACACCTGGCCTTCTCAGCAATTGTGCGATTAATTCTCTCACTGACGCCATTCTGCTGAGGTGTTTTTCTCACTGTGAAATGCCTCTGAATACCATGCTCCTCACAAAATTTCTGAAACCTCGAATCAGTATACTCTGTTCCATTATCAGATCTCAGATACTTTACCTTCCTTCCCGTCTGATTTTCTACTTCAGCTTTCCAAATCTTAAACTTGTCAAAGACCTCAGATTTGTGCTTCATGAAATAGACCCAGACTTTCTTGGAATAGTCATCAATGAATATAACAAAGTACCTGGAACCTCCTAGAGACAGCTCCCGAGTTGGCCCCCATACATCAGAGTGCACATAGTCGAGAAGACCCTTTGTCGTGTGTTGGCCAGTTTTGAAGGATACTTTTGACTACTTTCCCATCACACAGAACTTACAGAATACCATTTTACAGTTCTTCAAACCATCCAAAAGGCCACGCTTGTGCAACTCAGTCAAACCTTGCTCACCAATATGCCTCATACGCATATGCCACAGAGCAGTGTTGTCACTTTCAGATATGACAGCAGCAACTTCACCTGCTATAGTGCTCCCCACCAGTTGGTAGATATTACCTCTGGTAAGTTTTCCCTTCATCACTATCATAGAACCTCTGGTTATCCTCAAGTATTCATCATCAGACTTGTAATTGAACCCGTTTCTATGCAGAGTACCAATAGAAATCAAATTTTTCTTCAGATCCGGAACATGTCTTACATCAGTCAGCGTCCTGATGATGCCATCATGCATACGAATCTTGATCTGCCCAATACCAACAACACCACACGGGCTGTCGTCTCCTAACCGGACAGATCCTTGATTTATCGCCTAATAGGTATTAAACCACTCCTTGTTAGGAGTCATATGAAACGTACACCCTGTGTCCAGAATCCAGGAATCTGGAGTGCTGCTTGAGGTTACTGAAAGCATGTCTGAATCTCCACTATCTGAAGCAGCCTCCTGAACAACATTTGCAGATTTCGAAGAACTTTCTGAACTCCCACTGTTTTGTTTCTTATTTGGACAATCTCTCTTATAGTGACCTTTCTAACCACATCCGTAGCAGGTAACATGTTTCTTGCTTCTAGACTTAGATTTGCCCCTTGCCTTGCCATCAGATTTTCTGTCCTTCTGTCTACCCCTTTCCTGGTTGTTAAAAACGTACAACCCATCACCTTGAGACTTATCTCCACTGGTATGTTGCCTGCGATCGTTCTGGGCAACAAGCGCTGCAGTTACCGTCTCCAGTTTTATCGAATCCTTCCCTGCGGTGAGGGCTGTAATCAAAGTCTCGTATGCAGGGGGTAGCGAACACAACAAGATCATGGCTTGGTCTTCATCCTCCACTTTTACATCGACACGCCCTAAATCCCCAATAATCTGATTAAAAGTATTAACGTGTTGTACCACATCTGAACCTTCAGACATCTTCAACCCGTATAACCTTTGTTTCAGATATAACTTGCTGGACAATGACTTCGACAAATATGTCTTCTCCAGTTTATCCCAGATCTCCTTACAAGTTTTGAGATTAATTACCTGGTAAACCACTTCGTCTGCAAGACACAAACGAATTATCGATGCCGCCTTCTCCTGCATCTCGTCCCAATCTTCTTGTTTCGTGGCTTCTGGTCTAGTATCCCGAAGCGCCTTCTGCATTCCTTGCTGCGTAAGCAGATCCTTCACTCGCCGCTGCCAAAGGGCGAAATTCCCAGTTCCATCGAAACGTGAGATTTCGAACTTCATAGAATTCATCATCGCAACCAGAGAGCTCTGATACCAATTATTGTAAAATCGAATGAATAAAGATTGAAAACGAAGAAGAAAAATGAAAGAGAGGAACAAGGTTGAGGAAACTCGTTTTAGGGTTTCGTATTCGTTAGTGTAAGAGCTGCTTACTTACAACCCTAAAACTCCCATCTAATATAGACGGACTCATCTCAAAAAGAAAACCTGATATGGGCCCGAAGCCCAAACCGTACTACGCCCCCCCCCAAACCCCCCCCCCCCCCCCCGAATGATGGGCCCCCCTGTAATTATAAACCCAACCCACAATAGATTTTAAGTCAATTACAATAGTGTTAATTAGATGTTCTTAACTCTTATCTCTTGATCATATGACTCACACTAGTCATGATCTTTACTTTACCAATTATTCTTACTCTTGAATAATCATTAAGTCAAGTCGGTTAACCTCCAGGCAGAGATAGACAATCTCACCACTGGGCTTTAAGTTGACTTACTTCCTCGGGTTGCGCCCATACAGGTCAGAACCATGGTGGAAAGGTTAGGCCAGAATTCAGAAAACAATCTCTCTTGCCTCCTCATTCTCACGCATGGCCAAATCTATATCGGACTTCTCACACCCCCCCCCCCAGTTACCTAAGTTCTCAAGGTTAGGAAGTTATAAAGTTCACAAGTTAGCGAGAAGTCCACATTCACAAGTCATAGATAGCACACTTGCACATTCAAGCATTTAAGTTCCAATTCATCATTTATGTATTTCATGAGTTATACAAACATCATAGGTTAGTTGCAACTCATTCAAGGATAGCAATTCACAATACATAAGGAAATGCAATAAACCATATTCGTGCATTTTATCTTGATTAGGTGATTGCATATAAACACACAAATCGAGGTAATCACGGTAGCATGCAGGGCATGAGAAAATCATACCGTTCACCGTCATTCTCGGATTGTCGACTCTCCTTCGGAATCCAACTATTCAAATTCTATAACATTCATGGAATCGGGCGGTTAATTTTCTACAATTAACCTAACTCATTTCATCTTTAACGTTTCCCGACTTCCAATTACTATCTCATTGCAATTCAAACTTAATCACACAAGTCATTTACTTCTTATTATTTCTTAAGCTTGTTTATACCACTAATGACCATTACATATCATCAATCAACCCCTAACAATCATATAATAGCAATATCAAACAAATCCCCATCTTAAAACCCTATTTTTAAACATTCTAGTGAAATTTGGGGTGGTCCGGGTTTGTGTCCGGGGTTGTAAACTCGGACCATCCCTTAGGGTAACATTCTGGCAAGTTTTTAGACTTGTCCGGGTTTGTGTCCTGGGTTATAAACCCGGACCAATCCCGGAATAAGTTTCTGCCATGTTTTTGGGGTGGTCCGGGTATGTTGTACCGGATTACAAACCCGGACCAACCCAGTTTTACTTCATTTGATAGTTTTTCAACACAATTTCAACATGAATCTTTTGCCCATTTCTTCCCCAATCTTCCTACATGTAATGAAATACCCCAAACCTTGATATGTGGTTTAAATATTAAACTATGGTATGTAAAGGCTAAAAAGTGCCTTAGAAACATCAGTGAACAACTTAAACCATAGTAAAATGCATAAAGCACTAAGATACAGTTTGAGCAAAAACATGCTTTAAGCTTGGAGTGAACTTTGTTAGGACCCAAAGAGCCTACCAAGACTTAATAATATTCAATTATGATTTAATAAGGCTAATTAAGTCCTTAGGGAACTTTGGTAGACAGTTAAACCAAATAAAACACAAGAAAATACCTTAAAGTCAATAAGAGCAAAAATGTGCTCTAAGCTTGGGATAAATTTGTATAAGACCTAATGGTCATACATATACCTTATAAATATGTTAATGAACATATTAAATCAATTACCAAAGAAAACCAAGCTTGAAAACAAGTTAAAACACAAAAAGTGCTTTAAGGAGTCTTAAAGCATGTTTTTGGAAAATTGTCTTGTAAATGAGTTTTGAATGGCTAAATGTCCATCATTACTCTTTAATTAACATGTGTACTATATAGTATCACATTTGGAAGTCTATATCAATGGGAAATCAAAAATTTCACAACTATGTGCCTTGTTTTAGTGAATAGTAACTTTAATAAGCTAGTTTGTAACATATGTTGTTATAAGTAATTTAATTGGTCAAATAAGACTATCATACCCCTAGACTACTAATGGGGGCCGGTTTTTTTAAGGTGAGTCATCACCATTTGCAAATCAATTTAAGAAGGGAAAAGCATAAAGTAAAGTACTATTCTACTTTACTACTTAATATCTTCTAAAAGTAGAACTTATCTTCATTTCTCCCTTCCTCCTTCATTTCACACGCCTCTAAGCTCTCTTCTACCTCTCTTCTTTCTTTTCTCACGGTGATGCTACAGCAACAGCACCAAATGCCACCTTCCATTGCCAATATTTCCTAGCTCACTTAACCAAATCAAAAACAAACACCACCATTCTCTTTGTCTCATCAAGCTCTTCAATTCTATCCTTTCAAAATTCCAAGAGCTCCATTTAGGTGCCAAGAGGAATCTCCATGGGAGGAGCTTGAGCTCACCTTTTCACATATTATTGTTCTCCTTTGCTTCAAGGTAAGGAAACTCAAAGAAAAATGACATTTCCTTCATGTTTGTGTGATGTCCGAAAATCACCATTAATTGTGCTCATTGTGTTGCTTTGTTCTAGCTTCATTTGAATCTTCCAAGGGCTAGGAGGAGTCCTCTCTTGATACTTATTCAAGTTCTCTTCCAATTCCAAGGTAAAACAAATACCATAATGTGTTAAAACAATATGTGCAACTAGGGTTTACAATGAGATGAAGCATAATGCTTGAATACTCATTCTATTATTTGTACATTGTTTAGAAGTTGACAAATAACCAAACATTCTACCGGTTTTACAAGGAAACAAGAAAGAAGTTTGTGAGGAAAAAGAGGTAAACAAGCTATCTCAATGTAGTTTAAATGCCTTAGGAAAATGAGCTTGATTTGCTTAATAAAATACCTAAGGAGCCAATGAGCTAGTGAAATGCTCTCGAGGAGATTATTAAAGGGAATATGTGTTGTTGTATGTAATTGCAGGTCAAAGGCAATATTTATGTGGGAAATTCAGTGTTTAAAGTTTATGTTATTTAAGGGCCTAAGAGCCATGTTATTTAAGGGCCTAAGTGCCAAGCAATTTAAGTTTATGCACTATATTGTGATGTAGTGTAAATTTGGTGAAGTTATGTGTGTGAGAATACTATTGATGGATTTAGGTGTTCTTGAATGTTTAATGGTGAAAACCATGAGTTTTGGAATGATGATGTGCTAAGAGAACCCATGGTAAAATTTGTATAATGTATAAGGAGTTGTAAGTGCTTAAATGAACTTTGGTGAACTAGGATATGTTAGGAAAGGATAAATGTTTTACTAAGGAAGAAAACATGTGTTAAGGTGATTTAGAGTGATACAAGGATTTAGGTATTATCTTGGAAGTTCTAGGAATTCAATGTGTTTTTGAGAATGTATTAAAGTCATGGAGAAGTTTGTTTAAGGTTTAGGAATGTTGATGTACAAGGAAGGAATGATTTAGGTAAGATGTCAAAAAGGAGATTTAGTTATAAGAAAAGATGTTTGAGAGATGATGTTAAGGTGTAGAGGAAACACCTTGGTATAGTGGTCATTATTGGTGAAATACCACTTAGAAATCTTAAGGAGAAAACATCCCAAGTGCTAGGAATTTTGTAAGAAATTTGTTGTGAATGATAAGATGGTTTTGGTGAGTGATTTAAAGAGTTTAGCACATGGCTAAAGGTGTGTTTAAGGTGCCAAATGGTTAGGAAACATTATGAGGCTTTAGGAGAAGTTTGGTGAAATTGGTTAAGTGCTTAAAGGCTTGGAAAATGAGTGTTTTGCCTTGTCCGAACATCCGTCCGGACATGGACGTTCGGACAGGCCTGTTGCGTAAAAATTTTCAGAGTCTCGACTTGTGTCCGACCTTGGGAAGTCCGGACACAAGTTCGGACGTACCTGCTTCTTCATTTAATTTTTCCTCGACCCATGTCCAAACTTTCCGAAGTTCGGACAGGCGTCTGTATTCAGTTTTGAGTCTCGACTTGTGTCCGAACTTGGGAAGTCCGGACACAAGTTCGGACAGGCCACTGTATGGACCAAAAACTTTGTTTTAAGGTGGGAAAAGTTGCCTAAAAATGGTGATTACTAAGTAATGATGTTATAAGAATGTTAAGGACATGTTAAGTGAGTTATAATGACAATTTAGTGGGGGAAAGGTTGTGTTAAAATGTAAAAGTAAAACAAGTTAAAAAGTGAAGTTATGTAACTAAGTTAACGGGGAAAAGTTGTAAGCATTAGACTTTAAGCAATCATGTTACCCCGATGTTAATAAAAATACATGTAATGTTGTCAGTTGTTCGAGAATTGCTCGAGGAACATAAGTGGACATGGTAAAGTGGACTCCGGTGACAGGTATGGTTTTCTTGCAACCTGTGTCCTACCGGATTACACCGGCTTGTATGCCAACGTGTTTTTCTGTATGTTTGCCACGTTGTAAGATAAAACATGTAATGAGTTTACAGTAATTCATTTATGTGGCGTGTTCAACTCCGATACCATTTAACCTCGGAAGTGTTAACCTTAGTTAACTGAGTCTAGGATCACATGAGAGTTCGGTATTCGGAGTAAACGACCCGAACCATGGGACGTTCTAACCACGGCTATGCGTGTGTTATATGTGTTAGTGTGATATGTGTGTGTGAATGTAGGGATCTCCCTTGTATGTTTAACTCAGTTGTAATACTGTATGGTGTGTAGATGTGATAGACTCCACAGTGGGGTTCTAACTAATATCTAAAAGTAAGTATGTACTAACAGTGGTGAGGAATCCGGTTTGGCCGGTCGCGCGTTGTTTGGGAGTGGGTATCCTTCTTAGCCTTACCCTTCTCTCTGTTATGGTTGTTTCCCTCACGGGTTATGATCTCCCATTAGCTTATTCCAAAGCTTAGCTATTCTGACTTATGATCGGTTTAGGGGGAACATGTGTTTGTGTGGTGTGTTCGGGCCTCCAAACCCAAACCATCTTAACTTAAGTTACTCGTCCGACTATTAGGACGGTAATGAGTGTTGTTGTTGTTGTATAACGAGCTTACCATGAGAGTGACACCTCTAGGCTCACCAGTGAATTAACTATGTTGGGTCGGTTCCTAAAAGGACCGTTCCCGTTATGTTATGTGATGTTGTTGTAATGCAATTCCTATTGCGATGTTATCATGTGCACGTCGAAACGTGAAAAGTGTTGTTATGTTTTGTTATGTCAGGAATGTTATATGTTGTAAGATATGGAGTGTGTGGATCATGGAAATGAATCCCAGTTTGTGATAAGAGGCGTTTAAGGATAACCCGATTAATGGGTAGTTGTCGTCTATTAAGGAAGTAGCTCCATTAGAGGAGAAACACTCTAGGGGTAATGAATACCATGAGTGACTTATCAAATAAGGATGTATTATCCGTTTGTTGAGCCCATTGAGGCGAAATGTCATGTGTTGTGTGTTTACAGTTGCATGCATGATTTAAATATAATCAACCGCATGCTAAGACGACAATTAGTTGTGCGTGGCCCGGTAGCATGTGGGCTGCGGGATTACCATACCAGCAAAGGTGCTGAGCCCCTTGGGGGCCATCCTTTCTCTTTTTTTCCTATTTCAGGTTCAAGGAGCTGGAAGCCGTTCGAGAGTAGGAGGGGGTAGTCGTTGTACATGGGTAATCATGTAAGTTGTATACATACAGTAGGTGTAGTAAGACCGAAGTTGTTATCGGCATCAGTTGTAAATACTCAGTACAGTTGGAAGGTATGTGTATGTTTTGTTGTTAATGGAAAGGGGATAATAATGTGTAGTCGCTCGGAAATCTAGTCCATCAGACCGGTACAATGTTTATGTAATAGCCTTGTTAGCCACGTGGGTGGTTAACGGCGTGTAACACCAACGAGTTAGTAATGTGAAGTAGTATATTTTCCGCTGCAAAATGTGGTTATGTGTTGTTGTTGGATGGGGTGTTACAAAAAGTGGTATCAGAGCGAAGTAACGCTCTGATGACTGAATTACCGAGCTTAGGAGGTACCGAGTTAGGATTTTAGTACTTTGGGTTAAGGGTTGAGTGATAGCGTGAGAGATACGCTAGTTAGGCATTACCAGTGTGTATTGGAAACCTACAATATCCTTCCCGTCCTCCACAATCCCTATTTTATAACTCAGGGAAAAAAAAACGCCAGAGAGATGGAAGTCCACTCTTACTCGGGAATACCCGATCTGGCTGTTATTAAATACCTTTAGAGTACGGAAGACCTGTCATACGGTAGATCCCGAAAACTGGGAATCCCGGAGACGGTTTCCATCTGGACATTGTTAACCACATTTAATAGCGAAGAATGAAGAATCTTGTGTATAGAAGAATAGAATTTCCGGCAACCTGGGTCGACATGCTGAGCAGTCGAGAATAACCAGCTTGCAACGCACTATTCGTGCAACAGGCAAGAAGTGGATTGATGAAACCCGAGACAAGTGTCTACGGGACCACAGTTGATAAATAATACACCAACGGTATACCAACCGACAAGGGAACTACAACATAGTGCCCAAACAAGAGACAAGTCTCAGCAACCACGACAAATACGTGGAACGGGCTACAAAGAGGAAACAATACAAAAGAAAAAGGGGTCTCCCAGAATGGGAAACACCCTAGTTGATGATTATCATGTGAAGACGGTGAGAAGTCACCTAGAGGAGTTATTATCAAGACTGTAAGATCAGTGAGGGCCAACAAGGCCACTGATGATAGTGCGAGTAAAAACAATACCACAACCGGTATGTGTTAAACTGATAGCCAGTTAGCATGGCGCACTTGCCATAGCAAGTGCTGCTATAACAAGGCTGTTCGGGAAATTTATAACCACTACAAAGTACTTGGTAAAGTACCATAAAGTTAAATGTGATCGTCATAACAGCGGAAGGGCCTGTTAGCCTAACCTCTGTAATTGTAAGTACACCAGTCAGCAAGAAGCTAGACTTGGCTAAGGTAAGAAGATGTTGTGAAACCATGAAAATTTTCTTCCAAACCCAGATTTATTCAAACTCTTTTCTTTTCAAAACCAAAATTTTCTTTCGAACCAACGCTTCTTCTACCTTCTTTTAAGAACCAAACCAGTAAAACCAAGGACAGTTGACAAGGATACAACAGTGGATAAACTTTCCCTCGATTAAGTTCGGGAAGCACAGGGTGCATATTGTCACAGGACAATATAAGGGGAGCTGACAACAGAATACTTCACCTAGGCGTGTGACGGACACTACGAGTGTACCAACTGTAATGTGGGACGACCGCACTCCTATAGGAGCTTGTGGGCCTGACAGACCTATTTATGGGTTAGTTGGGCAAGTAGCAATGTATCAGTAGGGTACCCCACATATGTATACAAGTAGAGTCCGGAACACGGGAAGTAGTCGACTCCGTACTACGGTCAGCAGTATAAGTCAAACAAGAGCTAAGGATTACCATGAATGGTTGAAGTAAAGAAACTCAGTTAAGTTAACGAGACTAAAGGAATTAGTGAATTCCTTCAAGGAAATGTTTAAGAGTCAGGAGGTGCGAAGTGCACTAACTGTTATGTAAAGACATCACACATGTCTTAAGAATTCCGAGGGATAAACATGTTAGCTGGAACGGAGAACCAGCCTGTGCATGACAAGGCAGATGCCTGATGTGGACACATTAATGTGCAATAAACGGGATGAAACTCCCAGAATGAGTACCTACACTACCAGGAAATGTTGATCTTCACAGGAGGAGATAATAAGCCAGTTAAGAACGCAAACGGCGTGGCTAACGGAATGTACCAATAAGTGTGAACCAGATGTAAAGGCATAGCTTAGTAACACCCAGGAGCAATCCTTAAAGGGTGTTCGCACCAACAATTGTTGCACGAAATGGCGTGACAGAAACACAAGGGTTGAAACTAACACCCAGTTTAGATATAACTTGTCAGGAGACGGACTGACAATCCTAAGGGGCATCCCGTAAAAGGAAATGTGATGCAACGACCTTGTCATGGAGCCCAATATAATATCCAAATCATGAAATGTTGCACAGAGAAATAAATGAATGTGGACAGCTTACAACGAGCGCAGCTCAAGATAATAAGGCTTATAAGCCACGAGCAAGATATGTTATGTAAGTTTGATCGATTGCAGGACTTTATGTTATACAAGTAAATAGAGTGGTAAACAAACCACTGCATTAAGAGTGGGGATACCTCTCGATATTGTGAGACCGCAGGAGCGGTAGTTATGTGAATCAAGTCCAAGAAATATGTTAAGGATGGACAATATTATTATTATTTAAGAGAACAGTTAGTTTAGTAGCTTGTGAAACACCGAGCTGAATAATGCCGGCTTGTGACTCGAATGATCGATGCTCAAGGAGCATTCAGTAGTCATCTAAATGAGTGATGAACCATAATACGAATGATGTAAGTATATGTGTGGAAGTTAATGTACAGTAAATACCATGTAAGTTAGTGTTATACAATAAGCACGGTGCGCAGTAAGCGACCGTTGTATAAGTGTGGTTGAATAATGATGTGGCAGATAAGACCAGTTATGAGTTAAACTCAGTAGAGATGCAAGGTAAGTGATGTTAAACAGACTGGGCAATAAGCTAGTGGTAGGTACTATGTGATGAGGAACTCAGTGTGAATTCCATGGCGAATCGCATAAGAGATTTACTGTCAAGAGTTTACACCTCTGCACTCTGTATGACTGAGTGTTTTGGTATTGCACTTGCGCAGTAATGATCGAATGGGATAGCTAGGAATTGGAAACATGTTAATTGTGGAAGAATAATGTTATAATGGCCGATGCATAGGAAATGCAAGGCCGCACCAATAAGAGAGTACTTGTACAAAACCGAATGTGGAGACATGATTAACAGTAAGTGACTACAGTAGCACTAACTGCCAAATATCGGTAAGGAATATACCCCAAATGTTGTAAATAGCTGAGAGAGCACTACACACTAGGTAGTAGCTCAATCTCAACCGACAGTAAGTCGGAAGGGAACAAGTCAATCAGTGTGAAATACATAACTGTATACACAGTAAATTGATATGGAAGTGGATGGAAAGTTTATAACTCACCGAATTCGCTAACGGTAAGAGATACCACGCGTCGGTTGAGAAACCATTGTTACCAAGATGAAGGTGACAATTGGGGATGTACAATACAGTAAGAATAACAAAAAAGGGGCAATTAAGCTCTACAGTTATTAGAGTTTCGCAGCAGAAACTAGTGAGCCACTAATTCAAGTGTTGAATGTGCATAGTAAACATGGGCGAATGGCTAATTATTAACGCCTAAAAGCCTCACAGGCCAGAACCGAAACCAGTTAAGAGTTAAAGTAAACTCCAATGAGAATTCTTGGTTTAGGAACTAAACCGCTAATATGGTTAAGATCCTCTAATCAGAATCCATTGTGTAATAGACCGCGTAGAAGTTAAAGCACTTCACGACGGTAGAACATTTTAAGCCAATGTTCAGTGACTGATTACGTGGGCGTAATCCCTTTAAGGGGGGTAGAGCGCAAAACCACTTAGTGTGTATTACCGTACAAGTGTACGTGACTTATGGTGTGCATAGCACAAATAATTTGTTGTGATGATTGGTGTGTGTGTTACGTAAACATACGCATCCATTCATGGTTTAATTGTGGTAATTGCGCACGGAAGATGCGAATACCATTGTGATAAGTGTGTGTATTTGTTAACAGTTGTCTGTGATAGTACAAGTGTGGGGAGTAGAGAAACTCCCGGGGAACTAAAACCCCGACATGATATGTTTACATGACACTAAATGTGAAACGGTGTGTTGTATTTTGATAAAATATATGTGTATATATACTATATAGTGATTCATGAAAGGGTATGAAACCGACATAGAACCTAGCGAGAATAAGATTCCCTAGGCAACAGGATTAAGGTGAATGGAGGTAACTGATAGACGGAGTTCTATCCCTTGGAGATGTTATGATCATGATTATAATGATTAAAAAGATAGAAAATTGGAAATGAGTGATTTATTTGATGCTTGAAAATGAAGTGGGAAGTGGAACTTGATTTGCATGCGATCAAGGGAAGCCGAACACAAATTGGGGTGGAAGGATAGTTCGACACTGATGCTGATCACATTAGGGTTGAATGATTCTTGAAGCTCCCCTTAAGTGGTCACAATTAACCACGCTAAGAAAAGAAGCGAAGAGCATAAGTTGGACTTGGAGTTGTGTTGTGTTTTCAAAAAGATTTTCAATTGGTGTTTTCAAACAATCGATTAATATTTTGAATAAAGGATTCTCTTATACTTAACCTAGTAAAGGATATTTTTGTAGTACTTGCTCATGAGCTGAGGACGCATGAGCCTTTGTCTTCGGACCGGTGACATGAGAAGTATATATGTTAAAAATTAAGTGAATGTTTTGATCTCCCAAAGGAACGGGGACCAGAAGGTGTCCACCGCGACCGGGTTCTGCGGGATCACAGTGTATATAAAGGATATTTTTGATTGTTATACATGCTATGACATGTTGTGTGGTATGTGTAATAAATATTATCTTGACCTTGAGTCAAAAATGTTTATCAAGACCATGAGTCTAAATTTGTGTGTGACATAGACCTACGTGTCTAAAGGCTGTTATGTTATCAAGACCTATGTGTCTAAATGTTGTTATGTTACCAAGACCAGAGAGTCTAAGGGTTGTTATGTGTGTGTAAATGTTGTTAAGATACCCGGACCATTGAGTCCGAGGTTATCAAGTGAATATGTTATGTTATGTATGGATGTGAATGTGTTACCCAGACCATTAAGTCCGAGGTTGTGATGTAAGTGTGTTTGATTATAGAAGTTTTATTTCTATAAGTAATCCCCGTATTCTAATCTAATGATGTGTGGGAAGTGTGAACTTCGAGGACGAAGTTCTTTTAAGGGGGGTAGATTGAAATACCCCAAACCTTGATATGTGGTTTAAATATTAAACTATGGTATGTAAAGGCTAAAAAGTGCCTTAGAAACATCAGTGAACAACTTAAACCATAGTAAAATGCAATAAAGCACTAAGATACAGTTTGAGCAAAAACATGCTTTAAGCTTGGAGTGAACTTGGTTAGGACCCAAAGAGCCTACCAAGACTTAATAATATTCAATTATGATTTAATAAGGCTAATTAAGTCCTTAGGGAACTTTGGTAGACAGTTAAACCAAATAAAACACAAGAAAATACCTTAAAGTCAATAAGAGCAAAAATGTGCTCTAAGCTTGGGATAAATTTGTATAAGACCTAATGGTCATACATATACCTTATAAATATGTTAATGAACATATTAAATCAATTACCAAAGAAAACCAAGCTTGAAAACAAGTTAAAACACAAAAAGTGCTTTAAGGAGTCTTAAAGCACGTTTTTGGAAAATTGTCTTGTAAATGAGTTTTGAATGGCTAAATGTCCATCATTACTCTTTAATTAACATGTTGACTATATAGTATCACATTTGGAAGTCTATATCAATGGGAAATCAAAAATTTCACAACTATGTGCCTTGTTTTAGTGAATAGTAACTTCAATAAGCTAGTTTGTAACATATGTTGTTATAAGTAATTTAATTGGTCAACTAAGACTATCATACCCCTAGACTACTAATGGGGGCCGGTTTTTGTGAGGTGAGTCATCACCATTTGCAAATCAATTTAAGAAGGGAAAAGCATAAAGTAAAGTACTATTCTACTTTACTACTTAATATCTTCTAAAAGTAGAACTTATCTTCATTTCTCCCTTCTCCTTCATTTCACACGCCTCTAAGCTCTCTTCTACCTCTCTCTTTCTTTTCTCACGGTGATGCTACAGCAACAGCACCAAATGCCACCTTCCATTGCCAATATTTCCTAGCTCACTTAACCAAATCAAAAACAAACACCACCATCTTTTCTCATCAAGCTCTTCAATTCTATCCTTTCAAAATTCTAAGAGCTCCATTTCGGTTCCAAGAGGAATCTCCATGGAGGAGCTTGAGCTCACCTTTTCACATATTATTGTTCTCCTTTGCTTCAAGGTAAGGAAACTCAAAGAAAAATGACATTTCCTTCATGTTTGTGTGATGTCCAAAAATCACCATTAATGGTGCTCATTGTGTTGCTTTGTTCTAGCTTCATTTGAATCTTCCAAGGGCTAGGAGGAGTCCTCTCTTGATACTTATTCAAGTTCTCTTCCAATTCCAAGGTAAAACAAATACCTTAATGTGTTAAAACAATATGTGCAACTAGGGTTTACAATGAGATGAAGCATAATGCTTGAATACTCATTCTATTATTTGTACATTGTTTAGAAGTTGACAAACAACCAAACATTCTACCGGTTTTACAAGGAAACAAGAAAGAAGTTTGTGAGGAAAAAGAGGTAAACAAGCTATCTCAATGTAGTTTAAATGCCTTAGGAAAATGAGCTTGATTTGCTTAATAAAATACCTAAGGAGCCAATGAGCTAGTGAAATGCTCTCGAGGAGATTATTAAAGGGAATATGTGTTGTTGTATGTAATTGCAGGTCAAAGGCAATATTTATGTGGGAAATTCAGTGTTTAAAGTTATGTTATTTAAGGGCCTAAGAGCCATGTTATTTAAGGGCCTAAGTGCCAAGCAATTTAAGTTTATGCACTATATTGTGATGTAGTGTAAATTTGGTGAAGTTATGTGTGTGAGAATACTATTGATGGATTTAGGTGTTCTTGAATGTTTAATGGTGAAAACCATGAGTTTTGGAATGATGATGTGCTAAGAGAACCCATGGCAAAATTTGTATATGTATAAGGAGTTGTAAGTGCTTAAATGAACTTTGGTGAACTAGGATATGTTAGGAAAGGATAAATGTTTTACTAAGGAAGAAAACATGTGTTAAGGTGATTTAGAGTGATACAAGGATTTAGGTATTATCTTGGAAGTTCTAGGAATTCAATGTGTGTTTTTGAGAATGTATTAAAGTCATGGAGAAGTTTGTTTAAGGTTTAGGAATGTTGATGTACAAGGAAGGAATGAGTTTAGGTAAGATGTCAAAAAGGAGATTTAGTTATTAAGAAAAGATGTTTGAGAGATGATGTTAAGGTGTAGAGGAAACACCTTGGTATAGTGGTCATTATTGGTGAAATACCACTTAGAAATCTTAAGGAGAAAACATCCTAAGTGCTAGGAATTTTGTAAGAAATTTGTGAATGATAAGATGGTTTTGGTGAGTGATTTAAAGAGTTTAGCACATGGCTAAAGGTGTGTTTAAGGTGCCAAATGATGTTAGGAAACATTATGAGGCTTTAGGAGAAGTTTGGTGAAATTGGTTAAGTGCTTAAAGGCTTGGAAAATGAGTGTTTTGCCTTGTCCGAACATCCGTCCGGACATGGACGTTCGGACAGGCCTGTTGCGTAAAAATTTTCAGAGTCTCGACTTGTGTCCGACCTTGGGAAGTCCGGACACAAGTTCGGACGTACCTGCTTCTTCATTTAATTTTTCCTCGACCCATGTCCAAACTTCCGAAGTCCGGACACAAGTTCGGACAGGCGTCTGTATTCAGTTTTGAGTCTCGACTTGTGTCCGAACTTGGGAAGTCCGGACACAAGTTCGGACAGGCCACTGTATGGACCAAAAACTTTGTTTTAAGGTGGGAAAAGTTGCCTAAAAATGGTGATTACTAAGTAATGATGTTATAAGAATGTTAAGGACATGTTAAGTGAGTTATAATGACAATTTAGTGGGGGAAAGGTTGTGTTAAAATGTAAAAGTAAAACAAGTTAAAAAGTGAAGTTATGTAACTAAGTTAACGGGGAAAAGTTGTAAGCATTAGACTTTAAGCAATCATGTTACCCCGATGTTAATAAAAATACATGTAATGTTGTCAGTTGTTCGAGAATTGCTCGAGGAACATAAGTGGACATGGTAAAGTGGACTCCGGTGACAGGTATGGTTTTCTTGCAACCTGTGTCCTACCGGATTACACCGGCTTGTATGCCAACGTGTTTTTCTGTATGTTTGCCACGTTGTAAGATAAAACATGTAATGAGTTTACAGTAATTCATTTATGTGGCGTGTTCAACTCCGATACCATTTAACCTCGGAAGTGTTAACCTTAGTTAACTGAGTCTAGGATCACATGAGAGTTCGGTATTCGGAGTAAACGACCCGAACCATGGGACGTTCTAACCACGGCTATGCATGTGTTAATTGTGTGATATGTGTGTGTGAATGTAGGGATCTCCCTTGTATGTTTAACTCAGTTGTAATACTGTATGGTGTGTAGATGTGATAGACTCCACAGTGGGGTTCTAACTAATATCTAAAAGTAAGTATGTACTAACAGTGGTGAGGAATCCGGTTTGGCCGGTCGCGCGTTGTTTGGGAGTGGGTATCCTTCTTAGGCTTACCCTTCTCTCTGTTATGGTTGTTTCCCTCACGGGTTATGATCTCCCATTAGCTTATTCCAAAGCTTAGCTATTCTGACTTATGATCGGTTTAGGGGGAACATGTGTTTGTGTGGTGTGTTCGGGCCTCCAAACCAAACCCTAACTTAAGTTACTCGTCCGACATCGGACGGTACTGAGTTGTTGTTTGTTGTATACGAGCTTACCATGAGAGTGACACCATTCTCTAGGCTCACCAGTGAATTAACTATGTTTTGGGTCGGTTCCTAAGAGGACCGTTCCCGTTATGTTGTGAGTTTTTGTAATGCAATTCCTATTGCATGTTTCATGTGCACGTCGAACGTAAAAGTGTTGTTATGTTTTTTATGTCAGGAATGTTATATGTGTAAGATATGGAGTGTGTGGATCATGGAAATGAATCCCGTTGGTGATAATAGGCTTTAGGATACCCATTATGGGTAGTTGTCGTCTATTAGGAAGTAGCTCCATTAGAGGAGAAACACTCTAGGGTAAGAATACCATGAGTGACTTATCAAATAGGATGTATTCTCTCCTTTGAGCCCATTGAGGCGAAATGTCATGTGTTGTGTTTTACAGTTCATGCATGATTTAAATATAATCAACCGCATGCTAAGACGACATTATTGTGCGTGGCCGGTAGCATGTGGGCTGCGGGATTACCATACCAGCAAAGGTGCTGAGCCCCTTGGGGGCCACCTTTCTCTTCTTTTCCTATTTCAGGTTCAAGGAGCTGGAAGCCGTTCGAGAGTAGGACGGGTAGTCGTTGTACATGGGTAATCATGTAAGTTGTATACTTACAGTAGTGTAGTAAGACCGAAGTTGTATCGGCATCAGTTGTAAATACTCGGTACAGTTGGAAGGTATGTGTATGTTTGTTGTTAATGGAAAGGGGATAATAATGTGTAGTCGCTCGGAAATCTAGTCCATCAGACCGGTACAATGTTTATGTAATAGCCTTGTTAGCCACGTGGGTGGTTAACGGCGTGTAACACCAACGAGTTAGTAATGTGAAGTAGTATATTTTCCACTGCAGAATGTTGTTATGTGTTGTTGTTGGATGGGGTGTTACATGTAATCTAGCATGTTTTTACACCAATTAGACACTCTAAACCTCCTTAATGCATTCCTTAACTTAATTACTCATTCTTTGTTGACTTTACACAATTTCCCACACTAAATTCTCCTCGAAACTCTTGCTACAGATTTTGCTCTTCTTGTTTTCACTAACTCCATGGTTCTTCAACTTATACCATCTAGTTATGCAACTTGCATTATTTATATCCCATGTTCTACTCAACTACATAATTCTCTTCTAATCCAAAACCAAGGTGATTAACTACTCAATTGAACTCTAAAACACACCTAGACCAACCTAGGTTATTTCTCCTCATTAAACACCTAAGTCATCTAGTTTACTACAGAAATTTTGACAGAGGTTCCCCACAATTTTAAACATTTCCAAAGCATTATTTTTCAGTTCCTAACTCAATCAACTAGCCATATCCAATCATGGATACTAACAGCACACAAGTTCAATATACATGTTCATTTTAGACACTAATAACACCTTACCTCCAACACGTTAAACAACTTGGCTCTAAGACCCTCAAAAACATCATATAAACAACACTAACATAATCCCAGTTCTTGTTCACCATTGCAGTAGCATTAAACACTCCCAAAACAAGTGAAATTTTTCTGTTTTACAAGGCCTACAAAAAAAGCTCAGGTAAGTCAAATTACCTTGGAATTTTATAGCTTTCTTTCCTTCCCTTCTCTTCTCCTTTCCTCTTGTTCTTCCTCTCTTCTTGTTCTTGTATCTCAACCAGTCACAAGGTTATTTTGATGATGCTACAGCCCACCCAAGAACAACAATACTACTTAATAACTACCTCATGAATTTAACCTAAAATTGAAGAAGATGTTTAAGGCTTTTAAAAGGGCATTACCTTGCAACTTATAAGTGAAGTTTTTGGGCAGCAAAATGACAAGATTCCAGCTCCAAGATTGAAGAAAAAACAGGCTGGAATGGGAAGCAACAGGGGGTTCACGTTGGAATTTTTTTGTTGAAAGAGAAGCTGGAAAAAATGAGTTTTAAGCTTCCTTTCTTACCTTAAAGCAACAAGAAGATGGTTTGGCTTCCAATGGTCTCCTTTAGTCTTCAAAAGGGGCTACAGCCATGGGGATGGACTTCAAGCTTCTTGGGTTTTGAAGGGTGGAAAATGATCCCCCAAGGTGAGAGGAGTTTAGTGGTATAATTTTTGTAGCATTTGGACTTGATTTGAGCTTTGGAAGAGGAGGAAAAGAAGGTGTTGCTGGAGGAATTCTTCAAATCGCCATTGTTGGCTGGGAGGAAGAAGAGAGTCTGAAGGAGGGGGAGAAAAATGTGAGTGAATAAGAGAATGGGAGGAGAGAGACTCTAAAGTTGCTTTTGTACCTTATTTGCTTTTTACATTATGAATTTTTGTCCTTTACTAACTAATATAACATAAAGAGTTGGGAGAGGGGCTGAAGAAAACGTGACACACACACATGGGCAAGGTTGCCAGTTTTTATTTACAAAGGGGAGAGGAGTATTTTGGTCTATTTACAATTAACACCCAATAAGTTCTCGTTTTGACACTATTCACTAACCGGAGCCGTTTTCCGGATTGTTCTCGTTTATTTAATTTTAATGGTTCCAATACCTTCATTAGTGTTTAATTATAGTTATATGATTGACTCTAATTTTTACGAGTCTATTAAACCCGCTTAAAGTCACATTTTTCCGGTTTTCTCGAAAAAACATGCTTTAAGGCTCGTTTGCATTTTTAACCCATTTTATGGATCCTTTTTCCTTGGGAATTGTTCCCACATGTTTATTTAGGCATAATTAAGCTTCTAAAAATCTCATTAGCCTAATTAATCACCCTAGTTAAGTCCGGGGTATTTTAGGAATTCTCGACCTTAACAACACTCTAGAGGTGTAGAAATTCTCAACGTGGAGGTAGACAACAATACAACTCCACATCATTCTCTAGAAAACCAGACACTCGTCCCTCCTGTCAAGTCTGTGACAAAAGAGGTCACACTGCCCTAGAATGTTGGCATCGTTTTTACTATTCTTATCAGGCTGCCACTCCCCGCAACTTCAATACCAATGTGGATCCTACTACCTCTTTTTCATCAGATCGTACATGGTATCCAGACAGTGGGGTGTCTCATCATTTTACCAATGACTTTTCACACCTCAACATTGACTCTAGGCCATACTCAGGCACTGACTCTATTGAAATTGGGAATGGTACCACTCTACCTATAGCTCAGCAGGGAAATGGCATTATACCTACTCCCTTTGGTGTTTTTCATCTCTCTCATCTTCTACATGAGCTTAATATCAGTAAAAACCTTTTGGCTGTCATCAAATTCTGCAGAGACAATAATGCATTCTTTTAATTTTATTCCTCTCATTTTTTTATTGAAGGGTCTGTCTACAGGGAGAACACTACTCAGAGGGAACACTAGGGATGGCCTATACTTCCTTCCCTTTCCTGCACCAGCTCAAGAGTCTTCTCCTCATGCTCTCACAGGCTGCAAAATCACACCTCATATTAGGCGCTACAGACTGGGTCATCCTTCTTAGAGGATTACCAACCTTATGATTGCTCTCCCTATTTCACAAAAATGCTCTAGTTTTCACCACTGTGATGGTTGTAATATGGGAAAACATCATGCTCTTCCCTCTCCTGCTACTAGTTCTGTTTTAAAGTAACCTTTTGATCTACTTTTCTTGGATGTTTGGGGTCCTACTCCCCTCTTAGCCTTTGATGGTTCTAAATACTACCTATCCATAGTTGATGACTTTAGTAAATATATTTGGATCTTTATGCTTCATGTTAAGTATGGTGTTACTTCTGTTGTTACTGAGTTTCTTAAAGATGTTGAGACACAGTTTGATACAAAAGTAAAGGCTAATTTGATGAGGGTGGTGAATTCATTCCTCTGGGTGGGCTTAGCCACTTCCTAAGGCATATAGAATTACTTTCCCTTATGCTCAAGCCTGAATGGGTCTGTTGAGTCTCGGCATAAACACATTGTGGATAAGGTCTTGGCCTTACTAGCTCACTCCTCTCTTTCTCTCAAGTTTTTGGACAAGGCGTTTCAGATAGTAGTCTATCTGATTAATAGGACTGCCACTCCTATCTTAAATCATGCTATACCTTTTCACTGCCTCTTTTAAGAGACCTCCTAATTATTCTCATCTAAAGGCCTTTGGAAGCTGTTGTTGGCCTAATCTCGGGCCTTATAATAGGCACAAACTATCTTTCAGAACAACTAAATGTGTATTTCTAGGTTATGCCTCTCATCATAAAGGTTATCCGTGTCTTGCCTTGGATACTAATCGTCTCTATATCAACAGGGATGTTTTGTTTGATGAATCCCATTTTCTTATGCGCACTCATGTTGCCCCTCCCCCCATCTATTACTGTTACCAATATTCTACCTTCTATACCTCGTGTTGTCTCACCTACATCATCTTCATTATAAACACCTTCCACATCAAGTCCTCATTCTCCTACTCCTAGCTCCACAAACAGCCTTACATCTCATTCCTCACCATCATCATCATAGCCTCCTGAAACCTCACCACCGGCAACATATCCCTTCTCTAACCACATCAACACAGCCTCCTGAAACCTCACCACCGACGCAACCTCCTCTCACAACACTATCACTATACCTGAGGAGCCAACTTTTGCTCAAGCACAAAAGTACCCAGTCTGGAGAGAGGCTATGCTACAAGAATTTCTAGCTTTACAAAAGACATTCACATGGGACCTTGTCCCCTGTCCACCAAGAGCCAATATCCTAGGCACTAAGTGGGTTCTTAAGACCAAAAGAAAGGTTGATGGTCAAATTAAGAGGAGGAAGGCTCGGTTAGTGGCTAAAGGATAAACTCAAGAAGCTGGGTTAGATTTTCATGCACCTTCAGTCCAGTAGTAAAGCCCACTACTGTCAGACGAATCCTGACCCTGGCTGTTAATCAGCACTGGCCTATTACCCAGCTAGATGTGCAGAATACTTTTCTGCATGGGGACATTTTGGAGAATCTTTATATGGAACAACCCCCTGGTTTCCAACACCCTATTTACCCCACCTATGTATGTAAGCTCAGAAAATCCTCGGAAATTCCTTGTATGGGTTAAAACAGGCTCCTAAGGCTTGGTTTTCTAAACTAAGTTCCTCTTTGACAAATATGGGGTTTAAATCATCTAGAGCTGACAGTTCCTTGTTCATTTATAACCATCACCAAAACACTCTTTTTCTATAGGTCTATGTTGATGATCTTATACTCACTGGCAACTCTCTTTCCACCCTACAAAAATTCACTGCTCACATAGCCAATATCTTTCCTATAAAAGATCTAGGTCCCTTGAATTATTTTCTAGGGGTTGAAGTTCACAGAGAATCCACTGGATTATTTCTCAGCTAAAAACAATACATTTAATCTCTCCTACACAAATCCAATCTTGCCCAGTCAAAACCTATTCAGACGCCTATAACTACAACCATCAATCAACACCAACTTGACTCAGACCCTTTTCCTGATGCTACTGCCTATCGCAGCCTTGTGGGGGCACTATAGTATCTTGCTCTAACTAGGCCTGATGTTTGCTTTACTATCAATCGGTTGTGTCAGTTTATGCATAACCCTTAAATGGCTCATTGGCAAGCGCTTAAGCATGTGCTTCACTATCTGTGAGCCTCGACTTTAAACCCTATCCTATGTGGATTAAGTTGATTAGGATCTAATCGGGTTTTAGGTCCACTTATAACCTAAGATTAATAACTATGTCATATAACAATAATTATTAAAACCTAAGCTAGCTCACTGGAACCTATTATGAGTCGCCACCTAATTTTAACCTAGAGTAAATCAGGAAAGGTAGAGTTCGGATTCGGGGGCTTGGTATTTGACTTATTTAGGGTTCAATTACTTTAATTACCCTTCCTAGGTCGTTTTTCCTCTACTTGGTTTATTTACGGCTTATTACGAGTCGTTTTAACCTAAGTGCGCGAGCTTCTGTTTTTTTGTGTTTTTTAGCATTTTTTGACAGAAAACTAAAGTGAAATTGAAAGATACCTAAACTAGGGTTTCGGAGGCAGAATTAGGTCGAATTTTGCTTACGTCCGTAGCCACGGACCCCATGTCCGAGACCACGGACCCCAGTTAACCTAATTATACAGAAGAGTCGAAATTAAAGGAAAACAAAAAATTGCAAAGTCCGGGGCCACGGACAGGCTGTCCGTGGGCCCGGACATTATTAGAAAACCTAAATTTTGAATTTTTTAAAATCCCGCCGCCGTCCGTGGGCGTCCGGGCTTACGGACAGGGAGTCCGGGACCCTGGACATGACGTCCGTGGGTGTGGACAGCCCTCGGACGGCGGCGTTGAGGCTGTTCCCGAAGGTGTTTTTGGCTCAAATTTTATGGGTGTGTAGCCTGAAAGATGTACAAGACGTTAGTGATTGAAAGTTCTCAATTTGAATTCGAATTAAGCACGAAACTTGGTAAACAAGTTATTGGACAGAAACTTAAACAAACAGCAATACAGAAGCGTAAAAAGGTTAGTTTGAACCCAAAATTTGACAGAGAGTTAATAAGGTCGTGGGGAATTATAAAAGTAGAATTGTAACCTGGTTTACCTTCGAATTCAAGAGGATTCTTCACGTCGGGATTCTTCGGAGGCTCCGATGGTGCCGGTTCTGGATTGTGTTCGACCCGAGCTTCTGGTTGTTGATTGTTGAAGGTGTTCTTAATGTTTTGGAGGTGGTTTGGTTGATGTTTGATGATTGATGATGTTGTGGGAGTTGAAAAATATGTTTTGGTGTTGATTCTGGTGAGATTTCGGTGTTTGATTGTGGCTCTGGAGTTCAAAAACGTGGAGAGAGAGAGACGGCTGCCTTCTTTGAGAGTCTAGGGTTCTTGAGGTTATGAGATTCTGATTTTATCCAAAAACATGTCCCCTTATATAGACTTTCTTAAAGATAAAGAAAATCTAGTAAAAGTAAGATTTTTTGGTATTTTAATTAAAAGACTTCCCAAAGGAATTTTGCTGTGAAATTTTAACCACATGTCAAGGATGGATATTATGAATTTTCTGAGGTGGAACCGAATTTTTTAAATGCTGGAATATTTTTAAATTGAATTTCCCGTCAGATTCAGTCAGAAATTACTAGAAAATTATTGGAAATTCGAAAAATCAAAATTCCAACGCCATTATGCTTAAAATGCCATCCTCTATCATGGGTTAAAATATCAAAGCATTTCAAGCTGATTTGGGCGTCCTTTGGAGGAGAGAGAAAGCCTATAGGAGGTCTTAGGAGCCTTAAAAATTACGAAAACGCCCCTGACAATGACGAAGCTGCTCCTCATGCCATGGAACACGCCAATCGGGCCGGAATCTCTCACTACTTGATTAAAATATCCCTCACAACACCAAGACCTCGTAGACCTTAACCAGGGGGGTCAAAATTTTGGGTATAACAAATTGCCCCCCGTCAACTGGACTTTGTAACGGATGTGAAAAGTCTGGTTGATGCTTGAGTGAAGCCCCAAAATTTTGGATTCCACAGAATCCTCCATGTTTGTGCGAAACCGGGTTGACTACGTCCAGCTATTCGGAGGCGCCGACTACCTAAGCCACAAAACATTGTCGAGCTGTTCTAAGGCGCTGACTACCTAAGCTACAAAGCATTGTCGAGCTGTTCTAAGGCGCTGACTACCTAAGCTACAAAGCATTGTCGAGCTGTTCTAAGGCGCTGACTACCTGTAATGAAATGATGCAATGTCAAGCGTTTCTAAGGCGTTGACTACCTAGGATGTGAAAACTGGATGGTATGCAAATGCAAGAATGCTGAAATGCTAAGGATGCTGATGATGCTGATGATGCTCGGATGCTTCTGGGGACCGAAACCCGTGCTAATGCTCCTGGCTGGACCCAATGTGGACTTATTGCCATCGCCCCCCAAGCCGGTATGCAGGGATAACTCCTGGTAAAAACCCTGGGGACTTATTGCCTTTGCCCACCATTCGTTGATCCCGAAAATAAGTTGGCATCACAAAAGGAGGATTTATTGCCATCACCTCGCCAACTTTTCTGTCGCCAGGTCTTGTGACGCGCCTGGATAATGCAACTAGGTCTTATGACGAGCCTATATAAATGAGATGAATGCAATGTGTTTGATGAGAGTGGGTAAGCTAAAGGGTAATGCTAGGTCTTACTACGAGCCTAAGGGAATGCAACTAGGTCTTATGACGAGCCTAAGGGTTGGATCTAGGTCTTATGACGAGCCTAAACGATGGATCTAGGTCTTATGACGAGCCTAAAGGATGGATCTAGGACTTATGACGAGCCTAAAGATGGTTCTAGGTCTTATGACGAGCCTATAGGGATGCAACTAGGTCTTACTACGAGCCTAAAGGTTGGATCTAGGTCTTATGACGAGCCTAAAGGTTGAATCTAGGTCTTATGACGAGCCTAAAGGTTGTTCTAAGTGAAAGTGAGTAAAATGTATGATGGGTCTAAATGGATGTAGAAAGATTAGGGTTTATGTCAAATCTGAAGATGGTAGGGCTCAAGATGGGCCTACGGATGTTTGGGTGTGAAGGTAGGGCTTAAGACGGGCCTGTGGGAATTTGATGTGGAGGAAGGGCTTAGGACGGGCCTGTGAATGTTTGGATGTGGAGGTAGGGCTTAGGACGGGCCTGTGGGATGTGAGAACGGTTTGAACCTTTGGGTTTTGGACTTTTGGGCTTCAATCGGTGTTGTGGTTGCAATTTTTGGAACCAACAATTGCCCCCAGTATTCTTTCTTAAGGCAATCTGAGTTAGAGTTCATGGCGATCGATCGGAACGATCGATTACCCCCAGTATTTTCTTTGGCTAAACGTGAGAACAAGTCTCGTCCTCACAGGGTCAAGGCTTATGTTTTGATGTGGTGCTTCTTAACCCACACTCGACGTGTCTGGTGTTTGCACTCGTTTCTCACTTACGGTCACAACTTCTCAACCATTGAATTTGACATTAGTTAGATTTACGCGTTCAGCCTGTTACTTTCACTCGATTGGATACACAACTACTAAGTCGGAAGTCTTTTGAGCTTATAACGTGGCTATGGGGTGTGATGAATGACAACAGGATAATGGAGGAATATTTAGGATATGTGGAGCTTTAAGGATGACCAAAGCTGCAACTTGCACCGTCTCTCGGACTTGTCTTCTTTGCTTTGAAGTCGTTTGGCTACTTCGTGATGACTTCGCTTATGAACTTGGGGCTTGGAACTTCTGGATTGTTCGTTGCATCTTCTTTCTTTTTTCTGATTTTGGATTTCTTTGAGGTTTTCAAGTTTGCCTTCCTTGAATCTCCTTTCCTTCGGGGTTCTTGTGTTTCCCGGTTTTGAACTTTGAGAGCTGTTTTTGATGTTAGCTCGTTTGGATCCTGTGTCACCTTGGGACCATTTGCGGATCGTTTCGTCACGCTGGTAGCAATTTTGCTTCTTTGAACTTGTGAAGCTGTTGTTCGGAAGTCGGGCTCCTTGCTTCCTTTGGTCACCGGGTCGGTTATTCATCACTGGCTGGCTTATTTGTGGAGCTTGTAGTGTTGTAAAAGAGGTCATATATGAAAAGCTCAGCGGGGGTGCCTAGGGTGTAATGTCAGGGTTCACAAGCTTTTTGGCTGTGTGGTGCTATACCTAGGTGCTTCGTCATCCCTAATAGTTGTGTATCTGTTCTTTGTTACTTTTCACTGGTTTAAGCGTAAATTTACAAATTATCTCCTTCGGTTGGAGTCATGCCGTTTACCTCACCTTTGAATGTAGCCTCTCTGAAGTCGTGTAAAAATGACATGCTCTTTCGCTCTTGGTTTACCGCTCAAGGCACTCTCGCGAAACGTTCACTCAGAGACTTGCTTGCACAAAATAAACAAACGTTATCGTTCCTTAACTCATATTGCCCCCTGTATTGTGTGGGGTTTTCTTGACAAACCTTAGAATGCCCAAGTTATTTGTGGAGGGTGATTGCATGTGTGGTTGTGAGTGGTGATGGGGTGATTGCTGGGTGATTTATTTTTCCTGTTTCAAAACCTCTTCCAGTTTAGACTTTGGTGAAGTGGTGGAGAGGTAAAGTGATAGAACACATAGGTGAAATGACTTTTTTTTTACCTTGTTTTGACGACAAAGATGCATAGCTAACTTGTGATAGTGGAAAACGATTTTTCTACATGCAAGAGTTTTCTCAAATAACATTAAATGAAACATGCAACAAATGTCAAAACACAAAATCACCAAAAGAAAGCTCATGTCTGACGATACAAACGAAAAAGAACATGAAGCACCTAGAGAAAATGCAAAACCCTAAAACTACTGCCCTGGAGGAGGTGGACGTGGGAAGACTGAATACATGTGAGTCATGAAAGTATCCATGCGACCCTCCATGCGAATCTGCCTACGCTCCATGCGACCCTGGGTGATGTGGAGAGACTGGATATCCCTCTGCAAGCTCTCAAGTGTGGCTGGCTGTGGTGGCGGAGCGGGTAAGGCGTAGTAGGAGGAAAGTGGTATAGGGTACTCAGTACCCATGTGGCTCGGTCCCTCACCCTGGTAGGTGTACCCTCCTGACGGGTCCTCGTGGTGGGGGACGTCCTCAGGCTCTGGTGCCTGCTGTCTCTGCCTGGGCCGGACTGGTCTCTGAGAGAAGACTCTGGCCTGCTGTGGGAAGGCCCAACCCTGATCGGCTGAGTAGCCAAGGGACCTCAGCATCTCCATGGTGTAAGAGCAGGGGCGGACCCACATGGGGTCCAATGGGGGCCCGGACCCCATAGCATTTTATAAAAAAAAAATTAAAAAATTAAAACCTAGTATATGTATAATAAAATGACATATATAACAAATAGTGATAGTGGTGCAGTGGTTAAAAACTAGCAATCTAGGGGTCTGGAGTTCGACTCCTCCTTGCCACACACTTGGTTTTGTTTTTACACAAACAAAAAAAACGCTTCAAACAGGCCAGCCAATAATAATTAGAAAAAGGGCTTATAATGGACCCCATAGGATTTATCCTCTGGGTCCGCCCCTGTGTAAGTGGGATACAAAGGCTCCCAATCTTCATTCCCCATCGGGACCCGTGCGCACTCGCATAGCCACTGAATGAAACTTGGGTAAACCAAAGTGTGGCGACCGGCCCGGGCTGCTATCATCAGGTGGTCTCTCATCAGGACAGACAGCGGGATCAAGCCCTCCTCTGAGTCAGGTGGATGCTGAATGTACCTCATGAGGAAGCAGTAGCGAGCGGAGACGTCATTACGTGCTTTCGGTAGCACATTACGAGACAAGACTTCCAATAACACCCTATCAAGAGCAGTAGGTAAAGCGGAGGGGAGGATCACCTGCTTCCTCGGCTGATCCCTCGTGGAAGAACGAACGCGCTCTGATAGAGTAGAATGCTGCAGATAGAACTGGCTGCTTCGCTCTCCAAGGCTGCCATCGCCTCTAGTCCCCTGTGCTCAGGGTCACTAGGATGCAAGCCGTAAAAATGCACAAAGTCGTCTAAGCCCACAGTAATGGGCTGACCACGTACATAAGATACCACAGCCCCAGTATCGTCCTGGTCCAAGTTAGCATAGAACTCTATCACTAACTCTCTAACATAGCTCTTCGGGCAGGTAAGCAACCCCGCCCAATGAAGGTGCTGAAGCAGGTGATCGAGGTCGAAAGTGGCGATCATGTCATCGCTGAAGAGGCGCTCCTGCTGAATGGAAATATCCTGATTCTCATAAAACCAGCGCTCCTGCTGAGCTCCTCTGAAACGGGTATGGTCATAGGTAGGGGATGTCTCTCTGCGGCGCCTGCGACGTGGCTGAGAGCCTGACGCCCCAGCCCCAGCTACCCCACGGGAACTCCTACGACCCTCCATGGTATGCCTGTGGATTCAACGAGACAAAAGACATATAATTCTGCAGGAATTTTGACAGAGTTTCCCCTAGATTTTCATAAATCCCGTGCTCTCAAATGCACTCCACACCATATAATCAGTCCTAGGATCTATCATTCATGCAAACTTTAAACATTCCACGAGCTAGAAACGCAAGGAACCTCATTTCGCACTTAAAACGCACTAAACTAAAACGGGCGACCCTCGGCCATTACAAGCGGTTTCGGCCTTCCAAACGAACTTTTCACGTTTTAAAATGTCCTTTTAAAGCTAGTTGGCCATTTAAA
This sequence comes from Limonium bicolor, assembly GCA_023374045.1. Classification (NCBI taxonomy): domain Eukaryota; kingdom Viridiplantae; phylum Streptophyta; class Magnoliopsida; order Caryophyllales; family Plumbaginaceae; genus Limonium; species Limonium bicolor. The sequence continues at coordinate 355,482,218 of CM041778.1, read as the reverse complement.
ACATAAAAAATCAAACTTCAAAAATTTGACCCGAGAACCACCATTGTCGTCTTCTTCCTAGCTCCAAATTTCGTTTTTCTTCGTTTCTTCACCAAAATGGACAAATGAGTAGTCAAAATGTAGAGAAAACTTACCCAAATACAATGGTGGAGGAGTATTTTGGATTGGGAGTCGGGAAAGCGCCGAAATCGGACGAAAAAGTCCGCCCCGGACTCGATTTCGGACGTGACTTTCTGCCCCCGTAAGTGCTCGAAATGGGGAGATCTTGGTATGGAAATGCTCAGAATTGAAAGAGGAATGTTTTGTGAGCAAAATGGCGGTGGAATGGAGTGATTTGGTCAAGAAACGAGTGAGATATGGAGGAGAGAAGTTAGGGTTTTGGAAATGGTGAGTGCTGGGATGAAAATGGAGTTTTTGGGACGAATTCCCGATTTGAATCGGCTGGGGGAAGACACTAAGTGGAACGTCGTTTGGAGGTCAAACGGGCGCGTCTGAGTCAACGTCCGGGGCCACGGACGGCGCGTCCGGGGTCACGGACGCCCATTTTTTCCTCTCTTTTTTTCTTTTCCGAAAACTAATTGGTTGATTTTAAAAGAAAACTAAGCAAAACAAAATATTCTCTTTATTCATCTCGAAATTAGAAAAAAGAACAATTCATTGAGTTCTAAGAAATCAGAAATTCCTAGGATTAAGTGTCTAAAATGCAAGCTTCCTCTTGACAACTCTTGGCTCGGCTACCCCCCCCCCCTTTCTTCGTCTGAATGCATCCACCTCCTCCTTTCGACCGTATAGCCATTTCCGATAACTTGCTGAGAGCTCCAAGTCTTCAGGTGCTAGGGGCTTCACCACCTGAACTTCCCCTTCGAGTCGATCCATCATGATCGCATGAAGAGCCTCATGATCGTATGCTTTCCTTGGCGCTTCATATAACAAACCCTTGGGTCGGTTTTGGGCTCGCCCGATCTGACGGCTGGAACGCCACGGATGAATGACATGAAAGTTCTCAAAACCAGGCAACGAGATCCCTCCGTAATAACCCCCACACGCTCGAACTCCTTCAATTTTCCAAGTCGAGACTGTCCATCGGACCTGATGTCCCTGCTGAATAGAGTTCAAGAAAGCCGGCCATCCGTTAACCGGTTCCTCGGGGGTGCGTCTTCTAGGGAGGTGCTGAATCGTGAACGTCTGGTTGTACTCAGGAATCAGCTTGAGCCGCTCAAAAAGCCAAACTTGCAGAAGGTAAATGCTTCCTTCGAAGAAGTAGGGGGTATCTTTTGACTTGGGCCATGAATCCAGACTCTGAATAATTTGTGCAACTATCAATGGTCCCAAGGAAACCAGCTCGAACCTGTAGAAGCAAAGGGAAAACTTTTCGGTGTATAGCCATGTACGGGGTTCTAAAGAGGTAGACTGCTAGCAATGCGAGATCGAGAAAATTCCTCTTGTGCTCCAAGGAGATCTCAGAGGTAATGAAGTCTGAAAGAGTTTCCACTGGCAATCCCTCGGGCCCTACCATTCCTAGCAACTGGGTTGGGCTTAGCCCAAGTAAATGGGAATGAGCCTCGACCGGTGAGGGTGTCAAGTTCGGTACTACCGGGCTAGCTAGAGTATTGGCCCCTAGAAGTGCGTCGAATTCCTCAGGCAGCAGAGTTAGCTCGTTATCTCCAAACTTGAAAAGATGTTCAACCGGATCCCAATGGTTAATAGCCGCTCTCAGGAAATCTTCGTGCAATCGTGTCTGGGATAAATATGCCAAAGTGTGGAGGATAGACAACTTGTTGACCTTCTTTGACCAGTTGAACACATCTTTCATAGTTCTGTCACAGGACTTGTTGAATTCGAAGCAGTGGGCCATGGACTTTTTTCCTGTTTCTATCAAGAAAAGAAAACACATACAGGGTATCAATCAGCACACAAACAACTGGGACTTCGAACTGGGTTGGGCCAACTGTGGGGTGATTCCCTATCCGTTCTATGTCTAATCATGGGCCAATCACAAGAGCAAACAAGGTTCCACACAAATTCAAAATGTCCTCACCCGACGACCTTGATTAATGGGTATGGATCAATCCGGAGAGGTGCTTGGGGCGCTGGCCCAGGTCACCACAAAGGAATAGGGCTTGCACGCTATCCTCTTTGGGCTCCCCCACTTTTTTCACATCACCAGAAGGTGTGCATCTACGGTCGGGTCTTTGACTGACCAAACAATGGGCTAGGTAAGGGTACTGCCAGGAAAATGCTTGGGGCTAAAGCCCAGGTATTAAGGGGGTGTGGTTAGACGACACCCTCCTCTTTTCCCCCACTTATTCACATCACCTAAAAGGTGTGAGTCCCTGACAGGGGACCCTCAAACGGGTCCCGGGAAATTGGTTTGTGGTCCCTCGCTCTCATATGATGCAAGGGTGCAAAAATTAAGGTGTGCACAAAGGTAAACAAATAAAAGCCATAAATAAAACAATTCGAGTTAAGCCCTCTTTCTTAAAATTAAACAAGTTAATATCAAGAAGTTTGTCCCCAAGAGTCGCCAGTCTGTGAGCCTCGATTTAAACCCTATCCTATGTGGATTAAGTTGATTAGGATCTAATCGGGTTTTAGGTCCACTTATAACCTAAGATTAATAACTATGTCATATAACAATAATTATTAAAACCTAAGCTAGCTCACTGGAACCTATTATGAGTCGCCACCTAATTTTAACCTAGAGTAAATCAGGAAAGGTAGAGTTCGGATTCGGGGGCTTGGTATTCGACTTATTTAGGGTTCAATTACTTTCATTACCCTTCCTAGGTCGTTTTTCCTCTACTTGTTTATTACGGCTTATTACGAGTCGTTTTAACCTAAGTGCGCGAGCTTCTGTTTTTTTGTGTTTTTTAGCATTTTTTGACAGAAAACTAAAGTGAAATTGAAAGATACCTAAACTAGGGTTTCGGAGGCAGAATTAGGTCGAATTTTGCTTACGTCCGTAGCCACGGACCCCATGTCCGAGACCACGGACCCCAGTTAACCTAATTATACAGAAGAGTCGAAATTAAAGGAAAACAAAAAATTGCAAAGTCCGGGGCCACGGACAGGCTGTCCGTGGGCCCGGACATTATTAGAAAACCTAAATTTTGAATTTTTTAAAATCCCGCCGCCGTCCGTGGGCGTCCGGGCTTACGGACAGGGAGTCCGGGACCCCGGACATGACGTCCGTGGGTGCGGACCGCCCTCGGACGGCGGCGTTGAGGCTGTTCCCGAAGGTGTTTTTGGCTCAAATTTTATGGGTGTGTAGCCTGAAAGATGTACAAGACGTTAGTGATTGAAAGTTCTCAATTTGAATTCGAATTAAGCACGAAACTTGGTAAACAATTTATTGGACATAAACTTAAACAAACAGCAATACAGAAGCGTAAAAAGGTTAGTTTGAACCCAAAATTTGACAGAGAGTTAATAAGGTCGTGGGGAATTAGAAAAGTAGAATTGTAACCTGTTTTACCTTCGAACTCAAGAGGATTCTTCACGTCGGGATTCTTCGGAGGCTCCGATGGTGCCGGTTCTGGATTGTGTTCGACCCGAGCTTCTGGTTGTTGATTGTTGAAGGTGTTCTTCACGTTTTGGAGGTGGTTTGGTTGATGTTTGATGATTGATGATGTTGTGGGAGTTGAAAAATATGTTTTGGTGTTGATTTGGTGAGATTTCGGTGTTTGATTGTGGCTCTGGAGTTCAAAAACGTGGAGAGAGAGAGACGGCTGCCTTCTTTGAGAGTCTAGGGTTCTTGAGGTTATGAGATTCTGATTTTATCCAAAAACCTATCCCCTTATATAGACTTTCTTAAAGATAAAGAAAATCTAGTAAAAGTAAGATTTTTTGGTATTTTAATTAAAAGACTTCCCAAAGGAATTTTGCTGTGAAATTTTAACCACATGTCAAGGATGGATATTATGAATTTTCTGAGGTGGAACCGAATTTTTTAAATGCTGGAATATTTTTAAATTGAATTTCCCGTCAGATTCAGTCAGAAATTGCTAGAAAATTATTGGAAATTCAAAAAATCAAAATTCCAAACGCCATTATGCTTAAAATGCCATCCTCTACATCTGGATTAAAATATCAAAGCATTTCAAGCTGGTTGATTTGGGCATCCTTTGGAGGAGGAGAAATCCTATAGGGTCTTAGGAGCCTTAAAAATTACGAAAACGCCCCTGACAATGGTGAAGCTGCTCCCCATGCATGGAACACCCCGCCAATCGGCCGAATCTCTCACTACTTGATTGAATATCCTCACAACACCAAACCTCGTAGACCTTAACCAGGGGGGTCAAATTTTGGGTATAACACTATCTAAATGGCACGGCTTAATCTCTGCATTTACATTGTCATCTCCTATTTAAGTCACTACATATGTAGATGCTGGCTGGGTAACTAGCCCGAGCACAGACGCTCTATGATAGGGTATTGTATATACCTAGGCGTGAATCCTATCTCCTGGCAATCTAAGAAGCAGGAAACTGTGGCTAGATCTACCACAGAGGCGGAATATAGATTCATGGCTTCTGCCACCTCTGAACTTACATAGATTCATCATATTTTGAGTGAATTAGGGATTCGATTAAAAGAGCACCTACACTATGGTGTGATAATTTGGGGGCTACATACCTCACAGCGAACCTGGTGTTTTACTTCCCGCGCCAAGCATATTGATCTTGATTTCCATTTTGTGCGTGAGAAGGTGCCAATCGATTTATGCGAATCTCCTTTCTCTATGGCGATGCTTAGACTGCTGACATCCTCACGAAACCCTTGACCGTTTATCGTCATAGAGCGTTGTGTTCCAATCTCAGACTTGTCGAGCTTGCAACGAGGGGGAATACTAACACAAGTATACCGAGGCCCATTGTTCTGGCCCAAAACAATAAACAAGACAATGGCCCATACGACAAATCTATACATAGCTCAGTCCAGCATTACTCTTTATCCATGTACATATAAATAGATGCTGTAAAAAAAAGCCCTACGGATGTATAAGCAGTAACACACAATATGACAAAATCAGCATTCCTAAAATAACAAGATTCACCTAGATGAAAGGCCGACGAGAAGAAGGGAGTAGCTTGCGGGGAAGAATGATGAAGAGATAGTGGAGAAGATGAATAGTCTGCTACCCGTGATAATATTTGAAACATGCAAGGGTAGAGTGGTAATTTCCAGCCAAATAACCCCACATTCCAAAAGCCTGATTTCGACCAAGTCTTTTTTTTTTCTGTGGAAATTAGACATAAAACATATTAATAATTTAACTTAAACAAATCTGTTGGTAGATGTGTTGCCGAAATGCATGACATTCTTGACCCATGGCTCACAAAATTTTTGGCGTTGACTTAGCCATGTGGTATCCAATACACCGTGAAGGGATGTTTTGCTCCGTACAAATTTACCAATCATTCGTATAGTTCTTCGAACTGTGCGAGGGTAGGGGCGTAACAAGCCGCTGCCAGCGATACACTACTGCTTCAGTTGCAGTTGTGTCAACCTTCAAGATCTTCATCGCTTTCACAGCCACGTTCTTGGAGATGTGCCACCGACATAGAAGATGTGGGACCAAAGGAAATACCACTTAAAGGGAATTCACTAACGCCTTGTCATTGTCAGTGACAAAAACATAGGGGAGGCACGTCAACAACTTCACAGCTGGTAAAGCATCCAAGTGTATGCAGACTCGTCCTCTTTGACTGCAAAACAAAATGCTATACTGAAGTTCTTACCGCATGATGTCACTCTGATGAACTCCACTAGTGGCATTTAGTACAGGTTCGTCTTGCAAGTGCTATAATGAGCATCACATACGGAACATCTAAGGAAACGTGAGCGAAAAAGGGTGCATGAACAAGATAAGGCACAACCTAGATTTACCCCTGCAAAAATTACGTTAATGAATACAAACCATCCATGACATGAATAGCCAAATAAACAAACACCATATACAAATGTGCGAACACTTACTCGCGTCTTTCTTGGACTACCAACTGTAATTACGTTCATCCAATGAGTGCATGAAGGATGCTACATCAGTACGCCCGCCACAGTCTTCCCTTCTAAATTTTGTAACCAGATTATGAATCGATGTTTTATCGGTCGTGCTGTCAGGGTTCTTGTCATGCAGATGGGCCCACATGCCTTGGTGCAACTCAGCTCATGTGCAGACTTCTCATACGTGCTCTTTCATCCACGCTAAAGCGGGGACGCACAAAGTGCAATTGTGGATTACTAGCCAACTCATGGTTTGCATCGACTGCATTACTAGGATAGACCACCCTGCAGCCCCCACCGCTGATGCTTAGGCAGAACGGGCAGTTGCATTTCTTCGTGGTGCGCCGCCGCATTTGACTAGATAGACGATTCACCTTGGCTATTTGCGGTCTACTCTTGTTGTACCTCTCACCGTCAATACTAATTCGCGTTGTCCCTAAGAGTTTGTCTGATTAAAAAATGTTGTTATTACGGGCGATGCGAATCGCATGGGTAGCAGCTTCCTCTCTATCCGTAAATATTTGACTCGTATCAAACGGAAGACTTGTGTCTACGTTAACTTATTCCTCATCGAATTCACCATCATTCTTACCCTAACCAAAAACAATTAATACTTTTGTTTAGTCACATGATATCACTCGTAAATAGGAAACTATACTTAAGAATAAATAACACATATATCAAACAAATTGTCAACCAGTAGATCATAACGAAGTAGACCAAAAGACAAATGTGTCGGCGCAAACGGACCCATAAACTGGGCTATAACGAAGAAAATATAGCAATTTTAAGACCGGAACCCGGCGACGCCAACAGAGAAGGGTCGGCTTCGACACCGATAAGGAGGGGGCGGCGCCGACGCCGGCAAGACAGAGGGCGCGCTAGCATCGGTGTTGGTGGGATGGCGCCCGCGCTGTGAGTGATAGGCTGGTGGCGGCGCCGGGTTCCATCTGCTACTCGGGAATCATTTTTTGCTTTTTTGGATAGTTTTTTAACAAATTTTGTCTACATTAACACCTAAATTGTCAAAAAAACCAAGAAAAATACCTCAGAATGGGCCTCTCGTGAGTTCTCCTCGGTGTTAACATCATCTACGCACTCGTCGCAGATCTCCAGATCACCACCTTCGTTATTTTGGCTGCGTTCGATAACATTTTTTGGGTAGTTTTGGTCTGGTTGTTTTGGCTGGCTGTTTTGTGGTAGTTTTGCTGGTTATTTTGTGCTGGTTGTTTTGTGGCTGTTTTGAAAACTAGTGTTCGGCAGGCGGCGGTTTCGTCTGGTTGTTTTGAATAAGTTAGTTATGTGTAGTGCGTTTACCGTTTTCGCTATTACAATTAAAAATTTTATATTACATTTTAAAACAATTTTTGTTAATAAGTAAAATATGTAGATATTCATTGTAGCCTTTAATAATTATTCTTTATTAATATTTTAGTGACAATTAATTTATAATATGTATACATACTAATATAAATAAATTTTTTATAAAAATAAAGAAATAGACCATTGTATTTAGAGCAAATATTAAATGTTATATATAAAAATAAAATTTTATGGATTATATTTAGTATTTAATATAACATATCAAATGTATTAATACTTAAGATTATTTTAATTTTTAATGGAATAAATAATATCATTGAAATGAAAAAGCAATTCTTTCTATATAAAATAATTGACTGTAAGGGAATATATATAGCTATCACTTATTATTTTATTATTATATATTGTTTAATTGTTGATAAAATATTTATTTTAAACATATATTTATAGTTAAACAATATATTCTATTCAATTAAATATTATTTAATGAAATTCAAAAACAGAAATTTAAATTTAATACTGGATATGCCAAGAAATGAAAAATAACGTATATTAGCACATAAAATTATTCTTTAATTATTAAGCACGGTATAAAACTATAATAATTTTGATATACTGACAAACCATAATAGTTTGTACAAACAGTTTTGTAATTAATCATTACTTAGCAAGTTGAATACTTATAATTGATATTTCTGAAATATACTACAATATTTTGTACTCTAATAATTTTGATATAATTGAAAGTTTACATCGTAATTTTTATTAGTTTGCTGCTCTATTCCTTGTAGAATATTTATTATAATTGATAGATAGTAATAGTTTTAAAAGACTATTTATCTGTATCTGAATAAACAATTTAGAAAAACACTACTAATTTAAAACTATGTTCTATATTATTTTCATTAATTTATAATTTAGTATATCAATCTTTATAAAAAAACTGAAAATAAAAAAGGGAAAATAAACTAATTTGTAATATATTATCTATATATTTCATTTTAATTAAATTTTGTGTCAAATTTAATATATAATATCATTTTTAAATATAATTATAAATTGAAAATTTAAATTAATTTATTTTTTTAATTTTTTATTTTAAAATATTCTCGCCTCCTTAATTACAGTTTTCTGGCTCCACCTCTGTTTACGGTATTCATTATATTTGCAGCATAAATTGTTGGTTGTTTTGTGGTTGTTTTGTCTGGTATATTTGTGGCTGTTTTGAAAATTGTTGTTCGGTTGTTGGCGGTTTGGTATTTTTTTGTCAAAAATGTCAAACTCAAAAATACCACATTTATACCATATATACCATCACCGAACGCAGCCTTTTCTCCATCTTTTTTGCTCTTCTTACCGAAAAATTTCTTCAAACCTTTCAAAACATTTTCACTCTTCCTCTCTCTAACTATATAAGATTTCTGAATTTGAATATGATTTCGTGATGTACCACCTTTCTTATATAATGAAATTTGGGTGTGCTTCGTAATATGTCACAAATTGTCAGTAAATATAGTAATTTTTAGAAATTATTGAAATAGGGGTAAAATAGTTATTTTCTGACTGAGTGAATTAAATTCTGATTGCGCGTAGTGACCCTCTCTTAAAGTCTCACTTGAATTGCTCTATTTGGGACACGCATCGGAAAATAACAGATTCCTCATGCTGGTTGCTGGACCTTATTATGCTTAGTGATAAGATAATGAATAAGGGACTAAACGGACAATCTTGTATGGTTGTGAGTACGGTAATCTGGAGCTTGGCAAGATGTACTAGCCTTTTTATTTACAACCTGCTGTGATCGGATAAAAAGAGATGATATTAAAAAACTTTGTTATCCTCCTAGATACCCTGATTGGGAAGTTAATGAAAGATAGAAAATATTCACAACTACGGGGGTCTAAACTAAAAGAGCAAGTGTTGCCTTTTGATGATAAAGAGTCATCTAATCACCTTTTTCAGGTGAGAGTTTTTGCCAGAGGTGTTTACAACTATGGTGCATTGTGGGATTGCAAGTTACCCCTTAGTTTAAACATGTAAATCTTGAACAATAAACAATAAAGATGGAATCCATTTGTGATCAGCTCTCAGATGTAATCAGAATAAAACAACGGAAAACTTATGAAGATACTGAAATTAATGATAAACGCTTGTTTGGGTCCACACAGAGCCGTCTTTAAGGCTAAAATAACTGTAGGTTGGTTCGAAAACAAATTGACCATAAGTTGATTCGTAAAAAAATGACCATAAGCTGTTATATTTACTAGGGAAATTTCATGAAATGCCACAATATTTTTGGCTAATTCATGAAATGTCACTAAAAAAAAGAAAATCATGAAATGCCACTATATTTTCTGAAAAATCCATGAAATGCCATTATAGTTGGAAAAAAGACAAAAGTACCCCTACTAGTTAACAAAGTACTTTTAAAGTTCACAATATGCCCCTAAGTGTTAAAAATTAAAAAAATTAAAATAATTAAAAAAATTAAAAAAAATCATTAAATATTAAAAAAATAAATATTTCATTTTTATAATTTATTCAATACCATAAAAAGAATATGAGTTCTAAACAAATAATTATACCAATTTTTCTACCAAATAGTACCATAATGTATACCAAATAATACCATAATTTTTGTAATAAAGTAAATAATTTTTTTATATTACTGATAAATTTAAAACTAAAATTCTAAATATAATAAATTATTGAAAATAGAACGACTGAGAATACATATATAACATACAATATTAAATAGTAAAAATTGTTTGAAAGGTAGAATAAAACGTTTTCAGAATAATAATATGCAACTTATTAGGAGCAAGTAATGATAACCAAAGAAAGAATAAGTTACATATTATTATTTCTGAAAACGTTTTATTCTACATTTCAAACAAGGTTTACTATTTAATATTGTATGTTTATATTTATTTATATATATATTATATATATATATATATATATATATATATAAGTCGCTCAATCTCAAATAAATTATTATGTTTAGAATTTTAGTTTTTAAATTTTATCAGCAATATAAAAAATTTATTTACTTTAAGAAATATAATCTAAATTGATAACAAATAATAATTAAAAAATGTATGATAAAAATTATGGTACTTATTTGGTATAAATTAGAAAAATTGGTATAAATTATTTGTTTAGAACTCAATATTCTTTTTATGGTATTGAATAAATTTTAAAAAATTATTTTAAATTTATTCATTTTTTTAATTTTTTATAATTTTTATAGTTTTTTTATATTTATTGTATTTATTTTTGTTAATTTTTAACACTTAGGGGCATTTTGTGATCTTTAAAAGTACATTGTTAACTTGTAGGAATATTTTTGTCTTTTTTCTATCTATAGTGGCATTTCATGGTCTTTTCAGAAAATATAATAACATTTTATAATTTTCTTTTTTTTAATGACATTTCATAAATTAGCCAAAAATATAGTGGCATTTCATGAAATTTCCCTATTTACTATTAGTGGTACGCTAGGAATAGCAGCTTATAGCAGTCAATTGGGAGTTTAGATATATAGAAAGTAAACTCTAAATATATATATTTATATCAATTTGTTTCAAAAACATATGTCATTGTGTGGATCTTGTTGGCTTTTACTATCAATTTCTATACCAATTCCACAATTTCTCATCTAATTTATTTGAGGAGCTGCCATCTATTTTAGTGACACTACCAATTTCTCTATTTGTTCTAGCAGTTGTATTTGAAAACTGACTACAAATGGAGTATTCTATTTATCACCAATGTCCTATGATGAATTTGACTTTGTTTAATTTTTGTTTTGATTGCAATAATAACATCCTTTTGAAATTAATAAATTTAAGGATGCTCAAGTTAATTCATGTATTACTATATCAGTCTCAAATTTCAGAAGGGTGTAAATACACGACATAAGACGCTGTCACGCTGAGCGCCCCCAATTGGATGACATTCTAGTCAAGCATAACCCAAGGAATTCAGACCTCAAATGGAGACAATAATTACGCTAGGCATCCTCTGAATCCTTTTCTCAGTGCTGTTTCATCAAGATGTTTTCCTATGAACACAAGCTTGTTTACCCTCTTCTCATCTGGTTCCCATGTTCGCCCAGGGCAACCATCTAACATAGAATGCACACCCTGGAAGAAACAAGAGCAAAAAGATAGACTACAACGGATGATTTGAAAGCCAGATATCAAGAGTATTACTTTACAGCGAACCAAACATTTCAAAAAACAGATGATGATAACTAAGTAAACATAAGAGGTATAACTTTGGACTAAAAAAGATCAAATGTCTGTGCGCTGTATCACCTGGAGAACATAACACTGCTCAGAGCCAGCAACAGAAAGAACTCCCTTCAACCTGTACATATCATCACCCTTCTCCTCCAATAGGCGCTCAAGCCAATCATCAACCTGATTTTTTACAAGTTAGAATCACTTCTCGTTAGATTCTGTAATTTGAAGGAGCTTCTATAGCTTAAAGTTACTCATAGGCAGTTGGAAGTCCCTAGGTTTAGACTTTCATGACCAACTTCATCACTGAATAGTGATTTCATTAAAATTGGCATTGAGCTACTTGAAGCATGTAAAGATACAAGGTAACAGCCTAAGCGTCATGTTAGCATCCCAAACAAACCTTACCTCATCTAGATCAAGTGTTCCCTCGCAAACGATACTGACACTTGAGACAGCTGAATCATGGACATGGTCATGGTGGTGGTGTCCCCTTGCATGTTCTGTGAAACCGCCCATCAATTAAATGGCAAAATCAAGCTTAGTGTAAAAATCCAATTCAAATATACAGATAAAAGTATCAGTAACTACATATAATAAAATGTTTCATTAACCGAGTTTATGAAATCCTCAACAATAACCAGAGAATGCCAAGAAAGTTGAAGCCTATGACAATAATGCATTCGGAGGATGCAGGAGAAAAGCAGGAGATAGTCACCATGCTTGTGTTCATGGTCATGGCCTGCACATGATGTGGATTTTACTTGAACTTCAGCTTCAATTCTGCAAGTGTAATAGACTTGAGATATTAGATTTTTTTTTTAGACACGCATTATTGTAGAAACATCTACTTCCAACCTACTGCGTCAATGGAGTCACCAGGAAAGTGGAGATAATAAGTATTCTAGATGATGAAGAATGGGAGGTTCACTTCCTTTCTTTCCCTCTCTTTAAGTGAAAGTGAAAAAGACTAGTGCATAGTAATGTTGGTCCACCCGCTAGTTAGAAACTAACCTCTCAAGATCATATCCACCAACTCCTAGAACAAAGTCCATGTCAACAGCTCCATATCTAGCTTGAACAATCTGAGCTATCCCGTTCATATGCTGGAAGGAGAGTAACATAAATATTACAGAAACAATCAATAGTGTATCAAATAATTATTTATAATTAATCAACAGAAAATCCAGTTGCAATTGGAGAACAACTATACCCTGAGTCTCTTGTACAGGTTTTCCCTCGCCTCTGTCACCAAATCTACCTGCCATGAAGAAGATTCAAGAGATAAACCACCAGAATCAACAAACAATACTTAGTGGGGAACTTACAAGTCCCTCTCACAAAAGGAAGACGAATATGTATGCCTTGTTTATGATAATTCGATCAGCATAAGCAACTTGCTCCACCGCCTCATTCACCACAAATCTTGGCTTCACTTCATCCAAATGTTGCAACGCATGCTTGGAATCAACCATTGTGACAACACCATCAAGTTTTATATGACGAGATAACCTCTCACTGCAAAATGTTTCAATTACAGGGCCTGGTTTTGCAAGACCTACTCAGAGCAAAGGATGACGAAGTTTAAAACGAGACCCGTGTGAAACAAGTTACAGAAAGTAAAGCTGATGAGAACAGCAAGCTAAAGCATACAAAGGCAACTGGACATAAATAACAGAACAGCTGATCCATATTTCTTCAGAACAGGTCAGGCCACAAGTAGCCATTAACCTGTTGTTTCTATGACAATGTGATCAAACTTATCTCGTCTCTTCTTGACCAAATCCAACAGCATCTTAACCAAATCTCCACGCACTGTGCAGCAAAGACAACCATTATTAACCATAACAATGTCCTCGTTGGAAGATGAATGACTGGCCACCAGCGAACCATCAATATCAACCTCTCCAAACTGCGTTGGGGCAACATAACTCAAGATAGGACAAGTGCTTTTAGAGAAAAGAAAAGCAGCGCTTCTTTCAGAGTCTAGGAACGGATAAAGTAATATTGAAATGCACGTTGCAACAACAGATACCTCATTTTCTATAACTGCAATACGCTTCCCATGATGAGCGGTTAGAATATGATTCAATAGAGTGGTCTGCCCAGAAATTTGAAAAAGTGTTAGCATGATCGGCCCAGATTAAAAATATCAAAAGCACTAGATAAGGACAGAATACTAAATTGGTTCACGACAATTCCATCTTCCGTCACTTTTTATCCTTTTATCGAGTACTTATATTCAGATACAAAATTTACATCATTTATATGATATGAATCCATCCCAACAGATTTATCAAAGAGCCATTACAACAGCTTCGGTATTATCATAAATTCTAAATAGAGAAGATCATGGTCTAATAGATGAGTTCATCATCATCAGCTAGACCGTCAATCAATCCAATAAACAGTCCACCAACAACTACAACCAACCAGAACCTTTGAAAATCCACCGAAGTTCATTTCCAACAACTTTCACGCTGTCATGGCAAACTTGTGTTTCGAGAGGAAAAAGCCCTTCACTCGCAACAGCTCAAACTTTAAAGGTTAAATGGGATGTCACCACAAAGTCATCCAACATCAGATCATCCAATACTTCTCTAGAATATTATCTTCTACTGGCTGCAAGCAGCTAAGTTGAAAAAGTTAAAAACATATAGAAACCGACATCACATAAAGAAAGCGACTATGAAAACCCACCTTTCCAGAACCCAGAAAGCCAGTGATTACAGTGGCAGGGACACGAGCATCCAGGCCCAGAGACGGTGTTGGAAGGGTAGAGCTCGGACGGAGCCAGACGCCAAGCCCCTCGAGCTCCTGGTTAACCAGCCACGAGCGCCCGAAAATGCAGGTCGAGGAGAAAGAAGCGAATGAATGCATCTTCGGGAGCCAGTCCATACAACTTCGGGATGGACAGATGAAGAATTGCATTGGGGTTGAAATCCAGGCGGGAAATTTGGTACATAGTTCGACCATAAACCCTGGAGAGTACCCGTTGTGCAGCCATAGTTGGGAACAATGTAGTGATCTGAGGAGGATTCGGGAGATAGGGAAGGGTTTAAGCAGAAAAGAAAAACCCCTTCTGCAACAGTATACTCGCAGAGGCGCCGTTTATTAGCTCGTTTCCCACCAAAATATACAAAATTACTAATTATTTCAGTAAAAAAATTATTTTAAATCATATTTACTCCCTCCGTCCTGAATTAACCTGTTTGCTTTATGACACGTTTTTCCACTTCATTATTAAGCATATAAGATATAATTTTATAAAATTAAATTTGTAACATATAGTTTATCATGTAAGGAATCATATGTAAAATTTAAATTTTCAAAATTAATTTATCTTATATGTTAAAAGTTGAAGTCAAACGACATGTCCAAATAGTAAACAAGACGGTCAATTCAGGACGGAGGGAGTATATAAACTTGTAAAGAAGTATGGATGTAACTTTTTTTTATTAATTTAATATCCTATTGTGATTTAGATAAAGAAGTTTATACTTGATGAATAGTGATTTTTATTAATTGTAGTACAAATATATATTTTTCGTCAAACTTGATTATGTTGCAATGCGTTGGGTTTTATTTTTTCTTGAAAAAATAAAAATCTACATCTAAAATATCTTTAACAGTAATTTATTTTTACTAATTGCAGTACAAATTTTTCATCCAACTATCCGAAATAGGTTGAAATATGTTGGGCATATCTTTTTTCCTTGAAAAAAAATACAAATCGACATTTCGAACAGCTTAACAGTCATTTATTGAACATCTTGAATCACAACTAAGTTACATAACATATTACAAGACATTTGAGTCCAAATTATTACAGTAGTACTATGGCCCACCTATCTGGCCTAGATTGTAGGGTAAATCCAAGTTCCAACCGTGTTTGGATTTCTGTAGTAAAACCATTACGGTAGACATGGGGTAGTGGTGAATCTTGAACCATACAGAACCTAACAAAATGTCTGTGTCTGCACGCTCCTATGTGGATCTGTCCCCTTGGACAACCATGGTTATTATGATCTTCGATTGGGAGGAATGTACTACTTCCGACATTCCCATATATAGTAGAGTAGAACACCACTATAGAAGTATAGCGCATAGTGATCACGGTCCTCATTTTTGTGCTCATCCATTTGTCCGAGGTAATGGGCCATCTTCACTAAAACATATTTCCCTCAGCATCTCGTTGTATCGTGTCATGTTGAACATGTTATGATACGAATATGTTGCGGACTCGATGTGTTTCATTTCAGTGAACAATGCCTTGCGGACTTGTTTCTAGCTATCTTAATTCATGTACAGGTAATCCGCCACCACCCTCAAACCACAATTACCATCTGGGAGAACATTAATATATTCAGTTTTATATTGACAAAGGTTTTCCTGGAAGTCTCCAACGTACTGTAATTTATCCATAAACATGAAACGTCCATGAGATGAAGATCCTGTGTTGAAGGATCTTCCAGCAGATGGTGCTTCTTGGGATTGGCTCACCCGTGGTCGGTCACGCTCCCAAGAAGGTTCCCGCCGGTTGGTCTAGATGGCCCTGGAGGTCTGCCAATCCCTTGTTGCTCTAGTGGTTCTCCCAAGTCGCATGATAGATCTGGATGGATGAAAGTGTGGATGTGACCATAACATCTTGCCATTAGTGTTGGATCCTCTACTGAGCCACCTCAGCAAAAATAGCTTGCCACCTCAACAGCAATAGTTTGCCACCTCATTTACTCTGTTTCTTTGTAGTCTAACATTTGTGCCGATGATTCATTATTCTTCCATCTTAGAGTGTACCAGAAATGGTGTACATCTCTCATGAAAAACTGGATACCATTATCCAACATGTTGTTTAGCCTACATGTACATGGTAGTCCATGGTGTCACCTTATCACACCCACAAAGTGAGCTATATGTTCCAATGTAATCCCCCGACCAAGCTCCTTGACTATCTCATCTGAGCATAAGACACTAACCTTTCCCGATTAGATCAGTAATAGAAACCCTTTTGTGCTCCTTTCTGCTTTTCGTCCGTGCACCTTCAAAGTCCTTCTTCAACTCTCTCATCTAAGTGTTGACATGGTCATTAATTTTTGGGAAGATGACATCCAAAGTGTGTCTAGAACTCTTCAGTCTAGCCTTCAGAGCGCTCTCAACCCTGTCACATGTTTAAGTACATGTTAGTTCTATTTCATGGGATGCATAAGTTAAAATTTAGCAGATCATTAATTGTACCTGTTTGTCGTTGTGTTCCCGAAGTGCAACACGTTCTTGACCCATGCCTCTACAAACTTTTCATTGTACCTCTCCCAAACTGCTGTCACGTATGTCATAAGGTGTGGATAGTTTATGTATGTATCTTTGAATACTTGTAGTTGGTCTTTCTACTTATCTTCTGTGTTTGAGTACACAACTGAATTCCACATTCTGACCGTAGCTGCCGCCCTGCCTCTACTCCCCATGTACTTTTCCGCCTTCTCCTGGATGTTTCTGCTAATGTGCCACTGACATAGAAGATGGTTTGAATCTGGAAATACCTCTTCCAAGGCATTCATCAGCGCCAAACAGCTATCAATAATGAATGGCGAGGTATTACTAAGTAGCCTTAAGTTTTGAAGAGCCCACACGTACGTGTCAGTCAATTCGGTAACAAGAAAAGCGAAGGTGATGCTGAAGGTCTTCCCAACACTTGTTATGTTGATGAACTGAACTGGAGGCATCTTGTCGATGTTTCTTGTAAGTTGTGTCTATGCCTATGACATACGGAAATGCATATAGAAGTTCTCTTGAGGTTGGGTGTGCAAAGAAGATAGAACCAAGTCTTGTAGTATCATCTAACATGTAGAAGATGACCAAAATCATGTTATATGAAGTTGACGGTACACTAAAAAGATATCTATTAAATGTATGGCATACAACATGAGGTATCTTACCTGGCTGGGTCGTATAATCATAGTAATACTTGTTTCCGACTAGATCACAGATTTTACACCATCGAATGACCATTTCTCTTGTCAAACTTTGTTTTTTGTATCCTATTGTAGATATCTTTCCTAGTTGCGAATGTGCCAGGGTAGAGTGTCTTAAGCTCTAAATAAATAATGGAAGGTGGCACACCATCTCGGATTCTATGATTAATGATCATCAACTTCTCATTGGTTAGACGCTTACCTACAAAATGGCCCTCTGTCCACTTCGCAAGATGGTGATTATGCCACTCTTTGTGCACAACTATCATACACCCATATTGTGTGTAATATCCCTTGATTTTGAAAGGGCAACCACATCTTTTCGATGCAGATGTCTGCGTCGAACGATGATACCAGGTTGGTCTTGCATACGTGGTTTCCCATATCTCTCGCACGTGAAATAGAAATCTACACTTGTTCGGGAACTTTGAATTATGGTGTAGACGTGGTTGGGATGACCAACATTTTCTACCCAATTCTTAGCATCTTTTTTTATTAGCCAAGGTTTGATCTGTGTAGAACAAATACCCTGTGTCGACCACAAGTGGCCTGTTAAAGTCCCGTTGCAGGAACTCATCCATCCGTGCATGTCTACCCTGAACTTCTTCATCAAAATCGTCCCAGCTATCACCTGTGGTTTCATCACTTTCCTACAAGAAATGTTAAGAGAATGTAAAAAAAAACACAATATCAACAATGGTACGATAGTGTTTTATTGTAGAAATACATACCACACTGGATGCTGGACTATACTCATAATCCTAATCGGAATTGGAATCCATGCCGCACTAGTTTGTGGTTTCTTTGAAGATGACAATAGGGAGTGTTTGGAGAAAACGAGTACAACAAAGACTGAAAACAATTAGAAGAAGGAAAGTGAATGTGTGCAGGATAAGTGAAGGAGGAACTTCTTACATAGAGGCTATGGTGTAGAGTTCGGAAAAGTTAAAACGGTAACTTGTGTACTGGACACACTCAATGTACGAAAAGTAATAGGTAACAGTAACCTGGTATGTTCTTGTAGTTCAGTCAAAGTAATTATGTTAGGTTAAAATGGTAACTTGTGTATTGGACACACTCACAGTGTATGAAAAGTAATAGCACTGGTAGAAAAAGAGTCATTTTCGGCGGTTCTTTTGGGCCTTTTTCGGCGGTTTTTAACCGCCGAATATTACACCGCCGAAAAAGGCCTTTCCAAATTTTCGGCGGTTTTATAACCGCCGAAAAAATGACTCTTTTTCGGCGGTTCCAAACGCCAAAACCGCCGAAAATAACGGCTGTCCCAGCTCAAAATGAGGTAAAAATAGAAATTTTCGGCGGTTCCTAGTAAGAACCGCCGAAAATATGTAAAAATGGGCAATTTTCGGCGGTTCTTAAGCTAAGAACCGCCGAAAATTGCCAATTTTTTACTTATTTTCGGCGGTTCTTACTAGGAACCGCCGAAAATTTCTATATTTTTTTTTTGGTTTTTTTCGTTTTAGTTTACAATCCCACATGTGTCAACAAACCTGTAAAATATACAGATACAACATCCAGATATATCCAAACATCTCTCTACATCATA
This sequence comes from Limonium bicolor, assembly GCA_023374045.1. Taxonomy (NCBI): domain Eukaryota; kingdom Viridiplantae; phylum Streptophyta; class Magnoliopsida; order Caryophyllales; family Plumbaginaceae; genus Limonium; species Limonium bicolor. The sequence continues at coordinate 355,463,109 of CM041778.1, read as the reverse complement.
TTGTAGAGGATGTCAATCACTCTTTGTAAGAGAATTGTCAAAAAATCAAAATAATGATGAAATGGTCACAAATGACCAACAACACATTTCAAATGGTCACAAATGACCATATACAAACCATTTCAAATGGTCACAAATGACCATATACATACAACTACCAAGATATTCATTGTACTCAAACCGGTCATCTTTCACAATCTAACTAGCCATAAATTTCTAAACATTAACGTTCTAAATAACAATTCGATCGAAAAAACAAAGTGAAAATCAAACTAAATTCATACAGACAAACTCCGCCCAATCCTCCAACATAGCGTTGATCGTTTGTCTGTCGTATTCGCCAACACTAGGGAAAACCTTTTGAAAAACAAAACAATACAAAATGAGTTAATCATTAAACAAATACATTAAAATTAAAAATATATATATGACTTCAACATACTTCTTCTAATTGATCTTGCATATCACCAAAAAGGGTGATTATGTCATGCATATATCTCATGACATAATACCCACACTCCGAACTCCCGGGTTGACGTGGACACTTAAACAGAGAAAAAAAAGGATTAATTACATAAGACATTTGTTCTATCAATGAAAAACAAGTGATGCATGTACCTTCACTGCAGTCCAGGGGACAGCACCTCTTACCTTATACCAAGCTGTGAAATCATAACACTTTGATATATACTGCACATTAAATGTCATAAATGTATATTAATAAAATTAGGATATCCATGCACAACAAAATTAAATTAAAAGAATTGAAATGCATAAAGAAGTGGTTTATAATGTACTTACAGGTTAAGGTGTGGCTTTATCTTGAGATTATTCGGTAATGAATGCCGAAGCGGATCAAGATATAGTATACGTGCACGATCCAAACACAACACCAGTAGGACCCAATGACCACTATGTAATACCAAAACACTAACATGTCAGTATAATGTCAAAATCAACAAGTACAACATTTAATGGAATTAAAATGATAAACACAAGTTATTACTTTTGATGGTAGGGCAGCAGGAGATATTTCTTTCTCGCTGTGATGCAGTTAGTAATCGCATGCTGTAAGTAGACTTACTACCTTGTACATCAGACGTCACAGCAGTGTATGACGTTCTCTCAGGACATAGAAATCCATACTTGGTAAGTGAAAAAGTTTGCATTTTCTCATGCAAAAACCTATTCATTAATTAAAAGATATAGTAATTAACATTGTTTCAGGGCATCACTTTATAACTTAATTACCAAAAAAGACTAATACTTACAGAATGAATGAGTGGACAACAGTGATAGGCACCCAGTCAGATTTCAGGATGTCCTACACGTCGTTTGTCCACAAGTCGACTTCTAAAACTTCTTCATAGTGAAGAATGTCAGGTTCAAAGCTAAGAAGGATAGAATCTTTAGCAGCTGGGAAGTCACGGATCACATCATGCAACACTTTCATGTTTGGCCCCAAGCGTGCATATATTGAATCATCCACCAAGTTTTCTTTGGGAACGACATTGGTGGATGCTCTGTATTCAGAAGATATAATCTTTGACTTCTTTTTTTCAGGAGACTTTGATTTCTCCTTTAATACCTATTTGCAATCGACATACATTACTAATCATGAACTGAACATCCACACACTTATAATTTACTACAATAACTATATTAAAGGTTTGTATTGGGCGTACCTTCATACACTTCTGAATCAGGCGAACAGGCCATTGAAGAAATGCACCCTTTGCAGACCGAACCGTGTGTACTCCTCCGTAGGTACAGGGAGTTCTAAATCAGGACACGTATAAATCGGTTCGTCCACAGACACTCTCCCGTGATACGGCTGTAATGGCATGCCATGGACCACGTCATTCGAGATGTGTACACTCTTCCTTCTGCAACATGTATATTTTCATTGTTGTACGGGAGCAAGAGGTTGCAGTTTATTGGATCCTACAATTTAATCAGATTAGTAGATGATTGAACTGATAAATATGTAATAAACGATATGACAAGTAATAAAACAGTTAAAGATATAAAAATTTACCTGTAAATATGCGTAAGGATACGGATCATTAGACTCGTGCTTGTGTGCAGTCCAGCAGGATCAGAAGCAGGAGCATACGCATAAGAAGGATCAGAAGCAGGAGCATATGGCTGGGGTGCACCAGTCCCCTGACGCATTTCAGCAAATCTCATTCTTCACTGTTCTTTGATGTTACTGAGGACACGTAAATGCTCATCATAAGAGATCATCTTCTCCTGACTACTACTTCCTTTCCTTGACCCGGGGTTTCCAAATACTTTTCTTATCCCTATGTTAACCCCCCCTAACCCCACTGCTCGGCCTGGATGATCTTTCTTTCCTAGCGCCCGAGACAGCTGGTCATCATGTCGATCAGGAGCCCAAGTCCCTTGGGTTACTTGCTCGTTCATTTCACCCTTTAGAAGTAAATGCATATAGGATTTATAATAAATTATAGGATTGTAATACTGAATTTGAAAAAAAATAAGGATTAAACAAAAGTACTTACCATCTTATCAACAATTTCCTTCGTTTTCTCGAAGGGATACAGACGCTCTCCAGTTTTTGGGTCTTTCTTAGTGCGTGAAAGCTTCCAAAATGTACCCCGTTTCTGGTGGTCATCTAGAGTGCTCATATCCGATGGCAACTCCCCTTCTGCCACCCACTCAGGAACTCTTCTGTTAACCCCTTTAGCACCCAGCAAGTGACGATATTCATTCTTCTTCGCATTTGCTGACTGGGCCTCACGATACTCCTATTATCAAGTAAACATACAAACACGATGATGATTAAAAACATATACATATATAAACTTATTTGTATGTATATACAATACTTAATTATTTAAGAGTTAGTATGTACCTTCGTCTCCATCTTCTTGTCATAAAACTGCTGCCACTTCTCTTGGGTTATTGCTGTGTAGATCTCCCAAGGCTGGCGTGTGTCGCCGTCAGGCCGCTTAAGCTTCTTGGTGATGAACCATTTGACCAGATCATGCTTATGATCTGAAAATTTCTTGCGCATCATCGATTTGACCATGGTGTAGTACTCGGTTTCTGCAGGTATTCGATATCGTTTCTGCATATCATCATAAATGAAAAGGATGTTAGTTATGCATACTTATAAATCGTATCAATAAATACTGCAACTATTGTTTATTTACCTATACGATCTCAAACATCTGCTTCTTCAATCCTTCGTCAACCTGAGTCCAGGAGAGCGTGATATCACAATACTCTCGCACTATGATGCCCAGCTCAGTAGTGAAGTCTCCAGCCCATTCCCCAGTCGGCTGTAGATACTCATTAAACTGCAGCAGCTTCGACTCGATCTTTTTTGACTTCAGAGCTTTTGTAGGACCTCGAGGTTTTACGGTCCTGCTCTCTGGGATCTGTGACCCAGAAGGTCCGGCTGTGTGTCTGCAGCTGGCACATCAGACACTATAATCTCGGCGGTGCCACTACCCCCCTTATCAGTTCGGGCTCGTGACGTGCGGCCCTTCCCTCCACGTGTTTGCCTCTTCCTCGGTCGGGCTGCGTCACTCAGAATCTCGCCGACCGGGTCATCCATATCATCCATTTAACTGTCTGCACAGATAAACAATATGATATTAATAACAACAAAACAAATAATATAAAAATACGTAATCAGATATCATAAAAAATTAATATTTAATTACCTAACAAACAAACACATCATTTATGGTTTTTCGACCCATAGACCCTCATCATGATCAAACCTAGTATACACTACATCGTCTGGAATATCAACAATGTTGGTGGCAGGAACACTGTTAGAAAAGGGTGGTGTCTCATCAAATAATAATTCATCGTCATCAACATCTTGATCAACATTTGTGATCACAAATCTTTTCCCTGGTAAAACTACTGACCATCTGGAATCGATGGGATCTTCTATGTAAAATACTTGTTCACGGTCCTTGGGAAATATGAACGGCTCTTGTGTAGGACCAAGACTTGATAAATCAACCAAATTAAACCCATCATGAACCCGATAACCGTTTCTGTTATCCACCCACTTGCATTTGAAAATAACAAACTTTTGAAACTGATAATCAAGTTCCCAAATATCTTCAATACATCCATAATACAACCTCGAGGTTGAAATGCTGAAGCTGGATCACCTCGGGTGTACTGAGTTGTTGCTGCTTCTACTTTCACCCCGCTATTCTGGTTTAAACATCTATCATCTTGTCGTTTTGTCCAATAGGTGAACCCATTGATGTCATACCCGTCGTAAGATACAGCAGTGGAACCAGGTCAAAGCTAACCAACGGAGCTCTTCACCTACATTATCAGGCGCTAGTGATGCAAGTTTCATAACATGGTCTCTAAACCATGAACAAAAGGTCTTGTTTTGCTCTTTTGTCAACCAAACAATATTCCTCCCAGGATATTGACCTCTTAGTGTAGTCATGTGTTTCTCAAAAAATGGCTCAATAATCTCAAGGTGATGTAAAACGAACAAATGTGCTAACTCCATTGAGGATGAATCAATTGCCACAATTTTTTTCCCAGTAACACCTTGACCTTCTGTCCCTCCCGTGTGTCTAGGTTGTGGTACTCCAATAGCAACTGCACTCTTTAAGTATTCAGTACAAAATTCTGTCACTTCTTCGGTTATTGTCCCTTCTATAATACTTCATTCAGGTCGATATCTATTCTTCATCCTTCCCTTCAAAATTCCCATGTATCTCTCAAACGGATACATGTACCTCAAATATATGGGACCACATAATTTGATTTCCCTAACAATGTGAACAACTAAGTGAATAACTTCCTTTTTTACGGTATACGAGCAACACGTGTTTCAGTCTTTCCGTTGAATAACTTCCTTTTTTTACGGTACGGGTGTGCTGCTGGCAACAATCTACGATGACACATGTACACGTTTTTGCCAGAAAACTTTAGACGATCAGAACAAGTCGTCCTCACATATTGGGCAAGCAAATGTGTCTTTCACCGTGTATCCAAATAAATTCCCGTACGCTGGAAAGTCATTCACTGTGCAAAACAACATGGCACAAAGTGTGAAGTTTTGTCTGCCGTAACCGTCATAAACCATTGTCCCCTGATTCCATAACAATTTCAAATCGTCAATCAGCGGTGCAAGATATACATCGATATTATGTCCGGGTAGTTTAGGACCAGAAATCAACAATGATAACATTATGTATTTTCGCTTCATACACAACCACGAAGGAAGATTGTAAATCACCAATACAACAGGCCAAGTGCTGTGTTGACTACTTAGAGTGCCGTAGGGATTCATCCCATCTGTACATAGCCCGAGTCTCAAATTTAGACTATCACTGGCAAAATCTTCAAATCTTCTATCGATAGTCCTCCACTGCGGTGAATCAGCTGGATGTCTCAGCTTATCATCATTTTTCCTTCCTTCTGCGTGCCATCTTAAATTTTGGGCATCTCTGACATTTGCAAACAGATGTTTGAACCTTGGTATTATGGGTAAATACCAAATGACTTTTGCTGGAGGACTTTTTTTCTTAGAATTGGATGATTGGCCATCCTTATGTTTATAGCGTGACAAATGACATTTTGGACACTGATTCAAATGTTTATTCTCTCCTCTGTATAATACACAACTGTTTGGACATGCGTGTATCTTTTCGTACTCCACACCCATAGGACACATCAACTTTTTTGCATCATAAGTGGATGTAGGAAGATTGTTATCATCTGGAAGCATGTCGTGGAATAGTTCTAGTATTGCCGTAAAACTCTTATCACTCCAGCCGAATCTTGCTTTCAGATTGAACAAGTGTAGCACGGATGTCAATTTTGAAAATTTGGTGCATCCGGGGAACAAAGGGGACCGTGATGCGTCAACTAATCTTTGATATTCATCGGGCTTGTCTGTGAAATTATCCTCAACATCTTGCAGCATAGAGTTCAGTTGTTCAATCTTTTCACTATCATCGTTGATTTCAGTGTCACTCTGATCACACTCATTATCAGGAAATGTGGTATCATCGGTAACCTTTCTTGGTTCACTGTTCTGCTGGGTGGAAGTATGCACCCTGCTACTAGCTTCTAAAGACTCGCCATGCAAAAACCATATCTTATAGTTTGGCATAAATCCACGTCGTGATAGATGAAATCTGATAGCATGTAGGTTAGGGAATTTGTTGCGAAGTTCGCACTGTGCACATGACAGGGAATGTGAGTGTCGTTCATCCTTTTCTGATGATAGAGAGCTGCTTTGCAAAATTCATTTTCCACTTTCGATTCAAAATAATTCCCTCGCAGACCGTACATCCATTCACGGTCCATTCTACAAACAACCAGTCAAAATTTAAAAAATATTTACAAAAAGTGTTATAATGTATAATAACTTAACTAACATTTAAAATATTAAATATAAAAAATAACAATAACTAACCTATCTTCGGAAAAGGATATATATCGATATGGTTCTCGCACGGCGAGTCTGTATAATATATATAATACGCTATCTTATATATACTACTTGGTTGTGTTATATGCATATTATATATAATGTATATACACATCTATAATATATATATTGTATATACTACTTGGTTGTCTTATATGTATATACACATCTATAATATATATACTACTTGATGATATATATATATATAGTTGGTTATTTTATTTTGTTATATTTATATATGTATATCTACTCAACTAACTAGCTACTAAATATAAATAAACTAACTACACAAACAATTTATAGAACACCTTGTTGGCATATACATTATTTTGTGGTTATTCTATCGTGTTATATATATAATCCTGCAACTAACTATTATATTTTAATCAACAAATTATACAAACAATTATGCACGATAAATTGAAATTGATTTAGGTTGAAAAAAAAACTAACCGGTATTTGGAAGGACGAGGATCAAGCGGAAGCGGGTGGCGAGTGAAGACGACGATGAGCTAGCTAACGCGACTACTACTGCCAATCTTGTGTAGTATCTAAATGAAGAAAACACAGTACAATTGATACGTCAATTCACCAAGGTCATTTACTTCTTGAAAATTCACATAAACAATGGTAAGATAGCAAAAAAAATCACTGAAATTGGTTAAATCATTTCATCGAACACCTTGCGAGCGTATAGTTTATTTTCTAAAATTGCCCACACATTGTATTTCCAATCAAACCAATCAATCAATTACACTCCAGAATACATATATCAATCAACAATTACATATAAACAACAAATTAGGACCCAATTCAACAAAATTTCAAAAGTTTCGAATCGGAGAAAAACTAACCCCGATTCTCTGTTCGCGTTCGATTTTGGCAGCAGCAGCGGGGGGTAGGGCGCGACTGGGGCGGCGACAGGCGGCGGCGGTGACGGCGGCAGTGACGGCGGCATTAGGTGCGGCGGCAACGAGGAAGAAGAGAGGGCGATTGGAGGGCGAGAGGTCGCGCGAGGAAGAAGAGAGGCACAGCAGAGCTTCGATATGTCGAGTCGGGGCGTTAGGGTATAAGAAATAAGCCTCATTTTCGGCGGTTCCTATTTACAACCGCCAAAAATAGTCAAGTCGAAGCCTCATTTTCGGCGGTTGTATATAGGAACCGCCGAAAATGAGGCTTCGACTTAACTATTTTCGGCGGTTGTAAATAGGAACCGCCGAAAATGAGGCTTCGACTTGCCTATTTTCGGCGGTTCCTATATACAACCGCTGAAAATAGCATGATCATACACACATTTTCGACGAAAATTTAAAAACCGCCGAAAATGAGGGGCCGAAAATGAGGGGCCGAAAATGGCCATTTTTCTACTAGTGTAGGTAACAGTAACGTGGTACGACCTTGTAGTTCAGTAAAAGTACTTATGTTATATTAAAATGGTACCTTGTGTACTGGACACACTCATAGTGTACGAAAAGTAATAGGTAACAGTCACCTAGTACGTCCTTGTAGTTCAGTAAAAGTAATTATGTCAGGTTAATTAAAACGGTAACTTGTGTAATGGACACACTCATAGTGTACGAAGAGTAATAGGCAACAGTAACCTGGTGCATCCTTGTAGTTCAGTAAAGGTAATTATGTTTTAAAACTGTAACTTTTGTACCGAAGACCCTTATAGTGTACGAAAAGTAATAGCTAACAGTAACCTGGTATATCTTAGTCATGTCAGTAAAATTAGCTATGTTAGGTTAAAACAGTAACTTTTGTACCGAAGTGAAATACCCTAATATTTAATGCCTTAATTGATAAGGGATTAATTAAGCAAAAAGAATAAACATCCGCCTAATGAGTAATACTCACTATAAATAACATGATATAAATACATAGTCCAAACGGACATTAAATTATATATTAAATCTCTAATCAAAGAGAGAACATTATTAAGGAGAAATAAACTCCTAAAACCAAAGCAACATGTAATACCTTAATGTATATAATAATGTCACAAAATAAGTGATATAATTACAATGAGTAACATACATACTCAAACCAAACTTTAAATAGAACACACGCTTGTATATACTCATTAATCCTGAAATGATATATGTATCACCTAAGACATAAATAAGTCACCCAGTCAAAACATTAATGTCATATTAATGTACAAGAAATCAAAAGAAATATCCCTCCACTAATGCACATTTTCGGCACATATCTAGCAAAGAAGAGAAGATGAGTTAAAAGAGTAAACTACCTAGGGAAGACAAACAAGTACATATCTACAACATAAAACAATGAGACTACTTGTACTACCTTGCTACTTTTATCATCCCTCACCTTATTTCCCCTTTGCTAGTTTTCGGATGACTAGTATCCATGCCAGCCTTGCATCCAAATTTTATAAATTATTATAAGCTAGACAAACAAGTACAATCTAGTGCAAAAATAAGGTAAACAATTGTACTTACCTTATAACTTCCCATCACATCTCACCTCCACCTTCCCTTGCATTCTTGATTACCATGCTCCAGCCCCCCTATGGTCTCGGCTGTTACAGACAAGAAGAGAAGAAGAGCAGCAAAAAAAAATTATCATGGAGATAGACTAGCAAGTACAGCCTAGACCTCCATCATTCCTCTTACATCTCGGCTGCACACCAACCCCTCCTTCCCACCATTTCCGAATGCGTCTGCTGGAAAAGAGAGATCAAACACAAGATGGGAAAACTAATCAAACAAGCTAGATTAAGAGGTAGCTAGCCTAGCTGTTCACCTTTGTGTCTTTCCCTTCTTATACCCATCTTCCCACATACTTTCGAATTGCCCATGCTCTATTCCTCCTCTCGGTGACTGATTTCTTTCTTCCTTTCCTTCCCTCTTTCACTGCCAAACGGTGGACAAAACAACAACAAGGAAAGCCAGCTCCTTCCCCCTGCTTCATCCGCATGCAACACCAACAAAAAACAGCCTTGAAAGCTTGATATTTTCACCATTTTCTTCACATCAAACACCACTTCCTTCACCTAGAAATATCACCTTCTTCTCTTGCTATAAACTGACACTATACCATGAGCATGGCCCACCAAGGATCTGCAAATGCATGGAGGAAAATCAGCATAGACAAGGTAAGGAACATACACAAATCACTCTCCTCCTCCTGATATATATATGACCAAAAAACTCATTCACTCCACACTTTTTCTTACTCTTTCCTACGCTCAAATATCTCTGTGTTACAACTTTGGACTGAGCCGGAAACACCCCCACAAAGAACCACCATAAGCACTTGTCTAGGAGCTCCTAAACTTAGGTGAGACATGATCACTTCCATGGCTGGTTGAAGCTTTAAACTTCTTGTTCTTCCCTTACCAAACTGAACTTATTTTCCCCTGCTGTAGACAACCGGAAACCAGACTTGAAAATCCTCCCTAAGTCACAAGGTAATGCCATCTTGTATGATTCAAAAACTGTACGTACAAACCCTCTAAGTTAGTGCCAAAGACAAGAGTTTTTAAATGATCTTCTCCTCTGTATACATGTGACCGAAGGGAGACCCCTTTTCCTTCCTAAGGTGCCGAAAGATTAGGAGTTGATCTCCAAGTGGAAGCCAAGTTCAAAAGGTAATAAGCCTAACTATGGGTTTTAGTGTAATACTTACGTTTTGAACTTAAACAAAAAAAAAAAAAAACTTCACTATGTACTTGTGTAGTGTCGTGAGGTTGCAAGTTTTGAAGTGGCTGGAGAGTGAAAGAAAATCCCCTGTAAACATACCAAGGTAAACCCACCTATTATCTCTTTTGATACGTCAAAAAAATCATCCTTATGATGCAGTATGAAACCGGAAATCTTATGTGTGATATGTATAGTTGTAAAACATGCAATGCGTAGAATATATGTGCAGTTGTAAGCCTAGTTATTGATGACTAGTTTAAGCCAAATGATATGTTGAAAGGGATGGTAATAACCGTAGGAAAATGGTGTACAAAAATCTGTACATAACCGAAAACTATATGCTCATTTATGTGCTGTTTATATAGGTGATGATATTGTGTAGGAAATAATGGATGTGTGTTTAGTTATTGGACCTGGATGGTTAAGACTTGTTAAGTCAAATTATGAGCTTACAATGTAGAAAGAAAATGTTTAAAAATGTTGTATACAAATTTGTAGAAAACCGAGAGCATGTATATGGTGAATATAAAATTTTGAACCTTGAATGTGTGTAGGAAATTAAGGATTTAGTTTAACTAAGTGTTAATGCACTATTTAAGTAAGTTATGTAAATTAATGATGGAAGGAAAAAATGTGTGGAAACGTTGAAAATTAATTGTACAAAACCGTGAGTGAATTTACATAGTAAGGCATTTAATGTCATTTTATAAAAAAAATTATGTTATGCCGCCATATATTTTAGGCCATCTTTATTATGCTTATTTTGAGCCTTAAATATTGATGATTAAATTTTAAAGTGATTAAAGGAATTATATAAAGATTCTGGTGCAAAAATATAATTTTAGTGAATATAACCACCTAGGAGTATTTTAGGTGAACATTAATGAATTTAGGTGTTACTTAAATTAAATATAATGTTAAAATATATTTTAAACAAATTTTATAAGTATATAAATAAATAAAAGATCATTATGGGGTCAAAATGAAATTTAGTAAAAATATGGGATGTTGAACTAATATAAAACCGAGGAGAAATGTTTTAAGAATTTTAGAATAGTGTAAAATACAATTTTAAGAAATTGAAGAGGTAAATGTAAAAATAGAGAAATAAAAAGGGCATTTTCATAATTATAGTGAAAATGGGTCAAAGGGGATGTTTGGGGTGGTCAACATTGACCACATATGACATTTGACCAAATTAAGAAGCTAAATAAATTTATTTGGTAAATTGATAAAGTGTTAAGTTAAAAATGAAATTTATAAAACTATATGGGTGTTTTTGTAATTTCCGAAAGTTAGTGCCTAGAATGGAATCAAATTGACCACTAGGGGTCTGCTTGTAAATTGGATAAATTTTGGGATAATTTTAGTGATTTAATTAATTAAGGGATATAACATATAGTTTAAGTATTAAAGAATAACAATTATAAAAATTTAGAGGGTTAGTTTGTAATTACCGAAAAGATTGGGTGACATTTGTGAATTAACTAAATTAGTGGTGTTGTACGCAATTTAGGAAAACAAAATTGGGTTGGAATTGTGATTTAAATAATTAATATGTATAATATAAGGTTTTGGTGTTAAATTGTAAGTTTATAAAAAATAAGGAGGGTAATATGTAATAAAAAGAAAGTGTGGGGAGAGAAAGTATAAAATCCGGATAAAATTTGGGTGTTGTTCGGAATTTAGCATGCATACATGTATGTGTATATTACAATGCTGAAAACCTTAGATTATAAACTAAATAAGGTATTAAATGTAGTAAATATAACATTTGGGTTGAGATTGTTATTAATCAAAACTAAGTGGGGAAAGTATAAAAATTCCGAAACTATAAGGGTTAGTTTGGAATTAGTAGGCAGATTATAATATAAAGTTACAATGTTATAATGTGACATTTTGCTAAAGTATGGGAAGTATATCATTAAAGGATTAACGTGGTATAATTATACCTTGTAAACAAGTACATAAAATGATAAGTTTAAGTTGAGAATTATAGAGAGTATATTATATACTAGGAACCTTATATTGTAAGAAGCATGACAATGTATAAAAGTATATTGTAAAACCGTGAAATCAAGTTTCAATAAGATACGTATGGATAAACGACACAAATGAACAATATACATTTTACAAGGAATGATGAAATAAATTAGTATGAACAACTATATAATTCATACTATATGGAATTTTAATATGGGACGGGAAATAATATGTGATGTTGTGAATATAAATATATATGTATGTATACATACAGATGGTATATGTAATATATGTGAGGAGGAATATAACCAAGAACATATATTATAATGTGACTCAGACTATAATGAACACAATACGGAAACGTATAAGTGTTACGCGCATGTGCATGCATAGACGTACAAGAATCGAATTTAGATAAATAACGTTGATCGTTAGGTAATTACCATCATGTAACGCGTAACAACATGATGACGAGAATTGCATATACACACGTACGAATCTATAAACATACATAAATATAGATATGTATATATAAACACGTGAGTATTAACATAGACGTAAATGTAAATATACGTAATTATACGACGACGAATAACCGCGTTGGATATCATGATAACTGAGAATCCAACCTCCACGTAGTGAATAAAAACGGCATTGAATAATACATATTCATAAGTTAAACCGTACGACAAAAATATAAATTTGAAAACGTGGATATTGATAGTAGTTACATATTACAGTAGATCGGACTACGAGAATTGAGCTCCGGGAGAGTAGGAGATAGGCGTGCACTCGTCACGCTAGTGCCACCCGTCGGTGTACGGTATGTGAATGTGTGGTCCGAAAGCTCTAAGGGTTTCCTTGGGTTCCGGATAAAATGTGTGTTTGCTTGTCAAGATTAATATATGCATGAGCTGTATGCGTTTATTTATTCCGACCGTCAATGCGATTATTAATTGTGCGCGCATGTCGTTCGGACTTGTGATAACAATTGTCACCTAACCTATATGTGGACCTTTAGGAGAGACTTCAAGTACTGACTTACGAGAGAAGACTTCTCCTAATACTAAGTGAGGAACTTAGTTTAGAGACCCGATATTAACCCTCTCTAGAGCAATGACTCGAACTAAAACATCACCTAGCGGACTTCTAGGTATATGTATATGGCCGATGGGCCTCTAATGAATGTGTTTCTCCAATAACGAGATTGAATCTCCAGGAGACTAATTAAAATACACTAACATATGAGAGTGTAATAATTAATGATACATTGTTTAGTAAATCCTGGTCTGCATACGTTCCAGCAGGTTGCGTATAGTGATCACTAGAGTTTATTACCCGTTTAGGGCTACTCTTGTTAAATCTAACGAGCCGGATACGATCCTTAGTCGGCGTGTGCTGCTGTTGGCACCTTGGCTTCGGCCATATGGACGTCTACCACTGTAGACAAGTAAGTTCATCTACTTACTGGTAGATGGCATAGGACTACTGTCCAAATTATAAATGTGTGAGGCTAAAAGGGAATTTTTCCTTAATGTGACACCCGTACGATTATGTGAGATTGTGATGGAAGCGGGGCTTCATGCTTCATGCGATGGAATTTTATGGATGAGTCTAACTTAAACCAGCTGACTCGTAACGTCGTTATCGACTCGATACTGATTTCCAACTATATTGTTGTGATTGTTCATTCTGTGGTGTGAATGATCATGTAATTGTCGTGTGTTTAAATTCTGTCTTTACAGTTTTTTTTATATATCATGTAACCGGAACAACATGTAACGAACCCATATGTTTAAGCAAGATGGCACATCGACCTAAGTGACCTAAACGGGTCTAGAGCTACACTATTAGCATACTCAGTAGTTGGCTGAGCCTTTATGGCCTCACATTACAGGTGCGTAGCTGATGGAGACTCGACACGTGAGTGCGGGACGGTTTTTGGATTAGTTAACGATATACCTATCGACTATACCTTAGGATTCAGTAATCCACTTTTGAACTCTTGGCTTAGATTGGTAGATTGCTCACTAGTCACTTTTAGGATTAAGTGTTGTATACTTAGATTAAATTATGCTCCTGTCATCACATTGGTTATTTCGTATTGTAATATGTAATTAATTGTAGGATAGTCGCTTCATTGTTCGCATGGGCGAGCGATGACAAGTAACACCCGTTAGACGTTTTAGTTTATTTTACCGCTACGATGTTTTAATTTCTGCTACGTATACGTTAGTTAAAATTGGATTAGACGCGTGATTACGAGGGGTGTTACACGAAGACAGTCATATGCTAACAGGAAAATTGTCAGGGTAAAACTATGTACAAAAGAATAATATAATGAAATAAATATAAAATAAACCCTACAACTCTATACGGGTAGCAAACAAAACCTGGTCGGAGTAAAGCGTGAGAAAATTACGACCGAGAGTATCGAACCCAAGGGATTTATAGAAAACTAGTCCTAATCCCGGTAATAACCTATTCTATAATAAAAGGGGGGGATGTAAATGACAAATAATTAACTAAAATCCAACTAAATACGAGGTTTGGGATTACATCAACATAAGTACCAATATGATCACGCAATGCAACTTCAAGACACGAACTTAACCAACCAACATGAATGCGCCGGATGTCCTGCCGGACACCAGATGCATGGCATATTCAAGACATTGAATGTGCCGGATAGGAAACACCCGGCAGTGCACCCGACACGTTCATATTGTGAAAACCATTCTCTTGCTTCGGAGTAAGAATACAAGAAACTCATCACCCATTAATAAATCGAGCAAATCATGCCACAAAATGAACAAGGTAATGGGGGAAGATGGGCTAATTCGAAATCTTAAGTCTTGCTCCCACTGAGGCGCAGAAGACAACATTAAAGACCACTAAGATTTGTCTAACTTATCCTACTCTTGGACTTTTCTTCCTTGAATAGAATTTGCATAAAGAGAATGAGTGATCAACTAATTCACTTGCAATAAGAACCAAAATCTTAATGAACGCTTGAAATTGTATTAGAATAATCATATTGTTACAAGGAAAGAATTCATCCCTAACCAAAACCTAACAAGGATTTCTTACTTCACCATCCACTCAAATAAAGAAGAGATACATAAGGGAGAAGGAGATTGGTCATAGCCTTAACCCTGACAAAGATCTTCTCTTCTTCTTCGGGATGGATCCGTAGAAATGCCTTGGACACCAACAATGGAATGAGGGTGAAATTTAAGTATGAATGACGTGTTTGTGGTATGTTGAAGTGTGTGTATTGATGCAGACTCTCGGCCTATTTATAAGCCTCAATCTTGACTTTGTCGGGCATCGTGTAGGAGTAGCCGGCACATGTGAAAGATCATGTACTCATGTTAAATAAAAGAACAAAGTTATAAACAAGAATCTACAAATCATTAGAAAGCTTACCTCTTGAGAGAACAAGCATTTATTCATTCCTAATCTCATCTCAATAAAAAACATGCAAAAGTTTAATAAAACATTGATAAAACTCACAACTTATGCATATTAGAAAAAACTTATTTTTAATTAATTTTTAAGGGGGGGTCCCTGCCCTACACTTTGCAGGAACACTGTCCCCAGTGTTCAAAAGAAAAAGACATTTTTTTTATGACTAAAAATAACTAAATAGGAACTAAATAAAGAGAAGACAATTAAAAGAACAAAGTTAATTAAAGGGAAATAATAAAGATAGAGGGACTCCCTTTCGTGAGAAATGCATAAGGAGGAACCGCCCTATACTTAGCCTTTTAGGCTACTTGGCATCATTCGAGATCTTTGACTGGACGGTGACCGAATTCGCATGATCCCTTGGATTGGTTTGCGTTTGGGATGGGAGTTGACCTTGTTGTCATGGTTGCGCCAGAAGCTGCTGCAACTGCAACGTTTTATGTTCCTTGCGAATGGTCGAGATCTCGTTGTGAGCATCTTGGGATTTGTTCATCAGGGCTGACATCATGTCTCGAAGTTCTGCCATTTCAGCCTCTGATGATGATGCAGGATGGGATGGTCGGTATTGCATCTGACCTCCCTGGTAGCCGGCTTGACTCTGGAAGTTGTGAGGGGGTTGATTCCCTTGTTGCCATGGCTGCCTGTACCCTTGGTTGCTCACATAGTTGACCTCCTCATTCTGAAAGTCTGTCATGTCAGGGCCTTGAGCGTGTGGTCGTGCACTAACCACATTCGCTTGCCGAGGAAGTTTACTCATTGCTAATTGCTCCACCACCTTCTGTAGAGCGCTAACCTTCGTGGACGTTTGAGCATTGCTCTTCAACAACTGCTCGTGACTTTGCATCAGATTTCCAAATTTGGCATCTCCCTCGCCCACTTGATATAAACCAGCGGTACCACCCCTGGTCCCACCTGTGGCCCAATCTCTAATCTCTTCGTAAAGAGATTCAATTCCACTCAGAAATTGATCCCCAGGCTTCTTCAGTATGTCCACACCAAGGGAGGATAGGATCATGGTCTTGCATTGGTTGACCAATCCCTTATAAAACATCTGAGATAGTTGTTCCTTGGTGAGGTCGTGGTGTGGGCACGTGCACAACAACCCCTTGAATCTGTCCCAAGTCTCATAGATGTTCTCCGAGCCAGGTTGTCTGAAGTTGTATATCTCGGCGATCATCTCCAGGGTGCGACTTGGAGGCAGGAACTTGTCATAGAACTTGGTTGCCTTGTCCTCCTATGTGGAAATAGTACTGGGGGTCAGACTATGGTACCACTTGCTGGCGTTCCCCGTCAGACTATGGGAAAAGAGGGAAAGTCTGGCATATTGGAGGACATTATTTGTGGAGGTTAGGCTGTTTGTGTGTTGCAAGAATTTGGTGATGTGGAGCAAGGCATCATCCTGGTTCAACCCATCAAACATACCCAACTCCTTGATGCATCTGATTTGATGATATGGCTTAAGTTTTTTCCACTCATCATATTCGTTCTGTGCGAGGAGAGGGAGGTCGATTGCTGGCTTTTGGCCTTGGTTGGAAGGCCTATTTATATTGCGGACGGTTGGTGCTGTCATTGGTGTAGGAAATGCTCTTTGTGGGTTTCTTTGTTGCCTTACAGTACGAAGCAAGGTCCTCTCGATCTCAGGATCAAAATTGAATAAGTTCTCTGGAAGACTGTTTGATCGGAGATGCATTCACCAAGATAACTTCAGGAGGAGCAAGAGAAAACGTTATAATACTTTGTAATAATAAATAATAAGACAATTGCATAATTCAAATTATGAAAATAAAAAAGAAACAAAATTTGGTGATGTCGGGTACTGTGCCGGGAGTATCGTGTCCGGCGTTGGACTTCCTCCAACTAGGCCGGATGTCTCATACCCGGCATTACGATCGGCTTATTCAATATGAGAGTAAAATAAACGGATTAAAGCATAGGGAGTATTAAAATTTGATATAAAACGAATGGTGCAAAAAAAAAAACAAAGACAAATTGTAAAGAACTTAAACAATTTACGAAAATAATTAAAAATAAAAATAATTTGAACGTGCCGGACAGAGTGTCGGGCGCGGCGTATCCGGCAATGGACTTCCTCCATTGATGCCGGGTTGAGTTTACCCGGCGTCGTGCCCGGCTTGTTCAAACTTGAAAAGAAAATAATTAACAAAAGAGAGAAGGGAAAGATAAGACAAAGGTACATTAGGAAGGAAAAATTTACAAACTATTCTACTAATTTGAAGAGAAAATGTAAAACGAGGGTTAAGATTTAATGCCAGATTGTGCGCCGGGTTAGTCTTGTCCGACATAGGACTTCCTTCAACATGTCGGACGTGTGCTACTCGGCATAATGCACGACACTCTCAACCTAGAAAAACAAATTAAAACAACAAATAAAAGAATTAGTAAATACAATTGTTGAATGTGCCGGGCACCGGATATCCGGCATCTGACCCGGCATATTCAACCGAATAACATAAAATGGAAAAATTAAATCGAAGAAAAGAATAAAGAATAAAGAATAGGGCGTTTTACCGAATTTAGGACTTGAACTAATTCCAAGTCCCCGGCAACGGCGCCATTTTGTAACAGGAAAATTGTTAGGGTAAAACTATGTACAAAAGAATAAAATAATGAAATAAATATAAAATAACCCTACAACTCTATACGGGTAGCAAACAAAACCCGGTCGGAGTAAAGCGTGAGCAAATTACGACCGAGAGTATCGAACCCAAGGGACTTATTGAAAACTAGTCCTAATCCCGGTAATAACCTATTCTATAATAAAAGGGGGGGGGGAATGTAAATGAAAATAATTAACTAAAATCCTAACTAAATACGAGGTTTGGGATTACATCAACCTAAGTACCAATATGATCACGCAATGCAACTTCAAGACACGAACTTAACTAACCAACATGAATGCGCCGGATGTCCTGCCGGACACCAGATGCACGGCATATTCAAGACATTGAATGTGCCGGACAGGAAACACCCGACAGTGCACCCAACACGTTCATATTGTCAAAACCATTCTCTTGCTTCAGAGTAAGAATACAAGAAACTCATCACCCATTAACAAATCGAGCAAATCATGCCACGAAATGAACAAGGTAATGGGGGAAGATGGGCTAATTAATTCGAAATCTTAAGTCTTGCTCCCACTGAGGCGCAGAAGACAACGTTAAAGACCACTAAGATTTGTCTAACCTATCCTACTACTCTTGGACTTTTCTTCCTTGAATAGAATTTGCATAAAGAGAATGAATGATCAACTAATTCACTTGCAATAAGAACCAAAATCTTAATGAACGCTTGAAATTGTATTAGAATAATCATATTGTTACAAGGAAAGAATTCGTCCCTAACCAAAACCTAACAAGGATTTCTTACTTCACCATCCACTCAAATAAAGAAATACATAAGGGAGAAGGAGATTGGTCATAGCCTTAACCCTGTCAAAGATCTTCTCTTCTTCTTCGTGGATGGATCCGTAGAAATGCCTTGGTCACCAACAATGGAATGAGGGCAAAATTTAAGTATGAATGATGTGTTTGTGGTATGTTGAAGTGTGTGTATTGATGCAACTCTCGGCCTATTTATAAGCCTCAATCTTGACTTTTGTCGGGCGTCGTGCCGGATCAGGAGTAGCCGGCACATGTGAAAAACGTGTCAACTGCTCAACGGTCGAAACCGCCAAATCTGCGCGAAACGATGCATATGCCAGACAAGAGACGTCCGACATCATACCCGGCACCAGCCAAATTACCAACGATCAATAACTACCATCATTTGGTCAACCGTGGCGACTCTTCACTTATGCCAGATGGAATGTACCCGACATCGTGTCCGGCAAAGCTTTTTTTTGCTCTATGCTTGTGTCGTGCAGGAGTTACCCGGCATCGAGTCCGGCATCAATGGTCTTTTGGCTAGAAAATCGTTCCTTGCATAGAAAAACATATAAAAACATAAGACTGAACAAATAATATACTTTAATACATAATATAACATATATTTAACCTTATTTAGATAAATATGATCCTAAATCTAGTACATAAAAATATGATAAGTCTGCGGCTTATCATCATAGTGTACGAAAAGTAATAGGTAATAGTAACCTGGTACGTTTAGTCATGTCAGTAGAATTAAGTATGTTAGGTTAAAATGGTAACTTTTGTACCGGATGCAGTCATAGTGTACAATTCAACGAAAGAGTAATTAATTCACTCTGCAATGTGGTACGTCCTAGGTGTCTTTTAGTGGTCATATTAACTCACTCTAATGTGGTATCAATTCAGCGAACAAGTAATTAAAATATAAACAAGTTTAAAATCATTATTATAGCACTATGCCGCATACTACTTACATTTTTTTGGGTGCTTGCTAAGGCACGACTTGACAATGCAAGAGCTACATAATATGGTGACATACAAATGTAAAGATAGATGCATAAAGAGCTAAAGGACACCCAACTTTAATTAATCAAACTTCTTCCAATAATAGTTGGTTGTGTTTTGAAGCCATTTTGACTGTGTGTGCTCAATCAGCGTTGTGGTGTCTCCACAATCATCTAAAGAACAATTGGAGAGGGCTTCATCATTGTCGGTGACGTCGTCGAACCCTTCATGTCTAAAGACATTAGAGTCTACATCAACTTCGGTAAGAACATCTACGCCCACCGACCGGTCTAAAGATGAAGAATCGCTACTTAGAAGGATAATCTCAGGGATTTTCTTCCTCGTTGATATTCTGCATCAGAAGTTGTAGCATTGATCTAGTTTTGAATGGTGCGAGGATATTGTCAAGCAGTTAGAGTTGAGTAACCATTGAAGAGGGCTTCATCATTGTCGGTGACGTCGTCAGACCCTTCTTTTCTGAAGACATTAGAGTCTACATCAAAGTCGGTAAGAACATTTGTGCCCTCCGACCGGTCAGAAGATGATGAATCACTGCTTAGAATGATTATCTCAGAGATTTTCTTCCTTGTTGAGCCTTTACTTTTGGAGGATGAACCTTTGGATGTAGATGCTTTTGGTATCGTCCATACTAATGGTGGCCATCGGGTCCGGTTCTACCCGGAACCGGCTACCGGAACCGGCCGGAACCGGAACCGAACCGGCCGGGAACCGGAACCGGAACCGAACCGCCTCAGCCGGTAATACGAATACATGTTTTGAGATTCGGGCCCGAACCGGGCCCGGAATCGGAACCGGAACCGCCTGGAACCGCGTCGGATTCGAACCGGAACCGCTTGGAACCGCCTGGAACCGTCGTCGGATTCGGAACCGGAACCGCCCCGGACCGGTTGAAGTTACCGTTGGGTTTTTAAAATGTAACCTCTTGTAGTTGTACTCTTTTTCCTTATTAGGGTTTTCCCAATGGGTTTTTACCTAATAAGGTTTTAATGAGGCAGTGAATCATATAATAAATTCTCTTTGTTCATTATTTTTTGTAAATTCAATAAAAATTCCTAAGTCTTTGTTTCTTACACATTTAAGATTATAAACTTGAAGAATAACCTATCTAGGTAAAGTGGATGAAAAGAGCAACGTGTGCGCTCAAACGGATCTCAAATCGGAGCTAAAACGAAGCAACTGGAGCCGATCGAATCTTTCCGGAACCGCTCCGGAACCGTCGGAACCGATAAGACCGGAAACGAACCGGAACCGGCCGGAACCGGTTTTTTTGACCGAATCCGAAGCGAATCCAGATTTCAGAACCGGAACCGGAACCGCCCGCCCAGACCGGTTCCGAATACAAATACACATTTTCCGGAACCGGAACCGGTGGAACCGGACCCTGGCCACCATTAGTCCATACTTGCTTTCCTTTCTTAAATTTGTGTTCTTTGAGTGTGAGTTCCTTCTTGGGTGCCATTCTAAGTGATGTTCTAACAGTAGTTTATGACTGAAATCAAAGTGTGTTGTAACCTAATCAGGGATCTTTTTGTGGCTTTGAACACTTCCACTAGTAGATAAAATATCTAAAACGGCTGATCGTAGAGACAATTCTACATAAAACTGTCTTAAATAACTCCTCTTCCGCGCGTGAATTGTAAAGATAGTTAGAGACTAACCATCGTTTTAAAGTGTTGATTTTTGGCGGTAATAGAGCGTTTAAGATGGTTAGTGTAAACCACCTTTTAATTTCCCATTATAAAAAACGGTTATTAAGGAACTGTTGTTTTACGTCCGACGCTTTTATATTAAAAGACGCCTTGCAAGGAACCATCTTTTAAAAATCGTAATAAAGACGGTTTGAGATTAAACATCGGCCAGTCTTACCTACAACCTACTAGCTACATTGGCTACATCCTGTACGGTAAGTGATTTTTTTTTCTCGCGCGCGCTTCCGTTGCGCTTTGGTTTTGTTTTTCTTTTTTTTTTGATTTTTTTAATCATAAAAATTTCAAATTGTTATAATTTTTAATATATAAGTCCAAAATAAAAAAATTATATCATTGTTCATCTAAATTCAAGCTCTTTAAAACAAGACCAGTCATGGATATATTTTGACAACTTAAAAAAAATATTTTTACATGTATGGAACACAGAACGTAAAAGAAAACTTGTACATATTATCATACAAACTTGTACAAATGTTCACTAAAACATGTACTTCCTCACGTAAAAACATGTACATCCTCGCATTAAAAGCATATATATAGTCATATAAACCTGTATGAATCATTAAATATGTACATCCTTAAATTAAAACATGTACATATAAGGAAGAACACTTGTACAGACGATCATACAAACATGTACATATGACCATACAAACATGTACATATGACCATACAAACATGTACATATGACCATACAAACATGTACAAATGTTCATTAAAGAACATGTACATTCTCACATTAAACATGTACATCGTCACATTAAACATGTACATTCTCACATTAAAATATGTACACACATCCTCACATTAAGTATATAACGGTTTCCAAATAGATTACCCTAACCCCACACACCTTAAAACCCACTCTAGGAAAGCTAAAAAACGTCGAAGACATTTTTAGAGTTTGTAGTGGCAGACCCTAAACCCGTAACCACAAACCCTAAAAACCTGTCGATTTAGTTGCTACAATGTAAAGTACAAAACGGTTTCCAAATAGATTACCCTACCCCCCAAAACCACCATAGGATAGCTAAAAACGTCGAAGACATTTTTAGGGTTTGTAGTGTTAGACTCTAAACCCGCTACCATAAACCCTAAAAACCTGTCGAGTTAGTTGCTACAATATAAAGTACGAAACAAATTCCAAATAGATTACCCTACCCCCAAAACACCACAAAACCGACCCTAGGATAGCTAAAAAACGTAGACCCTAAACCCGCTACCACAAACCCTAAAAACCTGTCGAGTTATTGCGATGATGTACAGTTTTTATGTGTGGATGTACATGTTTTAATGAACATTTGTACAGGTTTGTATGACCATATTACAAGTTTTTTTACGTTTTGTGTACTATACATGTAAAAATATTTTTTGTAAAGTTGTCAAAACATATCCATGACTGGTCTTATTTTGAAGAGCTTAAATTTATATGAACAATGATATTTTTTTTTCATTTTGGACCTACATATTAAAAGTTACATTAATTTAAACATTTAAAGAGTTTTAGAAAAAGAAATTAAAAGCATAGAGTTTTAAATGACGATTTCTAAGTGCATCCACAATGGTCGGAGAGTTTCTTAGTTTTTTTTTGTATGTCATGTCAGTAAAAGATATTATTTTATTATATATGGAACTTTCATCTCTACAATGGTAGGGTTCCTTAACACTATCTCCCCTCTCATCCATGGTTTTCACTTTAGCAAGATACTATGACTTTTATTTATTTTTATTAATAACACAACATTATGACCAATAGGATTGATTTGCAGGGTGTTGCTTATTTAAGCAACGATGAGAGAGAATAAGAGTGGATTCCACTCCATTATAGCACTAATTTTATTTTTTTACTGACATAAAAGTGGAATCCGCACCGCCGTGGATGCCCTAGAACGTCTCTTAAAACCCTTTCTAATTATCTGTCACTGCCACATTCTATCCTTCCCCGTGTTGTAGATCTCTCTCTCGTTCTGCGCTCTCCGCTCGATCACCGTCGCACCTCCCTCTCTGTGCTCGATCTCCGTCGCTCCTTCTCTTTCGCCGTCTTCCACCATTGTTGCCACCGCTCCATTCGTTGCCCAACTCTACCACTGCTCTAGTTGTTGCCCAACTCCACCACCGCTCCAGTCGCTGCCCAACTCCATCACCTTCTCTTTCGCCGTCTTCCGCCTTTGCGCGCCCAATTCTCTGTTGTTGCGCCTTCTCTACTAGCTCGCCATGTCCACTGCCTTCGCTAGCCAGTGATTGTCGCTGGAACCGGTAATATACCTCATGGTAATTTTAATTCTCCTCCTCTCTAGCTTCAGTGATCAGACTCTGTATAATATACACGATACTGTAATTTGCAGTGTTAATAACTGCCGATCGAACAACAATTTTTTGCGCAGGCCAATTTTGTTGTTAGTTCTACTGGTGCATATTCACTCACGGTAATCAACAACCCTGTTTCTTAATTGCTTCTGCTTTTTAATAAGTAGGTTTTCTTAATTTCCCTGTAATGCAGTAATACAATAATCAACAGCAACATGTTATGTGAACAATAATCAACTACTGTTCTTTGCCTCACATGTCTCCCAGTATGATATCTTATCACATGTCTCCCAATCTGATCATCTTTTCACATAGTATTATATATCCTGATATCCTAATGTTTCGTGGTTATTAAGTACCTTGCAAACTGTACAGATTTTGTTGAAGATGTTCATAAGTAATACGGTCATCTATTGGGGATGGTGGATTCGTACCATAAAATAATGAGCTAGCCTACATTGTGACCCATGTGATACTGTTTGGTAAAACTTTAAATGAAGGGATGTGGACACTGGAATGTTTTGTTAGGATGGGTCTTCTAGTTCTTTAACCTGAGTGGTGGACTACGGGAATCACGTAATATTGTTTAAAAATGCCTAAAGATCTCCCGATTCCCTCTTCCCCCCCTAAAATCTGCTCCTCTTTTACTTATTTGTTCTAACAACTGACGTGCAAATGGAAATTACTTCTGAAAGGATTATAAAACCTGATTTAAAATCCCTTTCAGGTAATGTTTGCCTACAAGTGAGGATAGCCAATTCTCCAGCTCTTTCCTGGTGTCTGCTCTTTGATCCATCCTCCATCAGGTTCATGGTAACAATTACTGATAACCTATCATTTTTAGTGACTTTTATGGTGATCTTGATTGTGTTTGTGCTACTTAATTGAGGATTAAAAGTTAGAATTTGATCTTGATTTGTGTTTGTGCTACTTAATTGTTAGGATGGCTCTTCTAGTTTTTAACTTGAGTGGGGGACTACAGGAATCACACAATATTGTTAAAAAATGCTTGAAGATCTCCCGATTCCTCTTTCTTTTTTTTTTCCCCCTAAAGTTTGCTCCTCTTTTAATTATTTGTTTTAACAACTGACGTGTGAATGGAAATTACAAAAATCTGAAAGGATTATAAAACCTGATTTAAAAGGCCTTTCCAGGTAATGTTTGTTTACAAGTGAGGACATCCAATTCTCTAACTCTTTCGTGGTGTCTGCTGTTTGCTCCATCCTCCATCAGGTTCATGATTGATAACCTATCATTTTTTACTAATTTTTCTGGTGATCTTGAATGTGTTTGTGCTACTTAAGACTGTGTTTGTGCTACTTAATTGTTAGGATGAGTCTTCTAGTTTTTTTTTACTTGAGCGGGGGACTACGGGAATCATGTAATATTGTTAAAAAAATGCCTGAAGATCTCCAGATTCCTCTTTCTTGAGAGCGAGGAAGTATGAATTCCAGAATCAACTAATTATTAGAATCTCAAGTACACATTTATCCGGTTCATGAATATACTGTTTAGCAAACTAAATTAAATAGTAGTAGCATCTTTATGGTAATTCAGACTCAATTTAAAAATAAGATCGAAGTTCATGAGATGCCTTTAAGATTACACAACTGATTTTTACTAATTTGGGAATAAGATTACACAGATGATCAAAGTCGAAGATTTTGCAGATTTGGGAAGCAGTAGTGTCAGATTATAATGCATAATCAAACATTTAGAAAGTGAGTGGAGGGAGGCTAGGAATTTATACCAACATGTCTCATGTATCTTAAAGTGTATTATGCCATCATGGGCAATTTGTGAACTAGAAATGAAGGAGAAACGGGGAAAAGAAAGAGTGACGACGAACCAAGCCTGGTTTGTCGCATAGGTCAAAAGTCTAACCAAACAACAAAGAAGAGGGCGGAAAGAGATAAAACATAGCATATCTATAGTTATTTTACATTTTGAGAATAGATATTAAGCCACTAGGAATGCTAACAAACAAAGTTGCTCAAAAGATCGATGTTTCATAATTCATAAGAGAACAATAATGGAGATGCAAAGAAATGTAGCATAAGTCTTTCACATTATAGAAGCTATGTAACATGCACTACAAAATAGTACTATGTAAAAAGCTGGATAAACTCTACACTAATTGAATTTCAACTTACAATTACATAAAACTTTTTTTTCTTGTAGGTAAATTAAGAAGCTAGTTATTTTAGGCTCTAAGACAACTGTTAACTTGTTTATGTGAGTGAAAAAGCTAGCCTTGTGTCCATCAAAACTAACAATAGCAAAGATGTGGATAATTAATGAGGGGAAAGGCATCAGTTAGAATAAAAATCTCTATGAACTACAGCTATTCCGATCCATCTTCTAGTATAAGGATAAGATGGTAATCAACTGGTCAATGTGTGTACAGTGATCATGGACCATCTAATTATGTAGTAAAACCACAGTGATCATGGACCATCTAATTATGTAGCTAGGTTTTACTCTGATGAAAAAATATGCTATGCTTTTTTTGGGGGTGGTGCTTATTTGGTTGCCACCACCATATGTGGACACATCAATGTGGCCTCAAATTTAGTGAGATCAAAACTGGATCATCCACTTGTCTGATAACTAGATCAACAGTTCCCCTAGTCTTTGGTTTTCAAGCTAGATAGTATGGTTTGTATTATTTTATGTATAGTTTATCCTGCACCAACTCATATATAGTATTTTGTGTCTACATATCAATAGGGCTTATGCCGAGGAGTCTGTTGTGCTGGGCATGTCTCGTGTCCATCCTACCTACAACATTACACTTGCTCTTTTACTAAATTTCTGATTGGATTCCTCACGTTTGTTCATCACTAAACTCTTTTGCATATCGTCTGTGTCGATTCAGGTACAATATATTTTTTTTTCCTTAAGTAATATATGCTTATGGAACATAGTTAATTACCTATCCAGAATATACCCCTATTGGGTATATCCTGGACATTCCTCATTGGGACTGTCCATGATAGGATGGATTTAGGTTGAAAAACAATAAAAAAACAAAATTAAGGATTTTTTTTTTGCATGTGACACTAAACGATACTTTAAAGGAAATCAGATGGCAAACTCATGGATGTACAGTGGAAAATTGGACAGCAATTTCTAAAGGGAGTTAACAAAATCTGCAATGTTTTGGTGGATAATTTGACTCCTGCCAATAAGGGATATATATTTTGTCCTTGTGTGGACTGCAAAAACTATTTGAAGTATCGAGGGATAGAAAAAATAAAGGAACATTTGATTCGTCGTGGTTTTACGAAAGACTATGAAGATATAGTCCAGTGGCATGGTCAGAGAGCAGTAGATGTCATGTGTAATGAACAAGACTATGGTGAAGATAATCAATCAATTGCGGTCGATGACCACGACACAGTAGACAATGAACTAGATTACGATGACATTGCTGCAATGTTGGACGATGTTGAACAAGAATTTTACAATAGGCCAGACACCTATGAGACTTTATTGGATTCATCTAAAACACCGCTATATTCGAGGTGTGATTCTACAAAGTTGAGTAAATTGAGTGCAATCTTGAAACTTTTCAATCTAAAATCAAAATATGGTTGGAGTGATGTGAGTTTCACTACTCTTTTACAACTGATGAAGAGCATGCTACCTGAGGATAATGTTTTACCAACATTGACTTATGAAACAAAAAAGTTGATGTATCTAATGAGTATAAAGTACAAAAGATCCACGCTTGTCCATTGGGTTGTATTTTGTACTAGAAAGATACCGAGTTTGCTGATAGCTGTCCAGGATGTGGGGAATCACGTTATGCGAGGAAAAACCAAAATGAATGTGGCGGTCATAAAGATAGATCCCCCGCTAAAGTGTTTTGGTACTTGCCCATAATTCCATGATTTAAGTGTCTATTTGCAGCTGAAAAAGATGCGGAGAATCTAAGGTGGCATTCGACTCACAGAAAAAATGATGGAAAATGATCTGGCTGATGCGTGCCAGTGGAACGACATTGACATAAAATTTCCTCACTTTGGTAGCGAGCCAAGAAACTTAAGACTTGGTTTGTGTACTGATGGGATGAAACCTTATGGTACATTGAGTACCATACACAACACGTGGCCAGTATTATGATGATCGACAATCTACCCTCGCTATTGTGTATGAAACCTAGACACATTTTGTTGCCACTTTTGATATCTGGTCCAAAAGAACCGGACAACAAAATAGATGTTTTTTATAACCATTGATAGATGACCTACAACTCTTGTGGAATGAAGGGGTCATGGTGTATGACTCATTCAGAAAAGAAGAATTTTAGCTTGTGCGCTATGTTATATTGCATAACCAATGACTTTCCTGTGTATGGTAATCTTTTTGGTTACACAGTCAAATGTGCATGCACATGTCCTATTTATGGTGAGCATACATCAAATATTCGCTTGAAACATAGTGGTAAGAATGTTTACATGGGTCATCGAAAGTGCTTCCAAAGGGCTACAAATATCGTAAGATGTTGATGGAGTTTGACGAAAAGACTGATCACAGTGTAGCTCGTTCACCTTTACCAGGTTTAGAGGTGTATAGAAAAGTGCATGATATTATCAACAACTTTGGTCCACCGACAAGAAACACCGAGAAAAGTGTATGAAAAAAAAGTCAATATTTTGGGAACTTGAGTATTTGCAACATTTAAATGTCATACATTGTATTGATGAAATGCATGTTAAAAAATGTCAGAGAAAGTGTTAGTGGACCCCTCTTGAACATACTAGGCAAGACAAAAGATCACATAAAGGGGAGGACAAATTTGATTGACAAATTTGATTGATTTGGAAATAAGGCAAGATCTTTGGCCACTAGAACGTGGAAAATGCACATTCTTGCCCCCTGCATGTCACACATTGTCAAAACAAGAGCAACATAGTTTGTGTAGTATCCTTCACGACATCAAGGTGCCATTAGGGTATTCGTCTAACATAAGAAACCTTGTATCAATATTTGATCTAAAATTAGTTGGAATGAAATCCCATGATTATCATGTGTTATGCAAGACTTTGTGCCCGTCGCAAAGAGTGTGGACCTGTATATCTTCGTTATATGTATCCTTTTGAAAGATACATGGGTATACTGAATAAAAAATGAAGAATCGTTGTCGTCTTGAAGGAAGTATTATAGAGGGATATATAATAGAGGAAGTTGTTGATTTTTGTACTCACTATCTGGAAGATGTTGAATCCATTGGTCTTCCTAGATCTAGACATGAAAGCAAACTCCAGGGACAGGGTACTGTTGGGAGAAAATTGAAGATTGATATTGAAACCCTTAACAAAACTCACTTAGTTGTGCTGAGTCACCTTGAAGTTGTAGAACCATATTTTGACATGCACCTGACCGTGCTCATGACATAAAATCCAACCATGAGTGACATGAGACTAAAAAAGGAGTAGAATAAAACATTTGTGAAATGGTTCAAGGATAAAGTTTTTTTTTAAGCAGTCAACTACAATGCTAGCACTAGTGAAGACGTTGGCACTTGGTCTTAATCTTGACATTGTTTCATACGAAGGGTGTGACGTAAATGGCTACACTTTTTATACGGAACGACAAGATTAAAAATCAATGAATCAAAACAGTGGCGTTAATGTAGTTGCTTACCAAAATATGTACAATCTCAGAGGTATGGGTCCAAATCCAATGGAGTTGAAACAGTCATATTACGGTGTTATACAAGATATTTGGGTTCTAGATTACACCACATATGAGACTTGTGTGTTTCGATGCAACTGGATTGACAACAGACGTGGCTACCGCGAGGAGAAACATGGTATAAAACTGGTTCATCTTGGTGGTGCAACACCAACAATTGAGTCGTTTTTTGTTGCAACTAAGGCGAAACATGTATATTACATTTCTGATCAATCTAATCCTAGATGGTCCATTGTACTTCAAGGAAAAAGATGAATAGTGGTGTGGATGGTGTGGTCGATGAGAATAAGTACGACACGCAGGATGAAATACCAACTCTTTCGATTTAATTACCAGAGTTGGACCATATTACAAATTGTATGTGATCAGATCATGGTGAAGGAATGTGGGTTGATTAATGTGAGCTTTTATGTAAATTTTTTGATAGTTTGTTTACATTTTTAAATTTCTTACTTTCAATGTCATTGAATAGTTTGTTTATTTCTAAATTTATTGATAGTTTTGTTTCCATATATATGATTTCTTACTTTCATTTATTTGTTAACTAGTTAAAACTTCTATTAATATTGCATGCAGGAATCAAAATGGATATCGATATGGATGATTTAGATTTCTATTGTGATGAGGATCCGGGTTTGATGGACTTGAAAAGTCACAACAACTGCCATAGCAGCTGCCACAACAACAACCACATCAGCAGCAACAACAGCGCCCACATGAGCAGTGTACACAGCAGCAACCACAGGCAGACAAATCGTCAAACAAACGAAAGGGTAGGGGGCCTAGCAGAGGGGTGAGGTTGAAGAAGATGCAGACATTGATCTAGTTTGGGATCAATACTTCAGAAGATAGGGAAACCGTCGAGACAAGTTTTCTAGCATGTTAGGAAATCTTGTGAAGTCCCGCTACTCCATTAACAAATTGTGGAAAACGAGAAGGAAGTGAAATAATCAATGTGGCAACAAGTTAAACAACGGTACAAAATACTAGATGAAGCGCGGCGACGATTCTTTCACTTATAGTTGCACGGGCTAGGCAATTCAGATCTTATTTGGTGGCGAACTGGATAAAAAAAATCGTGTGACGTGCCACCATGGGTACATTATGATGGCATGATCACAGAGGAAGAATGAAAAGAGTTTTATGAGTTCCACACGTCAGAACAATTCAAGGTATATGCCCTACTGAATATAAGTGTCAATCTATATTTTTATAACACTATATGTATATTATTTAATGAACTTAATGATTTGTATTAATAACATGTTCAAGAAAAAACAAGGGCAAACCGAGAAAAAAGTATTCATAGCAGTATATGGGCCGAAAGGGATACGT
Organism: Limonium bicolor; assembly: GCA_023374045.1. Taxonomy (NCBI): domain Eukaryota; kingdom Viridiplantae; phylum Streptophyta; class Magnoliopsida; order Caryophyllales; family Plumbaginaceae; genus Limonium; species Limonium bicolor. Next base: position 355,432,067 of record CM041778.1, on the reverse strand, counting down.
TGTAGCATTCCCAAGTGGAAAGATGCTGGTTGCTCACAAAAAAGAATGACGGCGGCACTGAAAGTCCCATCGACAATGTGTATGAAGCCAACCGAACTCAATGTTGGGTCACCCAAGAATAGATAAAGATGGAAAGATGGTACACCCCGCGACCAAAGACAGTAGAGTTGGCTGCTCATATTGTAAGTATTTAACTTCTTCAATAATAACATTTTTGTTTAAAAGTTTCCTTTTTAAAAAATTTATAACTTATTGCTTATCTTTTGAATTGATTAGGTTGAAGCCTCCCAGAGAGTTAGATATATTTGTCCACCGAGTCAAAATGATCTATTGAATCAAGTTCTTGGAGCAAAGGATCATCCTGGAAGGTTAGAGGTTTCAGGGGACAAGTATGTCAAAATATGTATTTCAGAAGTCAACCTCAAAAGGTTTGACGGAGTATGACATGGCTGCACTTGTAGACCGAAAAGTGGCTGAGGCTATGTCTAAGGCTATTGTGGAACGAAACCCACAAGCTGATCTAACCCAACCGACTTCTTCATCAAGTTGTACTGCCCCTTCTGATTTGCTAATATGAAGGTTAGTCTCTCATAATCTTTCTCATAATCTTGTTCGTTATGGTGAATGTTTGACTGTAAATACTAGCGTTATTCACATTTAATTGTATTTTACTTATTTTAGGAACAAAAACATGTCATCATAATCACGCTTGATGGATATTCTGTGGATGCTGCATACGACACTGTGCTACAATCAGGACCAACTTCCTTGATTAATATCAAGCGTCTTCCCTCATTTTATGCTAGAGTAATCCCGCAAACCATCATTGACAGATTCGAGAATGCTTTTCTTCCCATGGATATTGATGGCAAAGTCTCCCTTATAGACGGGAAGGGTGCTATTGTACCATGGCTATCCGGTTATATTGTTATCACTGATGAGATATGTCTAAATTTTTTATGAATTGTTTAACCTTTAAACTATACATTGTTTTAACTTCTTTGTTCATTGTATTATATATGATTGGGTAGGTCCCTGGTCAAACGAGAAGACTGACGTGATGAGGAGATCAACCAATCAGTGGTTGTTGCTCAAGAGAACACACAATTGGCTGAGGACAACCAGACATCCAAGGGAAAGGAACCTATGCCGATAGAGGTAACTATAGATGCTCAGTGAAAGAAATTTATGTGTCCCTTTTTGTGATCAGGAATTTGGGGAAGTATGAGAAGATGTTGTATGACAAAGTATTGCAAAAGGGTATGCATACGACTAGCTTGACAGTGAAGTTACCTCAATGGTTTTTCCAATACGAAGCGGATCAAACAACAATGATAAATTTTGAGGACATCAAGGAGATGCTGAGTAGAGATATGCTGAATATATCTATCATCCAAGCATATTCCCTGTAAGTGTAACTTTTTGTTTCTTACATTAAAAAATTACTTTGAATAAATAACTTATAATTTTAACGACTACCTTGTTTTTTCTTTTTGCTGCTTTAATTATTATATTTTTGTCAAAGGTATCTGATGGTTAAACCGTGTCAAAAAATTTTGGAGACATGTTGACATTCTTATGCCCTGAAACCACATCACTTGATGCTGCAAGCAGAGACCTGACCGGATACCAGAGCTATGTCTGTCATGGTATAACAAAGGCTGTTCAAAACGGTAGTAAATATGTAATGATGCCCTTCCATCAGACGTAAGTACTACTCTCCCTATTGAATTTCATTCGTTTTGGTTAGTTTGTGACTAATTGTATTACTAAATATAACTTCTTTTCAAAATTACAATCATAGCAACCATTGGCTACTCCTTATGCTCTTCATGGAAACATCACAATTCCTCGTGCTTGATCCACTAAGAATGTATCGTGAACTGAATGTTGATGACTTGATCAAAACGTAAATGTTAGTTAATGTAACTTATTATTTATACAAATAAATCTTGTATATATATCGATGATGCAATAAAATTAATGAATTGTTTTTTGAGCGTAACAATGCTCATACGAAGACAGTTCTTCAACAGTTCAATGGAGTTTTCATCATTGTTGAATCTTGAGGTACAGTTGAAAAACATATATATATATTCAACAATAAGTTTAATAGGTTATACATACTATTGTGCGAGACATAGTTTGATATTTATGATTGTTTGTTTTTTTTTATACTTGTTAGTGTCCAAGGCAAAAGACTCCAAGAGTTGTGGTTACTTTGTAATGCGATACATGCTTGAAATTTGCACAAACATAGAGAGCTCACAAAGGATGAGGTATATATAGACTTTCCATTACATATATTTCTAAATCTATAATTCATCATTATTGTTTATAACAAATATATGTGTCTTTATATACTTGTTTATCTCATTATCTAATTAATTGAATGTGTTGCTTGTTCTCTACAGTTTGACCATATTTTCAGAATGCAGCAAACTTTCATGGCCAAAGATCTACAGTTAGTAAGAAAGTTGATGTGTTTGTTTATCGTTAAATGTTTCAAGGATTAGTACGTAGTAACTATGACTTCTTAAGTTGGTTAATTTGGTGCAAATATTTGACATTGATGATACTATTGGGCTAGCTGTCATATTGTTGTGCAAGCTGTCATTGTTGTGTTGCAAAGTATTAGAGAGTTTCTTAAATTGCTTTAATTGCAATTGCAATCTATGTGTGAAGTATGCCACAGAATGACAGGTTTTGGCGAAGTGCATATATAGGAATTGTTGTTGCACAGGGTTGCTATTATACAGGTTTTGTGGATGTAATCATTTGTGATTAGGGATAATGAAAAAATAGAAAAAATTATTAAAAAAAACTATAAAAGGCGGTTCTTAGAAAATCGTCTTTTATAGTTAGCGCGTCCATCGAAATGCTCTTAAAGACGGTTTCTCACTAAAACCATCTACGGTTAACACTATAAACCGTCGTTTAATGTTACTAAAAAGCGTGCGGAATAGGAGAATAAGAGACGGTTCTCAGTCAATCGTCTTTTATAGTGTCTAAAAATCCGCGCGGAAGCTTTAGTTTTAAAGACGGTTTTGAACCGATGTTAAAAATAAATTATTAAAAACGATGGTAGTATAAAAGACAGTTCAGTACCGTCGTTTTTTAGCGGTTTGGACCGCCATTTTTGGCTCCGCTCGCACCAGTGTTCCTATCTAATCTTGGTAAGTAAGATATGAAGATTCCACTTAGTATGTAAGTAGAAAGATTTTGAGAGCACTAAGTAAGGGATGAGTTGGTTGGGACACCCATACTCCCTTTATACTACCTACGGTCACTAACATGCCCAATGACTAGTTCAACGACATTATCAGCCTTTGCTTTACAAAGGACAATAATAGAGGGCTACTTATCTGAAACAGTAACCTGATACGTCCTTTCATGTCAGTAAAAGTAATTATGTTAGTGAAATACCCCAAACCTAGTTATGTTGTTTAAACACTAAAATAAGGTGTGGTAAGACTAAAAAGTCTTAGAAACATTAGTAAACAATTTAAACCATAGAAAACACAAATAATGCCTTAAGGTCAATAAAGGCCAAAATGTGTTCTAAGCTTGGGATAAGCTGGGTTATGACCTAATGAACTTATCAAGACCTCAGTTGTATACTAATGAACATATTAAACCAATTACCAAAGAAAACCAAGCTTGAAAATAAGTTAAAACACAAAATGTGCTTTAAGGAGTCTTAAAGCACATTTTTGAAAAATTGTCTTATAAATGAGTTTTGAATGGCTAAATGTCCATCATTACTCTTTAATTAATATGTGTACTACTTAGTATCACATTTGGGAGTCTATATCAATGGGAAATCAAAATTTCACATCTATGTGCCTTGTTTTAGTGAATAGTAACTAAAATAAGCTAGTTTGTAACATATGTTTGTATAAGTAATTAAATTGGCCAACAAAGACTAAAATACCCTTAGTAACATTAAGGGGGCCGGTTTTTATGAGGTGAGTCACCACCTTGTAAGTTAACAAAATAATAACAAATGATAAAGCAAGTTACTATTTGCTTTACTACTTAATATCTCTTAAAAGCAAACTTATCTCATTCTCTCATTTCCCTCCTCATTTCCCACGGTTCCAAGCTCTCTTCTACCTCCTTCTTGCTCTCCATTCACGGTTTTGCAATAGTACCACCACCATTCTTCATCTTCAACCTCTTGTAACTCCTAGCCCTTTGCCAAATCAAAAACAAAGACCACCATTCTCTTAGTCTCATCAAGCTCTTCATTCCTATCTTCTCAAAATCCCAAGAGCTCCATTTCGGTGCCAAGAGGAATCACCATGGGAGGAGCTTGAGCTCATCTTTTCACATATTGTTGTTCTCCTTTGCTTCTAGGTAAGGAAACTCAAAGAAAAATAACATTTCCTTCATTTTGTGTGTTGTCCGAAAATCACCATTGATGGTGTCCTTACCTTGCTTGTTTTAGCTTCATTTGAATCTTCCAAGGGCTTGGTGGAGTCCTCTCTTGCTACATATCCAAACTCTCTTTCCATTCCAAGGTAAAACAATCATCTTAATGCTTTAAAATAATATATGTAACTAGGGTTTACAATGAGATGAAGCATAAAGCTTGTATACTCATTATATCATTTGTATAATGTTTAGAAGTTGACAAGCAACTAAAAGCCTTGCTAATTTATCAAGGAAACAAGAAAGAAGTTTGTGAGGAAAAGAGGTAAATATGCTAACCTAATGTGGTTTAAAGTCTTAGGAGAAATGAGCTTATATTGCTTATTAAAAATGATCTAAGAGCCAATGGTGAATGACTTAGAAAAATGCTCTCAAGGACTTAGTAAAGGGCATATGTATTGTTGAGTGTATTTGCAGGTCAAAGGCTAATATATTGTGGAAATTCAGTGTTTATGATTTATGCATCTTAAGGCCTAAGAGCCATGTCATTTAAGGGCCTAAGTGCCAAGCAATTTAAATTATGCACTATATTGTGATGTAGTGCTAATGAGTGAAGTTTTGTGTATACGAATGTGCTTGATGGATTTGGATGTTCTTGAAGTTAATGGAGAAACTATGTGTGTTTTGGTATAATAAGATTTAGTAGAATCCATGTCAAATTTAGGAATGTAAAGAAGTTCTAAGTGTTAAACAAGATGGAGGAACTAGGAAGTGTTAGAAGTGACTAGGTATATTACTAGGGAAAGAAGTGTTAAGGTGTTTTTCGGAGTACAAGAAGAACTTAGGCACTATCTAAGAGATTGTAGAAATCAAATGAGTGTTTTGGAATACACCAAAGTCATTTGGGAGTTGTGTTGAGACTTATGCAACTTTGGTAAACTAGGAGGAAAGTATGTGAATTGTGAAGGATTTCAAGAATGACATAAGGAAATGGTTTGTAAGAAAACATGCTTGAAAGATGATGTTTTACGGAGAGGAAATACTTTGGCATAATGGTTATTATAGGCATGAAACACCACATGGGAATCTAAGGAGGAAAAATTATAAGTGTTAGGAGTTTTAGTAAGAAATGAACAAGTGTTTAAGAGTGTAGAAAGTGAACTTTCCTACACGTCCGAACTTCCGTCCGAATTGGAAGTCCGGACGTGCCTTGTTGCGTTAAGCTTTCTGGTCTCGGCACTGTCCGAACTTCTGTCCGACCCTTGAAGTTCGGACACGGCCATCGCTTTTCTCTGATTTTTCCTCGACCTATGTCCGAACTTAGGAAGATCAGACACAAGTTCGGACATACGTCTGGGCTTACCCTTTGAGTCTCGACTTATGTCCGAACTTGGGAAGCTCGGACACAAGTTCGGACATGCCACTATTATGGCCAAAATGTTGTTTAAGGTAAGGAAAGTTGTCTAAAAATAGTGATTAGTTAGTAATGATGATATGAGGTATTTAAGACATGTTAGGAGTGTTATAATGGCAATTAAAATGGTGAAAAGTAATAACAAGTGTGAAAGTAAAATAACTAGAAATGTAAAGTAATAAGCTACTGACGAACTAGTACGTTAAATTAACCGACGTTACTAAATGTGTATAGGATTCCCAAAGGTGGAAACCAGTCGAAGCAAGGACCAAGGTATGGTTTCTTGCAGTCTGTTGCCTACCGGTTTACACCGGCTTGTGTGTTGTTGTGTTTTCTGTGTGTTTATGACCTTGTAAGACTTAAGTCATGTAATGAGTTTACAGTTGTTAAATATTATTGTATTGTTAAGTATGACTCTCTCTTCCCTTGTGTGTGTCTAACAAGACTTAACCTATTGTATGTGATTTGTTCATTGAGTTCAATGTTGAATTCTAACAAGTGCTAACAGGGGAAGTGAGGAGTCCGGTCTGTTCCGGCCACGCGTGTGAGTATGGGAGTCGATGTCATAACCGGTTCGATTCTCTTTGTATGTTATGGTTGTTTTCCATTTTGGTTCCCAACCTTCCCTTTAGCTTAATCAAGGCTATTTTACTGACCCACGTCGGGCCACAGGGGCATACTATGTTTTGTTTCGGTGTGCTTGGATCACTATATCTGAGGCACCTTGTGTTAAGTTATCCGTTCAATCTAATAGGACGGTAACGAGTTATGTAACGAGCTCAACATGAGTATGGCAACATTCTCTAGGCTCTCCATGAGAACTAACTATGTTGGCTCACTTCCTTAAAGGAATTGTTATTGTGTACTATGTGTGAAATTGAATGCAATACTTTTGTTATGATATATATATGTTGTATGTTTAAAATGAATGCCATGCCATCACGACAATTAGTTGCGCGTATCCCGGTAGCCGATGGGCTGCGCGTTAATCATACCAGCCAAGGGTTGCTGACCCCCTCGGGGGCTCCATATTTCTTTTACTGTAGGTTGAGGATCGAAGAAGCGGAATGGCTTTAGATTCTAGGATGTAGGATTACTTTTGGTTGTTTTTGGATGTTGTGTCCGGGATGCGCCTGTGCTCCCGAGGCGACATATTTTTGGTACCATTGTAGTACAATGCTGGTCGTTAACAGTTCACAGTGACAGTTTGTAATGTACAGTTACGTTTATGGATGTATTTACAAACTCGGTATTTTTGTTAATGTATTAAAGGTTATTAGTTCTATGCTCGGGAGTCTGATCATCAGACCGGTACACTCGTATTTATTCTGCCTTGTTGACCACGTGAGTGGTTAACGACGTTGTAGCACCAAATCGTTTAGTTATTATTTAGGTGTTTAATTCCGCTGCGATTACTAGTATTGTGAGTGCGTAGTAGGGGTGTTACAAAAAGTGGTATCAGAGCGAAGTATCGCTCTGATGGCAAGAATACCGAGCTTAGGAATATACCGAGTTAGGAAATCTAACCATAGTTACCTAAGTGAACAGTTATGAGAAGATTAACCACTAACTAAGTGTGGAGATACCTTATTGTCGGGAAAATGTTACAACCGTTGGACCGATAAGTGTGCAAGCACAGTGCTAATAAATGTTCATGTGAATTTAGATGTCAGGTAGACCACGAGGTCGAGGCCGCGGGCGCGGCATTGGTGATACTGGGAACCAGGGGGAGAACCCTACGGCACGGGTCATGGCCGACGCTGTTGCGGCCGCCGTAGCCCAGATGGTCCCACAGTTATTAGCTGCGATGCAGCAGCAGCAGCAAGGCGGTGAGGGTCAACAAGGGCCACAACCGCAACCACAGCCGCGCGAGACCAACTGGGTCAAGGCGTTGGCGGATTTGAGACCACCGTCATTCAGTGGGGAGACCGACCCTAGTAAGCTGGAGGCGTACATCTCCGAGATGGAGACCGCTTTCGAGACCTTGGACGTCCCTACTGGTGCCAAGGTTCGACTAGCCGCTTACTATCTGAAGGGATCGGCTCAGACTTGGTGGAAGCTGGTAAGGGAGGGAAGAGTTGGTGATCCTACCTTCCAGTGGAGGGAGTACACGGCCCTGCTGCGAGCCAAGTACTACCCTATTCACGTTCAGGAGGCCAAGCGTCTAGAGCTTGACAGTTTGAGACAGGGAGACAAGATGACAGTTGATGAGTACTACACCGCTTTTATCAGACTCATCCATCTGCTGTCGGATTGGGCTACTCAGACCGGATTTTAGTGAACCATTTTTACAACGGGTTGAGTTACCGTTTATGCTACGGCATGGGGCCGAGCGGGTATACTACCTTGCAGGTAATGAACTACAGTATAAGTGAATGAGTATGTATAGTATGTTAATGTGATGTGAGTTTGTTTAGCGGGGCATGACTAACACCCTAAATATAGGAGTGCTACCATGCCGCTGCAATTGTTGAGATCACCGTCGTCTGAGGGACGAGGAGAGTGCGCTCAAGCGCAAGGCCATGAGCGAGGGCCAAGGCACGCAAGGGCAAGGGGGAGGAAAGAAGAAGAAGCCATACCCCCAGTCCCAGAAAGGACACAACAGGGTGGCAAGGGCCAGACCCAGACCACCATTGCTGAGGAGCCTCTGCAGCTCACCTATGCGTATGCGGCCAAGCCCTTACGCTCTTACCCACCCAAGGGTAATTAATAAATTTCAAACCGAAATCTAGTGTGTGTTATTAACTTGTGAAGTATGTACTGAGTGTGTGATGTTAGCAGCTAGCACGGGCTCTGGACCGGAGCGCCACTACTATTGTAAGTGGTGTAACAGAGACCATCCCGGCAGGACTGCAAGGGTAATGATGTGCAGTGCCGATACTGTAAAAAGATGGGGCACCGTGACTATGAGTGCTGGCAGAACCCGAACAGTAGAAACTACAGGCCTAAGGGGCAATGGAAGGGTAAGGCCACCGCGACCACCGATGGCCCAAAGACGGCGAATCAGCCACCCTCGGATCAGAGGTACGCAGATTCCCAGAAGGGGAAGGGGTCGGGACCTAGCAAGGCCACCCTGCATGTGGTGGACCGGTCTGAGGCGCCAGGGCCCTCTTCTAGACCAGGTACCGCCTAAACTGTTGAGTGAAATAAGTGAGTGCATACGACATTTCATGCATGTGTGTGTTAGTGAGTCCAAGTGTACTACCATGTGAGTAAAGAATTAAAGTATAATGTGAGGACACCTAATTAGGTAAATTGAAAACTTAGGAACCTTCAATATTTGCTATCCAATCCCACCCACACCAAACCCCGAAGAAGACACCATCAGCATCACCGACTTTCCAATGGAGCAATGTCAGGTCATCCAACCAAGTATGATACTCTTAAATGGATACCTAACACCGGAAGCACAAATCCACATTATCCGACGATGCGACAAACTAGGAGCAGCACCTGGAGGTTTCTACACACCTGAATACCCGAACGGATCAAGAATGAAATTGAAGATGATGTGCATGGGTAAGGACTGGAATCCTTACAGCAAGGCATATCAAGAAGTGCGAGCTGAAGATGGAGCAACTGTACCAAGAATACCTGAGGAGTTCCTTGCGGTCGTTAACCACGCCGTGGGAATTGCTCAGCAAGTTGAAACAGATTCAATTCCAAGTGTTAAAGCGGATCTATGTATTGTGAATTTCTACCAGAAAGGTGGACGGTTAGGTTTACACCAAGATAAGGACGAGTCACCCGAGTCTCTAAGTAAGGGAGTACCCATGGTGTCTTGGTCCATTGGTGACACCGCAGTATTTGTGTATGGCGAGCAGAAGCGTGCTGATCTCGCAAAGAAGTTAGTGTTGAAATCAGGAGATGTACTAATCATGGGTGGGCAGTCAAGGATGCTATACCATGGCATCAAGAAGATCAAACTGAATACCGCACCATCGGCAGTGATCAATGCCACACACATGAAACCCGGACGTTTGAATTTGACCTTCAGACAGTTTTAAAGCCTTGTATAATTATGTGATGTGTTAAGTCAGTGTATGTTAAGGATGTTATATATGTATTAGTTATGTCAACAGTGTAAACCAACGTATGATGTAAAAGAGTGTGTTAATGAATAAAGTGGAGTTGTTTGAAGTATGTCAACCGTGTTGTTACCAAATACTTATTAGTTTGCCAATGAATTAGGCTGTGCTCTCGAAACGGGAGGTATACTGAGTGTCTGCAATGAGGCAGAAGCCAGCAAGAGCGGCACAATTCTCACCGGTACCTTTCCAGTCAATGGCGTGGACGCTTCGATCTTGTTCGACTCGGAGCCTCACATACATTTATTTCGCTATCTTTTGCGAAGAGGCTAGGGTTAGACGGTGATGAGATGCCAGACTTCCTAGTCACTCTCCCGTCGAAAGAGCGGATCAGGTGTACCCGCTACCACCGAGATGTTGTTGTACGGATCAGAGATGAAGAGTTTCCGATCGACTTGATAGAGTTCGATGGACTTGGTTTTGATGTGATTGTTGGGATGAACTGGTTGGAGCGGTACAAGGGCAGAATCCTGTGTGCCGAGCATCGTGCTTCTTCGGAGTCCGTCTGGGGTTACCATATCTTACCGCCAGAGGCCAGGGAGCCTTCGACTCAGATCGTCACCGCCATGGCTATGTATCGTGAATTACGACGAGGGAGTGATGTATACCTCTGCTATGTCCAGGACATAGAGAGAGACCCGAGTTTAGTCCTGATGTGCCGGTAGTGTCGGAGTTTCCTGATGTATTTCCTAAGGAACTGCCGGCATGCCGCCAGCACGGGAAGTTGAGTTTGAGATTGATTTGGTTCCGGGCACTGGACCAATTGCGAAGGCGCCCTATCGTATGGCTCCAGCAGAGATGACAGAGCTCAAGGAGCAGCTGAGAGACCTACTCGACAAGGGGTTTATCTGCCCTAGCGTTTCACCATGGGGAGCGCCGGTCCTCTTCGTGAAGAAGAAGGACAGTAGCCTCCGCCTGTGTATTGACTATCGAGAGCTGAATGCAGTTACGGTGAAGAACCGTTACCCTTTACCACGCATCGACGACTTATTTGATCAGTTGAAAGGGGCATCAGTATTCTCCAAGATAGATCTACGATCTGGATACCATCAGATTGCCATCCGTGATAGTGACATTGAGAAGACAGCATTCAGAACCAGATATGGACACTATGAGTTTATGGTTATGCCATTTGGTCTATCCAATGCACCAGCCAAGTTCATGGACTTAATGAACCGCTTGTTCCAAGATCAGTTGGACAAGTCAGTGGTAGTCTTCATCGATGATATTCTTGTGTACTCGAAATCGAGAGGTGAGCACGAAAGCCACCTGAGAAGTGTGTTGCAAACATTGAGAAAGAATCAGCTGTATGCTAAATTTTCAAAGTGTGAGTTTTGGTTGAACCAAGTATCTTTTCTTGGCCATGTGATTTCTGAAGCCGGGATCGCTGTTGATCCGACAAAGATAGATGTAGTGCGCACCTGGCCTAGGCCAAAGACAGTTACCGACATCAGGAGCTTCCTCGGTCTGGCAGGTTATTATAGGAGGTTTGTGAAGGACTTCTCCAGTGTCTCGAAGCCGATGACTTCCTTGATGAAGAAGGATGCTCCATTCGAGTGGACGGATGACTGTGAGAGTTCTTTTCAGAGTCTCAAGGATGCTCTAACATCTGCACCAGTCCTGACTCTACCAGACGGTCCAGATGGTTTTGAGGTCTATTGCGACGCATCAGGCAGAGGTATGGGTTGTGTGTTGATGCAACACGGGAAGGTCGTAGCGTACGCCTCCCGACAGCTGAAGAAGCATGAAGAGAACTACCCTACCCACGACTTAGAATTGGGTGCCATTGTATTCGCATTGAAGATATGGCGACATCACTTGTATGGGGTAAGTGTGACGATTTATTCTGACCACAAGAGTTTAAAGTACTTGTTCACTCAGAAGGAGTTGAACATGAGACAAAGAAGGTGGGTCGAGTTTCTAAATGACTACGACATCAATCTGCAGTATAAAGAGGGTAAGGCAAATATGGTAGCTGACGCATTGAGTCGCCGAGCACACTCTCTCCATTCGCTAGTCTCTCATTCTAGCTTGGTTGAAGAGGTGCGGAGTGCTCAGATGACGAATCAGTACATGTTGGAGATTAGACAGAAGCTTATTGATGGCACATTCGAGCGTCAGAAGTACGACTTCAGACTCCACGATGATGACCTGATTAGGCTTAATGGCCGACTGTGTATTCCGCGGAGTAGCTGAGCTGAAGGAGCGCATACTGAGTGAATCCCACTGTTCTACGACTTCGATTCACCCCGGAGCTTCAAAAATGTATAAGGGTATGAAACGTTATTTTTGGTGGACTGGAATGAAAAAGGATGTAAATGATTATGTGTTGAGGTGTCTCACTTGTGAAGGTCAAGTTTGAGCACCGACGGCCTGGTGGTATGGTACAGCCAATGCCAGTGCCTGAGTGGAAGTTCCATGATATTTCTATGGACTTCGTAGTAGGGCTTCCGCCTACAAGGGGAGGTCTGAATATGATTTGGGTTATTGTTGACGACTGACCAAGGTGGCTCGATTCATATCGATGAAGGACACCTGGAAAGTGGCAAAACTTGCAGAGCTCTTTGATAGAGAGATTGTTCGGCACCATGGGGTACCGAAGACTATCGTGTCTGACAGGGATACCAGGTCCTCTCCAGGTACTGGAAATCCACACGGGAAGCGCTTGGTACCGAGCTGAAGCTAAGTACAGCGTTCCACCCATAGACAGATGGTCAGAGTGAGCGCACCATCCAGACACTTGAGGATATGTTACGTGCATGTGCACTTGACTTTCAGACCAGCTGGATTGACAAGTTACATCTGATCGAGTTAGCTACAACAACAGTTACCACGCTTCGATCAAGATGTCTCCCTTCCAGGCTTTGTACGGTAGACCATGCCACACGCCATTATGCTGGGATGAGTTGAGTGAGACGGTCATTATAGGACCAGAGTATCTGGAACAAGTTCAGGCAGAAGTTCGCCAGATCCGGGCTAACATGAAGGCAGCTCAGGATAGACAGAAACGTACACGGATGTGCGCAGACGTGACCTGGAGTTCGCCGTGGGCGATCAGGTGTTTTTGAGAGTATCCCCCATGAAGGGAGTGTTTCGTTTTGGCCAGAAAGGCAAGTTGAGCCCGAAATATGTGGGGTCTTATGTTGTGACGGAGCGGATCGGCCCGGTAGCTTACAGACTTGATTTACCCGCCGAGCTGGGCAAGGTACATGATGTATTTCATGTGTCCCAGTTGAAGAAATATATGTCTCATCAATCTCATGTGCTTCAGCCTGAAAGGCTAACCTTAGAGCCGACCATGCGATCAGTGGAGACTCCGGTACGGATTCTGGATACTAAGACTCGAGACACTCGCCATAAGTCTGTGAGACTGGTGAAGGTTCTCTGGTCTAACCAGGACGTTGAGGAGGCCACTTGGGAGCTGGAAGATAAGATGAAGGCGAAGTACCCGTCATTGTTTACTTCTTAGCGTTTGTATGTATAGGGTACGGGGCGTACCCCTATTTTAAGGGGGTAGAGCCGTTTCGGTTATGTGTGTACGACATGTATTTGGATACATTGTCTGTGTTGTGTTGTCATGTTGTTACCCTGTTATGTTACATACCGCTGAGTCTGAATGATGTTGTGATGTTTTGTTGTTTGGACCTTGTGTCCGATGTTATGTAAAGATGTTGTTAATGTTGTTATGGAAGTATTGTTGATATGTGTTACCGTGTTCTAATATTTAGGACATGTGGAAGTATGAACTTTGGGGACAAAGTTCTTTAAAGGGGGGTAGATTGAAATACCCCAAACCTAGTTATGTTGTTTAAACACTAAAATAAGGTGTGGTAAAACTAAAAAGAGTCTTAGAAACATTAGTAAACAATTTAAACCATAGAAAACACAAATAATGCCTTAAGGTCAATAAAGGCCAAAATGTGTTCTAAGCTTGGGATAAGCTGGGTTAAGACCTAATGAACTTACCAAGACCTCAGTTGTATACTAATGAACATATTAAGCCAATTACCAAAGAAAACCAAGCTTGAAAACAAGTTAAAACACAAAATGTGCTTTAAGGAGTCTTAAAGCACATTTTTGAAAAATTGTCTTGTAAATGAGTTTTGAATGGCTAAATGTCCATCATTACTCTTTAATTAATATGTGTACTACTTAGTATCACATTTGGAAGTCTATATCAATGGGAAATCAAAAATTTCACATATGTGCCTTGTTTTAGTGAATAGTAACTAAAATAAGCTAGTTTGTAACATATGTTTGTATAAGTAAAATTGGCCAACAAAGACTAAAATACCCTTAGTAACATTAAGGGGGCCGGTTTTTATGAGGTGAGTCACCACCTTGTAAGTTAACAAAATAAATAACAAATGATAAAGCAAGTTACTATTTGCTTTACTACTTAATATCTCTTAAAAGCAAACTTATCTCATTCTCTCATTTCCCTCCTCATTTCCCACGGTTCCAAGCTCTCTTCTACTCCTTCTTGCTCTCATTCACGGTTTTGAATAGTACCACCACCATTCTTCATCTTCAACCTCTTGTAACTCCTAGCTCACTTTGCCAAATCAAAAACAAAGACCACCATTCTCTTAGTCTCATCAAGCTCTTCATTCCTATCTTCTCAAAATCCCAAGAGCTCCATTTCGGTGCCAAGAGGAATCACCATGGGAGGAGCTTGAGCTCATCTTTTCACATATTATTGTTCTCCTTTGCTTCTAGGTAAGGAAACTCAAAGAAAATAACATTTCCTTCATGTTTGTGTGTTATCCGAAAATCACCATTGATGGTGTCCTTACCTTGCTTGTTTTAGCTTCATTTGAATCTTCCAAGGGCTTGGTGGAGTCCTCTCTTGCTACATATCCAAACTCTCTTTCCATTCCAAGGTAAAACAATCATCTTAATGCTTTAAAATAATATATGTAACTAGGGTTTACAATGAGATGGAGCATAAAGTTTGTATACTCATTATATCATTTGTTAATGTTTAGAAGTTGACAAGCAACTAAAAGCCTTGCCAATTTAGTCAAGGAAACAAGAAAGAAGTTTGTGAGGAAAAGAGGTAAATATGCTAACCTAATGTGGTTTAAAGTCTTAGGAGAAATGAGCTTATATTGCTTATTAAAAATGATCTAAGGAGCCAATGGTGAATGACTTAGAAAATGCTCTCAAGGACTTAGTAAAGGGCATATGTATTGTTGAGTGTATTTGCAGGTCAAGACAAATATATTGTGGAAATTCAGTGTTTATGATTTATGCATCTTAAGGGCCTAAGAGCCATGTTATTTAAGGGCCTAAGTGCCAAGCAATTTAAATTATGCACTATATTGTGATGTAGTGCTAAATGAGTGAAGTTTTGTGTATAAGAATGTGCTTGATGGATTTTGGATGTTCTTGAATATTACTAGGGAAAGAAGTGTATTAAGGTGTTTTTAGAGTACAAGAAGAACTTAGGCACTATCTTAGAGATTGTAGAAATCAAATGAGTGTTTTTGGAATACACCAAAGTCATTTTGGGAGTTGTGTTGAGACTTATGCAACTTTGGTAAACTAGGAGAAAGTATGAACTTGTGAAGGGATTTCAAGAATGACATAAGGAAATGTGGTTTGTAAGAATACATGCTTGAAAGATGATGTTTAACGGAGAGAATACTTTGGCATAATTTATTATAGGCATGAAACACCACATGGGAATCTAAGGAGGAAAAAATAAGTGTTAGGAGTTTTAGTAAGAAATGAACAAGTGTTTAAGAGTGTAGAAAGTGAACTTTCCTACACGTCCAACTTCCTGTCCGAATTTGGAAGTCCGGACGTGCCCTGTTGCGTTAAGCTTTTGTCTCGACCACTGTCCGAACTTCTGTCCGACCCTTGAAGTTCGGACCACGGCCATCACTTTTCTCTGATTTTTCCTCGACCTATGTCCGAACTTAGGAAGATCGGACACAAGTTCGGACATACGTCTGGGCTTACCCTTTGAGTCTCGACTTGCGTCCGAACTTGGGAAGCTCGAACACAAGTTCGGACATGCCACTGTTATGGCCAAAAATGTGTGTTAAGGTTAGAAAAGTTGTATAAATAGTGATTAGTTAGTAATGATGATATGAGGTATTTAAGACATGTTAGGAGTGTTATAATGGCAATTAAATGGTGAAAAGTAATAACAAGTGTGAAAGTAAATAACTAGAAATGTAAGTAATAAGCTACTGACGAACTGGTACGTTAAATTAACCGACATTACAAATGTGTATAGGATTCTCCAAGGTGGAAACCAGTCGAAGCAAGGACCAAGGTATGTTTTCTTGCGTCTGTTGCCTACCGGTTTACACCGGCTTGTGTGTTGTTTGTTTTTCTGTGTGTTTATGACCTTGTAAGACTTAAGTCATGTAATGAGTTTTATAGTTGTTAAATATTATTGTATTGTTAAGTATGACTCTCTCTTCCCTTGTGTGTCTAACAAGACTTAACCTATTGTATGTGATTTGTTCATTGAGTTCAATGTTGAACTTCTAACAAGTGCTAACGGGGAAAGTGAGGAGTCCGGTCTGTTCCGGCCACGCGTGTGAGTATGGGAGTCGATGTCATAACCGGTTCGATTCTCTTTGTATGTTATGGTTGTTTTCCAATTTGGTTCCCAACCTTCCCTTTAGCTTAACCAAGGCTATTTTACTGACTCACGTCGGGCCACAGGGCATACTATGTTTTGTTTCGGTGTGCTTGGATCACTATATCCGAGGCACCTTGTGTTAAGTTATCCGTTCAATCTAATAGGACGGTAACGAGTTATGTAACGAGCTCAGCATGAGTATGGCAACATTCTCTAGGCTCTCCATGAGAACTAACTATGTTGGTTCACTTCCTAAAAGGAATTGTTATTGTTACTATGTGTGAAATTGAATGCAATACTTTTGTTAAGATATATATATGTTGTATGTTTAAAATGAATGCCATGCCATCACGACAATTAGTTGCGCGTATCCCGGTAGCCGATGGCTGCGCGTTAATCATACCACCAAGGGTTGCTGACCCCCTCGGGGGCTCCATATTTCTTTTACTACAGGATGAGGATCGAAGAAGCGGAATGGCTTTAGATTCTAGGATGCAGGATTACTTTTGGTTGTTTTTGGATGTTGTGCCCGGGATGCGCCTGTGCTCCCCAGGCGACATATTTTGGTACCATTGTAGTACAATGCTGGTCGTTAACAGTTCACAGTGACAGTTTGTGATGTACAGTTACGTTTATGGATGTATTTACAAACTCGGTATTTTTGTTAATGTATTAAGGTTATTAGTTCTATGCTCGGGAGTCTGATCATCAGACCGGTACACTCGTATTTATTCTGCCTTGTTGACACGTGGGTGGTTAACGGCGTTGTAGCCCAAATCGTTTAGTTATATATTAGTTGTTTAATTCCGCTGCGATTACTAGTATTGTTAAGTGCGTAGTAGGGGTGTTACAGTTAGTTTGAAACGATAACTTATGTACTGGACATAGTCATAGTGTACGAAAAGTAATAGGTAACAGTAACGTGGTACGTCATAGTCATGTCAATAAAATTAACTATGTTAAGTTAAACAATAACTTTTGTACTGAAGACAGTCATAGTTTATGAAAATAATAGGTAACAGTAGCCTGGTACGTGGATGTCATGTGGATGTGGATGCAACAAAGTGAGAAGCAAGTATTTCTTGGTCATCACAAGTAGATCGTATATGTGTTTCAAGCAGTTGAATGTAGAAGTTGATTAGATATGTCAATCAGATGGTCCTTCATCTCTTGCAAGTGACTTGCTATGTTAGGACAATGTCGTAACTATGTAACACAAGTGCCAGGAACCATTATATTATAACTCTTACACGAAGGAAGGTTGTTTTATATGCTTGCTTAAGGAACATTGAAGATAGCTAAGGCAACAATGTCACAACAAACTACAACTTCTATTTTTTTTGGGTGCTTGCTTAAGGAACGATTTGACTTAGCAGGAGCTACAAAATACAATGAAGTACAATGGTAATAAATTTTTATCATATGATAAACATCATTGACCATCAACCTTTGGTTCATATTTGACTAGCAGTTGAATTCATCCCATTGGTTCACTGTTACAGATAAAGTTCTCTATCATCATCCCTAGATCGTCATCATTTGTGATGAACATCTGGCTACAGTACGGTTGCAGATGTTGAAACAGTAGTTGCCTGAAGATTATGGAAGTGGTGTGGAACTGTTGATCACCTTCATCATGGCTGCCCACCAGGAACTTGAAGAAGTTGAAGTGCATGTCGTGGGTGATTGTAAGAGGGACTGTTCTACCGTAAGTATTAGGTGCAAAATAAAAACCTGACTCATCAAATTCGGGTGTATGATGGAGGTATAATAAACATGGAAGAAACATTGTCGGACAAAGATATGAGGAAAGAAAAGATCACCAGGATGTCACACGAGTGCCAAAGAGAGGGAATGAATGAAATGATTGTTTGGTGGAAATAATGATGAGGAGTGAGGTATTTATAAGGGAGAGCAAGATAGCTCGGGTCTGGAGGGGTATTCAAGGAATTCAAATCAGTCTTGGCATTATCAAGGATAGTGATAGAAGGGTATTTGGTATTTAATGTTTGTGCAAAGTGTTCTGACTATTGTTGTGTCTTTTAGTGGTCATGTTTACTTACTCTGCAATTTGGTGTCAATTCAACGAATTCAAATTAGTCTTGGCTTTATCAAGGACGGTGATAGAGGGGTATTTAGTAGTTAATGTTTGTGCAGAGTGATTTGACTACAGTGGTGTCTTTTAGTGGTCATGTTTACTTTCTCTGCAATGTGGTGTTAAATCTACTGTAATTGCTATAGTCTGATCTGACTACATTGTGTCTTTTAGTGGTGTATCATCTTTTAACATTCTATTAAGTGGTGGAATGAGTTATGCACCAAGTAAACTGAAGGTGAATAGAGACGATAAAATAACATTATTTCACCACTTCTTAATTAGCATTACAATAAGTGATGCATTTCTGATGTTCTAATGCATAGGGCTCTGTCTGTAATTGCTAACAACAGACATTGGCATTGCTTTATTAAGAACAATAGTAGAGGGCAAACCAGAAATGTAACTTTAATTAAAAATCCCAAATATGTTCAAGATAACATAAAACATCATATAAGAGTCATGATATAAAACACATCAAAATGTCTTAAACAACACAAATGTAATTTGTGGAATGTCTTATTTTTAAAATAAACCAAGTAAGAACAGACTAAGGTGCATTGTACTGGTGCGAGTACAAATGTCATATTGATAAGGTGTTGAACACCTCATCAATCCCGTGTGCTATAGCTGTATGCTCCTCTTCTTGTATACCCTGATGGAAGTATGTCCAATCTCAACTCTGATTATCGGGATAGTAATCTCGGCTAAGCTCATTTGCCTCAGTCATAAGCTACAAGAAAATAGATCAAGTAAGACGGCATAATAAGCCAAAACATAAATACTACTAGATGTACAAGATATTACTCACCTTGGTGGGATCTGGAGGAAGGAAGAAGTTGTTGTTATACTTCTTTGGGTTCGGGATCTTCAGGTGAGTGTGCTTCATGTACCACTTCAAGTACCCTGGTTCGCAAGCGTGCAGGACAACCCGCGTATGAGTGTAGTCCGGGCTGGGCGACTAGATTCACGGTGTGCTGTCCCATACACTGTACACCGGGGGGTAAACACACATGTACGGTGGTACTTTCCCCCTTCACTCTGATCTTGGGTTCGGTCTGATTAGCGTCAGCGCGATACACTGAACGTATCCAAATTGCCAAAGACAACGCTCAGGCATGTACTACTCATTCAACCCCATGTACTGCAACGTACCTCTATACCATGTACACCCCCTATGAACATTCACCATGTCACGATCATACGACAGCCAATCAATCTACATTGAATTGTAATAAAAAGAAAGTAACAATTACATATAACTCTATTAGTACATATAATCAATGTTTGAAAGTTTAGTAAAAACCAACACTTATCATTCCGGGCAGTCAGAGCATCTAAGTGCTTTCTATAGTTCTCCAGCGATTCATGATCATGCTGCTAGATAGTAGACCTCACCTACTTCATAGCTCAGGGTCTGCCATCACCGTCACGCCAGTCCGAACTCACTACTGGCCTTAGAGTGGGGAAGTAGGCTTCTATCCAACACTACACAAATAAATTAAGTCGATTTTAAACATTCTAATGATGAATGAGTTTTCCAATACCAACTGAACATTTATCCACATACCTCAAGCAACGTCATGCAACTAGATATCCCAGTCGAGACTGCACGAGATGCTATTCCAAGTTGGCGATACAGCCAAGCCAAAGCACCTTCTCCCCATGCGTACGTGTCTAGTCTAGTAGCATTCCTCATGGGGGTGACTAACTAAAAGGCATGTGGACTTAGTCGTCCATGCCCCTTCCCAGGAAATAGGGTGGTGCCAATGAAATAGTAGAGCCACCCGCACGCTGCTTCATAGGGTCATTTGCTCCCTTGGTGCAGTGGCTAATGAGATGTGTAATCACTATAGCACCACTATGCCATAGTGTCTCCACCATCACCTCAACATCCTCCCCAAACGCTAGACACTCAGCCATTACTGTCTTCATCTCAGCATTCAACGAGTTTCCCTGAAGAGCTCTACCGATGATGGGGATCTGTAGTAACATCCACACATCGTGCAGGGTGATCGTCATCTTACCCCACAACATGTGGAAAGAGTTAGTATCGGGCTTTCACCTCTCCACAAACGTTGAGATCATAGACATGTTGTTATGCGGCCATGTGATGTCCAACAGATGATGCAAACCAGATAGCTTGATCATGTTCTGTGCCCGTCTGCGCCGGATCTCTTCTTTCGTAAAGAGCCACTTATTAATCACATTCTTCCGTGGTTTGAAGGTGAATACCCCCCAGTCCTAAATGTTGACCAACGTTTTCCCACTTACAACTACTACTAAATTTAAAAAAATCATATCATATACAAGATAGGAAAGAAAACATACCTGAGCCATAGATCATAGGTCAACAGCAATGTGTCCCCCAAAAATAGTGATGACACTAGTCAGCAAAGGCCCACCTGGAACTGGCACCTCTGATAGCTTCCACCCGGTGGGAGCGATAGGGATAATACGACGCGCCGCTTCCTCGTTTGTGTCGCTCTCCTGGTCGGAACCAACATAATCTTGTTCTGAGTTGTCCTCGTCCTCACCATCAGGATGTACGTCCACATCCATATCAACCACCCCTAAGTCAAGATCAGTAGGGGCACAGGATGTGGAGGGTCGTGAAATAGACGGACGAGCAGCAGACGGACGAGCAGATGATGGACGTGAAAGAACGGAAGGGGTGCCCCAGAGGGTTGTGAATAACTACGCGCACGGACGTCTATGCCTCGACGACCTCAATGTGGTGGCTACCCTTGCCCTTGATAGCGAAGCTACCGCTCTACATTGGTTCGATGGACTAGCTACCCCCTGATGATGAACTCAGGGGATGGCATGTGAGACTAAGGTATATGCTGGTAGCTAACACAAGCATTAAATGTTTGCGGTGGTTGAGGCATCTGATGCGCAATGTCATCCTGATGGCCATGTCCCGCGTCGTAGGGAGGCACAACTGAGCGAGGAATTGATTGCTAGGCCCCTCCTCAGGAGCACGCGTACGATGGTATGAGGCCGTCATAGGCTGCTCCTTCGAACGATCTTTCTTCCTCTTTTCATAGACACTCTTTACCGCTTTTTTAAGTTTGTCCATCTACCAACGTCAAATTTAACAAATAATATAGATTAAATGTCAATAAAATGCTATTTTGAATAAGGTAAATTAAAATTAAAAAGAAAATATAATTATAAAAAACATGCAAAATCGGACATTGAATTAGGTGAATACAGAGTCCCGAATTTACTTCCCCATTTCAGCATACCGTCCTGAATCAGAAAACAAAAAAAGGGCACAAATACGGGACAACTAATGTCCCAAATTACATAACCTCGGGACATTGTATGTCCCGAAAAAAAAAAAACGGACAAGCAATTGTCCTGACTTTGCTCGGGACAACGGCTGTGTTGATTTGGCCAAAATCGAGACAACTACAGTCCCAATTTTTCACTGCTTCGAGGGGCTCATTCGGGTGAACTACAGTCAGGAGGGTGCCATGACAGGGTTGAGCACAGTCGGGACACCCCATGTCCTGAATTTGCTCGTTACGCGGAAGTACATCCCCCGATTTATTTCGAGACAAAGGCACGGGCGTGCAGACATTTTCTGCGTCATACAATGGAGTGTTTTTGACAAAAATCGGGACATTGGTTGTCCCGATTTGCTCGTGAGGTCAGCGTGCTAGGTGGAAATCAGGACAAGGTGCATGATGTTTTGGCCAAACTCAGGACGGCCTGTGTCCCGACTTGGCTGTGTTTGTTGGACTAAATGTTCCAACAGGACTCAGGGACAGAGGCGGGCTTTTGTGCAGCGGATGAGACAGAGGGGTAGGAGAAGGGTGGGTTTTCAGGGCCTGGGTGGAATGGGTGACAGAAAAACGGGACACCCACTGTCCCGATTTGCTGTCAGACACCAACTCTGGTGTCCCGTTTTTTCAGAGCTCCATTGATGGAGTTTTTAATGTGTTTTCCGAATTTTGTTTTGTAGATCTAGCCCAAACGAATGTGTTTTTCAAAACACTAGATTTAGATTCACAACACCAAGATCTACAACATGAAAAAAAAATCAAAAAACTCACCGGAAATTGTTTCCGCCGGTGGTCCGGTGATCTAAAAGAGAGGATTCCGACAACTGATTTTGAAGGAGAGAGAGTGCGTATGTGAGAAATGAAGCTGAGCGACACGTCCCGTTTATATATAACATGCACTTTTTCGAGCGTTTTTTCATAGTAACCCACGTTTTGACTCATTTTCAGTAATTAAATGTCATTTTAAGTAAATGTGTGAAAACGTATATAACTAAACATAATTAATGTAAAGTTATATGTTTAAACGCGTTTAGCGTCTTTTCCAACCAGTTTTTATAATCTAGCTGATTATGATAACGGGAATGTTATTGTGCGAATTTTTTTATAGCGGTACCTCATAAATCATTTCTAATATGAATATGATTCAAAATAATTTTGTACTGTAGTGATTAGTAATTTTGTACTACAAATAGCAACCCAGATCGTTTTATAAGGGTATATACATAGTAGCACAAATATAGTATAGAAATGGGAATGATTTGCATCTTTGTAGGTTATACTTAAAGGCCTTAATATACAAATTAGGGAAGAGTTAGTTGCTAATTATATGCAAAAAAAAAGAAAGAAAGAAGGAAAAAGGGTCATTCCACATCAAGTGAGGGAATATAAAAAGGTAGAAGAATCTTAAAAAGACCCAAGAAATCCTAAAAGCTACGAATAATCCTCTAGCTAGTTACGCTGAAGGGTAGAAGAGTCGAGTATGATCCAAATGGTAGATTTGATGAAAATTTTGACATTCCATGCAACCTTAGAGACACATTTCGACTCTAATTAGCAATGACTGTTTGGATTGTACTATCCTAACCTCTTATATCGTGGAATCATTGGTAGCTCTTTGGAAAAAACCATTGGACCTCTTCCACTGGAAATAGTGAGGCATCCAACCGATATGAATTGCAGAGGCTGGAGCTTTTTGTGTGAATGTCCACCTAGTGACATTCCACCAAGCCCTACAACATAACCTGTAAAAGAAAACATGGTCATTAGGCTCTTTAGTGAGCTCACGTAGCAAACACCTGTTAGCAAGTGTAATGCCCTAGAATTGGAGCTTAGCAACAATTTGAAAACTCTTTGAAGGTGATCCAAAATATAAAGTCCGCTTGGGGGTGGTCAAAGCTTGCAAACAAATAAAGTACTATAGGAAATAGAAGGTGGCCGGTGAGAAGGCCTCACATTAGCGATTAAAGGAATGAATGGTAGGCTAGGATTGTAGGAGGGAAGCAACATCATAAATGGACCCACAAGATTGGACCCACCAATCTATAGTGTGCATGATATATTTCCAAATTTCGTGGTCATCTTTTTAATGGAGGCGTACCAAACATTGAAAATTTCGAAGATTGATACTATGGAGCAGATCCACAACCTTTCAGGTTATGAAACATGGCCCAAATGGATTCAGGGAAGAAGTTTTGGTTTCATTTAAGGATGTTTTTAAGTTCTAGGCTACTATGCTTTTATTTGGAGTAGACGGTACTTCAAACAATAGAGGCATATTATGACTTGTAGTCACCCGACACCACAAACAGATTATAAAATTATGTTCATTGTCTTGATAACCTTTTTAGAAAGTTTAATACATGAGGTCTAGAAACTCGCCACTTCATAAACAAATGATAGGATAAGAGTGAGATGATATTCTTGGAGAGGTAGGACCAAATCTTCAATTATGGACACAATCTAATTAGTAGTTGTGAGAGATACCCCTTATAGTCTTCCAAGATTGATGCTCACCCCTCTTCAAAATAAATGTTATTTTAAGTCTGATAATTTTCATTCAAAATAAATGTAGTTTTAAACTTTTTGTAACAATATTTCAATTTATTATAATTATTATCTATATTTAGTTATTTACATTGACATTCATCTTTCTCCTGTACAAATTAAGAATACACTAGTTATTTAAAAGTCTTTTTTAAGAAGAGTCAAAAGTGTACAAAACCACTAATTAGTGCAACTTTATCCATACTTTATTGGCATATTTTTTAGGAATTTTATTATATTTCATTAGAAAAATCCTAAAATTTCATTTATTCATTAACAATAGCATTAATATTTATTTTTTCAGAGATATTTAACCAAGTTCAGGTTTACTTGTGCTAGATTTTGTGTTTTTGGAACTAAGAAGTTTAAACTTACAAGAAGGAAATCCAACCCACAAGTTAACATATAGTTAGATGTATATGAAGGAGAAGGACTTGAACTTCTCAAATATCAAATTTCAAGTAATGAGAGAAATCAAAAGAAGAGTTTACAATACAACTAAAGCCAAAAATCGATATAGCTAATTATTATGGGTAATTATACCTCTTAACTCAAACAGTGACAGGTTTAAAGGGGCACTGGCTGCCCCTCGAAACTTTTGAAAATTTGTCAAATGCTCTTATAAATTTTTGAAAAAGTACATAATGACATAATATTTTAAAGATTGACAGTGTCAAAAAAATTTTTGCTCTCAAAACAAAACTTTTGGATCCGCCACTGAACCTAAAGGATGTAGGGCAACATCATAGTTATATGAAGAAAAAAAAACAAATCTTATTCAAATACTCCAAAGAATAAGGTCTTGTATTGAAATCAAATGTAAGAAGTTAAAAAAGAATTAGAGACAAATATAACTATAAGGTATAATTCGAATTGGACAGACCTTTAGGTGAAGCGCTATTAATAAAGAAAACAAGTCTGATTTGTTATTGTGGTAAAAATATACACAATCCAAAGTTTAAAGAAGGATCATTTGAATGTAGCTACATATCAATTGTAACTTATAAATATTGTGTAAACGGAACCAGACTAAGGGCATCTACAATAATAAGTGTGGATTCCACTTTCAAAATAATTATATTTTATTTTTTTCTCATAATTTCTTTCTTCTTTTGCTAAGACACTCACTTTTTGGGGTTCTTAGTTAAGAAACTCTCACCAACTTCTCTCCTCCATGTCATATTTTATCTTTTTTTTACTAATTTGGAGTGGATTCAACTCCATTGTGGATGCCCTAAGGAGCCACATGCTTATTGTATTGGCTCATATGAAGTTTTCACAAATACTTAAAAGATGAACTTTGAAGTAATAAACGAGAAAGTTGCAAATAAAAGCAATCGACCTAGCAAAATTAAGCCCTAACGCATGATTAGGGTGTGTTTGACACATATAATCATCCTCCCAATAGAAGCAATTAAAAACTGCCAGATCCTTAGATTAAACAAATGATCTCTTTACGCGTTAAGATTTTAACGAGACAGAAAATAGTAATAAGATTTTCCTAAATATTGCGCTGATTTATAAACTAAAAAAGATCAACTCTAAGAAAATAAAAAATCTCTACATCCTATAACCATCATAATCTTTCAAAACATATAACCATCATTGACTTTAATTAGTCATCCCACCTTGCGCAAAATTTATGACGGTGTACATGTGCTATAAAAACTATGACACAGTTATATTCATTTTAGATAATCGAATAACTTATAAATAAATTCAATAGTTGGATTAACATAAATACATAGTACTAATTTAAGTCAATTCTTATTTTAATCAACGATAGTAATTTTAACGAGCCATGGCCTTGCAACACTTTTCTCCACCTTGCCTTGGGTCTTATCTGGCGATGTTTCCAATATTCCCCTTGAGAAAACATATCTTTATTATTGTGGCTTGCATGTGGCTATTCGAACTTCCCTGCATCCATACTTCCATAGTCACTTCTACTCTCTTACTCCACTTCCATTTCTCCGTCTTCTTCCCTTGATTACCGTCTTGAGTTTATCTCCTTTTTGTGTATGGCGAGCCTGTGTCCAGAGAACCAGGTTCAGGAGATTGCATCCGGGCGGACCATGATATGATTACTACATCCTTGGTAAATTGCATTTCTCCCGTTTTTCTGATGGTCATGCTTTGGAAGAACAATGGATAAGGTTTGACAGCTACGTGGACAATGTAAAGTCAAGAACGTCGATATGAACCTCTTCATGTGAGTTAGGAAAGGAAACGATGCCGGTGATTTCCTCAATCGGCGTCCCTAAGCCTTTGATGGTTTGCTCTTGGTCTATAATCGGTGGAGGCACAAAAATCACCTTAAGACCATGACTTTAGTTTTATTTTGATTTAGGTCCGAGTTCATGATGTTCCCTTCATCTTCCGTCGTAAGATCTTCGCTCAATGGCTTGACTCTAGACTTGCAGATTTCCTGAACTATAACGAGGAGGATGGTCGTTTCGGTGGAGAGTTCATGAGGATAAATATCAGGAATGATATCCACAAGCCAGTATTGCGCAGTATCTCAATCAATATTGAAGACTCATCCGCAGTCCTCCATCTATCCTATGAAAAATTGCCTCTTATCTATTTCCAATGTGGTCGATTTCTTCACCCTACCAAAGACTGCCCAAGATTCAAGGATTCAAAGGAAGGCACCTGCCTTACGGACCTCGGAAGCTTCAGGGTTACGGATTGGGTGTCGGGTTGCTGATGAGGATGATTGTGATTTTTGAAGGATCCTTGAGAAGGCTATTAGGAATGCTAGAAAAGATGCGTTGCATTGGATATGGATGGTAAGGAACCGAATCCGTATGTGCCGAATAAGGATGTTCCAAAAAGTTCGCAGGGGTTGGAGCTTGAGGACTCGGATGAGAATGCTGATCTCTACGGTGGGTCGTGCATTCATCGAAGGAATTATGGTAAGAGGAGGCCTGGAGCTTACCCTAAACCATCAGCATTCACCTCTCAGTCTTCCAAGCGGGCGAATGATGATCTTGAGCAAGAGTTGCAACTGGTGGATTGTCCAATTCTGCTGCATGCTAGTGAGTTCATGGGGACATAAGGGGAAAAAGGAAATCTTGATAAGTTCTTAGACGGTAGTTCTCTGAAGGATATGTGGACGCAGAATAATGTGATTCCACATGTCAAGAAGAGTAAGACTACGAAGTTTCGACATGACTTTCATCTATCACTGAATACCCTGGTCATCGATCTTAGTCCGAAGATGAAATACCCAGTAATAAAAATAGTGATTAATTAGGCTAATAAGTATTTTAGAGGCTTAATTACATCTAAATAAACACGAGGGAAGAAATCCCGAAGAAAACGGGTCCTTAAAATGGATTAAAAGCACAAATGAACCTTAAAGCACGTTTTTCGAGGAAACCGGGAAAACACGACTTTAAGTGGGTCAAATAGACTCGTAGCGATTTTGGTCAACCAAATAGTCATTAATAAACATCAATGAAGGTTTAGAACCAATAAAATAATAAAACGAGAAAATTCCGGAAAACGGGTTCCGGTTAGTAAAAACCGGGAAGTTGTGGGGTGAGAGTGTAAATAAGCAAAACTAATGTGTCCACCTTTGTAAATAAAAATAAAAATCTGTAGGAATGTGTGTGTGTAGCCGGCTGACTTCCCCCTCTCTCTCACTCTCTTTATTCCTTTCTTATTTGCTAAAAGACAAACAAATAAAGTAGGAAAGTAGAAAAGGGAGTTGGGCACTCTCTCTCCTCTACCCACCCCTCACTTCCTCACTGTACTCACTCCGACCTTCCTGAATTTTTCTTCCTTCTCGACAGCCATGGAGGCTTGAAGAACACTCACACAAAACTCTCCTTCTCTCCTCTTGTTTAAAGCTCAAACCTTGCCCAAATCTTATAAAAACCACCATTAAATTCCCCTTGTCAAGGAGAGTATTCCCCTCTTTTCAAAAATCAGAAAACACCACTTTCATCTCCATGGGGTGCTGCATTTTGGAGCTTGAGGACCACCATTGGAAGCACCTTCATTCCTTTGTTGTTCTAAGGTAAAAATAGTCTTGAAACTCCATCCTTTTCCAACCCTTTGAAAAATGAAAATTTCAAGTGAGCCCTTGTTTATGCCTTGTTCTCCAGCCAGTTTTGGCTTCTCCATTGGTGCTGGAATCTTGCTCCCTTGATAGCCAAGTACTCCACTGAGTGATTGAAGGTAATACTCTTTTAAACTTTAAACATATGTTAAACCCTAGATTTAATAAGAGCAAGTCCTAAGTGGGAGTTGTTGTATAATTAGTGGGATGTAGCATTTCTGAATTGAGAAGAAGGAACAAGAAAGAAAGGAAAGGAAGGAAGAAAGGAACTAAAATCACAAGGTAAATGCTCTCACCTTGAGCTAGTTTTATGTATTGTATTGTAACAGATTTTGAGTACTAAAATGAGTAATGGACATAGTTTTGAGTAGTAGTTGTGTTATAGTATAATGAGGAAGGGAATAAAACTGTTTTGAAACTTTTAAAGGATGATTAAAAGCTTGAGAGGACATTGAGAAATAAATGTATGTGTGCGCAGGAAAATTTATGTGCTGATTAGTGCTTGGAATGATATGGAAAATGGGAATGGGTTGTGAGCTGAGAATCTTGTGTGGGCAAAGTGAAAATTATAGGGGAAACTCTGTCCAAAATTTTCTAGAAATTAGAAGACTTGGTTGTGTAAGAATAGGGAATAACCTAGGTAGTAACTAGGTGTGTTTTGAGAGCTTATGTGAGCAGTTTGGTATTTTGAAAACAGATTGAGAAAGAGCTAAGTAGTGGAATGACTAGGATGTAGGATAATGCATTTTGGAGGCTAGTAATGGCATTAGTTGAGAGAGTATTGGATGATAGAAGTTAGGGTGAAAATCTATAGCATAGAAGGAAAAACAAAATCTGTAGCATGGGTGTTTAGGAAAAACAAGAATGGAAAAATTGTGTAAGAAAACCAAAGATTTAGTAATGAGTTTAATGGATGAACTAAGGTATATTAGGAGGCCTAATTACTACTAAACCATGTTAGGATGTATGTAGGAAGATTGGGGAAGAAATTGGTAAGGGAATGAAGTTGAAACAAATTCAGTGCGACAGTTCTAACCTCGACCGACCCAAAGGGTTGAGTCGGTCGTGGGTCGGTCGGACTAAAACCCCTGGAACGTAAACTTTCTGACTTCGATCGACCCGGACGAGTGAGTCGGTAGTGGGTCGGTCGGTAGAGGATTTTCTAAAGTCGAAGTTTCTGACTTCGACCGACCCAGGATGGGTCAGTCGTGGGTTGGTCCAGATGAATTCCAGGAGCCGAATTCTTTCTGACTTCGACCGACCCAGAGGGGTTTGGGTCGGTCGGGTCACACATGGGTCGTTCGGGCCCCAAAAAAAATGGTAATCATATATGTATATGTATATATATGTATATGGGGGCTTGGTAATACACCATTTATAGAATAAAAATGGTAAGAAAGTAAGTACATGAGTAAGAAGCAAGTTAAGAAGTAATAAGAAAAAGATTTTTATAAGCAAGTATGGAAAGTAAAGAACTGGTAAGTGTACAATGAAAGTATTAATGAAGGAATGATTTAGGTCAATAAGAGATCATTGACCATACAACTCTATGTATGTATAGGAATTGAATAGTTGAATTCCGAAGGGAAACCGGAAGTACGAGTAGGACGGTGAACGGTATGATTTTCTCATGGCCCGTATGCTACCTTGGCTACTCTGATTTGTGTGTTTATGTGATCACCTAATAAGATAAATGCACGAATCGGTTTTAATGCACTTATTTGTGTTTGTGCTATATTGTTCTTGTTGTATTATCTTGAACATTTAGTTTGTATAATTCATGAAATGAATGGATGAGGATGAAGTGTATGTGTAGCTTGATGTGTAATGTATTAACCCTTGGTATGGAAGTAATGACTTCTACTAATTCCTAACTACCTAACCTTCTAACTTGAGTAATTGGTAAAAATGGAATGAGTAGAAGTCCGATATAGTTTTGGCCACGCGTGAGGATAAGGAAACACAAGAGGTTGGATCCGAATCCTGGCCTTAATCTTTTCCATGGACCAAACCCCTTAAATGGGTAGCATCCTGGATTAGTGAGCCACCCTAAAGCCCAGTGGTGGGATATAGTAGTCCCTGCCCGGAGGTCATACCGACTTGACTTGAGTAAGTAAATAAGTAAAGTATTTGTATGAGTACGGTCTTGACTAGTGTAAGTCGTTGACCACGAGAAAAAGAGTAATGTACACCCGATTAACCCGGGTGAGTAAAGAAGCTAACAGGCAATGTGTATGTATTGGAGAAATGTATCTCCGTATTCCGGTAAGTATGAATGTTCACTAGTGCAGAAAATGTTTTTTACCACAGTTATTTTGCCTATATACCACGGTTCCAAACCGTGGTTAATACGCGCGTCGTATTTTCGAAAATGACTATAAACCACGGTTTCAAACTGTTTTAAAAGCTGAGTATAAACCACGGTTGTTCGGCGACCGTTGTTTAAAGCCGATTCTGTCGCCGATTCAGACCGATTTTATACCACGGTTTGGCCTGATAACCGTGGTATATAAGCCTTTTATACGACGGTTCGGAAACATAACCGTGGTATATAACCCATTTTATACGACGGTTTTCTGCCAAACCGTGGTTTATAACGTCGTTCCATTGAGTTTTAAACCACGGTTTTAAGTGAACCGTGGTTTTTTTTTCTTTTTTTTTAGTTTTTTTTGTTTTTCTAGCCTCTACCACATATGTTTTCCAACACAACCCAATTTACAATCGCATATACAACCTGTACAGGGCATCCAACTGGTATTGCCCTTTGATAACCAACCACACTACATGACCATAAACCAAGTTGCCAGTTTGAATTGCAACATTTTTAAAACGAATTGCAAACAAAACTTTCAAAAATAAGAGAGAGTTGAACTTTACAAACTTTAAGAGTCTACGTTGCTTCAGCACAAACAAACGTGTAAGTCTAACTACACTAGCTAGGGATAAGATCTAAGAAACGCTCAAGTAATTTTTACACCAAAACTGCGATAAATGATCTCTTACAAAGTCCAGATCCACTTTGGAATACGTGACCCCCGCATTTGTGAAAAAAGAAATGATCTGTCCATAAAAAGAAACTGACCATCATTAGTACACACAATTTTATTTAAAATGCAATAACTTTAACTACAACTTTGATTAATGGGTTACCTTGTCATCATTGTCAAGCGTGTCAATATTTTGTACAATCTCGAACATGTACCGCATCACGTAATAGCCACAGCTCCGTGAATCAGGCTGTTTAGGACACTGTCATCACACCATCCATGGATCACCAACTTTAGACAGATCAAGAAATTTAAACCGTTTAACTTTAATACAAAAATGCATGCATAAATTAAATGATTACTTACACGTATGTATTGGAAGCTCAAGATGGAGAATGGTTTCTTCTCATCACTTAAATCAAGCTTATGGCCCCTGCATAAATTTTAAAATGAAGCCATTTATTGCCAATAATCCAGGACAAGCTTAAAATAAATACAAAATGCATTAAAATTTTAAATACTCACTCCTTCAAATATTTCTCTACACAGCAATCTCTCGAAGGTCATCAGCGCCCAATGGGTCTAGTATCAACACGCATGAGGTGTCGATACACAACACCAACAACATCCAATGATTGCTACCACAGGTAAAACAAAGAATGTTTTGTAGATGTAACACCCCTACTACGCACATAACACTACTTGAAATCGCAGCGGAATTTAAACAACTAAACAGTAACTAACGAATGGTGCTACAACGCCGTCAACCACCCACGTGGTTAACAAGGCTGAATAAATACAATTGTACCGGTCTGATGATCAGACTCCCGAGCATAGAACTAATAACCATAAATACATCATATACAATACCGAGTATTACATACATCCTTCACTGTATCACATCACTGTTAACTGTCACAACCAAATATATATCACGCCACGGGAGCACAGGCGCATCCCGGGCCAACATCCAAAGTACTCAAAAGTAAACCACATCCTAGGATCTAGAGCCACTCCGCTTCTTCGATCCTCATCCTGCAGTAAGAGAAATATGGATCCCCCGAGGGGGTCAGCAACCCTTGGCTGGTATGGTTAACGCGCAGCCCATCGGCTACCGGGATACGCGCAACTAATTGTCATGATAACATGGCATTCACTTATATAACATAACATAACATAACATGTGACATAGCATCAATAGTGCACAGCACAACATCACATACACAGTGGATCTTCGTTCCACAATAACAAACCACAAGGGTCAAATAACACAAGAGCCTAGAGAATGATTCACCCTCATGTTAAGCTCGTTACACACACTCGTTACCGTTCTGTTAGTCGAACGAGTAACTTAAGTCACAGATGGTTCGGATTTAGTGACCCGAACACACCACACAAACACATGTTCCCACTAAACCGATCATAAGTCAGAATAGGTAAGCTTTGGAGGAAGCTAGCGGGAGATCGAACGCCAAATTAAGGAGAACAATCTTAACACATAAGAGTCGAATCTGATTCAGATATCTACTCTTAACTTACATGCATGACCGGACAACCGGATTCCTCACTTCTCAGTTAACACTTGTTAGAAGTTCATGGTGGAACTTAACAACCAATACACAATAAGTGGTAAGTCATGTTAGACACACACAAGGGAAATGAGTCACATCATAACATCACAATTATATGAACAACTGTAAACTCATTACATGTTTAGATCTTATAACGTCATAAACACACAGAAAAAATACAACACACAAGCCGGTGTAAACCGGTAGACAACAGACTGCAAGAAAACCATACCTTGGTCCTTGCCTTGATTTGTTTCCACCGTAGGTCACTCCTATACATGATTCAAGAATGTCGGTTAATTAACTTACTTAACCTCCAAATTTACTAAGTGTTTAACATGATTATTTGACATGTTTAAATGTCTAACTTACCCTAGGTTACCTTCATTATACCCCCTAGGGTTAACTACATAGGCAGTGGCGGAGGGAGGTTATGAGTTGGGTGGGCCAGGCCCCCCCAATTAAAAAAAATCAACAAAATACATATATAAAAAAAATATGAAAACGTTATGGCCCCCCCTAATATTTCTTTTTTTCAAAACAACCTCCACTAAACAAGTATAATCCCAATAAAAAAGTACAACCTCAATACCAATCATCACTTTTTTTCTTTTCAAATATATTTAACCACTCAAAGATTAAAAAATTTTGCTGTGTGTCGTGATCCAGGCTGCGTGAATTCAGTTAGGGAGTAGGTAGTACAGGCTACAACACACACAAGTTACAGAACATTGGTGGTTACTTTACTAATTTCTCTTTGAAAATTGAGGGAGAGAGATTAGTAAGAAGAGAGCTGGAGAACCAGGAGAAGTGAAGAAAGAACTAACCGGAGAAGGAGCAGAAAGCAACACCAAAACAACAACATAGCATATGATATTAGGTACAGATTTTTGCTTACAGTGTGCGCCATCTCCATCTCTTATTCTTGCTGTAGTTTTGTTTATTATTATTAAAGAAGTAGTAGATTGAAGAATGTGGTATGCTATCTATCTCTATCTGTGCGTGCGGTGCGTGAATAGATTTTAGAAGAGAGAATTTTGACACAAATCTTGTTATTAACAAAAATTTAGATTTATGTGTATTTTATATATAGGAAGAAAATCAGATAAATAAGTAATATTCTCCTCAATATATGCCAAATTGTGGAAATATGCGCATGAATTTTCAACATAAATTGACACAAAATATATATCGTTTAGGATAGTTTTTCTAATAATTTGTCTATTATTTTTGTTTACTTTATTATAAGAATTAGATATAACAACAGTTGTGTACTATTCTACTCATTATCATTTTTAGTGCAGAAGGAGAAGTAAACTCATTGCTTCCACAAGTACAGTGAGAGCGGCATCCACAGTAATTTTTTTTCTGGTAACAATGTAAAAGTTGTTAGTTATTTTTCTTAGTCGCTTTAATTCATAGTTAATATTCTATATTGTAAATAGGAGGGAGTAAATTTCATTATATTGCTTTGCTTCCATAATCTTTTTGATGTGAAATAAATCAAGCTTGTAATTATTTACGCAGTCTTTTTAGAGAAAAATAGAAATTGGATTTGTTTGTTTTATCAATTGTTAGAATAATTCAGTCTAGAAAGATGTAAGGCCAGGTTGTGGTAGTGAAGGGGTTCACAAAAATTTAGATTTATGTGTATTTTATATATAGGAAGAAAATCAGATAAATAAGTAAAAAAACTGATAAATAGGAGAATATTATAAAAACGTAATCTTACTAAATCCTAACTAATTAATTTATAAATAAATTGTCTAGTTGAAAATTATGAATCGTGTTTATATCTATGTTTTTTTTCTTTTTTAGATTAGCGATGAATTATGTGGGGTGGGAAATTTTTTGGTTTTGTTTAATAATTGTTCATTAGTTATTTCTTCCAGATTTTAAGTACTTAACCTATTTTTTAATTCATTTAATTGTTACATAAATCCTTGTATAATATTAACAATTAGTTAGAATTGTTATCTCTATAAAATGTTTATTTGATTATAATATAAGTGACATTGTTTTTGTCTATGTAATTTCCAGATAAGTTATGAATAAAGTGAGAAGAATTGATTCATTTTTCAAGACAAAGAGAAGTCTTGTAAGTGACACTCACACACAACATGATGATGAGCCAATTGAAAAATCTAATCCTCAAGGTCAATTTGTTCGTGAGGAAGAGCCACCTCTGAAGTCTCCTCGACTCCAAAATTCAGAGATGCTTCAGTCTGATAAATTCAATATATTGATCCTTGATCCTGGTGCTCGGCCTTCAATTTGGGACTATCCTAGTGACCAGCGTGATGTGATAAGAAGAACATATATAAAGCTTGGTCCTTATCAACTCCATAAATCTAATTACCCATTTACGGGTGATCGTCATCGGCGTAGGTTTCAAGCAAATTGGTTCAAGAGTTTCTTTTGGTTAGAGTATTCAGAAACCAAGATGCTGCATTTTGTCTTCCTTGCTATCTGTTTGACAAGAAGCCTAGTGAAGGAAGTGGGTCAGACACATTTACTTCAAAGGATTCAATAATGGAAGAAAAAGGTGAATGATGGAAAAAATTGTGCTTTTGTCCATCATGAAGGTAAGAACTCTAACTCAGCACATCAATATTCTGAGAGTTGTTATGAGAATTTGAAGAATCAGTGGGTCATTTAGAGACTATGATACACAAGCAGACATCTCAACAGATTACGAGTAATAGATTACTTAAAAAACTTCCATTGAGGCAATTAAGTGGCTCACATTTCAAGCATGTGCATTTAGAGGGCATGATGAACGGTCTAGCTCAAGAAATCAAGGGAACTTTCTTGAATTGATCAAGCTTCTTTCATCTTACAACAAGAGTGTCAGTGATGTTGTGAGAGAATGCTCCAAAAAATGCAAAGTATACATCACCAGATATTCAGAAAGAGATCTTATGTGTTCTTTCTACAAATGTACAAAAAGCTGTCCGAGATGAGATTGGGAATGCAAAGTTCTGCTTGATAGTTGATGAGGCTCGAGGTGAGTCAAAGAAAGAACAAATGGCCATTGTTTTAAGGTTTGTTGATCAACATGGATATGTCAGGGAAAGGTTTTTGGACTTAGTACATGTCAAAGACACATCTGCATTGACTTTAAAAAATGAAATCGTGTCATTTATCTTATCATATGCTTGATGTTCAAGATCTTCGGGGCCAAGGATATGATGGAGCAAGTAATATGCGTGGAGAATGGAATGGTTTGCAAGCTCTATTTTTGAAGGAGTGTCCTTATGCTTACTATGTACATTGTTTGGCCCATCAACTACAGCTGGCTCTGGTTGCAGCATCTAAGGAGGTCTCTGAGGTACACACCTTTTTCATAAACCTAAACTTATTGTTAATGTCATTGGATCATCTTGTAAGCGAAATGATCAACTGATAGATGCTCAAATAGCTGAAATTTCACACCTTACCGAAATTGAAGAGCTTTCAAGTGGAAAGGGTTGTAAATCAAATAAGATCTTTGCAAAGACCAGGGGATACAAGATGGAGTTCTCATTTTAAATCAATATGTAGCTTGATGAAATTGTTTGGTCTAGTTAGTGTGGTGTTGGATGACATCATCATTAAGGGTTCAACACCTTCTCAAAGAGGTGATGCAAGTTTTGCTCTGAGACAGCTACTATCATTTGATTTTGTGATTGCAATACATGAGAGGAAGGAGTTTATGAGGATAACTGATATGCTATGTCAGCTTTGCAACTCAAGTCACAAGATATTGTTAATGCTTTGTCTCTGGTGTTACTACGAAGGCATTAATCCAAAAATTGAGAGATGAAAGTGGGAATCATTGTTGAAAGATGTTATGTCATTTTGTGAAAGTAATGACATTCCAATCCCTGATATGAATGGAAATTACAAGGATATCATTCGATCTCGCCATAAGAGACAATGTAACCATCGAGCATCACTATCGAGTTGATGTATTTATTGCTGTTGTTGACCATCAATTGCAAGAGTTGAATCGAGGTTTAATGAGACGCTAAGAACTTCTTCTTCTAGTGTTGCTTTAGATCCAAGAAATGCATATATACCTTCAATGGGGATGACATGTTAGATTGGCAACAAAGTCTATCCTTCTGATTTTACTGAACAAGAAGAATTCATCTAGCGCAAGAGCTAGAACACTATGAGCTAGACGTTCACAACCACCCCACACTTGAAGAATGTATGTTCAGTTTCAGACTTGTGCAGGGGATTGAAGGAAACTGGAAAGTCTGAAATTATCCTATGATTGATAGATTGATTCGTCTTGTTTTGACTCTTCCTGTTTCAACAGCAACAAGTGAACGTGCCTTTTCTACGATGAAAATTGTGAAGACCAGACTTCGTAGTAGTATGTCTGATGAGTTTCTACGTAATTACATGATTGTTTATATTGAAGGGAGATTGCTGAGACCTTTGTACGGATAAGATATAGATGATTTCAACTTTATGAAAGAGAGACGTGCACAACTTAAAATCCACGGGTACATTTCTTTTGATTTGTTTTCTTATATGCTTGCTTTAATGTGTATGTGTGCCAACATATATGTTGTTTACATATTTATTTAATTGATCATTAACGGTGGGTTCTTGATAGAGAAAGATCATTCTTCCAACCTTTAGCTGATCAATGTTATTCTCAGGTGAGAATCAACTTCCTTTAGGCCTTTTTTCGTATGTTTTTTCACCGCTATTCTTTTCATTGCATTTAGTGTCATTTCATAGCATATATAAATATAATGTGTGTTTTTGTATTGCTGTTTGAAACCATAAACACACTCGATTTATAAAATATGCCATATATGTAATATGAATTCATGTTTTAATTTTACATAAAAAATATAACTGGCCCCCCCAAATCTAAATCCTGGCTCCGCCCCTGTACATAGGTCACATTCTTTTCTTTTTTTCTTTTTTTTTTTACAAGTTTTGGTATGTC